>CM018690.1:1272801-2004202 GCA_009363875.1 Mikania micrantha | reverse complement strand
TTCCCGATAGGCGATACACATCCTGAGAGTACCGTCCTTCTTTTTCACAAAAAGGATAGGTGCGCCCCAAGGTGAGTAACTCGGTCTAATGAAACCTTTGTCTAAAAGTTCCTGTAATTGACTCGATAGTTCTTGCATTTCGATGGAGCCAATCGGTAAGGAGCTTTAGCTATAGGTGGCTGCTCCTGGTACTAAGTCAATACGAAAACTCAAACTTGTCTCACTGGGGGTAATCCTGATATATCGTCAGGAAAAACTTCAGGATATTCTCGAACTACAGGAATGTCTTCAATATTTTTGATGTGGTTGTTTTCAGTCACGTAAGCTAAAAAGGCTTGACAGCCCTTTCTTAAGCACTTTCGAGCTTGCATACATGATATGATACTCAGCTTCCTGCCAGCCCTTTCACCTTGTATCATAAGTGTATCACCATTTGGTAATGAAATACGAATCATCTTATTTTGACATATGACTTCCACTCGATTTTCTGAAGCCAGTCCATACCAATAACAACATCAAAGCTTCCCAATTCAATAGGAAGAAGATCAATATTAAAAAGATGATCGTTTAGATTTCAATAAACACCCTTGAATCACATTGTTAGTCATAATTGACTTGCCATTAGCAAGTTCAATGACGTAAGGGTTTGTTAGGTTATCAACGGCCAATTCGAGTAGTGAAGCAAAATCAGAGGAAACAAAACTTTTGTCCGCTCCGGTGTTTCAAAAGAACAGATACATAGTGATTGTTAAGAAGAAACGTACCGGTAACGGTGTGGTTATCACGTCGAGCCTCTTCCGCCCCTATCTGGAAGGCTCTTCCTCTTGCTTCATGCCCTGGTTGGTGTTGTTGGTAGGGCAGTTTTTCATGAAAGTGATCCGAGCTTCCACATCTGAAGCTCGACCGGTTGAATTGTTGTGGTTGTTGTTGTTGAGTTCCTTGGTTTGATCGGCGAACAGGGAGATTGCAATATTGGAGAAATGCCCGACCTGTTACAATTGTTACAAACAGGGCAGGGGTCCCACATGATGAAATGGCACTTAGGACATTTAGGTGCTTGCCCTACATAGGCTTTTCTCTCCAAAGTTGTGGCAATGTATCCCTTTTGCCATTTGCACATTCCGGCTGGGTTCCACCGGAGCCCCTGGTTTGCCTTTCCCAACCATTTTCGTTTCACCCCTTTAACAGTGCTGGGGGTAGTGGTTGCCAAACTGCTGCTTGACTCACCTTTCACTGTCAATGTACCACTTCTTACTGCAACATCGGTAAGCCTGGTGGTTAAGGTGATTAGCATGTTTCAAAGTACGTGGTTCAGCTGCCGTGACCATTCCCTTGATTTGAGGTACCAGACCTTTGATATATTTTTTATCAAAGCCTGCTCAGTTGGAAACATGTTTGGCAGCAGACATGTTAATTCGTGAAATCGATCGGTATATTTCAAACAATCAGCACCGATCATAGAATGGTTCCAAAATTCCTCTTGGAGCTTTTGGATTTCAGTGATGGGACAATATTCTGACAGAATCAAAGTTTTAAACTCGTCCCAAGTCATAGCATCCACAACAGCCGTGGTCAAGGTTTTTGCCTGGGTATTCCACCAGGTCAATGCTGAGTCTGTCAGTGAAAAAGCTGCATAAGACACTTTGTGTTCAGCCAACACTGGTGATCTTGAGCTTAGTCTCCATGCTCTCAATCCATTTCAAAAGTCCTGACGCTCCTTCCTTCCCCGTAAAAGTAGGGGGATTGCAAGAAGCGAAGTACTTATAAGTGATCCTCGTTGTGGAGGATCCGGATTGATTGTGTTGGTACTAGTCGTATGGCGGTTTCAACATGTCCGCCTGTAGCATTATGCCCGTATGGGACTCTACCCGAGCCAGAAGCACGATTTGTTTGATATGGGGCCAACATGCCCGTAAGAACAGCGGATAATTGGTCACCTGCTATACGAGCAACGTCCGCTTCATTTAGACTGGGCCATTCACAGGTGGATCCTGAATGGATTCTTGAGTTTGAGGATTTTTAGCAGAACGACCTCTTCTAGGGCCATAGTCTAATCAACACAGATAAAGTAAAGTCAGAACAAGAATCATAGTCGTAATAAAGACAAATTTGTATAACTACTTCGAGTTTTTCACAGTTATATTGTTACACCACTAAGTCATGTTCATAGTTGCAGTTATACTAGTACGTCTGTTTATTCTTGCCAAGCGTATACTAGTATCATTTATAGTCTACCAAAATGACCACCGATTTGACATGTTACTACACTGATATGTACTAGTATACATTATTTCACTATAATGTAGTACCGATATTAATATGTTTTTACACGTGTTTGTTATGTACTAGTATTACATTATTCCACTATAATGTAAAACCGATATTGATATGACCTATCAAAATTTTGTTACGTATAGTATTACATTACTTCACCGCAATGTTAAAACCGATATTGTTATGGACTCACATGAGTCTTGTTATGTACTAGTATTACATTACTTCACCGCAAATAACACCGATATTATTATGTTTTCGCAAAAGTTTTCTTTTTTATGACTTGAAAAGTTAGCACCGGCTTAATGTAAGACACAATGTTGCACATACAATGTTAAAAGAAAACTTTATTATAACTGTCACAGTTGTACATTAGGATTAGTACATATGCAAGAAAATATCCTAATGCAGTTGTACCCACTATTACAACTAACCGTCCGAGGCTATTTTACAAGTCAAAAACTTCCTCGGAGTAGTACAGTCAGCCTATTCGATTCCTTTACCGTAGTAAATACAGTAAAATGTGATAATGATGGCCGCTGCATCACTATTGCTGCGTCCAACAGTCGTAGCTCCATCCTCATATTGCCTAACCCTACCATCCATCCCCTAACTGTCTCTACCCCACTCTACACACATACCACCTAAAGTCACTGGAGTCTACCCTCAATCACCCTCCTCCATGCCCTGGCACCTGCCTCCAGGACAGCAAACATTCAGCTAAACTCTCATAGGGTGCGAGTTTCCCACAGAGTGTCACGTGTTCCTGCATGAAACACGCGATAACTGAAGATCCAATGTAACCGTCTAGCTGAACTCTCATCTCAGCCTGCTGAGATGACTCGCCTTCATCATGTATGGAATGAGGCAACATCCCGAGGTGCTAGTGGTCCTCTCGGAATAGGACCTGTCGAGATGCGGGCTCGTCCCCGCCTTCCTCCAAACCCTGTAAATATGGTAATTGCTGTGGTGGTGTAGGGCTTTGTGCCTCCCGATAGCTGGTGGATCAGCATCTAACAGATGCTGGGGAAGGTGGTGTAGGTGGTATTGATGGTAAAGTCTGGTGGGACATTTGGATGACGGCACTGTCTGTGTTGATCCTGAACTGTTTTCCGTGCCAAATGAATCACTTTCTGAGTCTGACATTGCTGTATCGACACAAAGTTCGTATTAGTAACATAAAATAAATAAAGAACAACAACATTTATTTGAGTGTTTATATTTGTTAACTATGTTCGGTGCTCTCAGTGTAACTATTCGAGCCTATGGTTATAAATCTAGGTTTCTAAGTCCGCCTATTAATTCTATAACCTGTGGCTCTGATACCACCCTGTCACACCCCCCACCTCCTGTTACACCAGACGACGTCATTTTTAAAGGTAGCGGAAGCATAGCGGCGAAGTCTCGAAGGTGAGGGGTGACTTACTTGATCCGGTATCATAACACACATAGTTAAGAAAAGCACTAATTACAAATCACGACAAATATTTATTACATGTCCTGAATATCCGTTTACAACTTAAGTTCCTTCTATTACATCCCAAGTCCTAACTACATGGTGCGTGCACAGGTGTTTCCTCACCGTTGGTACTGATTACCTGTAAAAGATTTAAAGTTTAAAATATCAGTATAAAACTGGTGAGTTCATAAATAAGACTCGATACAATATGATATGATAGTAAAGTCAATGGTACACATAACATAAGTGAATAATCATGTGACCCGTATCCAGATCCTTTCTGACAGTCCAGTCTAGAAAATAACCGAAGTTAAAATCCGTGCCTCTAACTCAATGTCTCACTACATCAAGTCGATACCAGGAATGGTGACAAGCATTCACACAAGGGTAGACGCTATCTATCATGAATGGGGTGTCAGCCGATAGTACTATCTTTGTCCACACATTCGGCCACACATGGGTTAACCAAGAACAGTTAGTTTGAGGACTTTTGTTGTACACAGAAAATAGTCATAATCCCATGACACCCACATGCAAGCCGGTATTGCAATTGTATAAATACATATCATACGTTTGATAAAGATTTCATAATAGTCACCCCGATGTTAAGAAACAGTAAAAGAAAAGGGGTTGTATGAAACTCACCTGAAGTTTATGAAAAGATAAAATCACACGAACGGTGGCTAAAAATGCTAATCTGCATTAGTTTATTTATAATTAATTATTTGTGTTTTAACTTGCTGATTAGATCTGTTTGAACGTTCAATGTCACCGACATTGTAATGAAAAGTCATCGAACTAACATTAGATGTTTAATTAATTATTTAGTCTAATATCATACAATGTACTATAATGTAGGTACCTATACCCGTTTAGGTACCTTGTGTTAAGTTGATGACTCATTGGATAGCCGGAATAATCTCCGACTAATTAGTTAGGTAATGCTGTTGATTATATTACTTAAATAGTCCCTAGATGAAATCTCGCTTAGGAATGATTTATTCTTGTCACTAATTATCCATGTATCACAAACATAACAATATGACATTTGAATAGGTTAAACAATCATTTAACATATTAATCCGACTGTTATCAAAACCAGACAGTTATTCCAATTGGTAGGGTAATAACTGTGATTAGTTTGAAACACTTGGGATTAACCTTGCATTTCAAAGATTAACCAAAATAATCACTTACATTGTCATAATCCAATGGTTTAAACCATTAGAAGTTTGTTATGGTTTAGTGAAAACCGGGCATTATAACGGATCAAAACAGGCATTACCCGTTAACAAGACAGTTATCCGTCAAAAATCATTCTAGCTTCATCTAAGCAATAATCACAACCCTAACTATATCTTACGTTCAAAAACACGATCTAATCAATGAAGATCAAGTCAGAAGATTAAAAGGATAGTTACCCAAATCAGACGATTCTACGGACAAAATCACGATCAGGACGTGTACACGTTCACCGGTTCGAGCTGGACGTTCTGGTGGTGTCAAATATGAGTTTTGGTGGAAGATTGGTCAAGATCTTGAGTTACAAAGGGTTTAAAGTCGAGAGGAAAAAAAAATAGAATTTTTTGCATGCTTCTGCGATATAACAAGCTGGTTCAACAGAACGACCTACTCGTCGCGTACCGCGACGAGTGGCCCACATGTCGTCGCGTACCGCGAGGGATTCCGGATAAGATTGATATCTTGACTTGTCGCGTACCGCGACAAGACTCCAAGGAGTCGTCGCGTGCCGCGGGATTCAATTTCAAGATTTTTCTTCGTTTCGCGATTCCGGACAATCCGTAACTCGGTTTCACGCACGGTTTTCTCCCATGTTCCCAATTTCTCGCACACTTTAAACCTGTAATGATTAAAATCATCAATTTAACACAGATTCCTAGAACGACCAAACGTGCTCGTGTTATTGATGACGTAATGTTTACCTGCAATTGTCACACGTTTGGGTTCCACGTCACGGAAACCTAAGAGACCTTGAGATGGACGAGGCTCACAAATCACGATATTCCATTCACCCTGGATCTGATAAGATGTATCATGATCTGAAGATACTTTATTGGTGGCCACATATGAAAGCCGACATCGCTACCTACGTGGGCAAATGCTTGACTTGTGCGAAAGTCAAGATCGAGTACCAGAAACCATCTGGATTACTCACCCAACCTGAGATTCCCATGTGGAAATGGGAACAAATATCCATGGATTTCATCACCAAATTGCCCGTACTCCTAGTGGATGTGACACTATCTGGGTAATTGTTGATAGACTGACTAAGTCAGCACATTTCCTCGCGATCAGGGAAAATGACAAGATGGAAAAACTAGCCAGAATCTATGTTAAAGAAGTGGTCTCGCGACATGGGGTGCCGATCTCCATTATTTCAGATCGAGACGCCAGATTCACTTCTAACTTCTGGAAATCATTGCAAAAGTCACTTGGCACACGGTTGGATATGAGTACAGCATACCACCCACAAACTGATGGCCAGAGTGAACGCACGATACAAACCCTTGAAGATATGCTACGAGCATGCGTAGTGGATTTTGGAAGTAGTTGGGAAACTCACCTGCCATTGGTGGAGTTCTCCTACAACAACAGTTACCACACAAGCATCAAAGCAGCGCCTTTTGAGGCACTCTATGGCAGGAAATGCTGATCCCCCATATGTTGGGCGGAAGTGGGAGACAGCCAGCTCATTGGCCCGGAACTTGTGCATGAAACAACAGAGAAAATCGTGCAAATCAGAAACCGCATGGCAGCAGCTCGTGACCGTCAAAAGAGCTATGCCGACAAACGCCGAAAGCCTTTGGAATTTAAGGTAGGAGACAAAGTCCTTCTGAAAGTTTCACCCTGGAAAGGCGTCATTCGTTTTGGTAAACGAGGCAAACTGAACCCACGGTATATTGGACCTTTCGAGATCCTGAAGAGGATTGGTCCGGTGGCATACCAACTCAACTTACCAGCCGAACTCGACGGAGTTCACAACGTGTTTCACGTCTCAAATCTAAAGAAGTGTTTATCGGACGAAACACTTATTGTTCCACTTGACGAGATCCAGGTGGATGAACAACTACGGTTCGTGGAAGAGCCGGTGGAAATCATGGACCGTGAGGTCAAACAACTCAAACAGAGCAAGATACCCATTGTCGGAGTTCGATGGAACTCGAAACGCGGACCTGAATTCACGTGGGAGCGTGAGGATCAGATGATGCGCAAATATCCCCATCTCTTCAAGCAAACAACGTCGAACGTCGACAACAACGAATAAATTTCGGGACGAAATTCCTTTCAACAAGGGGATGATGTGATAACCGGAAAATTTTTGTTTCTCAAACACTATTACTTCCCAAACACTACCAACAACAACCAAATTTCGGGACGAAATTTCTTTCAACAAGGGGATGATGTGACACCCGGCAATTTCAGGTAAATTGAAACTCTTATATTCTTTACATTTCACATTCATACTTGTTGCATTTCATTTAATTATGTTTAATTAGATGAGTTGAACACAAACAACTACGAGACGATAGTTCGTGGAACTATCGAATCGTACATTACACATTGGTTTTGGAAACCAAGTGTGGCAACCACAACACTAACACAAAACAATAGTTCGGGGAATTATTGAATTGTGCATCACACGTTGATTAGGATTAATCAAGCGTGCAAACATTTCGTTAGAACACGAACACAAACTATCAAAGATAATTCGAGGAATTATCGAAACACACACACGAGTCTCACGAACGTTGGTGATCAATCAAACTTATGTGCTATTTGTATTTATGTACTTAAACGAGCATTAGATGCTTTAGATAAACGTTAGAAATCGATTACGAGCGAAACCGTATCAACGAAATCGAAAAACATGGAAATGGACTCATCGCGGTACGCGATGGTCCCTCGGCGAAAGTCTTCGCGACACGCGAAGAAGAGCGGGAGCCGAGACTCCCGAATACTATCGCGGTACGCGGCAAACGATTTTGATCGGCCTCCGCGGTACGCGAAGGCCATGCAGATCAGATCTTCTTTAAAACCAACCCCATTTCATTTTATCCGGTTCTCTTGCAATTTTCACAAACTCTCTCGATCAAAATACTCTGAGCTCGCATTCTAACCTCTGGAATCAACATTGAAGCCATCTATTTGCATTTCTTGGTGATTGGAGCCATAGAAACACCAAGGAAGATCGAGGAGCTCTCAACCGACGAGGGGATCGAATCCAGCCATCGTAGCAGCTCTCCACCTTCTGTTTAACTTGAAATCAGTCTTCTAAGTGCTCCTAAGGTAGTCTCATATGTTTATCTTTGGTTAGATTATACATGCAATGGGTTAAAACCCACATGCAACTCCATAAGGTTATTGTGCACAAAATCGTTGGTGATTTATTGAATAGATGATTATAGATTTACTGATTTAATGGTATTAGAATGTTTGATTTGTGTCTTGGATGAGTATCGTAGATTTGTTGATGATTTGGTACACTTGCCATAAAAGGAAACTTTTATGTTGCAAGTCTTGGAATTTTTATGATCTAGACATGTTAGACATGTCTAGATGTTGTTAAATGCATATTGGAGTGTTTAGAAACACATTGGGATATTTGATTTTGTCAAAAACTTGGTTTTATAGAAACTTACTAAAAATGGAAACTTTTAGAAATCAAAAGAGGGCTTTTGATGTTTTAAAGTGTTTTGATGAACTTGGGATATTGAAATATGTTAGAAATGATTTCTAAGCATATTGGAAACCTTGATTTGCGAAAACGAGTTTTAAACGGATACTTTCCAAATAAGGAAACTTTATTTGGGCAAAACGGCATAAATGGTGATTTATGCGCAAACGACGTGTTTTAAGAGTTTAAACATGTTTTATAAACATTTTGGAAGTTATTAGTTTATGAAATGGGATTTCATAACCACACTTTCCTAAGTTGGAAACTTTCTAAAAATAGCAACTTATGTGATTAGAGTCATAGGATGCATTTTGGTGTCTTATGTGCATCAAGGCACATAAACACAACGATCGTGTCACCAACGATTCGTCGAGTCTCACAAGTTAACACACGCACTCGGTTGAGCACACCGACACTTGGAGTTGTATGGGATACAACACAACACATAACACATACTCACACCTATATGGTTATAGGTGCTTACTAGCAGGACTGCTAGCTTTCGCAGACGCGAACACACGAACATACCGGAACTGCTAACCAGGTGAGTTCACGGCCCCTTTTACATTTTCTACCTTTGGGGAGAAACATTGCATACAACTGTTTTTGAACAACTTACACACTTTTGGTTATTTTTGTACATGCTAATACCGTATATACATATGTGTGACATTCATCCACAACTGATAAGTCCTCATTAAACACACCTCGAACCGTTAATAGCGCGTTGCGCTCAGCGTGGTAATTCTGAATAGTACTATTTGGGCCTGACAAGCCCCACTGTTGCGAGCCGTATGGCCACCCGACTGGAGGTCGGAACAGTGCATAATTGACCAAACAACATTTGCCATATCTTGGATGGATATGGCGGGAGGCAGCATGTTAGCTTCGGTTGCGAACCCGCATATGATATAAAACATATTGACTAGCTATCAATTGATATTGCATTGTATTGAAAAATAGACCTGCTAAACATTTACTTTAAACACTTGATGTTTACTGCTGATTACAAACCTGTGTTCTCACCAACCTTTGTGTTGACCTTTTACTCGCATGTTTTCTCAGGTAACTAAGGCACGCGCACAAGGAATAGGATGCTAGGCTGGAGTCGCATGCATCTGTTTAAGTGTCTTAGTCTATTAAACATTGTGTTCATTTGATCATGTTACTTATGTATTGTCAAACATCTTTAATCGCTTCCGCAACTATTGTTACTTAACATTTTGAAAACCGTTTTAAATTAACGCTTCCGCTACCTATGAATGTTAAACTGTTTTGTTAACATATATTTTATTTCCGCAACTCTGATTTTACAAACTATTTTATCCAAGTTATTGAACGTATGTATGAAACCAGACATATAGGTCTCGCATGTTGTGTGACCGGAGACTGCGATCCTGACAATCTGCCGCCGCTCGTGCCCCGGAAGGGACGGGATTTCTCGGGGTGCGACACATATAGCACATATAATCAAGTTTAACACACTTTACTGATTTGACTTCCTCAAGGTCAATTATCACAATCAATCACATTTCATGCCTTTCTTAGGCATTTCATCAAATAATTGATGTTCAATTATATTAGTTACGATCTTTAATCACTTCTATTATTTAATTTTTTATTTATGATCATAACTTGTTAATAATTTTTAACATCAATTCATTATAATCATCATTTAATCCATGGATCATAATCCATGTTTATTTCAAAATCACCTTTTACCCATCCTACTAGTTATCATATCATGATATGGGTTTCATAACAACCAGACATTATCCCGGCTTCAAAACGAAGATTTCACCGTCAAAATATCAAGTTCTTCATTTCTAACAACCCCTAGTTATCAACTAGGCAATAATCAATACCCATAATCATAATATTACAATCAAAACTAGATTTAATTAACAAAATATTAAACTAGCAGGATAAAACGAATCATTACCCAATCGAACGGATATTCAGTCGCAAAATAACGATCAGATGTTACAGATACGTTCCCTGGTACGATCCGTGGGTTTAAACGGCTTCAATCTGAGTTTGACAGCTTCAATTTTCGTATGTGGGTGAAGAGAATTCGACAGAAAGAGTTTTCAAACTCTTCTGCAAGAAATCTGATCAACTTAAGGTGTTTCTAAACCGCCTCACCCGTCGCGTACCGCGACGGGAATCAAAGAAATGCTTCGCGTACCGCGAAGAAATTCGGGACTTTTAGATATTTTGAGTCCTTCGCGTACCGCGAAGAAACCTTAAAACCACCTTCGCGTACCGCGAAGAGTCCCAAAGCATAATATCTTTGTAACTTTCTTCGTTTCGCGATTCCGGACAATCCGTAACTCCGTTTCGCGCACGGTTTTCGCCCACGTTCATCATTTCTCGCATACTATCAACTTCTAATAATTACAATCATCAAATCAACATGGATTTCTAGAACAATCACATGTGCTCTTGCTATTGATGACGTAATTCACATATATTTTCAAATTACAACAAACACAATCGTTCAATTGACGATTATTTCAAATACATTCATTATTAAAAACCGGTTGTTACAAGCTGAGGATACAAGAAGATGACATTCCTAAGATAGCCTTTAGGACACGATACAGACATTACGAATTCTTGGTCACAGGTTTTACATAAGCAAAAAAAATAAAATGTTTAAAGTGAGTGTTGTTGGACTACATATCGTTAAAATGAAATACCAATTGATAGCTAATCAATACAGTTTTATTAAAAGTGTTCAAAACCGAAGCTGACTACTTGCTGACCAACTAGCAGATGTGGTAGTCCTGTAATTCAAAAGCGACTGGCCCTACAAATGGTGTGAGGCCTGCCACAAGGTTTGGGTCAGGGTTGGTGAATTTTGGGAATTTGAAACCGGATGATTCAGAGCTTTCGGCTATTATATGAAGCCCATTGAAGCTCTTGCAAATTCTTTAAGTTCAGTTGCTTTTCTATCCAATACTGAAGATGGTGAGATATCTGCTGTTGTTGATGATTTAACAAAAATATGTTTTACTTATGCATCATGCAAAGAGAAAACATCAAACAGTAAATCCAAGCTAATGAATGTGAAGGTACCTCAAGAGCATCTAGCCTTTTTCATGCAGTTTGTTAATGCATATGATTCGGTGGTACTAGATGATGCTCAGAGATTGACAGATAAGGATATGGATCAATTGGATCCAGATGACTTGGAAGAAATGGATATTCAGTGGCAGATGACCATGTTAACCGGAAGAGCAAGGAGATTTCTTCAAAGGACTGGTGTCACACCCGAGTCGGCGGGCCGGATCGAGTGTCCTGTCGGGCGGATTAGTCCTAGGGCGTGATATCTGGATGATAATCGGAGTGATCAGATTGTTTACATTGCACATGATATATAAAGAGAAAACACTAAATGAAATAGAATTACAAAGTTAAATTACATCAGTATCGTTTATAATTTAACAATGTAAATCTACTAAGTACAAAATAATATGTATAATGATATTCAAAATATGCACATCCAAAATGCTAGGTCCACTATCTGGGCATCCTAGTCAAAAGTATGAACTTCCTAGTTAACCTGTTCGTCACCTGAGAAGTCATGCAAAAAGATCAAGTCAACACATGGTTGGTGAGTTCATATAGTTTTGTTTAAAAATGAATTTGTACAAACCTAACCGAATGACAACCTTAACCTCATTAACAACCACCTATACTATCCAGTCAAGTATGCTTATATATAGGGCATACGTAGGGTCAAGCTTACTGCCAGCCCAGCTGCCAGCCCACCACATACCAAACCACATAACATATTGTTGTTAATGATAATTAAGCATTTCATTCCCCATCATCAACACACTAGTTCTTGTTAGTTTCAACAAAATGTTGAAGTTCTCTTGATTCCTTGAGCTCATCACACACATGAACAACCATGACAAATGTAGAAACATTTAATTAAAGTGCTTAAATAAATGGATAAATAAATATTTAATTAGAAACTAAGACCTAATGATTGGGCCTTGGTCAAACTCGAGTAGACTATTATAACAATCAAGGTTCTAAGAAGTTGAGGAATTCTGTAAATATCATCAAACATGCGACCTATAATCAGTCAGTCTAGCTAGGACTTCATGAAATATAGGATTTTATAGTTCGTTCTAGATCGTCCTTGTTCGTTCTTGTTCGTTTAGACCGTTTAGTTCTTTGGCACATGTTATCTTTGAATATTTCCCAGATATTCCTCTGAAAATAGATCGTTGAAAACAGTTCTTTGAAATAGATCTTTAGTTCTTTGAAAATAGATCGTTGAAAACAATTCTTTGAATTTGATCTTTAGTTCTTTGAAAATAGACCATTGAAAATAGTTCTTTGAAAATAGATCTTTGAGAATAGTTCTTTGAAATGAAACAATTATCTACTTATGATGAGTAAATAATCCTTTTTGAAACCTGCAAATAGTTTATCTAGACATAATCTAGGATAACAATTATACATATAAAACATATATGATGTAAAAGCATTTAAGTAAAATATAGTCCAAGGAAAATAATTTACGCATGCTTCTCAGCCCCGTGTTTATAAAACATAATGTTTAGAAAAGAGGCAATGAATCACATGTGTTGTAGACCACTTGAATAACTTAGAAACGCGCTCGCTCGTTTGTTGTAATAGAAATATCTTCAGCACCTGAGTTGATTTATTACGATTCGAATACTATAAGTGTTTATAGTTATTGTTATTGTGTTTTAAATCACCAGTGTGTGAATAAGTGTCCTAGTATTTTACTAGTGGGTTACTATGATTTGTTACTAAGTGTTTAAGTCTATCCTTATCCTATTGGACATACTACACCCTTACCCAACATAAATAAAAACTAACTTAGAAACTCAAAGTTAGGTTTAAAGAAGTGGTTTATAAAAGAAGTTTAGTTATAAAATCTTTTAATTCAAAAGAAAGTTAACTTATTTTTATAAAACATTATTTTCTTTTGCTAAAAATAGTAAGTTTAATCTTATAAACTTTTCTTTATGCAACTAAGTGATACATTTTTAATAAAATATACGTTTATATCATAAAACATGAAGTTTAACTTAGATTAACTTTATTAAGTATAACCTATGTTCTTATATGTTTTCTTGATCTTTTGTTTACATCTTTGAATTGATAATCATCTAAGGTTATTCACTTTGAATAATCCCATTGAATACCATCGTTAAGAATTTGTCAAGTGTTGAGTTTTGATATCACTATCAACCCATACACTTAATGTTGTGACTTGAACCTCCTTATCGTTAACTTGTTGTTCTTAAGTTTCTTTACCACTCATAGTTATTTAATAATCCTTCAACTTAATATAAATGATCATATGAACTTATTTTACTAACCTTGCAAGTTACCAAGTTCTTGTCTAAAACCCCTAGATTTTCGGTTATCAACTAACCATCCACCATTGAGCTATAGTCCCTACTAACCTCTTAAATCATGATTTTATTTGACAAAACTTAGGTAATTTATACCCAAATGATTATTAAAACATTTGTTTAAATGTTAAATTAGTTTAGAAAATGTTTTGAGTTTGAAAACCTTTAGTTTTGGTGGGTAACGAAACCAGTTTAGACAAAACCAACCCTCATGGCTATTTACCCAACTAGTTTGTGTTTAAACAACTCCTATGACCTTGATTTCTTTTTTTATTCCTAGATTCGAAGTCTACAATACTTGAATTACATTCCTTGCTATTATCGACAAGTGTATAGGATAGTATTGATGCTGATCAACAACTAATATCAATGGTATACATTCAACCTTCATCGACATTGTAGTGTCGATATATCCTTGTTCTGCAGCCCCTTTGTCCATTGATTTTTAACAAAATCGATGGTCTATTAAGCCAGAAGCCTTGGAGGTCTTCAAGACTGATAATTTCGACTGATGGCCATCGATTTTAAACCTTTCAAACCTGCTCAATATTGAGGAAGGGCCTCAAGCAGTTCTATCAACACTAGTTGTTGATATTGCTATGTTTCAGCCCCCATAGGCCATCGATACTATCAATATCGATGGTCCATGGTGTTCCCAGACCTGGAGGACTTTGATACTAGTTCCATCGATCTGTTTCCATCGATTTTGAGCCATAAATCATAGCAATATCGATGGTTTCGTGAGCTGGTTGCACAGTGTTGTCGAGATCAGTCATATGGACATTCATACATCGATATTGTTTATTTCCAGATTTTTCAACCACATACCATCGATCCTAAGCTCAAATTAACATATTCCTTAAGTTCCTAAGTGATTTTCATGCACATCCTAACCAATTTCAAGTGATAAAATCGATTTAGAAGTTTACCTTACCGGAATAGTAGAAAACCCTCTAAATCCTCAACTTCTCTCTAAAACTACAACCAAATCAGCTCGTTTTAGCTCCAATTATCTGTACTACTATGTTCCACTCATTCCCACGGTCGTTTTGACTACTAGATCATCGAATTTGGTGGAGAAATGGGGAAGATATGTTGATTTGAAGTTGAGAAGGGTGGGGAGATGGTGATGGCCGAAAATTTGAAGAAGGGGGTCTTGTTGGAAAATAAGGACTGATGAGCAAAACTACTGAAGCCAAACACATGAATAAACCACAGATTGACCAGCCGTGGATGCTTCTCTTCCGATTGAAGAACAGCTTCAGCATCGGAAGATCAACAGCGGAAGATTCGCCAAAAAGAACTACTGCTGAACTTATCTACCTCGGAAGACATTAGCTGATCTTGACACCTTTGGAAGACATCCATTGCATCGGAAGACATCAAATGACTCGGAAGTCAATTCTTCTCCATCTATGGTGACCCAGTTCAAAGATGCCAACCCAAGCACAATGCTTGATCATTTGCTAAATGCACCTATGGGAAGCCTAGGTGTTGGGTCTGCAGAATCTCCATCTGCTGTCAAATTCAGACCCTGGGTTGATGTTAATAAGGAAATCCTTCCTGATCTTCTGATAAACTATGAGCCTCATCAGTATGCTGTAGTAAGGAAGGTACTTGATTCAAATGATCAAGTGATAAGAAGAGAAATAATACGTTGGCCGGCTGGAGCTCCTCTTCCTTAGGGTCTACCTTCTAAATCCCAGCCTCCTCAGATCAAAAACTCCAGAACAAGAATAACTGGAAGATTCGCCAAAAAGAACTACCGCTGAACTTATCTCCCTCGAAAGACACTAGCTGATCATGAAACCTTCGGAAGACATCCATTGCATCAGAAGACATCAAATGACTCGGAAGACAATCTCCTATTCTGAAATAACTGATTGTTTAATCAGCTTCCGATTATCATCTTCCGAAAGAATAACCACTGTACATCAGTACAACTACTTCAACCTCGGAAGACCTGAAGACTCCTGAAGACTCTTGTTTCTGTTGTTGTTGACTTTGTATTTGTACTAGTCTGTTGATTCAGTGTCTTTAACAGTGTCAGCTATTTGTCTTATTATTTCTTGTCTTGTATCTCAGAATGTTGGGTATTTAAGTCCCAACATTCTCTGAGTAAAATGAATTACTTCCCCCAAAATTCCTTGTGCTTTCTATCTGTTCTCTTCTCTCTTTCAAAGCAAGAAAACTAAACAACGAAAATAACCTTGTGCAAAACTTTAGAGGGAGCTAAAACCAAAGCTTTGACTAAGTGTCTAAAGCCCTTGTTCCTGGTAAAACACTTTCTCCTCGAGGTTTCTGTTTTCAACAGGTCTTGGCAGCAAAAAATGAGGGAAAAAGAAAGGATTAAAGGCTTTTATAGCCCGAGTATGTTCGGGTGTGTTCGGTCTCGCTCGGTTTCGGTTTCACACGTCGTTTTTCGATTGTTTTCGTAACGAAATGATACGATTTTAAAATAGATTTTTCCAATTTAAACTAGGTTGTATGTCCTAATAAATTAATTAATTATCTTTTATTTATTCTTAAAATTTCGAAAACCGTTTAATTTAATTGTTTAATCGAATCATACGATTTTCACACGTATTCGTTCGGATCGTCACCAGTACGAACACGACAACAACTATACTTTTCGTTTTGATTTTCTAATTATTGGACAGCGTTCAGAAGGTGAAACTTACAGATATATTCGTGCGAATCGTCACTCACACGAATACTCGGTCAATTTAATATTCACATATCGACGTCCATTACTGTTTTGTTCTGTACAACCTGATATACGTTTATACATAATAAATCCTAACTAAAATTCACTTAATAGTTCTGTGTTGTCAGATATGATTCTGACTGTTAAACCATGAATTCATGATATGATTCTGAAATAGATCTGTAATAGTTTCTTATTAAACATCAAATGAAAATAATACACATGTAATATACATAGTTCGTACCTGATCTACTCTATAAGTCACTGTTCCGGCTACGATTTCGACACTGATGTTACAACTGGGAGAACTGAGATGTCAGGAAATTCAAAGAAAAAACTTGGTTTCTCTAAACAGAAGGTGAAATGTTACAATTGTGGAAATTTAGAACATTTTTCCAGAGAGTGTGAAATGCCAATGAGAAACAATTCAAGATTTGAACATGGTTCGAAATCTGATAAGTTTGATCCTCGAAGAGGAGTTCCTGCTACTTCTTCATCTACGGCTACTACAAGTCCAAAGGCAACTCCTCCAACTAAAGATAAACCTTTACTTGTTGAAGATGAGTGAGGTACTGATTGGTCATCTTGTGCTGAGGAGATTCAAGTAAATGATGAATCTCATGTTGCTTTCATGGCTTAGACAAGTTCAAAAAAGGATGAATTATCATCAGGAAGGAATCTTAATTTGAAACCAAATTGTTTAAAATGTTGTGCTTAGTTAGCCAAACTTTATATGGTTGCTAAGCATAATCAATCATTGATTGATGATGTCACATGTTTAGAAGATAATAATAAACAATATCTAGCTAATGAAGTAAAATATAAAAATAAACTTGAAGAATCTAGTACTGATATTAAATGTCACACCCCGAGCCGGCGGGGTAGGATCGGAGTCCCCGTCGGGCGGAAGGTTCCCGGGGCGCGATATCGGGTGTGATAATCAGGAGTGATCAGATTGTTACATTGCACATGATATAAATGAGAAATGCTAATTAAAATAGAATTACAAAGTTAAATTACAGCAGTAACGTTTATAATTTAACAATGTAAATCTATTGCAAAACATCAATAAATGACTATCTTGTATTTACACAAGATATACAAAATAATTTATATCATGATGTCTTCAAAAGTATGCAGGTCCAAAATACTAGTCTTCTATCTGAAGTCCTAGTCCAAAAGAAATGACTTCCTAATTGACCTGTTCGTCACCTGAGAAGTCATGCAAAAATAAAGGTCAACACATGGTTGGTGAGTTCATATAGTTTAGTATTTGAAAATGATTTGAAAACCTTCTTTGGTAAAGACCCTAACCTCATTAACACCACATGTATCATCCAGATCGGTATGCTTATGTATAGGGCATACCCCTGAGTCGAGGCTACAACCCCGCCCAGACGCCGTCCCACCACATACTAATCCGCATAGGACATTGCTGTTAATGATAATTAAGCGTCTTTACCTATCACACACTCTTGTTCACAATGACTCAAATGTTCTCACAAAACCTTTGTTTAACCCACGGGTAACAACCTTAATCTCATTAACATCACATGTATCATCCAGATCGGTATGCTTATGTATAGGGCATACCCCTGAGTCGAGGCTACAACCCCGCCCAGACGCCGTCCCACCACATACTAATCCGCATAGGACATTGTTGTTAATGATAATTAAGCATTTTACCCCTACCTTTAACCCAATGATTCTTCTGTTTGTCGTCCCTGTAATTACAATCATTTGAAATCCACTATTGATTTCATAAGTTCATCACATAATATGATCAACCACACAATTGTATAAACAGTTATAAATGCTTAATTAAACAAGTAATAAACATTTAATAAAATCTAAGTCCTTATGATTGGGGCCTATGGTCATACTCGAGTAGACTAGTCTGTCAATCTAGGTACTTAGTAGTTAGGGAAACTGTAAATATCCTCAAACATACGACCTACAAGTCAAACGGTCTAGCTAGGACTTCTTGAAATGCAGGATTTTATGTTTCGTCAATGTTTTTGGCGTATGCTATCTCTGATATTTCCCAGACTTTCCCTTAAAATGATTTAATGATCGTCTGATTTTGTCACAAGATGTACCTGATGTGTTGATCGTAGAATACAAGATTCATTGATCGGTTGTACACTTGATTAATTGTTCAACAAACACTTGGTTTGTAGAACATTGAATGTTGTCTTTGCAAAGATTGTTTTGTTGATGTTTGATGTCCCACACTTGTTTTGTCAAAATGTTTGATTTGATTCCTTGAATTCACCACTTGACCTCCCAAAATGTTTGATTTGATTCCATTGAATTCACCCACTTGATTTCCCAAAGTTTGTTTTGACTTGATTGAAATGTTTTGACTTATTGAAAAGTTTAGTTTAACTTGATTATTCACTTAATATATAAGTGAATCAGTTAATAAACCTGCATAAAATCTTCCTAGACATGGTCTAGGATAACATTCATATATATGTAAAACATATAAATTTAAAAGCATTAAAGTAAACAATTTAAGTAAACAGTTTACGCATGCTTCTCAGCCCCGCGTTTTAAAACAAAAATGTTAGAAAAGGGGCAATGAACTCACCTGTGCTGCTATGTTAATGATCAAATACAAAATGCGCGCTCTTGTTGTAAGCTAAGTTTCTTCGGTTCCTGAGTTATATTATAAGAATTCGAATATAATAAGTACGCGTAGTAGTCATTGTGCCTATGGTTTGGTCTTGTTGTGTGTGCCACTAAGTGTCTTAACACTAAGTGCATCTAAGATCTAACCTATCTTAGTTACCCTGTTTGATCCCCAATCCCATAGTTTAGTTACTTAGTTGTAATAAATTACCTTTACATTTTTAGAAATTTCGGCAGAGTTTCCTTTGTATTTTGAGCAAATCCAGACAATTATATTGTCTATTTTATAACAAGTTCCCAATTCAATTTATTCAAAGTAAGTAATTTAAATCAAACGTTACAATTTAGCTTCCATTTAAAATCATTTAATTAATTCTAACAAGTTCCAATTAAGTTCCTTTTTATTAAGATCTCATAATTTCTTATTTCAATTAAACATTTGTATATGTTGGGCCTTAGTTGGCCCATTGAGTCCATATCAACTCGTTTAGTAGTCTTTGATATTCAATGACTTCCCTTGATGTATGAAATTTGTAAATTTAATACCAGTCATCCCCACTAGATCGTTAGGGTGTTTAACTAGAACCCATTTCCAACCTGTACATGGTGTCATTTATCCATAATGAGTGCTTCCTAATTATATAGGTTTATCAAATAAAACCCTAATTATAATCCCATGCACACACACATGAACTATCTATCCATGCATGCAACGTATTGGATTCATACCTCATTAGAACTTAGGTTAATGACTAACTAACCATTTCTTAGATTATTACCACTAGTTTTATTGATCCTAGTCCCATCTCGACTTCATTAATCGATTTCTAGGCTTTGCATGAAATCCAAGGCAGCGAACCTTATGAGGTTCTAAGTAGGGTTCGGCTAATTCAACCCCTCCCACGAACCTTCATGGTTCGGCCAGGCTAGCTCACAAATCCTAGGGTTCGTCCCGTGGCTCGCATCTAAGGAGG
The DNA here is from genome assembly GCA_009363875.1 of Mikania micrantha. Taxonomy (NCBI): domain Eukaryota; kingdom Viridiplantae; phylum Streptophyta; class Magnoliopsida; order Asterales; family Asteraceae; genus Mikania; species Mikania micrantha. The sequence continues at coordinate 1,984,050 of CM018690.1, read as the reverse complement.
TTCGCTTCTAACTAGGTGAGGGTGCGGCCAACTTAAAGAGTTCGGCCATATCAATGATTACACAGGTTCGCACAAGCACAGGGTTCGTCATGTGATGAAGGTTCGACCGGACATGTGGGGTTCGGCTGGCTTAAACCAGATTCTATTGAAGGCTCGTTGACCTTGGGTTCGTGAGTTGCATGGCCATGGTTCGGCCATGCAGGGTTCGGTCCCAATAGTTCGTGACCTTTAGGCTCGTCAGCATGTTGAGGGTTCGTTGTAGTCGAGGGTTCGGTTGCAGGAGATGGTTCGGTGCAGGTGGTCCAGGGTTCGGCGGCAGGTGGGCACAGGTTCGTTGCAGGAGTCTCTCACTTGGTTGCAGGGTTCGTTACTCAGAAAATGGTTCGGCTATGGTTGTAGGGGTTCGGCCGGCGAAGCTGCATCATTTTTCCAGCTCCTTAGCTCACGAACCTGTAAAGATCTTGGTGTTTCCAGCATCGTTTTAACTAGCTAAACCTGTTACAAACTCATTCTAACAGATTCTAACCCATGTGATAACCCAATCTACGTGTTCTAAGTGCTTTAGTGCCGATTTAAACAACAAAACCAATTGAACTCGTGAAAACCCTAGAAAAAACGAATTTTAAGTGGATGTTTACCTCAAATCCCACGATTAATTACTTGTTTTTCTTGTACTTCTGGAATCTACACGATGAGGGGAACGTCTTGACACCAACTTTGCTTGAATCCACCGAGGTTTGGACCTCCAAATCTTAGAAAGAAGATAGTTTCTTTGAGAATAACTAGAGAGAGGGAGAGAAAACGTGATGAAGAGAGAGAGGGAGGTTGGTGAGGGTTATTATGGCAATTTAATGCCATAATAAAGGATACCATCTCACCCGGTTAGTCGGTCTCGTTCGGTTTCGCGTAAAATGCCGGTTCGCGTAGGTTTTCGCGATAAAACGACACGGTTTATAAAATAGAATTTATTTAATTATTTAAGGTTGTAATTCCTAATAAATTAACTAATATCTTCTTATTTATTAAAAATTTAAAACAAAATTAACTGTTTAAATCGAAATGTACGGTCGTCGCGCGTATTCGTTCGAATCGTCACCCGTACGAACACGACGATAACTATACTTTTCAATCTTGTTTTCTAATTTAAGAACATCACTCAGAACGTTAAACTTTCAGATTTATTCGTACAGATCGTCACCTATACGAATAACCCGTAAATTTAGCATTCACATAGCAACATCCGTGTGTTTTGTTCTGTAAAGTCTCACATACGTTTATACATAATAAATCCTAAGCAAATAATCATATGAGGGTTCTGTGTTGCCAGATAATTATCCGACTCAAGAACCCTTGTTCTGAACTGCGTTTTCTGTTAAATGTTTCTGAAACTGTTCTATGACAACTCACTATGATAATGATAATTGATATGAATATGAAAAGTACTGAAATGTATATGATCCGTACCTGTTTTACTGTTCATGTACTGTAGAGATCACTGTTCCGGTGACGGTTCCGGCACTGATGTTACAGTCTCCCCTTGTTAGAGAAATTTCGTCCCGAAATTTAAGTGTTGTTATCAGGTACAGCTTCCTCTTCAAACAGTTGGGGATACTTTAACTTCATGTGATCTTCACGTTCCCAAGTGAACTCGGGCCCGCGTCTTGAATTCCATCGAACCTTTACAATAGGAATACGGCTTCGCCTCAGTTGTTTAACCTTGCGATCCATAATCTCTAAAGGTTCTTCAATGAAATGTAACTGTTCATCGACTTGAATTTCTTCGATTGGAATGACGAGACTCTCGTCAGCAAGGCATTTCTTTAGATTTGAGACGTGAAACACATCATGCACACCACTGAGTTCATCAGGTAATCTCAGTCTATACGCCACAGGACCAATACGCTCGATGATCTCGAACGGTCCAACGTATCTTGGTGCTAACTTGCCTTTCTTTCCAAAGCGTACAACGCCTTTCCATGGGGATACCTTCAACATTACACGATCTCCCACTTGGAATTCCAACGGCTTGCGCCGTTTGTCGGCGTAGCTCTTCTGTCTGCTCCTTGTTGCTTGTAGTCTTCTTTGAATCTGAGCTATCTTGTCAGTGGTTTCTTGAATTAATTCTGGCCCCGTTATTCGGTTGTCTCCAATTTCAGTCCAACAGATCGGTGATCGACATTTCCAGCCATAAAGAGCCTCGAATGGTGCACATCCGATACTGCTGTGGTAACTGTTATTGTAGGAGAACTCAATCAGTGGCAAATGGGAGTCCCAGTTCCCACCAAAGTCCAATACACAGGTCCTTAACATGTCCTCTAGGGTTTGAATAGTACGTTCGCTTTGACCATCCGTTTGTGGGTGGTAAGCTGTACTTAGATTTAACTGTGTCCCTAGAGATTTCTGCAATGTTTGCCAGAATCTTGATGTGAATCTGCTATCTCGATCAGAAATAATAGACAATGGCACACCGTGGCGTACCACTATCTCGTTGATGTATAATCTTGCCAGTTTATCCATGGTGAAGTTCTCACGCATGGGCAAGAAATGAGCAGATTTTGTCAAACGATCAACGATCACCCAAATTGTATCGTGACCACTGGAAGTGCGGGGTAGCTTGGTAATAAAATCCATAGCTATTTGTTCCCACTTCCATAACGGAATCTCAGGCTGTTCTAGTAGACCAGACGGTCTCTGGTGTTCCGCCTTTACTTTCGCACACGTAAAACACTGTCCGACATACTCGGCTATGTCTTTCTTCATTCCCGGCCACCAATAAAATCCACGCAAGTCTTGGTACATCTTATCAGCGCCTGGATGAACAGAGTATTTAGTCTTGTGTGCTTCATCGAGGATAAGTTTCCTCAATTCATCTACCGCAGGGATCCATATACGTTCCTTGTAGTAGATCATACCATCAGGCTTCGTGTCAAACTGTTTCTCTGCTCCGCAATCAAGTTCTTTCTTCAGATTTCCTCGGTCCAGTGCTTCTTGTTGTGCTTAAATGATCTTGTCACTTAAACTGGTCTGCACGGTTATCCCCATTGCTCTAACACGTAGGGGTTTGACCCGTTCCTTCCGGCTCAAGGCATCAGCTACAACGTTCGCCTTTCCCGGATGGTATTTGATCACACAATCATAATCATTCAGAAGTTCAACCCAACGACGTTGTCGCATGTTGAGCTCCTTCTGATCAAAGATGTGTTGCAGACTTTTGTGATCAGTGAATATGGTACACTTGGTGCCATATAAATAATGTCTCCAAATCTTCAGTGCGAAGATTACAGCTCCCAGTTCAAGATCATGAGTAGTGTAATTCTTCTCAAGAATCGTTAACTGTCTTGATGCATAGGCTATGACTTTGTCCCGTTGCATTAACACACAACCGAGTCCCTGATGGGAAGCATCGCAGTACACAACAAAGTCATCACAGCCCTCTGGGAGAGATAGAATTGGAGCATCACACAGTTTCTGTTTCAATGTCTGAAAAGCATCTTCCTGTTTCTGCTCCCAGACAAACGGTTCGCTTTTCTGGGTCAGCTTAGTGAGAGGCAAGGCTATCTTAGAAAAGTTTGAAATAAACCTTCTGTAATAACCCGCCAATCCCAGAAAAGACCGTATCTTCGTCGGTGTCTTCGGAGTGTCCCAATTCTTTATCGCTTCAATCTTGGCAGGGTCTACATGAATTCCCTCGCTGTTGACCACATGGCCCAGAAATTGAACTTCTCTTAGCTAAAACTCACATTTGGAGAATTTGGCATAGAGTTTCTCTTCTTTCAACAGCTCCAAGATCTTTCTAAGGTGTTGCTCATGTTCTGTTTTGGTCTTGGAATAAATCAGTATGTCATCGATAAAGACAATGACAAACTGATCCAAGTACGGCTTGCACACTCGGTTCATGAGATCCATGAAAACCGCTGGTGCATTTGTCAATCCGAAAGGCATCACCATGAATTCGTAATGTCCGTATCTTGTTCGGAAGGCCGTTTTCGGTATGTCTTCGTCTTGAACTCTCAGTTGATGATATCCAGACCGCAAGTCAATCTTTGAGAAGTATTGAGCTCCTTGCAGTTGGTCAAACAAATCATCAATCCTCGGTAATGGATACCGATTCTTGATGGTTAGTTTGTTCAGTTCACGGTAATCTATGCACATTCTGAACGATCCGTCTTTCTTCTTCACGAATAAAACCGGAGCTCCCCAAGGTGAGTAGCTCGGTCTGATGAAGCCCTTATCAAGTAACTCCTGTAATTGATTAGACAATTCCTGCATCTCTGAAGGTGCTAACCTGTAAGGAGATTTAGCAACAGGAGTTGCTCCAGGAATTAAGTCAATACGAAATTCTACCGGTCGCGCAGGTGGCAAACCAGGTAGGTCTTCGGGGAATACTTCAGGATATTCTTTCACTACTGGTACATCTTGAATCTTCTTCTTGTCTTTCTCTTTTTCCACCACATGAGCCAGGAATGCTATGCACCGCTTCTGTAGACACTTACACGCCTTTATGCAAGAAATGATTTTGACACTTCGCTTTGCTTGATCCCCTTTAACTTCCAATACACGATTACTCGGCAATGGAATTCGAAGCAGCTTCTCAGAACAGATGACTTCCACTCGGTTAGATGAGAGCCAATCCATTCCAACAATGATGTCAAAACTACCCAGCTCCATCGGTATCAAATCGATGGTAAATGTAAAATCATTTAGTGTCAATGGGCAGTTCCTATAAACTGTACTAACTGTGATCTGTTTCCCGTTAGCTACTTCTATAATGTAAGGGGAGTCTAACTGTTCCTCTATGGACTCTAGTTGACATGCAAAGTCGGTAGAGATAAAACTCTGATCCGCACCAGTATCAAATAAGACAGATACATAAAAGTCATGTAAGAGAAACGTACCAGTGACCACATTTGGGTCCTGGCGTGCAGCTGGTGCTCCGATAGCAAAAGCTCGTCCGCGGGGTGCTTGAACTGCTGGTTGAGCCTTCTTTGGGCAGTTCCTCGCAAAGTGGCCTTGTTCGCCACAATTATAGCATCCACCATTGTTCTGATTTGCTGGTGGAGGAAGAGCCAAAGCAGCATTGTTGACTGCTTGGTTAGGTGTCATCCGGCAGTTCTGGACCCAATGGCCCTTTCTTCCACATCCCGTGCACTGCTTGCAGGGAGTGTCAGCAAGGTGATGATACTGACACTTGGCACACAGAGGGAACGTGCCAGTGTAAGGTTTGCGGTTGGGGTTTTGTGGTGCTGCTGCTATTTGTTGCAGAGGTGTGGCCACTGCATAGTTCTTGATGGTCTTTTGTTTCTTCTTCTGATGATGGAAGGGTTTCTTTGAAGCTTCAGCTTTGTTCTTACTGGGTTCAGCCTCCTTCTTTAGAACTCCAGAGGCTACCATGAGGTCTGTGAGTTTCCCAGACAGTCTCACTGCAGATTCAACAGTAGTAGGGTTGGCTGAAACAACCATACCCTGAATGCAGGCAGGAAGTCCACCTACATAACGGTCTATCCTTTTCTCCAAAGTTGGTACCATGTCAGGTACCAAAGCAACTAACTCGTGGTAACGAGTAGTGTAACCCATGTGATCAGCCCCCTTCATCACATGGTTAGATAATTCGACCTCCAATTTCTGCAGCTCGTTCTTGGGACAGAACTCTGTTCGCAGCAGTGTCTTGAAATCTTCCCATGGCATGGCCATGGCTTCTTCTCTTCCTCGAGCATTAATCTGACCGTTCCACCAGGTCAGAGCCCGTTTGTTGAATGTTCCCGCTGAGTAACGGACCTTGTGGTGTTCGGGGCAGCTGCAGAGATCCAACGTTGCTTCAATCTTCTCAATCCATTGGATTAGTCCAACGGCACCTTCAGACCCACTAAAACTGGGTGGTTTACATCCTACAAAGGACTTGTAGGAGTAGTGAGATGAATCTCCAGTATTTCCACTGGCTTCTCCTGATGTGTTGCCAGTGTTGAGGATCTCATTACGAAGACGAAGGAACATCTCCGGTATTGCCTCTTTCATCTGATTCGTCATCTGGCTACTCAGTAACGTCACCAGAGCGATAGTAGCAGGATCCATGGTCGGTACTGTGCCCGAACCAGATGCTTGAGTAATCAATGGAGGAGGGGGAGGAGGAGGTGGAGGAGGTGGTGGTGGAGAGTCATTCGGAGACGGTGTGGAGGAGTGTGGAGCCAAGTCTTGAGGTGGTAGCTGTATCAAGGGAGGTTGTCTTCGTGGAGGCATTCTGATCATAACCAATAAATTCATCGATTAGTGCAATGATCGAATACAGAAGACAATATGCAAATAAGTCTTAAGTCCTACGTTCTCTACATGCAGGGTCCCTAGGTTATAGTCTAGGCCAAACCATTTAAATAAGTGACCTATATTTCTCTATAACCATGGCTCTGATACCATCTGTCACACCCCGAGCCGGCGGGGTAGGATCGGAGTCCCCGTCGGGCGGAAGGTTCCCGGGGCGCGATATCGGGTGTGATAATCAGGAGTGATCAGATTGTTACATTGCACATGATATAAATGAGAAATGCTAATTAAAATAGAATTACAAAGTTAAATTACAGCAGTAACGTTTATAATTTAACAATGTAAATCTATTGCAAAACATCAATAAATGACTATCTTGTATTTACACAAGATATACAAAATAATTTATATCATGATGTCTTCAAAAGTATGCAGGTCCAAAATACTAGTCTTCTATCTGAAGTCCTAGTCCAAAAGAAATGACTTCCTAATTGACCTGTTCGTCACCTGAGAAGTCATGCAAAAATAAAGGTCAACACATGGTTGGTGAGTTCATATAGTTTAGTATTTGAAAATGATTTGAAAACCTTCTTTGGTAAAGACCCTAACCTCATTAACACCACATGTATCATCCAGATCGGTATGCTTATGTATAGGGCATACCCCTGAGTCGAGGCTACAACCCCGCCCAGACGCCGTCCCACCACATACTAATCCGCATAGGACATTGCTGTTAATGATAATTAAGCGTCTTTACCTATCACACACTCTTGTTCACAATGACTCAAATGTTCTCACAAAACCTTTGTTTAACCCACGGGTAACAACCTTAATCTCATTAACATCACATGTATCATCCAGATCGGTATGCTTATGTATAGGGCATACCCCTGAGTCGAGGCTACAACCCCGCCCAGACGCCGTCCCACCACATACTAATCCGCATAGGACATTGTTGTTAATGATAATTAAGCATTTTACCCCTACCTTTAACCCAATGATTCTTCTGTTTGTCGTCCCTGTAATTACAATCATTTGAAATCCACTATTGATTTCATAAGTTCATCACATAATATGATCAACCACACAATTGTATAAACAGTTATAAATGCTTAATTAAACAAGTAATAAACATTTAATAAAATCTAAGTCCTTATGATTGGGGCCTATGGTCATACTCGAGTAGACTAGTCTGTCAATCTAGGTACTTAGTAGTTAGGGAAACTGTAAATATCCTCAAACATACGACCTACAAGTCAAACGGTCTAGCTAGGACTTCTTGAAATGCAGGATTTTATGTTTCGTCAATGTTTTTGGCGTATGCTATCTCTGATATTTCCCAGACTTTCCCTTAAAATGATTTAATGATCGTCTGATTTTGTCACAAGATGTACCTGATGTGTTGATCGTAGAATACAAGATTCATTGATCGGTTGTACACTTGATTAATTGTTCAACAAACACTTGGTTTGTAGAACATTGAATGTTGTCTTTGCAAAGATTGTTTTGTTGATGTTTGATGTCCCACACTTGTTTTGTCAAAATGTTTGATTTGATTCCTTGAATTCACCACTTGACCTCCCAAAATGTTTGATTTGATTCCATTGAATTCACCCACTTGATTTCCCAAAGTTTGTTTTGACTTGATTGAAATGTTTTGACTTATTGAAAAGTTTAGTTTAACTTGATTATTCACTTAATATATAAGTGAATCAGTTAATAAACCTGCATAAAATCTTCCTAGACATGGTCTAGGATAACATTCATATATATGTAAAACATATAAATTTAAAAGCATTAAAGTAAACAATTTAAGTAAACAGTTTACGCATGCTTCTCAGCCCCGCGTTTTAAAACAAAAATGTTAGAAAAGGGGCAATGAACTCACCTGTGCTGCTATGTTAATGATCAAATACAAAATGCGCGCTCTTGTTGTAAGCTAAGTTTCTTCGGTTCCTGAGTTATATTATAAGAATTCGAATATAATAAGTACGCGTAGTAGTCATTGTGCCTATGGTTTGGTCTTGTTGTGTGTGCCACTAAGTGTCTTAACACTAAGTGCATCTAAGATCTAACCTATCTTAGTTACCCTGTTTGATCCCCAATCCCATAGTTTAGTTACTTAGTTGTAATAAATTACCTTTACATTTTTAGAAATTTCGGCAGAGTTTCCTTTGTATTTTGAGCAAATCCAGACAATTATATTGTCTATTTTATAACAAGTTCCCAATTCAATTTATTCAAAGTAAGTAATTTAAATCAAACGTTACAATTTAGCTTCCATTTAAAATCATTTAATTAATTCTAACAAGTTCCAATTAAGTTCCTTTTTATTAAGATCTCATAATTTCTTATTTCAATTAAACATTTGTATATGTTGGGCCTTAGTTGGCCCATTGAGTCCATATCAACTCGTTTAGTAGTCTTTGATATTCAATGACTTCCCTTGATGTATGAAATTTGTAAATTTAATACCAGTCATCCCCACTAGATCGTTAGGGTGTTTAACTAGAACCCATTTCCAACCTGTACATGGTGTCATTTATCCATAATGAGTGCTTCCTAATTATATAGGTTTATCAAATAAAACCCTAATTATAATCCCATGCACACACACATGAACTATCTATCCATGCATGCAACGTATTGGATTCATACCTCATTAGAACTTAGGTTAATGACTAACTAACCATTTCTTAGATTATTACCACTAGTTTTATTGATCCTAGTCCCATCTCGACTTCATTAATCGATTTCTAGGCTTTGCATGAAATCCAAGGCAGCGAACCTTATGAGGTTCTAAGTAGGGTTCGGCTAATTCAACCCCTCCCACGAACCTTCATGGTTCGGCCAGGCTAGCTCACAAATCCTAGGGTTCGTCCCGTGGCTCGCATCTAAGGAGGTTCGCTTCTAACTAGGTGAGGGTGCGGCCAACTTAAAGAGTTCGGCCATATCAATGATTACACAGGTTCGCACAAGCACAGGGTTCGTCATGTGATGAAGGTTCGACCGGACATGTGGGGTTCGGCTGGCTTAAACCAGATTCTATTGAAGGCTCGTTGACCTTGGGTTCGTGAGTTGCATGGCCATGGTTCGGCCATGCAGGGTTCGGTCCCAATAGTTCGTGACCTTTAGGCTCGTCAGCATGTTGAGGGTTCGTTGTAGTCGAGGGTTCGGTTGCAGGAGATGGTTCGGTGCAGGTGGTCCAGGGTTCGGCGGCAGGTGGGCACAGGTTCGTTGCAGGAGTCTCTCACTTGGTTGCAGGGTTCGTTACTCAGAAAATGGTTCGGCTATGGTTGTAGGGGTTCGGCCGGCGAAGCTGCATCATTTTTCCAGCTCCTTAGCTCACGAACCTGTAAAGATCTTGGTGTTTCCAGCATCGTTTTAACTAGCTAAACCTGTTACAAACTCATTCTAACAGATTCTAACCCATGTGATAACCCAATCTACGTGTTCTAAGTGCTTTAGTGCCGATTTAAACAACAAAACCAATTGAACTCGTGAAAACCCTAGAAAAAACGAATTTTAAGTGGATGTTTACCTCAAATCCCACGGTTAATTACTTGTTTTTCTTGTACTTCTGGAATCTACACGATGAGGGGAACGTCTTGACACCAACTTTGCTTGAATCCACCGAGGTTTGGACCTCCAAATCTTAGAAAGAAGATAGTTTCTTTGTGAAGAACTAGAGAGAGGGAGAGAAAACGTGATGAAGAGAGAGAGGGAGGTTGGTGAGGGTTATTATGGCAATTTAATGCCATAATAAAGGATACCATCTCACCCGGTTAGTCGGTCTCGTTCGGTTTCGCGTAAAATGCCGGTTCGCGTAGGTTTTCGCGATAAAACGACACGGTTTATAAAATAGAATTTATTTAATTATTTAAGGTTGTAATTCCTAATAAATTAACTAATATCTTCTTATTTATTAAAAATTTAAAACAAAATTAACTGTTTAAATCGAAATGTACGGTCGTCGCGCGTATTCGTTCGAATCGTCACCCGTACGAACACGACGATAACTATACTTTTCAATCTTGTTTTCTAATTTAAGAACATCACTCAGAACGTTAAACTTTCAGATTTATTCGTACAGATCGTCACCTATACGAATAACCCGTAAATTTAGCATTCACATAGCAACATCCGTGTGTTTTGTTCTGTAAAGTCTCACATACGTTTATACATAATAAATCCTAAGCAAATAATCATATGAGGGTTCTGTGTTGCCAGATAATTATCCGACTCAAGAACCCTTGTTCTGAACTGCGTTTTCTGTTAAATGTTTCTGAAACTGTTCTATGACAACTCACTATGATAATGATAATTGATATGAATATGAAAAGTACTGAAATGTATATGATCCGTACCTGTTTTACTGTTCATGTACTGTAGAGATCACTGTTCCGGTGACGGTTCCGGCACTGATGTTACATTAAAACATTGACTTTGCAATTGGCAGATAAACAGGACATTATCAATCATATGATTGATGAATTAAAGGATAGAACAAAGAAATGTAAATCAATTGAGTCTTTGTCTAATGCTCAAGTGATTTTTGATAACATTGTGGCTAATCATGTTAGCAATCCAGGTACCTAAGGGATTGGTTATAAGAATGTTCCTCCTCATATTAACCATCTTTTTGGGTCTCTTCCTAAAGAGGCAAATGTTATTCCATATATTGCTAAATCCTCCAAGAAGTTAGACATGTTTGCAAATGATTTAACTAACTTGTCTAGTTCTGTCAGTATTGAATGTGCAGGAACAGGGATAGAGAATTCAGGGATCAAGAAAGAAGTTTGTGATGGTGATGAAGAAGATAATAGAGATGTGTCTGGTTTAAATTTTGATGATAAAAAAAATCTGGTGTATCAAATTTGTTTGATAATAACAATGCTTCTGAGTTTTTCATAATTGAAGATGTTGACAATAGTAATGAAAGTGTTCAAAAAGAATATGATATTCCTAGACACAGAGAAAAACATTATTTATTATAATCTTAAAGGAAAATATGAGATCTTTTGTGATGATTCTCATCCTTTGAGTTTGATTAATCCAGCTTTGATTGATAAAGTTTTTAAGAAACCTAATTCAAAGATTTTTCAAAAGCCAGATCAGGTATCTGAAAGGCACTGGATAATAAAAGGAAAGAATAATTTTGTTAAAAGACAAACTGATCAAAAGGATCTTGACAAACTTTTACTTCAATCAAATGTTGTTTTCTTCAAAAATAAGAGTGATATGTCTTCATCACAAACTTCTTCTTCACAAGAATTACCATCTATAAACCAGGATGTTCATAATGGTAAACTGCTGAGTCTAAGAAGTTTGGTAGCAATGGATCTGTAGCTGCACTTTCACAAGGGTTTAGTTCAAGGTCTAAGGTTCAAAAACTTAGTCTATCAAAGGATGATAGTCAATCACATGTTGTTCATTCCAAGAAAAGTAGGAAGAAAATGCCTACTAATCCAATTAATCCGATTGATTTCATCACCACAGCATTCACTGCACACAGTTCAACATCAAAACATCATTCCAAATTAGTGAAGTCTGTTCATTCTTTTCCACTTGTGGAAAAGAAATTTGTTAAACAGAATGTTAAATGCACTTTGAGAAATTCAAAACTAATGAATGTTGTTAGATCAAAATTGTTCCAAAGAAAATCATTAAATCAGCCAAACAATTTGTCTATCATCAAAATGAAACCTGTTCCTAATAGAGTATGGACTATTAAGGCAAGAGTTTCTATTGATGAAACTCAAGATGTTTCTTCCATCCATGTTAAAAGTCATATGACTAAGACATGGATTCCAGTTTCTAATTGATTTATTTTTCTGTGTGCAGGACTCATTATCAAGTACTTAAAAGAATACATGGTATATTGATAGTGGATGTTCTAGGAACATGACTGGGAATTTGGATCTTCTCATAAATATTGAACGCACGAATGGTGGTTTTGTTAAGTTTGTTGGAAACACGGGTGGTTATATCACAAAAGAGGGAGTGTTATCGAATGACTGAATAAGTGTTGAACATGTCAGTTTTGTGGAACAACTCAGACACAATTTGTAGAGTGTTTCACAGGTATGTGATAAAGATTTTTCTGTCATCTTTGATAACAAAGCTTGTTGCATATTGAAGCCTGGAGTAATGATACCGGATGATTGGATTGTGGTGACTGCTCCAAGACACAATAATACATATCAACTGGATATGTCTTCTGCCACTTCATCTTTTAACTTACATGTTTATTTTCTAAAGCTACTGAAAAAGATTCAATTTCATGGCATAGACGAATGGGACATGTTCATTTACGCAAAATGAATTTTTTGATCCGAAATGGTTTAGTTGAAGGTGTTCCATCTCAGTCTTTTGTGATGACTGATCATTGTATTTCTTGTCAAAAAGGAAAGCAACGTAGGCAATCACATAAGCCTAAAGTTGATAATTTTATCAATACTCCTTTAACTATGTTACATATGGATCTTTTGGTCGAGTATTAGTTAAGAGTGTTGGTGGAAGATCTTTTTCTTTAGTGGTTACTGATGATTTTTCAAGATTTTCTTGGGTTTTCTTTTTAGCCACTAAGTCGAAAACTCCAGAGATTTTGAAGAATCTGATTGTTAAGATTGAGAATGAATTTTCTACACATGTGAAGTTTTTGAGAAGTGATAATAGTACTGAATTTAAAAACCATAATCTGGAATTGTTCTGCATTATGAAGGGTATTTCTCATCAATTTAGTGCTCCTTATACCCCTCAACAAAATGGTGTTACTGAACGGAAGAATCGTACTTTGATAGAAACTGCGAGAACTATGCTTGCTGATTCTCATCTTCCGATTACTTTTTGGGCAGAAACGGTTAATACAACATGTTATACATTAAACCGTGTTCTTACTGTCAAAAGACATGACAAGACATCATATTAATTACTGAAAGGCAGAAAGCCTAATCTTGCCCATTTGGAACCTTTTGGAGCTACTTGTACTTATTTGAAAATGATTTCTCCAAAATTTGAGCCTAAGGCTGTGGAAGGAATATTTTTGGGCTATTCAGCTAACTCTTTAAACAAAAGAGTTCTTAATTTGGCCACAAAGGTGATTGAAGAAGCATACGAAGTCACTGTATGTATATTCACCGATACATTGCCTGGCAAAGGTCCATAATGGCTATTTGATTATGATTCAGTCTTTGATTGTTTTCATAACTTGTTTCCTTCATCTTCGAATGATCTCACTAAATCATTAACTGATACTATTAATCTTCATGGATCTTTATTTCCAGGATTTATTCTTGAATCTTCTGAAGGAGATTCTCCTGTTTTTTCCTGATAGTTCTTCTTCTTCATTGGTTCGTTAACAACAAAACATTTATGAAGATTTGCATTCTGAAGATGAATTTCATGATTCAATTAATGATCCATCTGTTATTGTTGAATCTGAAATTCAGGGGGAGATTTTACCAGAAGAAGATACACATATTACAAATCTTGAAGAAGAAGTAGCTGTGGAGGAGATTGCTACTCACAGAGTTAATATAAATCATTCAATTGAAAATATCATTGGTGATTTGAATTCTGGAGCCAAAACACGGAGTCAGCATGTTCAAGATGAAGAAGATTAGGTTTTATTGTCAAGTATTCAGGAGACAATGAATTCATGTTTATATTCATGTTTTTGTAAGTCAAATAGAGCCAAAGAATGTTAACGAAGAATTGAAGGAGTCTTGGATAACATCCATGGAAGAAGAACTCAGTCAATTTGAGAAACTTGGTGTTTGGTGTAACATTACTGTAATTTGTAATATTATTTAATAAAGGTAATTCGACGTCATTTGAAAATTTCAATTATAAAGGTTTTACACACACATATGCATATATATATTTATTAATTTATAGGATTTAGAATTTATTTGTAAATAAATAACTTAAACAAGTAAATTTTAAATTATAAAATTTTAATAAAAACCCATAGAAAAAAAATATCTTAATTGATAAATAAAAAGGTTACAAATTTTTATTAACATAAATCATAATTAAATTTCATAAAATTTAAATTAATAATAGAAATAGCTATGTTTTAAATTTTATAATTTTAACATAATATTAAAAAAAATAATGTTTTATAAAAATTATAACTACTTTATAATGGTTTGTGAAATTTTATAAATTCTATAACAAATAAAATGACTAAATATAAGGTTGGGGGACCAATTTTGTCAATTATGAAACAAGTTTTAATGAAGAAAACATAGGAGGGGCCAAATCTGACAAAACCCCAAACATTCTTTCCTTCTCTACCCGGTTACCCTCTATCCGACCCGTTTTTCCTTCACATAACCCGGTTTCAAGTTTCGGCTATTCCAACCCAATTCCAGCTAATCAAAGTTAATTTTAGCAAGGATTTAGACGCGTGAACTTATACTAATCAGTAATTAAACGAATAAACAACCGTATCAATAGAAATTTGTTTCCAAATACACAAGATATGACCGTGAATTAAAATTCGAACAAAACACCCATAAATATCAAATTTATCGAACCTAAGCAACCCACAAGCATTTCGAAACTTTCTGTGAAAACAAAAGAGGAAAAACAACTCAAAACGATCGCGTATCAAGACCCTAAAGCCTTGGTCGTGCGCCACTCGTCCTTCAGTCGAAACCCATCTAAACTAGCATAAAGGTTAGTAATCTATACACCATTCTAATCCTTTTTTGATCTAGAATAAAAGCCCCATGATTAGGATTACATTCGGGATCCCATTCGAACGAATTTTGAATAAAAATTAAACTAGGGCTCGGTTTCTTCTTTTGTTCTTGAAACTGAAATTGGGGTTCGAATATGGATCATATTAAATACAATGTGAAACCGATGTTTTCGCGGCTTAGGTGCCTAGATCGACCGGTTAATACATAAGTGGTGTGTGTGATGGGTCGCGGGTTCGAGCCTGGTTCTAGGCAAGTTGAACCATTTTTTTTGTAAATCCTTTATAACTTCTCTTTAAAAACATATTTCTAAATTTTGTTTTCACAAAAAAAATTATAAATGAAAATCCATTATTCTTATAAAATAAATAAATTTATTGTTCTAATAAAATTATTTAATAAAATTATTATTTTTGACAAAAGGATGAATTAAAGTTATTAAACTTGTAAAATAAAATAGACTTTATTTTTAATATTCTTTCATTTAAATAATTATTTGTAATATGAAAATGTGATTTATAAAATTTTAATCATCAAATTTTGAAATAAAAAAATTATAATTTTGTTAGATTAAATACTTAATGGTTTATTTAATAGTTTAATACACAATAAGTATACATTTTATAAAATCTAGATATTTACAAAATGTTTTTCATAATAAACTTTTAAATAATCTATGATAAATTCTATAAATTCTATTTAAAATTTTTGCAGTTTATTATTACATGATGCAAATAATTTAACAAAATACTCGTAAATATTTGTTAACATTATTTATAGATTAAGACTATTAAATGATTCTCTATTATTTTGGTTGAATATAAAATAAGTATAAATTTCAAAATTTCTAAGTTATGATTTATGAAACATAAGGAATTTAATTATTATAAACATTATTTCTCCTTTCATTTAAAATAAATCATAATAAAGTGCAAAATTATTTATTCAAAATAAATCGAATCGTTGATCCTTTTAGAACTTAGATAAATCCATAGAAAGACATAGTTATGTTAAGATATGCCTATTGAACTATTTAGGTGAAGATTGAAATTGTGTTGGATATTGTTGATGTCGCACCCCGAGAAATCCCGTCCCTTCCTGGGGCGCGAGCGACGGCAGATTGTCAGGATCGCAGTCTCCGGTCACACAACATGCGAGACCTACATGTCTGGTTATATACGTACATCCAATTTCATGGATAAATCGATTTGCAAAATCAGAGTTGCGGAAGTTATACAATCTCAAAACAAATACAGTTCGTAAGTTTGCGGAAGCGTTATTTAAATAGTTTTCAAAATGATAAGTAACAATAGTTGCGGAAGCGAGTAAAGATGTTTAAGATGTCATAACATAACAAATGATAGTAGATGTTTAAGAGCCTAAGACACATATGTAGATGCATGGACTCCATCCTAGCATCCTAGATTCCTTGTGCGCGTGCCTTAGTTACCTGAGAAAACATGCGAGTAAAAGGGTCAACACAATGGTTGGTGAGAGCACAGGTTTTTCATAAGCAGTAAACATCAAAATGTTTAAAGTAAGAGTTTTGCAGATTTACATATCATACAATGCAGTATCGATTGATAGCTAGTCAATACAGTTATATTATATTGTGGATGGTACCGAAGCTGACAGATTGTGCCTCCCGCCATGTTATCACAGACAATGGCAAAGTGTTGGTCAATATTGCACTGTTCCGACCTCCAGTCGGGTGTAGTGGGGCTTGTCAGGCCCAAATAGTACTATTCAAGATTACCACGCTAGGCGTTATGCTATTAACGGTCCGAGGAGTATCGCGAGGACTTTTAGTTGTGATAGGGGCCCACACATATACATATAATGATAAAGCATGTCCATACGTAAATAAAACGAGTTGTTGTTTTTCTAAAACAGTTGTAATGCAATGTTTTCTCCCCCAAAGGTAGAAAAGATAAAAAAGGGGCCGTGAACTCACCTGGTAGTGCAGTTTCCGGTTTTCGTGTGTTCGCGTCTGCGAAAGCTAGCACCTGCTAGTAAGCACCTATGATCATATAGGTGTAAGTATGTGTTTTGTGATGCGTTGTATTCCATACAACTCCAAGTGTCGGTGTGCTCAACCGAGTATGTGTGTGTTGACTTGTGTTGACTCGATGAATCGTTGGTGACACGATTGTTGTGTTTATGTGCCTTGACGCACATAAGACACTAATATGCATCCTATGACTCTAGTCACATAAGTTGCTATTTTTTAGAAAGTTTCCTATTTAGGAAAGTGCGATTATGAAATCCTATTTCATAAAACTAATAACTTCCAATAAGTTTATAAAACTTGTTTAAACTCTTGAAACATGTCATTTGCGCATAAATTGTCATTTATGCCGTTTTGCCTAATTAAAGTTTCCTTATTTGGAAAGTATCCGTTTAAAAGCTCGTTTTCACAAAACGAAGTTTCTAAATATGTTAAAAATCATTTCTAAACATATTTCAATAATCAAAGTTCATCAAAACACTTTAAAACATCAAAAGCCCTCTTTTGATTTCTAAAAGTTTCCATTTATAGCAAGTTTCTACAAAACCAAGTTTTTGACAAAATCAAATATCCCAATGTGTTTCTAAACACTTCAATACACATTTAACAACATCTAGACATGTCTAACATGTCTAGATTATCACAAATCCAAGACTTGCAACATAAAAGTTTCCTTTTATGGCAAGTGCACCAAAACATCATCAAACCTACCAATAACTCAATCAAACTCAAATCTAACATTCTAATATTATCAAACCAGTAAATCTATAACATCTATTCAACAAATCACCAACAAAATCGTGCACAATGGTCACATGGAGTTGCATGTGGGTTTTCACCCATTGCATGTGCGATCTAACTATAGGTAAACACAAGAAACTACCTTAGAAGCTCCTTGGTGAAGAGATTTGATCTGGACAGAAGCTACAAGGGGCTGATGAAGATCCTCTTGCTTGTTGTTGGCCTCCAAGAACTCCCTTTTGTGCTCCAATGGCTTCAAATCACCAACTATGGCTTCTAATGGTGTTAACAGAGGTTGAAGCTTGATTTCAGGTGGGTTTGGTCGCAAAGGTGAGTGGAAGTTCGGAGAAATGAGTGAAGAACCGAATGAAAATGAATTGGGGCTTGTTAAATAGAAATTTCGATCTGCATGGCCTTCGCGTACCGCGGAGGCCGATCAAAATTGTTTGCCGCGTACCGCGACAGGATTCGGGAGTCTCGACTCCCGGTTTTCTCCGCGTACCGCGAAGCTTCTCGCCGAGGGGCCATCGCGTACCGCGATGAGTCCACTTCCATGTTTTTCGATTTCGTTGAAACGATTTCGCTCATACATGATTCCTAACGTTTATCTAAAGCATCTAATGCTCGTTTAAGCACGTAAATACAAATAGCATATAAGTTTGATTGATCACCAACGTTCGTGAGTCTCGTGTGTGTTTCGATAATTCCTTGAATTATCTTCGATAGTTTGTGTTCGTGTTCTACGAAGTGTTTGCACGCTTGATTAATCCTAATCAACATGTAATGCACAATAATAGTCCAAGCTATTGTTTTGTGTTTGTGTTTAGCTCATCTAATTAAACATCATTAAATGAAATACAACAAGTATGAATGTGAAATACGTAGAGTTTAAGAGTTGCAATTTACCTGAAATTGCCGGGTGTCACATCATCCCCTTGTTGAAAGAAATTTCGTCCCGAAATTTGGTTGTTGTTGATAGTGTTTGAGAAGCAAGAGTGGTTGAGAAACAAAAATTTTCTGGTAGTCACATCATCCCCTTGTTGAAAGGAATTTCGTCCCGAAATTTAGTCGTTTGTTGTCGGTGTTCGACGTTGTTTGGAGAGTTGGGGATACTTGCGCATCATCTGATCTTCACGTTTCCACGTGAATTCAGGTCCGCGTTTCGAGTTCCATCGGACTCCGACAATTGGAATCCGAATTTGCTTTAGTTGTTTGACCTTTCGGTCCAGGATCGCTACCGGCTCTTCTACGAACCGTAGTTGTTCATCCACCTGGATTTCATCTGGTGGAATTACGAGTGTCTCTCAGATAAACACTTCTTTAAGTTTGAGGCATGAAATATGTTGTGAACTCCATCGAGTTCCGCTGGAAGGTTGAGTTGGTATGCTACCGGACCAATCCTCTTCAGGATCTCGAATGGTCCAATATATCGTGGGTTCAGTTTGCCTCGTTTACCGAATTGAATGACGCTCTTCCAAGGTGAAACTTTTCAGAAGGATTTTGTCTCCTACCTGAAATTCCGGTGGCTTTCGGCGTTTGTCGGCATAGTTCTTTTGACAGTCCCGAGCTGCTGCCATGCGATTTCTGAATTGCACCATTTTCTCCGTTGTTTCGTGTACGAGTTCCGGGCCTGTGAGCTGACTGTCGCCCACTTCCGCCCAACAGGTAGGTGATCGGCATTTCCTGCCATAGAGGGCCTCAAAAGGCGCCGCCTTGTACTTGTGTGGTAGCTGTTATTGTAGGAGAACTCTACCAACGGTAGGTGAGTTTCCTTGCTATTGTCGAAGTCTACTACGCACGCTCGTAGCATATCTTCGGGAGTTTGTATGGTGCGTTCGCTCTGGCCAACAGTTTGTGGGTGGTATGCTGTACTCATGTCCAATCGAGTGTCAAATGACCTTGGCAGTGAATTCCAGAAATTAGAAGTGAATCTAGCGTCTCGATCCGAAATGATGAGGATCGGTACTCCGTGTTGCAAGGTCACTTCCTTGACATAGATTCTGGTTAGCTCTTCCAATCTTATTGTTTTCCTTAATCGCGAGGAAGTTTGCTGACTTAGTTAGTCGTTCCATGATTACCCAGATAGTGTCACCTCCACTAGGAGTACGGGGTAATTTGGTAATGAGTCCATAGATATTTGTTCCCACTTCCACATGGGGCAGAGGAGTGTTGCTCCATTCACCGTTGATGTCTAAGGTTTCTCCACTAGGGAGAGGTATGCGCACAACCTCGTCGTGGCAAACGATTTTAGCTTAGTTTTTAGACAATCATTCCATGTCCACTATTATCTTAAAAATGCCTAATGTAACTGGCATGAGGTTTCTTAAGATTTATGGTTTGCTATCTTTAAAGTGCATTCTCTTTGAATGTGCTCAGTTACAATCAGTTTAACATCAGCTAATTCCACGGTGTATTTAGCCTTTAAGGATATTGGGGTTATGACAAGTATTTACTAAGGTACTTAAATATAAGACTTTCCTCAGTTTCAGTATCAAACAATACAAAAGTGTAATGACCGTTTAAGAGATACGTACCCGTTTCAAGGTTAAGGTCATTTCTGGATTCAGTAGTCCCAATCACGAGGGTTTGTCCCATCGGACCATTGTTGTTCTCATTATTGTTGTTGTTCTTCAGATGCGGGCAGTCCTTTTTGATGTGACCTGGATTTCCACATTCGAAGCAACTCTTCGGTACTTCGTCACCACTGTTTTTCACATGGGGGCAGTCCCTCTTAAAGTGCCCTGGCTCTCCACATCCGAAGCATCCTTTTGGTGCTTTGTATAGCTGCTGTTGTGGCCGTGGGATTTTGGTCACTAGTTCACCCCTGCAGTTCTCAGCTGTGTGACCTAACTTTCCACAACGTTGGCACCGGTATCTTTCACACGGTCCTCGTTGATGATGATAATCACAGTTGTTGCACTTTGGATTTTTGCCAGCATAGGTACCCTTACGTCGTTTGGGTGATTGTAGAGTGGGGGTTTCGTTTTGAGAGTTATCCCATTTGCGTTTGTTGTCGGTGGTTTTGATTACTGATTCAGGTGGAGGCAATAATCCTTGAATAACTGCCGTATCAGTCAGTTCATGGGCTAAGTAAACGGCTTGCCGCAAGGTGGTGGGGTCAGCGGATAGCACCATATCCCGAACCTCTGGTGTCAATCCCTCAATGTATCTTTCGAGATGTTTGTAGGCTGGGGTCACCATTTCTGGGCACATGCGTGCCAACTCATAAGATCGGGAAGTGTATGCCTCGATCTCAGAACCGATCATCCGGTGGTTCCGGAATTCCATTTCTAATTTCTGAACTTTGTCGTGAGGGGAATATTCGTGGTTCATCATTCTTTTAAACTCTTCCCAGGGTAGAGCATTACATGTTTCCCATCCTATGGTTTGAACATTTGTGTCCCACCAAGTGAGGGCCGCTCCCTCTAAGGTTCCTGTTGCGTACCTCACACGATCATTGACCCTACAGTTGCTCATGATGAAAGCCGATTCCAATTTCTCCATCCATCGGAGGAGACCGGCAGCACCCTCCGTTCCATTGAAAGGATGTGGTTTGCAGTCTAAGAATGTTTTGAATGTGCAGTGGGGTGGTTTAGGATTTGCTCCTTGGTTCGGTGGGTTTTGGTTACGATTATTCTCTCGTGCAGCTAGTGCTTCATCAACTCGCTCGTTGATGAGTGCATTCAGTTCTGTTGTAGTGAGGTTAATGTTTCCTCGTCCTACTGCGTTCCTGCGTCCTTCGTGTCTTCCAGCCATGATCTTCATAGCGAGAATGAGTGTTAGTATAGGTCTAATGACTAATGTAGCGTGTGATTGATACGGTAGGAAAACATGTATTGATTGGCATAGGCAAAATTTTCAATAACAGTTATTAGTCTTGATATATAATAAGTCGTACTGGTTACAATTCATTTAATACCCAAGACACTAGTATTCCAAAGTTTCGAGTCAAGAGACGCAACTCAAAATTCGTCTCTACCAGGCCTATGCTAGGTTAATCGGAGGCATTATCGATAGTGAAATCAGAATCAGCATCCGACACTGGTTCCTTTTCCTTAGTGTCAGGTTCTTCTAGGACTGGACCGACGACCTTGTTTTCCAGCTCTTCGATTCTAGCTTTAGCGATGGCAGCCCGGTCTTCGACTGCCTAGAATATTGAAATCAACTGGGTTATATCCCGCCCCAGCTTGTTGACTACGCTACAAGGTCCTGCTTATTGGGCATTCGTATATCTCAGTTCCTTTGCAAGACACTCGATTCGGTTGTTTGCCCAGGTCAGGTCACGAGTCAATCCAACTCAAGACACTGCCTCTCAGGCTCAAGTGAGTCTGGTATGAGAAATGTATTGTCGGGTGGCTCTTCCAAGGGGTCCTCCTCAGGATCCTTGTCATGGTCCTTATCAGAAATTTTGATACGTTGCTTCATGTGAAGTGTAAAGTCGCAGCATGAGGTCTTTGTGGATATATGGTAGTTCGAACTATGGCTGGGAATTTGATGAATGCTATGTTGTAATCTTGATACGTTGCTTGAATTCCGTTGCACCCATCAGGGTGAGGAATAAGCGAATGTCAATGCATGTGTTTTCGGAAATAGACTCATAATAGAATTTGCCAGAATTCATGCGTACCTGTAAATTCACGATTATGTTGCGCACCATGATCGTCAATTTACCTTACATAGGAATTCTAGCTCCTTCTTCTTAGAGCTATTAGGTTTTACTGGATTCAGAGTTTATTCATGACATCAAGATTCAAACAAGAGTCATATGAGGTATGGCTGAATAACCTATCGAAACTAACACTTGGGATAGTTACGTGAGTTGAATGATATTATAGGATCTTTCGTAGGTCCTATAAGGATAGCTATTTGGCTCGAGTGTGTTTTCCTCATGTCACTGAGTGTGGGACACTCATGGTGTGAATGTTAGGATGACACTGCCCGTTTGATGGTATCCTAAGAGTGACAAGGAGTCGAGTTTGGTATCTCCTCGTGTTATCCTTGCAAGTAGTAGGTGTTGTAGTACAAAAGGGCTACGAGAATGTTGTTTGAGAGCGGGAAAGAGAATCAATGTCTTTTCCAATCATGATTGAGCCACAAGGCCTATTTCATCCCTTGACTTACGATAGTTTCATCCCCGATCAGCTTCTGTCTTCGCCTCTTCGATTCGGGCACCGGTGATGTAGCATATGCGTACCGGCTGCTCCTCTTGCGATGGCTCAGACGTGCTGCGTCCGGGTGATAGTTGGTTCATTTTGGTAACTCAACTGCTACCGATAGTGTTGATACTGAAGGTGTAGGAACAATTTGTTCCTTCCAGTCGAATGCGTGCATAGGTGGTGATGACATTAATGCCACAACTAAATGAGTGAGTTGTGTATATGTACGATAATGTATACAAGTAGTACTAATACTAAGCACTATGTGTTGTGTGGAGACTAGTGGTTATAGACTAAGTTCACTAAATGCAAACCTAATTCGCAATAACCGGAGTCTCTGATACCAATCTGTCGCACCCCGAGAAATCCCGTCCCTTCCTGGGGCGCGAGCGACGGCAGATTGTCAGGATCGCAGTCTCCGGTCACACAACATGCGAGACCTACATGTCTGGTTATATACGTACATCCAATTTCATGGATAAATCGATTTGCAAAATCAGAGTTGCGGAAGTTATACAATCTCAAAACAAATACAGTTCGTAAGTTTGCGGAAGCGTTATTTAAATAGTTTTCAAAATGATAAGTAACAATAGTTGCGGAAGCGAGTAAAGATGTTTAAGATGTCATAACATAACAAATGATAGTAGATGTTTAAGAGCCTAAGACACATATGTAGATGCATGGACTCCATCCTAGCATCCTAGATTCCTTGTGCGCGTGCCTTAGTTACCTGAGAAAACATGCGAGTAAAAGGGTCAACACAATGGTTGGTGAGAGCACAGGTTTTTCATAAGCAGTAAACATCAAAATGTTTAAAGTAAGAGTTTTGCAGATTTACATATCATACAATGCAGTATCGATTGATAGCTAGTCAATACAGTTATATTATATTGTGGATGGTACCGAAGCTGACAGATTGTGCCTCCCGCCATGTTATCACAGACAATGGCAAAGTGTTGGTCAATATTGCACTGTTCCGACCTCCAGTCGGGTGTAGTGGGGCTTGTCAGGCCCAAATAGTACTATTCAAGATTACCACGCTAGGCGTTATGCTATTAACGGTCCGAGGAGTATCGCGAGGACTTTTAGTTGTGATAGGGGCCCACACATATACATATAATGATAAAGCATGTCCATACGTAAATAAAACGAGTTGTTGTTTTTCTAAAACAGTTGTAATGCAATGTTTTCTCCCCCAAAGGTAGAAAAGATAAAAAAAGGGGCCGTGAACTCACCTGGTAGTGCAGTTTCCGGTTTTCGTGTGTTCGCGTCTGCGAAAGCTAGCACCTGCTAGTAAGCACCTATGATCATATAGGTGTAAGTATGTGTTTTGTGATGCGTTGTATTCCATACAACTCCAAGTGTCGGTGTGCTCAACCGAGTATGTGTGTGTTGACTTGTGTTGACTCGATGAATCGTTGGTGACACGATTGTTGTGTTTATGTGCCTTGACTCACATAAGACACTAATATGCATCCTATGACTCTAGTCACATAAGTTGCTATTTTTTAGAAAGTTTCCTATTTAGGAAAGTGTGATTATGAAATCCTATTTCATAAAACTAATAACTTCCAATAAGTTTATAAAACTTGTTTAAACTCTTGAAACATGTCATTTGCGCATAAATTGTCATTTATGCCGTTTTGCCTAATTAAAGTTTCCTTATTTGGAAAGTATCCGTTTAAAAGCTCGTTTTCACAAAACGAAGTTTCTAAATATGTTAAAAATCATTTCTAAACATATTTCAATAATCAAAGTTCATCAAAACACTTTAAAACATCAAAAGCCCTCTTTTGATTTCTAAAAGTTTCCATTTATAGCAAGTTTCTACAAAACCAAGTTTTTGACAAAATCAAATATCCCAATGTGTTTCTAAACACTTCAATACACATTTAACAACATCTAGACATGTCTAACATGTCTAGATTATCACAAATCCAAGACTTGCAACATAAAAGTTTCCTTTTATGGCATGTGCACCAAAACATCATCAAACCTACCAATAACTCAATCAAACTCAAATCTAACATTCTAATATTATCAAACCAGTAAATCTATAACATCTATTCAACAAATCACCAACAAAATCGTGCACAATGGTCACATGGAGTTGCATGTGGGTTTTCACCCATTGCATGTGCGATCTAACTATAGGTAAACACAAGAAACTACCTTAGAAGCTCCTTGGTGAAGAGATTTGATCTGGACAGAAGCTACAAGGGGCTGATGAAGATCCTCTTGCTTGTTGTTGGCCTCCAAGAACTCCCTTTTGTGCTCCAATGGCTTCAAATCACCAACTATGGCTTCTAATGGTGTTAACAGAGGTTGAAGCTTGATTTCAGGTGGGTTTGGTCGCAAAGGTGAGTGGAAGTTCGGAGAAATGAGTGAAGAACCGAATGAAAATGAATTGGGGCTTGTTAAATAGAAATTTCGATCTGCATGGCCTTCGCGTACCGCGGAGGCCGATCAAAATTGTTTGCCGCGTACCGCGACAGGATTCGGGAGTCTCGACTCCCGGTTTTCTCCGCGTACCGCGAAGCTTCTCGCCGAGGGGCCATCGCGTACCGCGATGAGTCCACTTCCATGTTTTTCGATTTCGTTGAAACGATTTCGCTCATACATGATTCCTAACGTTTATCTAAAGCATCTAATGCTCGTTTAAGCACGTAAATACAAATAGCATATAAGTTTGATTGATCACCAACGTTCGTGAGTCTCGTGTGTGTTTCGATAATTCCTTGAATTATCTTCGATAGTTTGTGTTCGTGTTCTACGAAGTGTTTGCACGCTTGATTAATCCTAATCAACATGTAATGCACAATAATAGTCCAAGCTATTGTTTTGTGTTTGTGTTTAGCTCATCTAATTAAACATCATTAAATGAAATACAACAAGTATGAATGTGAAATACGTAGAGTTTAAGAGTTGCAATTTACCTGAAATTGCCGGGTGTCACAGTTGAACTATACTTGACAACCATTGCAAAGACTACCTCACACATTAAAGTGAGTCTTCATAGCCCCTCGTTTACTATTTTTTATTTAGGGGTGAAACATGTAACTCATTTATTTCATTTATATGTGAACTTAGCTAATGGCCTTTTAGTTAGTGAACTTTAGCTAAGCATAGGCATTGATCACATCCATTCTAGTGACTATGATAGATCTATTGGACTGACCATCCCACCATTGTTTGATTTACCCTTCGGGTAAGGCCCACGGTGATAGTTTGCTATTTAAGCAGCTTAGTAATGCTAAACATAGGTCAAACATCATTTGTTAACATTTGTTGATATGCTTTACTTGCTAGTTCATTTTGGCTATGTTCATTATGCTTAGAGTTCACATAAGACATTATCTATAACATTTTTATTGAACCTTTTGGTGTGAGTGTTAAAAACCTATGAAACTCACCAACTCTTTGAGTTGACACTTGATTTTAACATGTTTCAGGTGGAAAAGGAAACTAGCATTTATATGGATTTGGATTTAGTAGTTTAAATTATTTTTATGAATTTGAATTTGAATTTGAAACGATGTAATAGTTAAGTTTGAATTTATTTGACTTTGTAATGAATGATTGATTTAATTGCACTGAATGATTACTTATGAGTATTTACATATTTATACCTTAAGCTATGAACAATCTACACTTCATGTCACCCCGATGTTTCCGCCATCGGTCGGGGTGTTACATTTGGAGGCTAGTATATTGTCCTAAAGATGTCGTTCCCATAGGTACTAGATGGGTGTACAAATGTAAAAAAGATGATAAGGGTATCATTGTGAGGAACAAAGCTAGACTTGTTGTTCAAGGTTTTAATCAATAGGAGGGCAATGACTATGCTGAAGTATATGCTCCTGTGGCAATAATTGAAGCTATTCGATTGTTCCTTGCATATGCTAGCTTTAAAAAGTTCAAAGTCTTTCAATTGGATGTCAAGAGTGCTTTCTTATATGGAAAAGTGAAAGAAGAAGTTTATGTGGTTCAACCACCTGGGTTTGAAGATCCAAATAATCCTACTAAGTGTTATCGTCTGGATAAGGCTTTGTATGGATTACATCAAGCACCTAGGGCGTGGTATGAGACATTGTCAACACATCTGTTAGACAATGGTTTTTCAAGAGAGAAGATTGATAATACTCTATTTATTTTGAAGAAGGATGATAACATTTTGATTGTTCAGATATATGTGGATGATATTATCTTCGGAGCAACAAATGAACAATTATGCAAGGATTTTGAAGCGGTTATGAAGCAGAAGTTTGAAAGGAGTGCAATGGGAGAATTATCATTCTTTCTGGGAATTCAAGTAGATCAGAAGAAAGATAGCTTATTCATACATCAGAGTAAATATATACATGACATATTGAACAAGTTCAAGGTGAATGATTGTACATCAATTCTACTCCTATTTGTACTCATCATAATTTAGGCAATGATGAGAATGGTTTAGATGTTGATCAACATATATATCGTTCACTGATTGGTTCCTTAATGTACTTAACTGCATCCCAACCTAACATCATGTTTGCAGTTCGTTTGTGTTCTAGATTTCAGGCAAAGCCTAAAGATTCACATATTAAGGCTGTGAAACGAATTTTTCTCTATTTGAAGGGAAAACCAAGTCTTGGACTATGGTACCCTTATGATGATAGCATGAACTTTATAGATTTTTCAGATTCTGACTATGGTGGCTGTAATCTTGACAGAAAGTCAACAACAGGGGGTTGTCAATTCTTTGGTAACAAACTAGTAACCTGGCAATGCAAGAAGCAACTTACTGTAGCTATCTCTACATGTGAAGCTGAGTATGTTGCTGATTCAATTTGTTATTCACAAGTTTTGTGGATTCAACAACAAATGCGAGACTACTGTTTAAAATATTCAACAACTCCTATTTTTGTTGATAATACAGCCGCAATAGCCATTGCTGAAAATCCTGTTTCATATAAAAGAACAAAACACATTGATATTCGTCATCATTTTATTCGAGATTGTGTAGAGAAAAAGTTAATTCAACTTTTGAAAATTAATACTGTTGACAACATTGCAGATATTTTCACAAAAGCTTTTGATTCAACTTGTTTTTCTTCTCTTGTAAAAGGACTCGGGATGATCAATTTTGAATGAAAGATTTTCAAAATTACACTTGAAAGTTTGTTTTTATTTTTAGTTTAAATTTTTGTTTTTGAAAACTTTCACATTTTGATACTTGTTAAAAGAAATTTAAAATTTTTGAAAATTGTATCCAAGTTTTATGAAAAATGATAGAGTTTTTGACATATTTGAATTAATATTTCTAAATGATTAAAATTTTAATTTGTTAACAGTTATACATATAAATTTGATGATATTTAATTGATGTATTAAAAGTATATAAGTAATATTTGATTTGATTGAATAATTGAATTTGATATTAAGAAAAACTTGAATACTTTACTTTGAAAGATACCAAGTAACAAATTTCAAAATTTTATGAATTAATGAGTTCTCAATCTTAA
This sequence comes from Mikania micrantha, assembly GCA_009363875.1. Taxonomy (NCBI): domain Eukaryota; kingdom Viridiplantae; phylum Streptophyta; class Magnoliopsida; order Asterales; family Asteraceae; genus Mikania; species Mikania micrantha. The sequence continues at coordinate 1,955,678 of CM018690.1, read as the reverse complement.
AATTGATTTGTACTAACTGAGTTTCAACAAAAATGGATTGAGAGTTGATTTAAATATATACATTATATGCCATCAATGATCTTTTAATACATATACTGAATTTCCCCTATTATATGTTAATATAGATCTGGAAATTCATAGCATTCATATATTAATATGCATAGTGATTCTTTGTTGTGTGTTTCACATACCTGTTCTCACTAGCGCATACCATTAAATTATTGATCTATAAAGTTCTTATCAAAATAAGAAATTTCAACGGCATTCATATCCATTAATTTATTATATATGTGAAAAGATTAATGGCCGTATATATTTTATCCTCAATAAATTCTGAAGTTGAATAGGTTAAAATCTAATTAAGTGTGAGACTCATTTAAATTCATTACTTAATTTCTTTTTTCATAATGCTTGGTATTAAATCTAAGTTATATAGTATTTTGAGTTTTATCTGAATAATCAAATTTTAATTGTTCATAATTCGATTATATTGTGTATATATTTAGATACATAGATTGATATGGTTTTATTTATATGCATTTTATGTAAATAAATTTCAATTTTTAAAATTTAGGAATGTTAATGATAATAAGTTGAATATGATTTCATTTGGATCTTTTCAAAGATTTTATAAAAAATTCAAAAAGATTTTCTTTTTGTAGGTTTTATAAATTAAAAAAAATTCAAAAATATTTTACATTTCACCTTTCAAGTGTTCTTTTTCCCCAAAATGTGTTTTTGATATCTGATCTGAAATTTTTGAGAAATTCAAAGTTAAGTTAGTTTTTGAAATTTTCTTATTATCGATATTGTTAGTATCGATAAAGATAGTATCGATACTAATATGGATATTATTAGTGTGACACCTCGCAATTTCCAGGTCAGCAATTACTTTATTTAATAATAATGTGTATTATTATTACTTACGTGGCACTAGAATTTTTAATATTTAGTGTGACACGTGGCACAACAGTCCAAACACATCGATAATTCGAGGAATTATCGCAAAGCACTCGCACGTGTCTTGAATAACGAACGTTGGTGAACGAATCAAACCAGAGTACACTTTCACTGCACTTAGGTTATGAGGAACCTAAATTAGTTAGAACAATGCTCATATGTCGAGAAACGATGATCGTAATCGAGAAATTCGCGAAAATCGGTTCAGAACAATGAAATTGGGCTTATTGGGCTCAACTGAGATCCATCGCGGTACGCGATGGGCTCCTGATTGGGCCTCCGCGGTGCGCGACGCATGGGCGGGGAAATTCAAATTCACCGGAATCCATCACGGTACGCGACGACCGATCATCTCCCTGCATCGCGATACGTGGCGTGTTTCGGGAACAGAATGATTATTTTAATCATCGCGGTACGCAGAGGAGCTTTTTGACAGTCTCGGCGGTACGTGACGGAGCCCCACACATAAAATCTTTATTTAACCAAGACAAATCATTGCTGCTACACTCCTATCCGATTTCCCTCGACTGAAAACCCTCTAATCGACCATTATCACTCTGTTGCAACCGTTTCTCACCAGTAGAAGCTATTTCAAGATTGTTTGGAGGCCATTGTTGAAGATTTAAGCTTTGTGGAAGCTCCAAGAACACCAATCCTTCTTCTTCTTTGCATTGGAACGAATCTCAGCTCTTCTAGAGCTGCTCCAGAGCTGCACAAGTCCTATTTCAGTGATTTAAGACCTTGTGAGGTAGTATCTATACCCAACCTAGCTTAAAATCACTTGTAAGCACACATGCAAGCCATCTTGGCCACATGCATCACTAGCTCCACCACAACCACGAATTTTTGAGCTTATGAATCTGTTATCTTGTATAAATGCTACTGATTTGATGATTTAATGATGATCCATGGTGATATTGACTTGATTTTATAGTTATTTGTTGACTTTATTATGAAATGGGTACTTTTAATGACATGCATGTATGATCTAAACCCATATGCATGATTATTGATGGTAATATGTGGTTATTTATGATATTGGATATGATCTAATTTAGAGGTGTTATTGTTATCATGATATGTTAAAATGTGGTAGTTACTAAAAATAGTAACTTTAATGTTACAAAATGTGATTGATGATGAAATAGCAAACATGCATGTGATTAGATCTAAGGTTTATGCATAAAATAATGTTTAGACACCATCTTGATGATTATCAATGCATATGGATTGTTAGAATGGTCGATTATATGATTAACACCATTATTACTATAAATGGAAACTTTTGTCATAAGTTTGTTAAGGAATGATGAATTTGACAATGTTGTGTGCCTAGCATGCTTAGTTGATGTTAGTATGATGATTATTAAGATATTGACGTCTTTGAATGAATGAAATATGTGTTTTGTCATAAGTTACTAAAAATAGTAACTTTATTTTGCAAAATTGGTAAATGGCGACATGCTAGTCATAACGGTTATGATTAAATGACTATATAGGACTAAGATATTGATATTTAGATAATGTTGGTTATTAAACTTGGTGAAACATGCCTATTTTTACAACTCTCTAAAAATAGTAACTTTGGAACACGAAACATACTTAACCGGCTAAGTGTAATTATGTGCTATATGATAACATGCTCACTTAGGATAAATATGCATATTAGAATAATCGGAATATGATTTCTAGCATGACTCGCCTAATGTGGGAACTTTCCCGAAATAGAAACTTACTATGAATAGTAAGTTTCCTCACAAAAGTGACTTTGGTATCCGCACACACCACACGACACTAAATCGCACGTTACACGAGTACTTGAACTAAAATCGTCACCAACGGGTCGTTAGGTCAAACACGGTCAAACACGGTCAACATGAACCACACGAAAACTTAGAGTTGTTAACACGAATACGGTCCTGTGAGACCCACGTGTATGTGAACACTAACTTATAATACCTATGTGATATAGGTAACTGCTAGCCGGCAAGCTACACCATTCTTGTTAGAACGCACTGCTCAAACTCAGGTGAGTTTTTACTAAACTCTTGGGGTGAGAATTACATTGCAACCGTTTTAGATATATGACTGGTATGTTGTAAAACTATTTTGAGTGTAACTATTATCGCATTAAGTCCTCACGTATCGTTACCGTTAGTTGTGTAACAAACGAGTCGTAATTACACAGTACTACTGGGTTTGACTAGCCCCACTCGGCACCAATGTTGACTGGAGGTCATAACGAGTGTAATTTCGATGTTGATGTGGGGTTCAGCGATGACCCGCGGAGGCAAACGGAAACAGTCGAGTTTCGGTAAGATGAACTGACACACTCCACGGATCGTAGATCCAACAACTAAACTTAACATACCCAGTATATGTCTGTTTACTATTTCTGTCTGTCTAAACCTGTGAACTCACCAACTTTTTAGTTGACACTTTTCGCATGTATTCTCAGGTAACTAAATGGATCTCGAGCTAGGATGCGAACAAGGAAGCTTTAAGGAGTCTGTCATGCATATAGACTCAAGTCCTAGGCTTATGTTTGAATTTTGTCTTTTAAAACAATACTGATGTTGTAGTGTCATGAACAATTTATTTCTTTTCCGCTGTACAACTTTCTTTTATTATCGCTGCTTTAGTTATCAAATATTTCCGCTGCTTATTTACGAAAACATGTTTGTTTTATAAAATTGTGTGTTTATGCAACTCATATAGAGTCGTTCTATATGACCATGAGCTGTGATCCTGGCCACGTCACACCCGCGCGGTTTGACACCGCACGTGGGAATTTGGGGGTGTGACAATTAGTATCGATCAAATTTATTGTGTCGATACTAATAGTATCGATAATAGGTTTATGTTATATAGTATCGATACTATCAGTATTGACACTATCAGTATCGACACTATCAACTATGACAATACTGTGTGTGAAACCAGAGATTTCATCCATCGAACTTGTTGTTGTGACAACTTTTGATTTTGTGTGTTTCATCAGAGTATATTCATCACTTTTTCATCAAGCAGAGTATAAGCAATGATTATCCTAACTTCTATTATCTAATTGGAACCTAGTTTATCCATGATTACCTTAAATTATTGTTCCTAAACTACAACAAGATATACATTCCTAAACATTATATTTACGCATGACTTAAATTTACAAAAATTAAAATGACATACATATGAAGTCATCCGACTCTGAGCGTACATCTGGAGCTGGTAGAGCGAGAACTTCCTCGGTAGCTACTTGAGCTGTTGGAGGCTTTCTCCTAGAGCAGTCTCTTGCGAAATGTCCTTGTATTCCGCAGGTGTAGCGGTGGTGGTTGTGTTGAGAGGAAACATATGTGCTTGTTTCCTGATTCCGATTCTGAGTTTGAGGGTTTCGACATTTCTGAATCAAGTGTCCCTTTGTCACACCCCCAAATTCTCACTCGTGGTGTCCGTCCACGTGGGTGTGACATGGCCAGAATCACAGCTCATGGTCATATAGAATAACTCTATATGCGTTTTCAGACACAATGCTTGTCATAAAAGTTAACAAAATAGTTTGCAGCGGAAATACACATAACAATGCAGTGGAAAATGATAGTTTAAATAAGCAAGTAACTTAGGACACTTAGTTGCACACCAAGACCAAACCCTAGATATGACGATTATAAATACTTATCGTATCCGAATTATCTTAAAACAACTCAGGTGCTAAAGATACATAGTCGACAATCAACGAGCGCGCATATCTTTTGTGGTTCATTTGCACAGCAACACAGGTGAGTTCATTGCCCCTTTTCTAAACATTTTTGTTTTCAAACGCGGGGCTGAGAAGCATGCGTAAACCTTTATGTTTAAATATGTTTTACGTAAATGCTTTACTTATTGTATGTTTTATATATACATGTTTATACTCCTAGACTCCTGTCTAGGTGTATGTTATGCAGGAAAATCTAACGAATTAATCAATTACTCATATGAGTAATACCTTAATTCTAAAAATCTAAAACAAACACTTAGTCCATCAATATTCAAATTCTCAGAATCTAAACTCGAAGTGAAACCAAGATAACTAAAGCCAAGGATCAAATTCTAAGGAATCTAATTCAGTGTATGATCAGTGAAACTAAGGATCCTATTCAAGAATCTATAATCAATGTGGAAATCATGGAAATTCTAAAGATCAGAATCAAGAGAATCAAGGGAATCATAACCGTGTGTGAATCAATGAAATAATGAAATCATTAAGATCTAATGAAATCATTAATGCTCAAGTTAAGGTGGATGTCATTTGTATGTAAATCAATACCACGTGTAACACACGGAAAGTCCCATCATAAATAGTAGACTCTTGTAGTCAAGTTATATAGGCATAATTAAAAAAATTAAATGAAATCAAGAGAACAAAGACGATCAAGAATCAAAGGATATCTTAAAGTCCCGACATGTACAGGAGGCCTGAGGGTCAAGCTGATATGTGCAAAACATGAAAGTCCCAACGCATACAGGTAGACTCATTTTGGGTCACGCCTGATATGGGCCACGTGTGAGACGGTACAACTTGGACACTACCATCAACTAAGTCTAATTGATTGAGTCAAATAAGACTCAATCATCATGTCGTAGTTTTAAATAAATGATTAATTATTGATTTAATTAAGCATTTAATATTATATTTTCTACAAGTGTTATGGGTAATCATGAGTACATGGTGAACTCAAGAAATCAGTGATGTTTCAATTTGTGGAAAATCAAACTCTAAAATGAAGATGGGTGGTGGGTAAAACGCTTAATTATCATTAACAGTAATGTCTTATGTGGCTTAGTATGTGGTGGGATGGCGTCTGGGCGGGTTGTAGGCTCGACCCTTTCGTATTCCCTATATATAAGCATACCGAGTTGGATAATACAGGTGATGTTAATGAGGTTAAGGTTGTTACCGAGGAGATTGGTAAATGCTAATGTATACATGTTTTTAGTCATCTAAACTAAATGTTTGAAACTAGAATGGGAATGAAACTGGAAGATATGTAAGACGCTTAATTATCATTAACAACAATGTCCTATGTGGCTTAGTATGTGGTGGGATGGCGTCTGGGAGGGTTGTAGGCTCGACCCTTTCGTATGCCTTATACATAAGCATACCGAGTTGGATGATACAGGTGATGTTAATGAGGTTAGGGTTGTTACCTAAAAGATTTGTAATAGGCTATTCTTTTGAAATGGAAATTGAATGGTAGGTAAAATGCTTAATTATCATTAACAACAATGTCATATGTGGTTTAGTATGTGGTGGGATGGCGTCTGGGCGGGTTGTAGGCTCGACCCTTTCGTATGCCCTATATATAAGCATACCGAGCTGGATATTACAAGTGATGTTAATGAGGTTAAGGTTATTACCTAAAAGGGTTTGCAAAAGCTATTTTTCAAAAAAAACTAAACTACATGAACTCACCAACCATTGTGTTGACTTTGTTTTCTTTCATGCTTTCTCAGGTGATGCACAGGATTAAGCTAAGGTTTCAGGAATGCATGCTAGGAATCTAGTTAGAGGACCTAGTAGTTTTTGGGGAGCACATATTTTGTTGACTATTGTGAATAACTTTTGATATCTTGTACGGTGACAAGATAGCAAACTTATGACTCATTTGTTAGCTTTACCTGGTTAAATTATTAAACGTTGACAATTGTAATTTAACTTTGTAAATTCTAGTTTAATGTCATTGTGCTTTAGTTATTCTTAACATTGATGCTATGTAAACAATCTGATCATCACGATTATTGTCACACCCCATGCGCCGCGTGCGGAATCCACGGCGCGGTGACGATCGATAGTTGAATCATGCACAAGTATTGAATAAGAACAACCACAATGCATTACTAAATTTCATAGAGATTAGACCATTGTTTAGTTACAGACAATCTATCTATCTTCCCAAAAGAATGGCAACTAACGAGTTTACTCAGAAGACAACTCCGTTTTGACGTAACCCGGTCAATATGACTTATGCTGGTAAACTTAATTAGCAGCAATTTCATAGTATCGTAATGTAACCAATTCTGCAGTTTACTTTTAAAACAAATTTAAAATCTAACTCCAGCTTTGGTATGTCCAAATGTGTCCGCTTTCCCATGTTGTGATCACCCAGTACTAACGCTATAAGAATAAGAATATGTGTCTTGATGTATGTATAAGTTTGTTCACAACGATGAACACCATGTTTTTGAATACTATGATTTGAAACCTTTGGTTGAATGCCTTATTTGATTATTATGATTTGAAAACTTTGCTTGAATACCATGAATTGAAATCCTTTGATTGAATACCACCATGAAAACTATTGATTGAATCCCTTGTTTTGAAACTTCTAATTTAATACTGAAAGTAGGGTCCTTGCATAGTAACAAGGTTTATAAAATATCATTTTAACGAAAACACAAGATTATAGTAAAAGAGTTTATAAAACTTATTCTTTAAAAATATTTAACATGTATCAAACCATTTGTGTAAAACAGATATAAAACAGTTTAGTGAACCTTTTATAAAACCTTTTGTAGAAATTGTTTAACAGTTGATAAAACCATTACAACAGTTGGTAAATCCTTTTTAAAATAGTTGAGAAATCCCTTGAATCTGTAAAGTGAACCTGTAACAGTTGAACAGTAACATGAATCCTGTATATGAAATATGATTTGCATAGAAAGTGTTTGGTCACGTGTTCCACCCCAAAACAGTTATCAAACGGTAAAAGAGGGGCTAATGTTCTCACCTGACAGCAGTAGACTCTGAACCAGAACAAGTAGCAAGTAGCAAACAAGACTTCTAACTGGTTCCTATATAAGTAATCATACATAGATTATAAGCTTTGCGAAATTGTATTCTTTGATTGATTGATTGACTTGAGTTATTATGATCCTGATTAACCATTGAATAACATGTTTTTAACCAATCCAAACTCCTATGAAAATAATTCTTAAGTGTTAGATTTGTGTATTATCAAAATGTTGCCATCTTTGTAATGGATACATGTTTATTGAAATTTAACTAGTGGGCCTTATGTTGGGCCAACTATCCCATATGAGCCAACTGTAGCTGGGCCAAAAGGTTAGTCATGGGCCCAACAAGTTCTCATGGGCCACGTGAGTGTTGTTTGGGCCAAAGTTAGCTAATCAATTGGGCCGAATGAGTGAAATGGTCAAGCCAAGCTTCATGGGCTGGGTGATATGTATTGGCTAAGGAGATTGGGATGAAACAGCCACATGGACCAAAAGGTGACTTGTTTGCTTCGGAATATGTTGATCGTGTGGTTCTAAGATGGTTAACTAGTGATAACCGCAAGTCCCTAGGTTTGGCCATCCAGGGCAGCGAACCTTTTAGGTTCAGGAGACCTAGGTTCGTTGCATATGTGGTCACAAGGTTCGGCTAAAGGCTAGCCAAGAAGGTTCGCCTCTAGTCTTGCCTAGGTTCGTGAGGTTAGGAAGGTTCGGCCGAAGGTACAAAGGTTCGTTCATACTAGAGGTTCGTGCAAGGTGGTGATGGTTCGTGACAAGGTGAAGGTTCGCCTGATGATGCTAACTGACCGAAGGTTCGTTGATATGAGAAAGGTTCGCGGTCAGCCAAGGTTCGGCTGAAGGAGCCTATAGGTTCGCGAGATCGTGGGTTCGTGGAGCTCAACTAAGGTTCGCCCAGGTAGCTAGGTTCGGTGAAGAAACCAGCTGGGGGTAGGTTCGGCTATTAACAAGTCGACCATGCAGGTTCGTGATGCTATCAATGGTTCGCCAAGGGTTCGGCTACATCACCAGGGTTCGGCTGAGCATCTATGGTTCGGCCCTGTAGGGTTCGTTCGAAATGATGTGGTTCGCGCGAACCTGTAATCCCGAACATCATCATCATCACCTGATATCAAGGCTCCAGAGTTGTCCACACATCGGGGTGTACCAGAAGGAGTTTTCGAGGGTGTATGGTTCGATGAGAGGAGTTGAGAACCGATCAGATATCAAGTTCGAACAACACACACACACAAAACCCTATTTTTCAGATTTTTCGTTCAATCATACCTCGTTTTTGGCCTGATAAAACCTCTGATCTGTTGTACTTCTAGGTAGAGAACATCAAGAGCTTCACGTAGGTTCAAGAATCACCCAATTTCGTCAAGAAACGAGCAAGATACGTGCGTGTGAAGCTTGGATTTCTAGTGAAAAGCTAGGTTCGCGAATTTGAGTTTAGAGAGAGGTTGGGGCTGCAATAAATGAGGAGAAACTCCCTCATTTGGTGTTTACATACTCCGGGGAATTCGGGCTCGTTTCGGTTGCTCGATTCGCGTCTTCGTCGCGTTTCCGGAAATTTTACGCGTTTTAATAAAAAGAGTTGATATTTCCATTATTTTGATGAGTTTCAAAATTGTAAAACGAAAATAAAATATTTTCCTTATGTTTATTTGTTCGTTCGAAATCCGACCGTTAAACGAATTTAATTACGTGTATACCCGCAATTGCGTACGTTTTTCAGTCGTATTATTTATTTATGGTCGTTTACTCGTAATTATAAGTTAAACATTCGTATCCTTATGGATCGTCACCCATAATTATACTCAGTCTCGCTTACGTATTACGATTTTTGTTTGATAAATTGTTTGTCATACTATTCGTCATAACACTACGCACTAACACTATCCCATTACACAGAACGCAGTATATGTATAGGGCATACCCAGAGTCCAGCTAACTGCCTTATATACGCCAGCCCACCACTGTTTCGATATAATACAATATTGTTCTTGCCTAGCGTAATCGACTGTAAATAAACAACACATTCTTGTTCCTAATTAAATAAAATCCTATAACACACAAACACAATCATGAACACTTGAATCACATTGGAAATACTGAATCAAATACATATTGTACTAACACTGTTTATGACTAGCATGACTAAATGCACAGATGTTAGAGTCTCCCCTAGTTAAGGGAATTTCGTCCCGAAATTAGCTAGCCGAAGGTACTGTAAAAAGATGAGGGTACTTAAGCTTCATCTAGTCTTCACGTTCCCATGTGAACTCAGCACCACGTTTGCCCTCCCATCGTACCTTTACGATCGGGATACGGCTACGTTTGAGTTTCTTGACTCCATGATCCATGATTTCGACCGGGCGTTCTATGAATTGCATGTTGCTTTGAACCTGAATGTCTTCCAATGGAATCTGAACATCATGATCCGCCAAGCATTTCTTAAGATTCGATACATGAAACGTATCGTGAACATTGCTTAGCTCCACCGGAAGTTTGAGTTTGTAGGCTACGGGACCAATCCTTTCCAGGATCTCAAATGGTTCAACATACCTTGGTACAAGTTTCCCTTTCTTCCCGAATCGGACAACGCCTTTCCAGGGAGAAACCTTGAGTAAGACTCGGTCACCGACTTGAAACTCAAGCGGTTTCCGACGTCAATCGGCATAACTCTTTTGCCGATCCCTTGCGGCCTTAAGCCTTGATTGAATGATTGTGATTTTGTCGGTTGTTTCTTGAATGAGTTCAGGTCCTTCGACCTGTGAGTCACCAACCTCGGTCCAATAGACCGGTGATCGGCACTTTCTACCATATAAGGCTTCGAATGGTGCACATTGAATGCTTGTATGGTAGCTGTTGTTGAACGAAAACTCGATGAGTGGAAGATGAGTATCCCAACTCCCACTGAAATCGATCACACAAGAACGAAGCATATCCTCGAGTGTTTGGATAGTCCTTTCGCTCTGACCGTCGGTTTGGGGATGATACGCCGTGCTAAGATTAACACGGGTTCCCAAAGCCTTTTGCAATGATTGCCAAAAGCGAGAAGTGAAACGACTATCACGATCAGATATGATTGATGTTGGAGTACCATGACGTGCAATGATCTCATTGATGTACAAAGTGGATAATTTCTCCATTTTAAAATCTTCTCGGTTTGGGAGAAAATGAGCAAATTTGGTGAGTCGGTCGACGATCACCCAAATCGAATCGTAACCCCGCGGAGTTCTTGGCAACTTGGTGATGAAATCCATGGAAATTTGCTCCCATTTCCATTGAGGATTTTCAGGTTGCTGTAGAAGTCCCAAAGGTTTCTGATGTTCTGCCTTGACTTTGGAACACGTTAGACATTTCCCCACGTACAATGCTATGTCTTTCTTCATTCCGGGCCACCAGTAAGATGTCCTCAGGTCTTGGTACATCTTATCGGCCCCTGGATGAACTGAGTATCGCGACTTATGAGCCTCATCACAGATGAGTGTGCGCAATTCTTCTAACTTTGGAATCCAAATGCGGCCGTTGAGGTATAGCACTCTATCAGATCGAAGTTCCAGTTTATCCTCAATTCCGCAATCTAAGTCTGCCTTCAGTTGGTTGTCTATCACTACTTGTTGTTGTGCAATACGAATCAGGTCCTTCAAGTTTGGTTGTGTGTTGATTTCCATGGCTCTTACACGAATTGGTTTGACGGGTTCCTTACGACTAAGAGCATCCGCCACCACATTGGCTTTACCCGGATGGTAACGAATCTCACAGTCATAATCAGTTAGAAGCTCAACCCAAGGCCGTTGTCTCATGTTGAGTTCTTTCTGGTTGAGAAGGTGTTGCAGGCTCTTGTGGTCTGTATAGATGACACATTTAGTACCATAAAGGTAGTGCCTCCAAATCTTCAATGCAAAGATCACAGCCCCTAACTCAAGGTCATGAGTAGTATAATTCTTCTCGTGAACCTTAAGCTGTCTAGAAGCATACGCAATCACCTTGTCTCGTTGCATAAGTACGCATCCAAGACCAAGGTTTGAAGCATCGCAGTAGACAATGAAATCATCATTGCCCTCTGGAAGGCTAAGGATAGGGGAGTTGCATAACTTCTGTTTAAGAAATTGAAATGCTTCTTCTTGTTTCTGTCCCCATATGAACGCTTCACTCTTCTGGGTCAGTGTGGTAAGTGGCAAGGCGATTTTTGAAAAATTTGCAATGAATCTTCTATAATAGCCTGCCAGACCCAGAAATGAACGAATCTCTGTTAGAGTAGATGGGGTAGTCCAGTTCTTGATCGCCTCAATCTTTGCTGGATCTACATGTATCCCATCCTTGTTGATAACATGCCCTAAGAAATGAACTTCTTTTAACCAGAATTCACATTTTGAGAATTTAGCATAAAGTTGTTCAGCTCTTAGTAGCTCTAAGACTTTCTTCAAATGATCCTCATGTTCTTGCTCCGTCTTTGAATAAATCAGTATATCATCAATGAAGACGATAACAAACATATCTAAGTATGGCCTGCAGACTCGATTCATCAAGTCCATGAACACTGCCGGTGCATTGGTCAATCCAAATGGCATAACCACGAACTCGTAGTGTCCATATCGAGTCCTAAACGTAGTCTTTGGTATATCCTCATCATTTACTCGCAACTGATGGTACCCGGATCGTAGATCAATTTTAGAAAAGCAAGTCGCTCCCTGTAATTGATCAAACAGATCATCGATCCTAGGTAGAGGATATCTGTTCTTGACTGTCAACTTGTTTAACTCACGATAGTCGATGCACATACGAAATGAACCATCTTTCTTCTTGACAAAGAGAACCGGAGCTCCCCAGGGAGAGAAACTCGGTCTAATGAAACCTTTGTCTAGAAGTTCTTGGAGTTGACTAGACAGTTCTTGCATCTCAGACGGTGCTAATCGATATGGTGACTTCGCCACTGGGTTTGCTCCAGGGACGAGATCGATTCTAAACTCCACTTGCCTGATCGGTGGTAGTCCAGGCAAGTCTTCTGGGAATACATCCGGATAAACTCTGATGACCGGAACGTCTTCAAGTGTTTTCTTTTCAGGTTCCTTCTCTACCACGTGAGCCAGGAATGCACAGTATTTCTTCTTCAGGTACTTCCTAGCCTTGATGCACGACACAATCTTCAAACCGCGGCAGGGTTTCTCGCCGTAAACTTGCATCATTTCGCCGGACGGTAGAGGAATTCGAATAAGTTTCTCCGAGCATACAATTTCGGCGTGGTTTTTGGATAACCAATCCATTCCTACTACGACTTCGAATCTTCCAAGTGTCATAAGAATAAGATCGATGAGGAAAAGATGATCGTTTAATCTTAATTCACAATCACGAATTATTGAATTCACTAATATGGTCTTACCATCCGCTACTTCTATGGTGTAAGGATCAGTAAGTATAGATGGTTGTATATTAAACAGGGAAGCAGTATTAGTAGAGACAAAACTCTTATCGGCACCAGTGTCAAATATGATAGAAACATAGTGATCATTAATGAGAAATGTACCCGTGACTATTGTCGGTTCCTCGCGTGCTTCGGCAGTTCCGATAACAAAGGCACGAGCAGTAGCATTTGTAGCAGCATTGTTAAGTTTCGGGCACTGGTTTCAGAAGTGTCCCTCTGCTCCACAGTTATAACAGGCCCTTCCACCAGTAGTAACAGGAATAACGGTGGTAGTTGTAGCAGCAGCAAGATAAATAGCTCGGCACGTAGCTGCCAAGTGTCCGAACCGCCCATACTTGAGACATTTTCTGCATGGAATAGTGAGTAGGTGATGGTACTGACATTTGGTACAAAGTGGGTACAGACCAGTATAAGGCTTTCTGGCCGTAGCAGGTTGTGGCATAGCAGTAACAGGAGTGGCTTGCACAGGTGTAGCTGCGGTCAAGGCTGCATATTTTTTGATCATTCTCTGTTTTTGCTTCTTCTTCTTGGGTTGATTATGTTCCGGCTTCTTGACTTCATCCGTTTGTGGCCGTTTGTATCCCTTTCGAGTAAGTACGCCAGCCTTGACATACTCTTCAGTGAGGGTGGCACTCAGATGAATGGTCGTTTCCAGTGTAGTGGGATTACTCCCCATAACAGTTCCCATGATGACTAGGGGTAAGCCCTCAATGTACTTCTCTATCCTGCGGGATAGAGGGGTAACTAGATGTGGCACCAGAATGCACAACTCATGGAAACGAGTTGTATATTTGGCGCTTTCGCCACTGTCTTGGACCAAATTCCACATTTCAACTTCGAGTTTCTTCAGTTCATGGCGTGGACAAAACTGTTCCACAAGTACCTTCTTGAAATCTTCCCACGGTAAGGGCAAAGCAACTTCCCGTCCTCTGGTGTTCTTCTCCGAATTCCACCATGTGAGTGCGCCTTTGTGAAAGGCGCTTGAAGCCATCTTGACCTTTAGGTTTTCGGGACATCCAGTGAAGTCTAGGATGTCCTCAATGCTTTCCAGCCATTGCAGTAGACTGGTAGTACCAGCGTACTTAGGAGGCTTAGCATCATTGAACTGTTTGTAGGTGAAGGTAGTAGTTCCGGCATTGTGGCCATTTGAGTTGTTTGCTGAATCACTGGTACTTCCCCGAAGGTTCTGGGTGATATCAGTGACCATACCCGGAATGACATCCCTCATATGTAATGAGATGGCCAGGGCAATTTTGTTGATCTCATCATCATTGCCACTTGTTGAACCCTCGTCGTTGGGATCACGTCGAGGAGGCATTCTACGAATAGAGAGCCACAAGTGGTTCAGTAATGAGATAGGATACAATTGAGTTTTACATGATAAAGTTAGTAATATGTTCATACTACTAATATTATTATTCAATTGTAATATAAACAAGCATACAAAGCCGGTTAATCATACAATTAGTTCACCTTTTAGCATGCTTCTCATGTGATTGTGTATGATGTTTCATGATTTCACTCCACCAAACCTACACACTGACACTTTCCCGGTATACCGTAGATAGCTTATGTATAGGGCATACGAAAGGGTCAAGCAACCTGCCAGCCCAGTCGCCAGCCCACCACCGCTTCGATATACTACGATCATGCCCTTGCTAGCATTTGGTAATACGGTTGTACTGATTCCCAAGTATGTTCCATCGATTAAGAATCCCATGTTCTTGATCAATAGAACTATGATTGAATCTATGATTGAATTATGGTTGAATTATGTGTGCACTTACTAACAATTGTTAACATGTAGAACTAAATCATACTTGTGCTCTACATTTGTCCCGTTAACCTATGTTAGTAAGTACTAAGCATGTAATCACTTAAGACTACATAATATGATTTTTCACCTGATTGATTCACACACAATGATTGACTCGTCTATGATCGATTAACATAATGGTTGTATCTCATTTGTTTGACTAATGTTCAATGATTCCAGTTGCTCCCGGATCTTTACTTCAAATAAGAATGCCGAATTCCCCCTGTCATACTGAAGTTAGTTTATATATAGGGCATACGTAGGGTCAAGCAAACTGCCTACCCAGCCGACATCCCACCACCACTTCAGTATGACAGAGCTTGGCCGCCATTTGTCTTTGAAGCTAGGATCCCAACTCTTGATTGATTATGATTGATTCATGATTGTCTTTTGAACTATAAATATGATTATGATTGTCTAAACCGTGGTTCTTGATTTACTTGAAATCGGGACCTTAGGTTTTAGTATATGTGTCCTAGGTTAATTAACCTAGGTTCCCAATACTTACAGTATTGAGCATAATGATCTCCTTGTGTGAACTTCAACTAAAGAATGTTGTTACACAGATTCTAAGGTATGAAGTCCTAATGATGATGAATACATGATAATGATAACATGATGAGAATTTCATATCAAAGATACTAAGCATACAGATCTTTGCCTCTGAAACTCTTTGATGAACTCTGATTGAGAATTCCAGATCAAGGATACTAAGAATACAGATCCTTGCCTCTGAAATCCTTTAATGAATACGCGTTCAGGAATTTAATTTGGTTTCTAAAGTTATAGAATTCCAAATTTAATCCCTTGACCTTTAACTAACTCTGAAAAGTATAGTCCCTACGATCATTCAAGCTTATTGTAGACTTAATGCTTAACTTAAGTTACTTAGATCCTAAGTATCCTTAAACCTATAGCACTTAGTCCTATGGGGTAGCTTAGGTTATAGTCTAGGTCATTAATTATTGGGTTTTTCCTAGTTCTCTACAACCTTGGCTCTAATACCAACCTGTCACACCCCCTGCGCCACGTGCGGAATCCACGGCGCGGTGACGATCGATGGTTGAATCATGCACAAGTATTGAATAAGAACAACCACAATGCATTACTAAATTTCATAGAGATTAGACCATTGTTTAGTTACAGACAATCTATCTATCTTCCCAAAAGAATGACAACTAATGACCCAAAAATATTGTTTACAAAATAAGACTCAAACAAGACAATTAAACAATCAGGATTAAGTGTGTTTCTAAATCCATCCTAGCTTGTTTCTTCATCTTGTTCTATCTTAAAACGGTCTCCTTAGTTGTCCTTTAGAATGTCTTAAACCTGATTACCTGAAACACGTGAAAAGTAACTGTCAACTACAAAAGTAGTTGGTGAGAACAATAGGTTTAATATTTGTAAACATGAATCTGCATTGTAAGGCATATGTATAAAGCAGTAATTGAAAATACATGGATGGTTGCAACCCAAACTAACATCAAGTAAGAATAACGTGTGCAAACAGTCAATAGACTGTTTACTAGAAAAGCCAACATATAATCAAGTCCCAAACTACGTTTGGAGTCAGAAAATTAGTCAGCAAACGCATTCAACACGATCTGTGCTAACGAGTTTACTCAGAAGACAACTCCGTGTTGACGTAACCCGGTCAATATGACTTATGCTGGTAAACTTAATTAGCAGCAATTTCATAGTACCGTAATGTAACCACTTCTGCAGTTAACTTTTAAAACAAATTTAAAAGCTAACTCCAGCTTTGGTATGTCCAAATGTGTCCGCTTTCCCTTGTTGTGATCACCTAGTACTAACGCTATAAGAATAAGAATATGTGTCTTGATGTATGTATAAGTTTGTTCACAACGATGAACACCAAGTTTTTGAATACTATGATTTGAAACCTTTGGTTGAATGCCTTATTTGATTATTATGATTTGAAAACTTTGCTTGAATACCATGAATTTAAATCCTTTGATTGAATACCACCATGAAAACTATTGATTGAATCCCTTGTTTTGAAACTTCTAATTTAATACTGAAAGTAGGGTCCTTGCATAGTAACAAGGTTTATAAAATATCATTTTAACGAAAACACAAGATTATAGTAAAAGAGTTTATAAAACTTATTCTTTAAAAATATTTAACATGTATAAAACCATTTGTGTAAAACATATATAAAACAGTTTAGTGAACCTTTTATAAAACCTTTTTGTAGAAATTGTTTAACAGTTGATAAAACCATTACAACAGTTGGTAAATCCTTTTTAAAATAGTTGAGAAATCCCTTGAATCTGTAAAGTGAACCTGTAACAGTTGAACAGTAACATGAATCCTGTATATGAAATATGATTTGCATAGAAAGTGTTTGGTCACGTGTTCCACCCTAAAACAGTTATAAAACGGTAAAAGAGGGGCTAATGTTCTCACCTGACAGCAGTAGACTCTGAACCAGAACAAGTAGCAAGTAGCAAACAAGACTTCTAACTGGTTCCTATATCATTGTAATCATACATAGATTATAAGCTTTGTGATATTGTACTCTTTGATTGATTGATTGACTTGAGTTATTATGATCCTGATTAACCATTGAATAACCTGTTTTTAACCAATCCAAACTCCTATGAAAATAATTTTTAAGTGTTAGATTTGTGTATTATCAAAATGTTGCCATCTTTGTAATGGATACATGTTTATTGAAATTTAACTAGTAGGCCTTATGTTGGGCCAACTATCCCATATGAGCCGAAAGTAGCTGGGCCAAAAGGTTAGTCATGGGCCCAACAAGTTCTCATGGGCCACGTGAGTGTTGTTTGGGCCAAAGTTAGCTAATCAATTGGGCCGAATGAGTGAAATGGTAAAGCCAAGCTTCATGGGCCGGGTGATATGTATTGGCTAAGGAGATTGGGCTGAAACAGCCACATGGACCGAAAGGTGACTTGTTTGCTTCGGAATATGTTGATCGTGTGGTTCTAAGATGGTTAACTAGTGATAGCCGCAAGTCCCTAGGTTTGGCCATCCAGGGCAGCGAACCTTTCAGGTTTAGGAGACCTAGGTTCGTTGCATATGTGGTCACAAGGTTCGGCTAAAGGCTGGCCAAGAAGGTTCGCCTCTAGTCTTGCCTAGGTTCGTGAGGTTAGGAAGGTTCGGCCGAAGGTACAAAGGTTCGTTCATACTAGAGGTTCGTGCAAGGTGGTGATGGTTCGTGACAAGGTGAAGGTTCGCCTGATGATGCTAACTGACCAAAGGTTCGTTGATATGAGAAAGGTTCGCGGTCAGCCAAGGTTCAGCTGAAGGAGCCTATAGGTTCGCGAGATCATGGGTTCGTGGAGCTCAACTAAGGTTCGCCCAGGTAGCTAGGTTCGGTGAAGAAACCAGCTGGGGGTAGGTTCGGCTATTAACAAGTCGACCATGCAGGCTCGTGATGCCATCAATGGTTCGCCAAGGGTTCGGCTACATCACCAGGGTTCGGCTGAGCATCTATGGTTCGGTCCTGTAGGGTTCGTTCGAAATGATGTGGTTCGCACGAACCTGTAATCCCGAACATCATCATCATCACCTGATATCAAGGCTCCAGAGTTGTCCACACATCGGGGTGTACCAGAAGGAGTTTTCGAGGGTGTATGGTTCGATGAGAGGAGTTGAGAACCGGTTAAATATCAAGTTCCAACAACACACACAAAACCCTATTTTTCAGATTTTTCGTTCGATCATACCTCGTTTTTGGCCGGATAAAACCTCAGATCTGTTGTACTTCTAGGTAGAGAACATCAAGAGCTTCACGTAGGTTCAAGAATCACCCAATTCCGTCAAGAAACGAGCAAGATACGTGCGTTTGAAGCTTGGATTTCTAGTGAGAAGATAGGTTCGCGAATTTGAGTTTAGAGAGAGGTTGGGGCTGCAATAAATGAGAAGAAACTCCCTCATTTGGTGTTTATATACTCCGGGGTATTCGGGCTCGCTTCGGTTGCTCAATTCGCGTCTTCGTCGCGTTTCCGGAAATTTTACGCGTTTTAATAAAAAGAGTTGATATTTCCATTATTTTGATGAGTTTCAAAATTGTAAAATGAAAATAAAATATTTTCCTTATGTTTATTTGTTCGTTCGAAATCCGACCGTTAAACGAATTTAATTACGTGTATACCCGCAATTGCGTACGTTTTTCAGTCGTATTATTTATTTATGGTCGTTTACTCGTAATTATAAGTTCAACATTCGTATCGTTATGGATCGTCACCCATAATTATACTCAGTCTCGCTTACGTATTACGATTTTTGTTTGATTAATTGTTTGTCATACTATTCGTCATAACACTACGCACTAACACTATCCCATTACACCGAACGCAGTATATGTATAGGGCATACCCAGAGTCCAGCTAACTGCCTTATCTACGCCAGCCCACCACTGTTTCGATATAATACAATAATGTTCTTGCCTAGTGTAATCGACTGTAAATAAACAATACATACTTGTTCCTAATTATAACACACAAACACAATCATGAACACTTGAATCACATTGGAAATACTGAATCAAATACATATTGTACTAACACTGTTTATGACTACCATGACTAAATGCACAGATGTTACAATTATCACTTTCGATATCGCGCCCCGGGAACCTTCCGCCCGTCGGGAAAGTCAATCCAACCCTCCGGCTCGGGGTGTGACAGGTATGTTATTAGTTTAGATCTAACCAATTTAATGAATTACTCCTAAAGGTTCACATCAAACTAGTGCTAGTTGATGCGAGTTACTTCGGAGGCCATTCACGACTTCAGCCCCCATTTCCCACTATTTTTCGTCATTTTCAGCAGGCCACCCCCACACACATCGAATTTCATCTTCCTCTTAAAGTTCTTGATCGATTTTGGGAGTTTGGAAGGCACTAAAACCATCAAGCATCCTTTACACCATCACCATTCACGATCATCACCACGTTGAAAACAACCCCAAAGCCGAACCCATCCTAGCCCGTGAATACACCATCAATCTTCATCAATTTTGTTGGTTTCTAGCTTGATTTGGAGTTCTAGGATCTTGCTCTGTCATGTGGTAACATCAATTGCAAGAAATTTCATTAAAAGGTAAAGCCCCAATTTTTAGGGTTTATTTACATGAATCATGATTATATGATTTCTAAGTTAAATTGATGTGATATGATGATTGATATGTGTTTAAATATGGTGCTATTATATGTATGGATGACCAATTTCACTATTTGATGTGATTGTTGTAGGGTTACTAATAGTAGTAACTTTTTAGGATGAACTTTTGAATAAGGATGTTATGGATGATGCTGAGGATGTATATATGTTTCTAATGATATGTTATGATGATATTGGTTGGTTTAAATCATGAGTTTTGACATTTGGATGCTATAGTTCAAAGGTTGCTAATAATAGTAACTTTGATTTTACAAGTTGCAACCTATGATGTTCTAGATGATGATGATGATGCTAATAGCTTAACAAGATTATGTAATGATGATGTATGTAGTTGGAACTATCGAAATTGGACAATTGATAGTGTTGTTGCACTTGCTAATATTAGTAACTTTAATGTTGCATGTTTTGGTCTAGGATGTTTTGAATGATTATGAGGAATCATGTATGCTAGTTATGTTATACAATGATAAGATTGATGATGTGGATGCATGAAATGTGACAATTGATGGAATTTTGCAATATTGTTAGTAATGGTGACCTTGGTGAAACAAGTGTTCAAGTAGGACCATTTGAATACTTGTAATAGATCATGCATGCTACAATCGTATAGTGATGGTATGAAATGTTAGAATAGATGAATTGTTGTATTAAATGTGTTTTGTTCATGGGTTGCCTATTGTAGTAACTTTTCAAGTTTAAGGATTTGCCATGATGTTGTACATGCTTATTGATACGTTATCACGCAAACTTTGATATGTTCCACTCCATTGTAACACTTTATAAGTTTTTGAAATCATACACAGTTTTTTCCTTGATATGTTATGTTATGACACAAAATACTAGTTATGAAATACAAATTTGATATGAAATACACATTTTGATACGAAACACACATACTAAAAAGAACTTTTTCATTATAATAATAATGTTTTATACATCAGAATTGATATGTACATGAAAATTTCCTAATGATATCTTGATTATTTAATCAACCTATCCGTTTGGGGACTATCCTATACATCAAAAATTTCCCCGACATAATACTATTCAACCTACCTCCAAGTTCTAGTGCCTACCTCCAGGGCCTGCTCTATCAACATCTGATGAGACGTACGAGTCTCGAGAAATATAGTTCGTGTCTCCTTTAAGGAGGCACACAACTCGTGCAGCTCCAGACGGGTCCCCTGCAAATCTATCGTCACCTGGCGGAGTTGTGCTCTAAGCTCTACCTGTTGTGAGGACTCACCTACCTCATGGGTGGAGCCTGGAAAATCCCTACGTGCCAGCTACTGCCGGTGAGGAAGGTCGATGGTCTTGTCGCCGCTGGCCGGAATCTGGCTAAACTTCGGCAAGATTTCGGCGAAAAGTTGCCGCTGGCGGAATATTCTAGCATAAACCATATTTTCCTATTTTCGTGTTCTTAACTTCGTTTCGCAATCTGGTGATCCGATTTTGATGTAAATCGCCTATTTTTAATCGATTTTACGTTCCAGACTCGGTTTTGCCCTTTTCATGGTTTTTAAAGATCTTATAGTTTTCGGCCCTTAACCAAAGCTTATTAACATTAGTTTAAGCTATATAAGGCTATTGAAACAAACAATTGGGTTTAGAACATACTGATTTTGATCTTGGCTTCAAAACCCACCAAAAGTCAAACTTTTATGGTTGATTTTCTCCACTTGCTTGATCCCTGGACTTGATCACTAGCTAGGATTGATTGGAAATGATGTATAGAAGGCTTCTAGAGTTTCAAGAGTGAAGAAGGAAGCTCCGGTCGAATTTTTGTTTGTTGTAATGCACTTTTGTAGTACAAGTGAAATTTACCGTTAATGTGAATTTATGAGTTTGAGTCTGACTTGAAACAATATGTTTCATGTGAGTCATATGTTTTATCACAGTGAGTTTTCTAACGGTTGTTTCTTTTGGAATGATGGGCGAGCCAAGTCACCAGCAATGTCTGTGTTTTGATGACGTGATTAACCTTTCACAAATAGGTTTGTCCGGTAAACGAGCTTTAAAATGTATTTGTAGAAAACAAAAAATGGTTATGAGTTGAAATAAAAACAAAATTATCATTTATCATATCAAGAGTCTAAGGGTCAAATGATAATTTAAGTCATACTAACGAACCCACCTGCACATAAACCCTAAGCCCTGATTTTGGAGGATGAAGAACAATCACAACCTCTGAACGATATTAGCGTTTGATAGTGGGTGCCAGAATTTGAATCAGGTACTTGCTGTAACTACACATACATTAATCACAAAGCTTTAAATCATCCGTTCATGGAAAAAAAAGGAATAAAAAGATATAGATATGCGATTCAGTTACCGCAAATAACCATTAGTTTTCGTTTGAAAATGACATTGATTCGACTTCTATTTGTGTACAGTTACAGAGATATTAGGTGATTTCTTTGTTACACGTATTTAAAGAACATATTTATATGAGCCAGGTGGTTGTCTATATTACAATCACAAGGATGTTGTCCACTGATTACACAAAGAAATTATCATTCAATCGATACATTAATGATGGAGATTTGGTTATTGTATATGAGAAACATGATAACATGAAGGCGGTAAAAGTATGCGAGAAGTCGGTTCTCGAAAACCGTTTTGGGGTTTTCAAACATTCAGATTGGATCGGAAAACCGTATGGTTGCAAAGTGTCAAGCCACAAGGGTGGTTTCGTTTACTTGCTGTCTCCAACTCCTGAGCTATGGACATTAGTTTTGAGCCACAGGACTCAAATCCTTTACATTGCAGATATAAGCTTTGTGATCATGTACATGGAAGTAATTTTTGGTTGTGTGGTTCTTGAATCTGGGACTGGAAGTGGATCACTTACAACTTCTCTAGCAAGGGCCATTGCTCCAATGGGTCAGGTTTATACATTTGATTTTCATGAGCAGAGGGTTGTGGCTGCTAGAGAGGATTTTGAGAAGACAGGTTTGAGCAGTTTGGTGACAGTGGGAGTTAGAGATATTCAGGGTGAGGGGTTCCCGGAAGATTTGACTGGTGTTGCAGATGCGGTGTTCTTGGATCTACCACAGCTTTGGCTAGCTATACCTTCTGCTGGAGAAATGTTGAAACAGGATGGAGTCTTGTGTTCATTCTCACCTTGCATTGAACAAGTGCAATGGTCATCTGAAACTCTCACATCAAAATTTACGGGTATGCAAATATGAGTCTCCTTTCTTCTTCAAAGTTTCAAACTTTTGAGGTTCATTGTCTTGATAACTTTATATTTTTATCTATAACAGATGTAATTTGGAAACTAAGCTAAAAAGAAGTTGCTCATATGATACTAAGTTGTTGAAATTGAAATAATGTTTTTTAATGCGTAATTCCTTATAGCTTATAATTAAAAAAAATTCAACTGTTATATAGTTTCTGTAATCATTTTTGGCACGCCTGTTATTTGTTGAAAATTCAAAGATTTTGGAGAAAAATGTGTTTTTGGGTCAACCCACCCAACCCTACTTGTTTTGACTTGTACTAAAACATTATTTGTTTTGACTTGTTACCTTATCTGCCTACTTTGCCACTTCTAGTGCAGAACTGCTAAATTTAAAATTGTGTATGAATACTTATATATGGTTTGAAATTTGAATTGTGCACTTTTGGATTAAGATAAAAATAAATAAATAAATAAATTATGTTGTAGAGCATATTGGCCAATATTGGAGATTGGTAACATCTGATGTGAATGTAATTAAAATGTGTATGCAGATATAAAACATTCGAGGTGCTTCTGCGCACATATGAAGTTCGAGAAGCAAAAATGGATCAATGTCAAGGTGAAGAAGGTACTCCTGGTTCTCACCGCCCATGCAAGAGGAAGCACCATGCAGGTGAAGCAAATCATTGGCAACAAGATAATTCTGGTTCACCTATTGTGATGGCTAGACTGTCTAATGAGGCATAAGGTCACACCGGCTATTTAACATTTGCTAGACTCAAATGTGTTGCATGATGTGTTGCATCAAGTTCATCTAGAGTTGCTAGTCTCGTAGCTTTGAATGAGGCTTGAATGCTTGATAACTAACACTTTGTTTTGAATTTTTGTGGATACTAAGACCACCAATTTTACATGTGTTTAGTTTTAGCTTCTTCAATAAAATTGTTATGGAGCTAAATAACTTAAACCACTGATTAATAAACTTTACAAATAGATTAAAACTATAAACAGGTGAAATGGTAACCTTCACCGGTAAGCATTTGAGTCCTTTTAGCAGTGATCTTATGTTTGAATCCAGCTTTCACTGGTTTACTGTCATTATCCCCCTTGATTATAGTTTGCTTAATGTAAACTGCTCATTGGTTATTTGGGTATTGGCGAGGTCCTGTAAGGTTTTTGATGGCAAGGTATCATGGTTAGAACCTAGAACTAAAACTGAAATGGTGAAAGCATCCTTCACTTTACTTAAGTATTAGGCACTGGCAATCATCCTCAACTCTAACCAACTCATGCTTAAATTCTTCCACAAACCAAGCTTAAGATTGAATCAAAATTAAAAAAAAAAAAAAAAAAGTAAACAAATAAGAAATAAAAAAAAATTGAAGCAATAACAATATGATCTTCAAACGCAATTTTTTATCCCGCCAAAAAAGCATAAAGCTGATACATAAATCTATTACATAGTGCGGTCCAAAAGAAAGAACATGAACTAAACACAATTTAAACCCAGGCTCATACGGAAAACAAAATAATTAATAAAAACCTCTATTGATAGAGCATCTCCAGAAAATCCATCTCTTTCTGGAAATCAAACTCCAACTGAGTGGTCAAATGAGATGGCACCGGGTCAAACTCAATACAGTTCTCATTGAACACTGGCCCACCTGGTATGTAACCAAACACAGCCCCTAAACTGTAGTCCTCGGTCAAAGATGAAAACAGGCCAGACACGTTAGATGAGAAGCTTGTATGCAGAGAGGTTTTCATTGGTGCATTGATAACCTGTGAATTTTTGTCAATATTTTGTTTGGTGTTGATTTGATCTTCTGATGAAGTAGATGAAGGGACACTCCTGATGTACTCTTGCAGAAGTGACTGGTACTTCGATTTTCCATGCCTCCGGGAGGACAGCTGGCGCCTTTTAGTTGCATTCCAATGGTTTTTTATGGTGTTCTCACTCCTGCCTGGTAACCTCCTCGCTATTTCTGACCATTTGTTTCCAACTTCTTTGTGTATTGCAATCAATAGCTTGTCTTCTTCCTCTGACCATGCATCTTTCTGCCAGTGTTTTGTTAACAAATTCAATAAGAAAACCAACAGCAGATCGAGTAACATGTCAAAATGTGATCAGCCCAGCACATATTTCAACATGTTACATGAATTTTGACCCGTTCAATCCTATGTTGTCAAAATCCCACCAGGCACACACTTTGACTTTCTGGTGAGGCAAGGCACAAGGAAAATCCCTTGCGTACATCCAAGCCTTTTGGTGAGGTTCAGCAATAATTCTGGCCGGATTCCGCCAAATCCTATTACTTAGCGTAAACCTTAAAAATCGTATTGGAATCTGCCCAATACTATCCTAAACTAGCCCAACCCTAAATCATGTCTAAAAGCCCTAAAAATTGCCACATGCCTAGTTTATCTCGAGTCCTCACTTTTTAAGCATCTTGTGCTTAGACTTAAAGGCTCACCCTTTATGCCTAGCGCATCACAACTATGACCTGCAATCATTTTCTTCTACATTTTTTTTCTTGAATTTTGTAAATAAGTAATGTGTTAAAAATGATTAAAGAAAGTTATAATAATAAGATATTAATCTGTTTTTGAAGTTTTAAGGCCTTTAAACACACTTTAGGTCACTTTTGACTTTTCAATTTAGACCTTGTCATTCGTATGCAAGACAATTATATATAACTTATAACCCAATCCAATCAAGCAAACGGGTCAAAATTATCACCTCTATTAAGAAGTCATTTATATCATATAAAATCTTAATCTGTTTGCAAGGTTTTATAATTTGAAAATTTAAGGATACCGTAATATCTGGCCTCAGATGGTTTTGCCATCTATCCCTGCACTGCTTTGCAATCCTTCCAGGAAGCTTTTCAGCAATCCTGGACCATTTGCTATCCCCATGCTGGTTCACCAACTGCACTAACAACCTGACAAAAAGAAACACCATATTCAAAATAAATAATAGAAAAAAAAAATCAACAAAAATTAGAAGAAAAGAAATAATAAATAGATAAGTAATAATGTATTACCCATCTTCTTGAGAATTCCATTGACCTTTAACGATTACGCTTTTCCGACAAACTTTACTACCCTTTCTTCTGCCGTTATTGCTTCCTTTTTTTTGAAGCCCGTTATCAACAGAGCTCAAGCAAGAAACTTGTTCAGGAGAATGCCTGAATGCTGATCCAAACATCTGAAAGTTTAATACTGTTGCTTGATCCATTGGTTTCTGATGATCTTTATTAGGACTTGAAGCATATGTAACCATTAATTAATTAAATAAATAAACTTGATATGGTGTAAATTGATGAGTAGAATAAGCAGGTTCCAAAAACAAAGGATTTTATTAGGAAATTTAGGATATGTAGTTTCCATACAAGCATTCTTAAAATGATTCTTTAAGTTGATTGTTATTTTTCAAAATATACCAAATTTACTCACCACGATCATCAACAATTGTTTATTTTATTTTACATTTTATTATTATTATGATGGTCGTCCTCGTCCTCCTCGTCATCATCATCATGAGATGGCAAAACGATAATAGGGTAACACCAATCAAGTAAGCTCGAAAGATATAATTGAAAGGAGTTTATGTCAACTTTTCGATCCGATGATTATCATAATTTAGATCTTTTAGCGTGGTGAAAAAGAAATAAATATGATTTTTGAAATTAATCATCATATCCCGTGATTTACTAACAGCCTATGCTTTTACTATAGCTTCATAATCTATGGTTTCTCTTAATGACAAGGTTTTATCATTACTAAAAACAACACACTCTGTTGGCGGTATAGATATGTTTTTGCTTTAATGATCATTAAGTCACGATCAATTGAATTCAAGATGTCACAAGCCTTAAAGATGAAGTAAAATTTGAAACAAATGTACACGAAGAGGTGGATAAAGATCCATCTCTCGACATAGCAACACGATGCCCACACTCATTTGTAGCAATATGGATTTTGATGATTTAACAAAAAAAATCGTGCTTTTGTAACAAACTAGGGTTTAACCCGCGCGTTGCGACGGTAACCCTGTATTGAACGAAAAAACACGACATCTACCAAATTAAAATTCTACCATAAAAAATTATTGAATCATACAGTTTTGCTGAAATATGTATTCGAACACGTGGCCGTTATATCATCTCAAATGTCAAAACACAGACAAAAAAGGCTGCAAGAATTATTAATCCGGCCTAAAGCAATAAATCAAATTGTTGCAAAAGTGATAATAGCAAAAATATATTATAAATTCAAATATACACACACAATGTTAAAAATTATAGAATGTGCTCACATATATAATAATAATTATTTTTTAATTATTAGATAGTAAACAAATGTTTATGCTTTAATCATTTAGGATAACCATATGAAATTAATATGTTTTAATTTTTTATATGTACGTTACTCACTATACTTAGCATGTTTTAGTTAAGATGTCTTTTAATATAGGGATAATATTATATATCCCCTTATTAAACATCAAAATTACATATATTCTCAATGTTAAACTAAAGTTACAAATATATATTCTCATTTCAAGCTATTTTTGTACACTCATGTCTTATAACTACAATTTTTTTTCATACTTGCTTAAATTTCACATCTTTCTAGTTTTATTTTTTATTTTAAATAGTAAATGTTTATTAGAAAATATAAATAATCAAACCTAGTTCAAAAAATTTGTTGTAATTGTCTGTAAAT
The DNA here is from genome assembly GCA_009363875.1 of Mikania micrantha. Taxonomy (NCBI): domain Eukaryota; kingdom Viridiplantae; phylum Streptophyta; class Magnoliopsida; order Asterales; family Asteraceae; genus Mikania; species Mikania micrantha. Next base: position 1,927,614 of record CM018690.1, on the reverse strand, counting down.
AAATGAATCGTTATTAATTTGTTGCAGAATTATGAATATCAATATTTTTTTAAGACAGTCTAACCAAATACTTTCAAAACGGTTTCATTTGTTTTTTAAAATGATTCAATTGAAATATAATAATGTATTAATTAATTTATTTTTTAAATGTTTTTACAATGGTTCATTGTTTCTTTTGAGGCCGTTAAATATATAGCATATACAAAATTATTATTTTCCCTTCTTTTTGTCGCGGTTGTAAAAAAAAGGTAAAGAAAATGAAATATATTATTAATTAACATTATTAAAAAAAGGTTTTGCAACAGTTAAAATTTTTTGCAGTAGTTGCCATTTGTTCGTGAGAAGCAAGCGAAAAACAACTAGAATAAAAAAACTATTATCGCTGTCACTCGAAATGATTATATTTCTTAAATGTATATATAGCAGCAGCAATAGTAGTAATAATAGGCTTCCCGCGCGTTATGACGGGAATTCCATCACAACTTCGAATATCAAAACGCATATACAAATACAATTATGTATATCAACAACACGGATATAAAAACATATGACAATGATTGTCAGTATAACGTAAATCCTTAAAGTGTAGATGTTATGAAAAAATTAATTATTCTTGTTATTTATTATTTAATAGTAATTATTAATTAATTTGGAGACATATCATTATGTCGTGATAACATCATGAATATCAAGACATAGACAAAAAAAGTGAACGTAACAATTTTTAGTTTCAGCTAAAACAATAAATTGAATTTTTTTTATTATTAGTTAGTTAATTAATTATTATTATTATTATTATAATTATTATTATTAATTATATAAATAATGTTAATATGATATAACGATAATAATTATTCTCGACCGCTTTTTTTAACTTAGGCATAGATTTTTATTATTATTTAATTATTATTATTATTATTAATATTATTAATTATTATTATTATTCACTCGTAATAACGTCGTTTCTTAAATGTATATATAGTAACGTATTAATTTTGTTTGTTTAGAAAACAATTAAAAAAGTAAAAAAATTATTAGTGTATTTATTTGTTTTTTTTGTGTTATTATAATTGATTAAAAAAACGAACAAGAATCAGTTCTTGTACGGTTGTATGTGACCCATAACTAACCCTTCCCAACAGGTTCCAACAAGTAGGATGTTCCAAACCCAGAACCGGTTCCTGCTTCCACATCAAAGACCATTTCATATGTACCAGATTGCCAATAAAAAAAATGTTTTGAACCTCTAATCAGCTGCTATAAGAATTCCAAGAACACGTGTGTGAAATTTGATCACGTTTTATACCCGTATGTTTCTAAAAGCGATACCAAAATAAACCAATACAAGAGTGCGTTTGGCTTATTAGGACGATTTTCCTTAGAGACTACCAGCCCGGTTGTTTGCAGCCATACTTGTTCCTCCCAATTAGTCGGGTATTGAGGGTGACCTAAGGGTTTACCATGTACAGCATGGTTCGTGCAGCTTCAATGAGTGTTTTGTTTCTCCTTTCAGCAACTCCATTTTGCTGAGTTGTACGTGCTGCACTGTACTGCCGAGCAATCCCCTTCTCATCAAAGGAATCAATGAGAATCTGATTTCTAAATTCAGTGCCGTTGTCGGTTCTATTCACCTTAACCTTTAAGTTCTTCTGATTTTCAATGAAGGTGATAAATTTCTTCAGAATCTTTGGTGTCTTATCTTTCTTGGCCAAAAATAGAACACCGAAGTAATTCTTGAATAATCATCTGTAATCACCAAACAATATGATTTCTTCCCGATACTCATAACATTGACTGGTTCGAAGAGATCCATGTGAAGAAGTTGCAGAATCGATGATATAGAATTGAACAACTTAGGCTTGTGGGGTCTCTTATGTTGCTTCCCCTTGGCACACGCGATACACTTCTCAATTGTGGAGAAGTCTTTGGAAGGTAAGCCGATAACATGCTCTCTCTTAGCAAGTCGGTTGAGATTCTTCAGATTGACGTGACACAGTCGGCGATGCCAAAGTAGACAATCATGCTCCGATGCCTTTGAGAACAAGCAGGTGTTCTCTGTGAATGAATCTGAGTTCATATTGATAATGTAGGCATTATTGATTCTTGGAGTCCTCATCAATATCCACTTCTCAGGTACAATGTCGCACCCCGAGAAATCCCGTCCCTTCCGGGGCGCGAGCGGCAGCAGACTGTCAGGATCGCAGTCTCCGGTCACACAACATGCGAGACCTACATGTCTGGTTATATACGTACATCCAATTACATGGATAAATCAATTTGCAAAATCAGAGTTGCGGAAGTTATACAATCTCAAAACAAATACAGTTCGTAAGTTGCGGAAGCGTTATTTTAAAACAGTTTTCAGAACATCCTAAATTTAAAGTTTGCGGAAGCGATTGAAAGTTGTTTATCAATACAAGACATAACCAAGTAAAAATGTTAAATGTTATCGATGATCTAAGACACTAAAGCTGATGCATGGGACTCCATCCTAGCATCCTATCCTTGTGCGCGTGCCTTAGCTACATGAGAAAACATGCGAGTAAAAGGGTCAACACAAAGGTTGGTGAGAGCACAGGTTTTTCATAAGCAGTAAACATCAAAATGTTTAAAGTAAGAGTTTTGCATATTTACATATCATTACAATGCAGTATCGATTGATAGCTAGTCAATACAGTTATACTATATTGTGGATGGTACCGAAGCTGACAGATTGTGCCTCCCGCCATGTTATCACGAGACAATGGCAAAGTGTTGGTCAATATTGCACTGTTCCGACCTCCAGTCGGGTGTAGTGGGGCTTGTCAGGCCCAAATAATACTATTCAAGATTACCATGCTAGGCGTTATGCTATTAACGGTCCGAGGAGTATCGTGAGGACTTTTAGTTGTGATAGGGGCCCACACATATACATATGATGATAAAGCATGTCCATACATAAATAAAATGAGTTGTTGTTCAAAAACAGTTGTAATGCAATGTTTTTTCTCCCCCAAAGGTAGAAAAGATAAAAAGGGGCCGTGAACTCACCTGGTAGTGCAGTTTCCGGTTTTCGTGTGTTCGCGTCTGCGAAAGCTAACACCTGCTAGTAAGCACCTATGATCATATAGGTGTAAGTATGTGTTTTGTGATGCGTTGTATTCCATACAACTCCAAGTGTCGGTGTGCTCAACCGAGTATGTGTGTGTTGACTTGTGTTGACTCGACGAATCGTTGGTGACACGATTGTTGTGTTTATGTGCCTTGACGCACATAAGACACTAATATGCATCCTATGACTCTAGTCACATAAGTTTCCATTTTTAGAAAGTTTCCAATTTAGGAAAGTGTGGTTATGAAATTCCATTTCATGAAACTAATAGCTCTAGTATGTTTGTAAAAACACGTTTATACACTTAAAACACATCGTTTGCGCATAAACCATCATTTATGCCGTTTTGCCCAAATAAAGTTTCCTAAAATAGTAAGTATTTGTTTAAAAGCTCGTTTTCACAAATCAAGGTTTCCAAATACGTTAGAAATCATTTCTAAACATGTTTCAACAATCTAAGTTCATCAAAACTCTTTAAAACATCAAAAGCCCTCTTTTGATTTATAAAAGTTTCCTTTTTTAGCAAGATTATACAAAACCATGTTTTTGACAAAATCAAATATTCCAATGTGTTTCTAAACACTTCAATATGCATTTAACAACATCTAGACATGTCTAACATGTCTAGATCATCACAAATCCAAGACTTGCACATAAAAGTTTCCTTTTATGGCAAGTTTGTCCAAATCATCATCAAATCAAACCTAACTTAACCAAAACTCAATTCTAACATTACTAAACACTAAGATCAGTAAATCTACAACAAGTACTCATCAAATCACCAACGATTTCAAGCACAATAATCATATGGAGTTGCATGTGGGTTTTAACCCATTGCATGTACGATCTAACTATAAGAAATCATGTAAAACTACCTTAGAAGCCCAAATTCGTGGTAGAATAGGTTCTTGAAGCTCGAACGAAGGCTGGTGCTAAGGTCTTGGCTTGTTGGTGGCTTTCACTACTTCTCCTTGGTGCTCCAAAGGCTCCAAATCACCAAGAATAACTTCCAAATGATTTCAACTGATTTGAGAGTGGATTTCAGTGGGTTTAGGTCGGGATTTGGTGAAGAAACTCGGTTAAGTCGCAAGGAAAACCGACTGAAATGAGTTGGGGTTGATTATAAAGAAATTTTGATCTGCATGGCCTTCGCGTACCGCGGAGGCCGATCAAAAATGTTTGCCGCGTACCGCGATAGGATTCGGGAGTCTCGGCTCCCGCTTTTCTTCGCGTATCGCGAAGCCTTTCGCCGAGGGGCCATCGCGTACCGCGATGAGTCCACTTCTATGTTTTTCGATTTCTTTGAAACGATTTCGCTCATACATGATTCTTAACGTTTATCTAAAGCATCTAATGCTCGTTTAAGCACATAAATACAAATAGCACATAAGTTTGATTGATCACCAACGTTCGTGAGTCTCGTGTGTGTTTCGATAATTCCTTGAATTATCTTCGATAGTTTGTGTTCGTGTTCTACGAAATGTTTGCACACTTGATTAATCTTAATCAACGTGTAATGCACAATAATAGTCCAAGCTATTGTTTTGTGTTTGTGTTTAGCTCATCTAATTAAACATAATTAAATGAAATACAACAAGTATGAATGTGAAATACGTAGAGTTTAAGAGTTGCAATTTACCTGAAATTGCCGGGTGTCACATCATCCCCTTGTTGAAAGAAATTTCGTCCCGAAATTTGGTTGTTGTTGATAGTGTTTGAGAAGCAACAGTGTTTGAAAGACAAAAATTTTCCGATTGTCACATCATCCCCTTGTTGAAAGGAATTTCGTCCCGAAATTTATTCGTTGTTGTCGACGTTTGACGTTGTCTGCTTGAAGAGATGGGGATATTTGCGCATCATCTGATCTTCACGTTCCCATGTGAATTCAGGTCCGCGTTTCGAGTTCCATCGGACTTTGACAATTGGGATCTTACTTTGCTTGAGTTGTTTGACCTCACGGTCCATGATTTCTACCGGCTCTTCAACGAACCGTAGTTGTTCATCCACCTGGATCTCATCCAGTGGGACTATAAGTGTCTCATCTGATAAGCATTTCTTCAGGTTCGAGACATGAAATACGTTGTGAACTCCGTCGAGTTCGGTGGGTAAGTTGAGTTGGTATGCCACTGGACCGATCCTATTCAGGATTTCGAAAGGTCCAATATACCGTGGATTCAGTTTGCCTCTTTTACCGAAACGAATGACGCCTTTCCATGGCGAAACTTTCAGAAGGAATTTATCTCCTACCTGAAATTCCAGAGGCTTTCGGCGTTTGTCGGCGTAGCTCTTTTGTCGATCTCGAGCTGCTGCCATGCGGTTTCTGATTTGCACAATCTTCTCTGTTGTTTCGTGTACAAGTTCTGGGCCAGTGAGCTGACTATCGCCCACTTCTGCGCAACAGATGGGTGATCGGCATTTCCTGCCATAGAGTGCCTCAAAAGGCGCTGCCTTTATGCTTGTATGATAGCTGTTGTTGTAAGAAAACTCCACTAACGGTAGGTGAGTTTCCCAGCTGTTACCGAAGTCCACTACGCACGCTCGTAGCATATCTTCAAGAGTTTGTATCGTGCGTTCGCTTTGGCCATCAGTTTGTGGGTGGTATGCTGTACTCATATCCAACCGCGTGCCAAGTGACTTTTGCAATGATTTCCAGAAGTTAGAAGTGAATCTGGCGTCTCGATCTGAAATAATGGAGATTGGCACTCCATGTCGCGAGACCACTTCGTTGACATAGATTCTGGCAAGTTTTTCCATCTTGTCGTTTTCCTTGATCGCGAGGAAATGTGCTGATTTAGTCAGTCGGTCCACAATTACCCAGATAGTGTCACATCCACTTGGGGTACGGGGTAATTTGGTGATGAAATCCATGGATATCTGTTCCCATTTCCACATGGGGATCTCGGGTTGGGTGAGTAATCCAGATGGTTTCTGGTACTCGATCTTGACTTTGGCACAGATCAAGCATTTGCCCACGTAGGTGGCAATGTCGGCTTTCATATGTGGCCACCAGTAAAGTATCTTCAGATCATGATACATCTTATCAGATCCAGGGTGAATGGAATATCGGGATTTGTGAGCCTCGTCCATCACAAGGTCTCTTAAGTTCCCATGACGCGGAACCCAGATGCGTTCCATGAAATACTGTAAGCCATCGGCTTTTTCCGTAAGTTGTTGCTCCATTCCCCTCAGTGATTCAGCCGCTACGTTGTCAGGTCTAAGCGCCTCCACCTGGGCATTACGTATCTGCTCAGGGAGGTTGGGAAGGATGGTGAGTTGTAACGCTCGTACCCTCTTGGGTTTCGGGGTATTCTACCGACTCAGGGCATCGGCCACTACATTGGCCTTCCCTGGGTGATACTTGATGGCACACTCATAGTCGTTTAGGAGTTCGAGCCAGCGACGCTGTCGCATGTTCAGCTCCTTCTGTTCGAATATGTGTTGGAGACTCTTATGATCAGTGTATATCGTGCACTTTGTTCCGTACAGGTAGTGTCTCCAGATCTTGAGTGCAAATACCACGGCTCCAAGTTCTAAGTCGTGGGTGGTGTAGTTCTTCTCGTGGACTTTCAGTTGTCGAGAAGCATATGCGATCACCTTGTCTCGCTGCATCAGCACGCCGCCGAGTCCTTGTATCGAGGCATCGCAATATACTACGAAGTCATCCGTTCCATCAGGAAGTGATAAGTTAGGTGCACTACAGAGCTTCTGCTTGAGAAGTTGGAATGCAGCTTCTTGTTTGTCAGTCCAGAGATACTTCTTGTCCTTATGGGTTAAGGCTGTAAGGGGTTGGGCTATCTTCGAAAATCCTTCAATAAATCGTCGATAATAGCCGGCCAATCCTAGGAATTGTCGCACCTCAGTTGGGGTCTTTGGTGCTTCCCAGTTCTTGATTGCCTCTATCTTAGATTTATCCACATGAATCCCTTGTTCATTAACAACATGTCCCAAAAATTGGACTTCTCGAATCCAGAAGTCGCACTTTGAGAGTTTAGCGTACAGCTTCTCTTTCCGTAGCAGTTCAAGAGCCAATTGTAGATGTTCTTTGTGTTCCTCCTGGGTTTTGGAGTAGATGAGAATATCATCGATGAAAACAATGATAAACTTGTCGAGGTAGGGTTTGCATACTCTATTCATGAGATCCATGAATACTGCGGGTGCGTTTGTCAACCCAAACGGCATAACCAAAAACTCATAATGGCCATACCGAGTACGAAAAGCAGTCTTGGGTATATCTTCCTCCTGAATCCTCAACTGATGGTACCCAGATCGCAGATCGATCTTAGAGTAATAACTCGATCCTTGAAGTTGATCGAACAAATCGTCAATGCGGGGTAAGGGGTAACGGTTCTTGATTGTCACTTTGTTCAACTCCCGATAGTCAATGCACATGCGAAAAGTGCCATCTTTCTTCTTTACAAACAAGACTGGAGCTCCCCAGGGTGAGAAGCTTGGTCTAATGAAACCTTTGTCCAACAGCTCTTGCAGTTGATTGGACAGTTCCTGCATCTCCGATGGTGCAAGTCGATAAGGTGCTCGTGCGATGGGCGCTGCTCCCGGCACAAGGTCTATGCGGAACTCCACTTGTCGAGGTGGTGGAAGTCCTGGTAGATCCTCAGGAAATACGTCGGGATAGTCGCATACGACTGGGATGTCTTCTATTCTTTTCTCCTCTTCTGTCTTGTCGGTGATAAGCGCCAAAATGGCTGTGTATCCCTTTCGCAAACATTTGTGAGCTTTCATGCACGAGATGATGTTCAGAGGAGTGTCACTCCTTTCGCCTTTGATGTCTAGAGTTTCTCCGCCAGGGAGAGGTATGCGTACAACCTTGTCGTGGCAAATGATTTCAGCCTGGTTTTCAGACAACCAATCCATGCCTACTACGACATCAAAACTGCCTAGTGTAACTGGCATAAGGTCAATCTTAAACTTATGGCCTGCTAGCTCTAAAGTGCATTCTTTCAGAATGTACTTAGTCACAATTAATTTACCATCGGCTAGCTCTACTGTATATTCAACATCTAAGGGTGTTGGGGTAGTGGCAAGTATCTCACTAAAATCCTTAGATATAAAGCTTTTCTCGGCTCCAGTATCAAACAATACAGAAGCATAATTATTGTTCAAGAGATACGTACCAGTTGCAAGGTTGGGATCTTTTCTGGCCTCCTTAGCCCCGATCACGAAGGCTCATCCCTTCGGACCGTTGTTGTTCCCATTATTGTTGTTCTTCAGATGTGGGCAGTCTCTCTTGAAGTGCCCTGGTTTTCCACATTCGAAGCAGCCCTTCGGTGCTTCCAGTTGTTGTTGTTGTGGCTGTGGGGTCTTTGTGAGCAGTTCGCCCCTGCAGTCTTTGGCAAGGTGTCCACCCTTGCCACACCGTTGGCACCGGATGGAACCACATTGTCCCAAAACATGGTGCAAATTGCATTTGTTGCACTTGGGGTGTTTGCCAGCGTAGGATCCTGAGCCTTGGTTTGTTGGGATGGGTGGTGCATAGGCTTGAGATGAACCAAGCTTACGTTGCTGTGGTGGTGGTTGGAGAGTGGAAGCTTTACTCTGGGTGTTATCCCATTTGCGCTTGTTGTCAGTGGTTGTGGTTACAGCACCACGGGGTGGTAAAAGTCCTTGTGCAACTGCCAAACCAGTGAGCTTGTGGGTTAGTCGCACGGCTTGTTGCATGGTGATAGGATCAGCAGAGAGCACCATGCCCTGAATTTGAGGTGGCAGTCCATCAATGTATTTTTCTATATGTTTGAAGGGTGGGGTTGCCATTTCCGGGCACAAGTTTGCCAGCTCATACGATCGAGCTGTGTAAGCCTCGACCTCGGAACCAATCATCTTATGGTTCCAGAATTCTGTTTCCAGTTTCTGCACTTCGCCTCGAGGACAGTATTCGCAGTTCAACATCCTCTTAAAGTCATTCCAAGGTAGGGCGTTGGCTACATCGAGCCCTTGGTTCTGGACATTGGCATTCCACCAAGTGAGGGCAGCTCCCTCGAATGTTCCTGCAGCGAACTTGACCCTGTCTTCGTTCCTGCAGTTGCTCATGGCGAAAGCTGATTCCGCCTTCTCAATCCAGCGTAATAGCCCAACAGCTCCCTCAGTGCCGCTGAATGAGTGAGGTTTGCAGTCCAGAAACATCTTGAACGTGCAGATAAGTGGGTTAGGATTTGCTCCTGAGATATGCAAAGAGTAGAGTTGGGTTAAATATCGGGTAAACGTGTTGATTTGGAAACAAGTGATTGTGATGCAAGGTGAGTATGAATAGATTCATCACCTTGGTTCAGTGGGTTTTGGTTACGGGCAGCTTCCCGTGCAGCAAGTACCTCCTCAACTCGCTCGTTGATGAGCGCGTTCAGTTCAGCTGCAGTAAGGTTGATGTTTCCTCGTCCGCCTGCATTCCTGCGTCCTCCACGCCTTCCAGCCATGATCTTCATAGCGAGAATACGTGTTAGTGTTTGTCTAATGACTAATGTAGTGTGTGCGATAGGTACTGTAAAGAACATGTAGAGCTATCGACTCTTCCCCGTCATGGGTAGTCACGTGCAGTGATGAACGTATTGCATAAAAGATGTAACGTGTGTGCAAGTACTACAATACTAAGCACTATGTGTTGTGTGGAGACTAGTGGTTATAGACTAAGTTCACTAAATGCAAACCTAATTCGCAATAACCGGAGTCTCTGATACCAATCTGTCGCACCCCGAGAAATCCCGTCCCTTCCGGGGCGCGAGCGGCAGCAGACTGTCAGGATCGCAGTCTCCGGTCACACAACATGCGAGACCTACATGTCTGGTTATATACGTACATCCAATTACATGGATAAATCAATTTGCAAAATCAGAGTTGCGGAAGTTATACAATCTCAAAACAAATACAGTTCGTAAGTTGCGGAAGCGTTATTTTAAAACAGTTTTCAGAACATCCTAAATTTAAAGTTTGCGGAAGCGATTGAAAGTTGTTTATCAATACAAGACATAACCAAGTAAAAATGTTAAATGTTATCGATGATCTAAGACACTAAAGCTGATGCATGGGACTCCATCCTAGCATCCTATCCTTGTGCGCGTGCCTTAGCTACCTGAGAAAACATGCGAGTAAAAGGGTCAACACAAAGGTTGGTGAGAGCACAGGTTTTTTCATAAGCAGTAAACATCAAAATGTTTAAAGTAAGAGTTTTGCATATTTACATATCATTACAATGCAGTATCGATTGATAGCTAGTCAATACAGTTATACTATATTGTGGATGGTACCGAAGCTGACAGATTCTGCCTCCCGCCATGTTATCACGAGACAATGGCAAAGTGTTGGTCAATATTGCACTGTTCCGACCTCCAGTCGGGTGTAGTGGGGCTTGTCAGGCCCAAATAGTACTATTCAAGATTACCATGCTAGGCGTTATGCTATTAACGGTCCGAGGAGTATCGCGAGGACTTTTAGTTGTGATAGGGGCCCACACATATACATATGATGATAAAGCATGTCCATACATAAATAAAATGAGTTGTTGTTCAAAAACAGTTGTAATGCAATGTTTTCTCCCCCAAAGGTAGAAAAGATATAAAGGGGCCGTGAACTCACCTGGTAGTGCAGTTTCCGGTTTTCGTGTGTTCGCGTCTGCGAAAGCTAACACCTGCTAGTAAGCACCTATGATCATATAGGTGTAAGTATGTGTTTTGTGATGCGTTGTATTCCATACAACTCCAAGTGTCGGTGTGCTCAACCGAGTATGTGTGTGTTGACTTGTGTTGACTCGACGAATCGTTGGTGACACGATTGTTGTGTTTATGTGCCTTGACGCACATAAGACACTAATATGCATCCTATGACTCTAGTCACATAAGTTTCCATTTTTAGAAAGTTTCCAATTTAGGAAAGTGTGGTTATGAAATTCCATTTCATGAAACTAATAGCTCTAGTATGTTTGTAAAAACACGTTTATACACTTAAAACACATCGTTTGCGCATAAACCATCATTTATGCCGTTTTGCCCAAATAAAGTTTCCTAAAATAGTAAGTACTTGTTTAAAAGCTCGTTTTCACAAATCAAGGTTTCCAAATACGTTAGAAATCATTTCTAAACATGTTTCAACAATCTAAGTTCATCAAAACTCTTTAAAACATCAAAAGCCCTCTTTTGATTTATAAAAGTTTCCTTTTTTAGCAAGATTATACAAAACCATGTTTTTGACAAAATCAAATATTCCAATGTGTTTCTAAACACTTCAATATGCATTTAACAACATCTAGACATGTCTAACATGTCTAGATCATCACAAATCCAAGACTTGCACATAAAAGTTTCCTTTTATGGCAAGTTTGTCCAAATCATCATCAAATCAAACCTAACTTAACCAAAACTCAATTCTAACATTACTAAACACTAAGATCAGTAAATCTACAACAAGTACAAATCAAATCACCAACGATTTCAAGCACAATAATCATATGGAGTTGCATGTGGGTTTTAACCCATTTCATGTACGATCTAACTATAAGAAATCATGTAAAACTACCTTAGAAGCCCAAATTCGTGGTAGAATAGGTTCTTGAAGCTCGAACGAAGGCTGGTGCTAAGGTCTTGGCTTGTTGGTGGCTTTCACTACTTCTCCTTGGTGCTCCAAAGGCTCCAAATCACCAAGAATAACTTCCAAATGATTTCAACTGATTTGAGAGTGGATTTCAGTGGGTTTAGGTCGGGATTTGGTGAAGAAACTCGGTTAAGTCGCAAGGAAAACCGACTGAAATGAGTTGGGGTTGATTATAAAGAAATTTTGATCTGCATGGCCTTCGCGTACCGCGGAGGCCGATCAAAAATGTTTGCCGCGTACCGCGATAGGATTCGGGAGTCTCGGCTCCCGCTTTTCTTCGCGTATCGCGAAGCCTTTCGCCGAGGGGCCATCGCGTACCGCGATGAGTCCACTTCTATGTTTTTCGATTTCTTTGAAACGATTTCGCTCATACATGATTCTTAACGTTTATCTAAAGCATCTAATGCTCGTTTAAGCACATAAATACAAATAGCACATAAGTTTGATTGATCACCAACGTTCGTGAGTCTCGTGTGTGTTTCGATAATTCCTTGAATTATCTTCGATAGTTTGTGTTCGTGTTCTACGAAATGTTTGCACACTTGATTAATCTTAATCAACGTGTAATGCACAATAATAGTCCAAGCTATTGTTTTGTGTTTGTGTTTAGCTCATCTAATTAAACATAATTAAATGAAATACAACAAGTATGAATGTGAAATACGTAGAGTTTAAGAGTTGCAATTTACCTGAAATTGCCGGGTGTCACATCATCCCCTTGTTGAAAGAAATTTCGTCCCGAAATTTGGTTGTTGTTGATAGTGTTTGAGAAGCAACAGTGTTTGAAAGACAAAAATTTTCCGGTTGTCACATCATCCCCTTGTTGAAAGGAATTTCGTCCCGAAATTTATTCGTTGTTGTCGACGTTTGACGTTGTCTGCTTGAAGAGATGGGGATATTTGCGCATCATCTGATCTTCACGTTCCCATGTGAATTCAGGTCCGCGTTTCGAGTTCCATCGGACTTTGACAATTGGGATCTTACTTTGCTTGAGTTGTTTGACCTCACGGTCCATGATTTCTACCGGCTCTTCAACGAACCGTAGTTGTTCATCCACCTGGATCTCATCCAGTGGGACTATAAGTGTCTCATCTGATAAGCATTTCTTCAGGTTCGAGACATGAAATACGTTGTGAACTCCGTCGAGTTCGGTGGGTAAGTTGAGTTGGTATGCCACTGGACCGATCCTATTCAGGATTTCGAAAGGTCCAATATACCGTGGATTCAGTTTGCCTCTTTTACCGAAACGAATGACGCCTTTCCATGGCGAAACTTTCAGAAGGAATTTATCTCCTACCTGAAATTCCAGAGGCTTTCGGCGTTTGTCGGCGTAGCTCTTTTGTCGATCTCGAGCTGCTGCCATGCGGTTTCTGATTTGCACAATCTTCTCTGTTGTTTCGTGTACAAGTTCTGGGCCAGTGAGCTGACTATCGCCCACTTCTGCCCAACAGATGGGTGATCGGCATTTCCTGCCATAGAGTGCCTCAAAAGGCGCTGCCTTTATGCTTGTATGATAGCTGTTGTTGTAAGAAAACTCCACTAACGGTAGGTGAGTTTCCCAGCTGTTACCGAAGTCCACTACGCACGCTCGTAGCATATCTTCAAGAGTTTGTATCGTGCGTTCGCTTTGGCCATCAGTTTGTGGGTGGTATGCTGTACTCATATCCAACCGCGTGCCAAGTGACTTTTGCAATGATTTCCAGAAGTTAGAAGTGAATCTGGCGTCTCGATCTGAAATAATGGAGATTGGCACTCCATGTCGCGAGACCACTTCGTTGACATAGATTCTGGCAAGTTTTTCCATCTTGTCGTTTTCCTTGATCGCGAGGAAATGTGCTGATTTAGTCAGTCGGTCCACAATTACCCAGATAGTGTCACATCCACTTGGGGTACGGGGTAATTTGGTGATGAAATCCATGGATATCTGTTCCCATTTCCACATGGGGATCTCGGGTTGGGTGAGTAATCCAGATGGTTTCTGGTACTCGATCTTGACTTTGGCACAGGTCAAGCATTTGCCCACGTAGGTGGCAATGTCGGCTTTCATATGTGGCCACCAGTAAAGTATCTTCAGATCATGATACATCTTATCAGATCCAGGGTGAATGGAATATCGGGATTTGTGAGCCTCGTCCATCACAAGGTCTCTTAAGTTCCCATGACGCGGAACCCAGATGCGTTCCATGAAATACTGTAAGCCATCGGCTTTTTCCGTAAGTTGTTGCTCCATTCCCCTCAGTGATTCAGCCGCTACGTTGTCAGGTCTAAGCGCCTCCACCTGGGCATTACGTATCTGCTCAGGGAGGTTGGGAAGGATGGTGAGTTGTAACGCTCGTACCCTCTTGGGTTTCGGGGTATTCTACCGACTCAGGGCATCGGCCACTACATTGGCCTTCCCTGGGTGATACTTGATGACACACTCATAGTCGTTTAGGAGTTCGAGCCAGCGACGCTGCCGCATGTTCAGCTCCTTCTGTTCGAATATGTGTTGGAGACTCTTATGATCAGTGTATATCGTGCACTTTGTTCCGTACAGGTAGTGTCTCCAGATCTTGAGTGCAAATACCACGGCTCCAAGTTCTAAGTCGTGGGTGGTGTAGTTCTTCTCGTGGACTTTCAGTTGTCGAGAAGCATATGCGATCACCTTGTCTCGCTGCATCAGCACGCCGCCGAGTCCTTGTATCGAGGCATCGCAATATACTACGAAGTCATCCGTTCCATCAGGAAGTGATAAGATAGGTGCACTACAGAGCTTCTGCTTGAGAAGTTGGAATGCAGCTTCTTGTTTGTCAGTCCAGAGATACTTCTTGTCCTTATGGGTTAAGGCTGTAAGGGGTTGGGCTATCTTCGAAAATCCTTCAATAAATCGTCGATAATAGCCGGCCAATCCTAGGAATTGTCGCACCTCAGTTGGGGTCTTTGGTGCTTCCCAGTTCTTGATTGCCTCTATCTTAGATTTATCCACATGAATCCCTTGTTCATTAACAACATGTCCCAAAAATTGGACTTCTCGAATCCAGAAGTCGCACTTTGAGAGTTTAGCGTACAGCTTCTCTTTCCGTAGCAGTTCAAGAGCCAATTGTAGATGTTCTTTGTGTTCCTCCTGGGTTTTGGAGTAGATGAGAATATCATCGATGAAAACAATGATAAACTTGTCGAGGTAGGGTTTGCATACTCTATTCATGAGATCCATGAATACTGCGGGTGCGTTTGTCAACCCAAACGGCATAACCAAAAACTCATAATGGCCATACCGAGTACGAAAAGCAGTCTTGGGTATATCTTCCTCCTGAATCCTCAACTGATGGTACCCAGATCGCAGATCGATCTTAGAGTAATAACTCGATCCTTGAAGTTGATCGAACAAATCGTCAATGCGGGGTAAGGGGTAACGGTTCTTGATTGTCACTTTGTTCAACTCCCGATAGTCAATGCACATGCGAAAAGTGCCATCTTTCTTCTTTACAAACAAGACTGGAGCTCCCCAGGGTGAGAAGCTTGGTCTAATGAAACCTTTGTCCAACAGCTCTTGCAGTTGATTGGACAGTTCCTGCATCTCCGATGGTGCAAGTCGATAAGGTGCTCGTGCGATGGGCGCTGCTCCCGGCACAAGGTCTATGCGGAACTCCACTTGTCGAGGTGGTGGAAGTCCTGGTAGATCCTCAGGAAATACGTCGGGATAGTCGCATACGACTGGGATGTCTTCTATTCTTTTCTCCTCTTCTGTCTTGTCGGTGATAAGCGCCAAAATGGTTGTGTATCCCTTTCGCAAACATTTGTGAGCTTTCATGCACGAGATGATGTTCAGAGGAGTGTCACTCCTTTCGCCTTTGATATCTAGAGTTTCTCCGCCAGGGAGAGGTATGCGCACAACCTTGTCGTGGCAAATGATTTCAGCCTGGTTTTCAGACAACCAATCCATGCCTACTACGACATCAAAACTGCCTAGTGTAACTGGCATAAGGTCAATCTTAAACTTATGGCCTGCTAGCTCTAAAGTTCATTCTTTCAGAATGTGCTTAGTCACAATTAATTTACCATCGGCTAGCTCTACTGTATATTCAACATCTAAGGGTGTTGGGGTAGTGGCAAGTATCTCACTAAAATCCTTAGATATAAAGCTTTTCTCGGCTCCAGTATCAAACAATACAGAAGCATAATTATTGTTCAAGAGATAGGTACCAGTTGCAAGGTTGGGATCTTTTCTGGCCTCCTTAGCCCCGATCACGAAGGCTCGTCCCTTCGGACCGTTGTTGTTCCCATTATTGTTGTTCTTCAGATGTGGGCAGTCTCTCTTGAAGTGCCCTGGTTTTCCACATTCGAAGCAGCCCTTCGGTGCTTCCAGTTGTTGTTGTTGTGGCTGTGGGGTCTTTGTGAGCAGTTCACCCCTGCAGTCTTTGGCAAGGTGTCCACCCTTGCCACACCGTTGGCACCGGATGGAACCACATTGTCCCAAAACATGGTGCAAATTGCATTTGTTGCACTTGGGGTGTTTGCCAGCGTAGGATCCTGAGCCTTGGTTTGTTGGGATGGGTGGTGCATAGGCTTGAGATGAACCAAGCTTACGTTGCTGTGGTGGTGGTTGGAGAGTGGAAGCTTTACTCTGGGTGTTATCCCATTTGCGCTTGTTGTCAGTGGTTGTGGTTACAGCACCACGGGGTGGTAAAAGTCCTTGTGCAACTGCCAAGCCAGTGAGCTTGTGGGTTAGTCGCACGGCTTGTTGCATGGTGATAGGATCAGCAGAGAGCACCATGCCCTGAATTTGAGGTGGCAGTCCATCAATGTATTTTTCTATATGTTTGAAGGGTGGGGTTGCCATTTTCGGGCACAAGTTTGCCAGCTCATACGATCGAGCTGTGTAAGCCTCGACCTCGGAACCAATCATCTTATGGTTCCAGAATTCTGTTTCCAGTTTCTGCACTTCGCCTCGAGGACAGTATTCGCAGTTCAACATCCTCTTAAAGTCATCCCAAGGTAGGGCGTTGGCTACATCGAGCCCTTGGTTCTGGACATTGGCATTCCACCAAGTGAGGGCAGCTCCCTCGAATGTCCCTGCAGCGAACTTGACCCTGTCTTCGTTCCTGCAGTTGCTCATGGCGAAAGCTGATTCCGCCTTCTCAATCCAGCGTAATAGCCCAACGGCTCCCTCAGTGCCGCTGAATGAGTGAGGTTTGCAGTCCAGAAACATCTTGAACGTGCAGAGAGGTGGGTTAGGATTTGCTCCTGAGATATGCAAAGAGTAGAGTTGGGTTAAATATCGGGTAAACGTGTTGATTTGGAAACAAGTGATTGTGATGCAAGGTGAGTATGAATAGATTCATCACCTTGGTTCAGTGGGTTTTGGTTACGGGCAGCTTCCCGTGCAGCAAGTACCTCCTCAACTCGCTCGTTGATGAGCGCGTTCAGTTCAGCTGCAGTAAGGTTGATGTTTCCTCGTCCGCCTGCATTCCTGCGTCCTCCACGCCTTCCAGCCATGATCTTCATAGCGAGAATACGTGTTAGTGTTTGTCTAATGACTAATGTAGTGTGTGCGATAGGTACTGTAAAGAACATGTAGAGCTATCGACTCTTCCCCGTCATGGGTAGTCACGTGCAGTGATGAACGTATTGCATAAAAGATGTAACGTGTGTGCAAGTACTACAATACTAAGCACTATGTGTTGTGTGGAGACTAGTGGTTATAGACTAAGTTCACTAAATGCAAACCTAATTCGCAATAACCGGAGTCTCTGATACCAATCTGTCGCACCCCGAGAAATCCCGTCCCTTCCGGGGCGCGAGCGGCAGCAGACTGTCAGGATCGCAGTCTCCGGTCACACAACATGCGAGACCTACATGTCTGGTTATATACGTACATCCAATTACATGGATAAATCAATTTGCAAAATCAGAGTTGCGGAAGTTATACAATCTCAAAACAAATACAGTTCGTAAGTTGCGGAAGCGTTATTTTAAAACAGTTTTCAGAACATCATAAATTTAAAGTTTGCGGAAGCGATTGAAAGTTGTTTATCAATACAAGACATAACCAAGTAAAAATGTTAAATGTTATCGATGATCTAAGACACTAAAGCTGATGCATGGGACTCCATCCTAGCATCCTATCCTTGTGCGCGTGCCTTAGCTACCTGAGAAAACATGCGAGTAAAAGGGTCAACACAAAGGTTGGTGAGAGCACAGGTTTTTTCATAAGCAGTAAACATCAAAATGTTTAAAGTAAGAGTTT
This sequence comes from Mikania micrantha, assembly GCA_009363875.1. Taxonomy (NCBI): domain Eukaryota; kingdom Viridiplantae; phylum Streptophyta; class Magnoliopsida; order Asterales; family Asteraceae; genus Mikania; species Mikania micrantha. Next base: position 1,909,705 of record CM018690.1, on the reverse strand, counting down.
TGCATATTTACATATCATTACAATGCAGTATCGATTGATAGCTAGTCAATACAGTTATACTATATTGTGGATGGTACCGAAGCTGACAGATTCTGCCTCCCGCCATGTTATCACGAGACAATGGCAAAGTGTTGGTCAATATTGCACTGTTCCGACCTCCAGTCGGGTGTAGTGGGGCTTGTCAGGCCCAAATAGTACTATTCAAGATTACCATGCTAGGCGTTATGCTATTAACGGTCCGAGGAGTATCGCGAGGACTTTTAGTTGTGATAGGGGCCCACACATATACATATGATGATAAAGCATGTCCATACATAAATAAAATGAGTTGTTGTTCAAAAACAGTTGTAATGCAATGTTTTCTCCCCCAAAGGTAGAAAAGATAAAAAGGGGCCGTGAACTCACCTGGTAGTGCAGTTTCCGGTTTTCGTGTGTTCGCGTCTGCGAAAGCTAACACCTGCTAGTAAGCACCTATGATCATATAGGTGTAAGTATGTGTTTTGTGATGCGTTGTATTCCATACAACTCCAAGTGTCGGTGTGCTCAACCGAGTATGTGTGTGTTGACTTGTGTTGACTCGACGAATCGTTGGTGACACGATTGTTGTGTTTATGTGCCTTGACGCACATAAGACACTAATATGCATCCTATGACTCTAGTCACATAAGTTTCCATTTTTAGAAAGTTTCCAATTTAGGAAAGTGTGGTTATGAAATTCCATTTCATGAAACTAATAGCTCTAGTATGTTTGTAAAAACACGTTTATACACTTAAAACACATCGTTTGCGCATAAACCATCATTTATGCCGTTTTGCCCAAATAAAGTTTCCTAAAATAGTAAGTACTTGTTTAAAAGCTCGTTTTCACAAATCAAGGTTTCCAAATACGTTAGAAATCATTTCTAAACATGTTTCAACAATCTAAGTTCATCAAAACTCTTTAAAACATCAAAAGCCCTCTTTCGATTTATAAAAGTTTCCTTTTTTAGCAAGATTATACAAAACCATGTTTTTGACAAAATCAAATATTCCAATGTGTTTCTAAACACTTCAATATGCATTTAACAACATCTAGACATGTCTAACATGTCTAGATCATCACAAATCCAAGACTTGCACATAAAAGTTTCCTTTTATGGCAAGTTTGTCCAAATCATCATCAAATCAAACCTAACTTAAGCAAAACTCAATTCTAACATTACTAAACACTAAGATCAGTAAATCTACAACAAGTACTCATCAAATCACCAACGATTTCAAGCACAATAATCATATGGAGTTGCATGTGGGTTTTAACCCATTGCATGTACGATCTAACTATAAGAAATCATGTAAAACTACCTTAGAAGCCCAAATTCGTGGTAGAATAGGTTCTGGAAGCTCGAACGAAGGCTGGTGCTAAGGTCTTGGCTTGTTGGTGGCTTTCACTACTTCTCCTTGGTGCTCCAAAGGCTCCAAATCACCAAGAATAACTTCCAAATGATTTCAACTGATTTGAGAGTGGATTTCAGTGGGTTTAGGTCGGGATTTGGTGAAGAAACTCGGTTAAGTCGCAAGGAAAACCGACTGAAATGAGTTGGGGTTGATTATAAAGAAATTTTGATCTGCATGGCCTTCGCGTACCGCGGAGGCCGATCAAAAATGTTTGCCGCGTACCGCGATAGGATTCGGGAGTCTCAGCTCCCGCTTTTCTTCGCGTATTAAACGAGCATTAGATGCTTTAGATAAACGTTAAGAATCATGTATGAGCGAAATCGTTTCAAAGAAATCGAAAAACATAGAAGTGGACTTATCTTCGATAGTTTGTGTTCGTGTTCTACGAAGTGTTTGCACACTTGATTAATCTTAATCAACGTGTAATGCACAATAATAGTCCAAGCTATTGTTTTGTGTTTGTGTTTAGCTCATCTAATTAAACATAATTAAATGAAATACAACAAGTATGAATGTGAAATACGTAGAGTTTAAGAGTTGCAATTTACCTGAAATTGCCGGGTGTCACATACAACAAAACCAGGCTTTAAAATAAAGACACTCCTTGTTTGTGAAGTGTGTAGAAAAGTTCTTATCACAAATCTGAGATACACTCAATAAACTGTGATTGAGCTCTTCAACATAATACACATCTTCGAAACTAAGAGTTCCATTTGTAACTGTGCCTTTCATGCTTATCTTTCCTCCTTGTCTCCAGCAAACGATACATATCCTCCATTGAAAGGTGTAACTTCATGCAACTGAGAGAAATCCCCAATCATATGCCGGGAGCAGCCACTATCCACATACGAAACATTTTTTGGCTTATTTGGTCGTCCCTGCATTTCTTACACGATCAATGAGAGATGGGTACCCAAACCATAACAGGTTTAGGTACATGAGAAACAACAGGTTCTTTCTTGTGAACCCCTTTAGGTTTGACTGATTTGGCCTCAACAATTTTTGGCCTTGCACCACTGTAATTTAGAATTCATCATAATATATTACTTCATCAATAAAATCCCAAATGGGTCGTTGCAGAGTGAAGGTTATTCTACCGATGTTATCGTTGTTCTCTTTTTACCTAATAATTGAAATCCGAAAGTTTGGTTGTGACAACTAGTACCTGACCGTCCGGCAACTGTACGATATGTGTACTTTCATGACTATTGTGTGTGATTACTTATGTGAATGACAATTATGTGAAAACAAATTTTGTGAAATTTATAACAGTTGTGTGTAATTCAATGAGAATTGGAATCTCAACATACAACATTTCATGTGAAATAACAAGTTATCATGAGAACAAATGGCAATAACAGATCGGTTGTGATCTGATTCCCTAACAGGAATCAGATAACCGACAACACAATGAGAAATCAATGTGAAATCAGTGAGAACAAAGGTTAAACAGTTAAATTTAGTTGTAATCGTCTGTGAGAATGTCAAATCCAAAACAATAATTCGATATCGTTTTTGAATATTAAACTGACAATGTGTTTGTGTGGGTGACGATTCGCACAAATATATCTGTGGGTTTAATATTATCTGAAAGGTAGAAAACCAAATCAGAATGTGAAGCCATCTTCGTGTTCGTTCGGGTGACGATTTGTACGTATACGCGCGGAGGTGATACAATCTGACGAAACTGTTAAATTAAACGTTTTCAAAACTTTAATATTAACAAAAAGAAATGTGAAATATTTATTAGGAATTACAACCTTAAAACGAATTAAAAGGAAATCATTTATTATAATAACATATTTTTAATTTACGTTCCGTAAACATTACGTAAACTCAAAACCGAGGAACCCGAGCATACCCAAATTGAACCGGGATATAAAAGCCTTTAAACCTTACCATCTTCTTCTTTAATTCTCATCTACCACTTTCTCTCACTAGAAATCCGGTTCTCTCTCTACACTCTCTCACTAGATTTTGAACATCCAAACCTCTCAAAACTCAACCAAAACACAAGATCTTGGTACCAAAACAAACCTTATCGAGGTAAAACTTAGTTCCAAGTTACAGTTTTTAGGGTTTTTGTTCAACCTGGAACCCTTAAACTTGTAACTTGATTTTTAACCATCAAAACCCATAAGATTCACATGAAAATGGATTCTAATTACTTGGAGAAGGTTGAAATGAGGATCTGTGATTCAATCCAAATAGTATCGACGGATGATAGCATAGTATCGATGGATAACTAGGCAAGACAAGTAGTATCGATGGTTTAAGTGATCCACTCTTCATCGAGATTGTTAGTTTCGATGACAGCTAGAATCGATGAAAACGTGGTCGATACTATTAGTATCGACTGGTCCAAGGGTCTGGGAAATGAACTCCATCGATATTAACATCACTATTATACAAGCCATCGATATTAAGCCTTAACGATACTGTTAGTATCGACAGGGAGGTTTTCTAGCTGTTAATCGATATTATAAGTTCGATGCTTCAATCTAGCTACCCAGATCCTAGAAAGGCAGTTAGCTCATGTAATCCAAGGACTTTAGACTAATAAATTAATGATAATACTCGGTTATGAAGCTATGGAATCGGGTTAAAGGTGGCAGTATTGGCAAGGAGGCTCTCATGCCTTAGCCGATAATACCCCCCCATCGATACTAGTATTTTTGAGTCTTAAACTATCGAAACTAATTTAAAAACAGTTATCAGGGATACTCAAGCCTATCCAAATGTTTTAGAACTGAAAACAATCAAGAATTGATCAAATTTGAGGTCATGGAATTGGTTTGAACAATGTAGTAATGATAGGAACCCATTAGGGTTTTTATTAAGTGATAAAAGATTTGCAACACTTTAAAAACATAACATTTCTTTTGAAGTGTCATGATTTTAGTAAACATGTTCAAAACAAATTAGAACATAATGATTAAAGGGTAAATAACTTAGCTAAACATACTTAGATAGTTTGTAACTCATAACAAAGGTTTTGGGAAATAACTATGTCATAACATGAACCTAAGTTATAACTTAGGAAAGTTAATGGTTTCAAAAGTATGCATTGTGTCTAATGTGTAAGGTCAAGTTCAAAGACAAATAAGAAAATACTAAGCTTAACCTAAATGGTTAAGCATTGGTATATTTTAATACAAATTATGGCTAAGGCTAATCGAAATAACAAAGTATGTGAACAATAAGGAGTCTCAACAAGTTAAACCAACCTTAGGGTTATATATAACACAACACTCATACTTACAAGTTGTGAACATCAACTAAATCAACTATAGGACTTAGAATGCAACACATACAACAACAACGAGCGCGTGCATTTCTTGATTAACAATTAACCACTTCAACACCAAGGTGAGTTCATTTGCCTCTTTTCTAATCTTTTGATTTCAAATGCGAGGCTGAGAAACATGCTAAACTCTTTTCTTAAAAGATTTTAGTACATTATTTCAATAATCATGTTTATAAGATAACAAAGGTTCTGTCTTTGTTATTATTTCAATATCTATGTGTATATGAATAAATATTTATAACATATGGGGTATTCAAGTGTTGATAACAAGTACTTTGAGATATCAATGATGATATCATGATTAACTTCATGATATCATTAAAAAATTTTGAGATAACATTGTGTGTGAGATGACAAGTACTTGTAACATTGTGATGATAACATTGAGACAATAACAATGAGATGATAACAACGAGAGAACACATAACATTACAATTGATTACTAGTAAGACTGAGTGCATTATATCATTGTATTCATGTGTCCATTATGCAATTCATATGGTTAAGTCTCTTTCTATATCGTTTACCATTAAGTAGCAGAGGCTAAGCCGACGGTAATAGGACGGAATAGTCAGGTTTGGTAAACGGCCACATGGGTGATATTAATCATCAGAAACTATTAGTAATTGTACCACCTCGATTCTGTAGACTGGGAGACTGAGCGACTCACCTCACTCATGTCAAAACCCGGTGACAATCGTTGTGAAGTCAAGTGATTACAAATGGGTAGGGATAAATTGGAGACATTGTGGTTTGACCTTGTGTTTACCACAATGTGGTCCCATTTATGCTCTATTCGTCAATTGGGTGAATATATAAAATGAGTTAACTGTCACTTCTACTTTAAAAGTGAATAATAGTAAACTCTACATATGAGAGAATAAATAGAAGGTTAAGATTTATTAAAATCTATCATTGTTGTAGAAGTCGTTAGGCGCTAGTCGGGCGGCGAGGTACCGCCTAGGGATTAATCGGCGCTAGGCGAATTGTAATTTTTATATGAAATTTTACAAATATATATTATATACACACATCAATATCAATAATTTAATATAATAATTCAAATAATTTAAAAAATAAACTTAAATATACTTAATAAAGTACTTTAAAGTGCAAACTTAAACACGGATTTCAAAGTTTAGAGATGAATTTCGATTTTAACTGGCTGGATTCGATGTTTCAGAAACATATTAAGGATTTTTGGTGAGAAATGTCTAAATAATCATGTAATTGGTCCCTTTTTACCAGAAAAAAGTCAAAAAAAAATTAAGAAACTGACTAGGCTGACTAGGCACCGCCTAGGCCAAAATCAAGACAGTAGATGGGCGCCTAGCGCCTAGGCCGATTTTTACAACAGTGAAATCTATATCTTTAAAACATTAAGTGTTTACCATCACTTATGTTATGGTAATACATACCCTACAAAACATTATTTCTATATATATATACAATTGTGAGATGAGAACATGTGAGAATATCAATTGAGAATTACAAATGTGGGAAGGAAATGGGCACCCTTAGTTGTAACACAAGTGGTATTGAATTCAGTTAAGTGTGTGGTGGGCTGGCGGCTTCACTTGTGATACGTATGCCATATATATATGCATGCTTGACTGAGTGAAAACATATTTGTATTTGGAACTAAGGAGAGAACATTGATGGGGAGTAAGACATGAGAATTACAAAAAGGCTTGTGAATGACAATAAGATTTGAGAAAGACAGTTTCAAATATTTCTAAAACACTAAACTTATGAACTTACCAACCTAGTGTTGACTTATTTTAATTCCATGTTTTATCAGGTGACGAACAGGTTTAGTCACCAGGACTCAGGACTTAAGCTAGTGGGCTTGGGTAGTGGACCTAGCTTCTTTTGGTTGTGCATACTTTGATGACATGTTTGTGAATCACTTTTGTATATCTTGTGTAGTTACAAGATATTAACTATATGATTCTTTTTGGTAGATTTACATTGTTAAATTATGAACACAAATTATGTAATTTAACTTTGTAACTGTATATCAATATCAATTTAGCATTTCTCATTATATCATGTGCCATGTAAACAATTTGATCATTTCGATTATCACACGATATCGCGCTCCGAGACCATTCCGCCCGATGGGAAAGTCGATCCAGCCCGCCGGCTCGGGGGTGTGACATTGGTACAATTAGGATTTGTGTGAGACGAGTCATGAATCTTCAAAGGCTCGTTGCAAATTTTTTGGTGTTTGTTGACAAAAGAGTCCAACACTAAATTGAAGAAACACGTTCTTAAATTTTACGAAGGCAAGAAAAAAATTCGGATTTCGAACAAACAGAAGTCGATGTTGACGGTCGAATGTTTATATATGACATAAACATGGTTCAAGATAAAATGTCTATGTTCGTGATTCAAGAAGGTTTTTCATTCACCACTTCGATAATCCTCGTTTAACAAAAAAGATTCGAGAGACGTCCCAACCTCGTTACACACACTTAAGTTGCACTATTCTTAGACGTTATTGTTTAAAAATATGGAAAAGCGTAAAACAAGTTTTAATTTAATTTTTTGAAAATTTTCAAACTAGCGTGAACTCAACCCCTAAATTTATTGGAGTTTTTAAAAACTCAACTACAAAATTATCAAAGTTTATTATCTCACTAGTACTTTGGTATTGTCTGCATTATATTTAATGGCTAATATTTTACAAAATTTTGAAAATAAAAACAATTTGTTTACAAAAATGGTAACAATGAAAGAAAATTTTATAAAATACTTCAAATCACTCCCCGCTGTTTTTACTTGTGTCACGGCCTTAAACCTTATTTTAAATATTACGAGGGTAGAAACTATAATTGACGAAATAAATTCCGAATTATGTATGTACGAAGATGACTCTTACAATGATTACTCAAATTTTGCAAATGAGAAAATATATTTTCCACCATAACATAAAACAAATGTATGAAATTCAATCAATAAGATATGAGTCTAATATAAACCCATCCTAGTTAAAGGCTTTGGGATCAAGACTCACCCTAGCGGTAGTAGAAATGTGCATTTATCTAAAAGATCCCTTGGACAAGAAGGATCGTATACAAGACACAACAAATATCGAATACGAAATAGTAATTGAAGCTCATATATACGAAGAAGAGGTTAGCAAGGGATTGTCTTCTGATATATATAACGAAGAACTCGTCTATGACACATCGGTTCGGATGAACAATACTTTCAGTGAAGACTAAACAAAACGAGTGGAAGACGAAAAGTTTGTAAAAATTAGTTTTCGTATGTATTAGTTTTTAATTCTCAATAAATATAAAATGAAATTTATGTTATTCAAATGTTTAAGTGTTAGTTTGTAAATTGTTAAAAATAAATAAAAATGAAATTTACGTTATTTAAATGTTCAAGTATAAGAAATTAAAAAAATATTAAGCTGGAACGGTTGTACCCAGTTTTAATTCCCAACCTGTACACAACCTAGCCCGAATCAGTTCCATATGGGTATGGGTTATCGATAGGAGTAGAGGTGGGCAAACCGGGTTTTTTGGAACTGGTTCCGGTTCTGGCCAACAAAGTCAACAACCAGTTCTAGTTTTGACTGGTTCCGGTTCGGGTTTTGCCGGGTAAAGGAGGAACCGGTTCCACGTTTACCGTTTCCGGTTCCGATTTCTTTGAGAATCCGGAACTGACCGTACCCACCAGTTCAGGTTGTCGGTTCCAGTTCCGGGTTTTTTGCCCACCTCTAGATAGGAGGACTCGAACTAGAACAAGGCATCCCCTATACACGAAACCAGTTGTACAGATTTGAAAAAACCCAGACCCGAATTTCTACATACAAATGATTTTATTGCTTTTTTGCATTTCTTTTTTTGTTTTCAAATGTGATACTTAACCTTGTTTTCAAATGTGGTACCTAACCAAATCATTACACGTCTATTTATACCAAGTTAAGGAGCCACAAAAAACTAGATACAAATCGGGTTCCGATGGCTCAAAATCGATACAACAGCTAGAATTGGTTAGGAACCAATTTTTCTTAGGCGGGTAGGAACCGGTAAAAAATTTTAAACTTCAAATCAGGTAGGAATCAACAAGTTGCATTAGGTACAAACCGGTTCTTGTGTGCACGAGTTTGGAAAACAAGTTCCAGGTCGAACCTTCGATTCCAATTCCAAAATGGTTTTTATGCTCATCTCTACTCATGATTTACTAACCATTCAAAGCTTTTACAATAACTTTGAAATTTGCATTTTCTTTTAGTGGCAAGGTTTCATCAAAACAAAGAATAAAATTACACAATGAATATGCAAATGATAGCGAATCTTCTGGCATCTCCTATGAAAAATTAACGTTTTATGCATCGGTATGTTCGCAAATATAGATGTCTAAGACGATGAGTAAAATAAAAGTAAAAACATATTAGTTTGTAAAATAATTTTTTCTAACAAATGTATTTCTTTTGTTTTTTACATTTAACTATATATATAACAAAAGATTTATTTTATTATATCTATTTTTAAAAAAAAAAAAAAAAAAAAAAAAGTTAACCGGTTGATCTGAGCGGAATCCGGTTCCTCCTAATACCCGGTTTCCAAAATACTCGATTGAGCCTACACGGAAGTCTAGGAATAAGCATGTGGGGACGAAAACTATGGGAAAGAGAGGATGCGGTGCATTCACCCGTTTCATAGAGACAGCTTTACGTATCTTCATCTATGAAGCATTCATTGAAGATGCTCTTGAGTTTATTTACCTTCATACCAAATGTCTCAAAAGTATAAAATATCAACTTAAACTAGTCAAAAGACTCATCTTGGGCAATCATTTATGCTTGTTGATTAATTGGATAATAGATCAATAACTTGATCCTTAGAATACATTTTTCTATATATATATATATATATATATATTTTATTTTTTTTGGGTCTTAGAACAAAGAAAGAAAAAAAAAACACACACACACACACCCGTCTAATCTTACTCCTAAACCTACAACATAATATGTCTAGCAAAAATTGAGCCTTTAAGGTATTTAAGGATAGAAAAAAACATGATGTCTCCTAAAATACAAAATGTTGGATATATGAGGTGTGACATCTTGGGCTCGCTGTGATATCTCGACAGTCACTCGCACACAACCTAATCCATTAGTTTGGGGCAACAAATTGCTATGAGTCACTTGGCAAGGGGACCAGAAATTATCAATCTTAATGTTCATAAAAGAGAATAATTACAAAAGTACATGAAACAAGCTAACTCAATTAGTCAAAGCATCAGCAGGCACTTAATTGCATCATTAGTAAAGGTCTAAGTCATTTCTTACAAAGTCTACAAGTCATGATCTAAAACTTCACTAAACATAAACAAAAAGCCATAAAAATAAAGGGCCATGGAGATTATTCTAGTTTAGATACATACAAAATGAATCATCAACCAAGTTTTGACCCATATCAAGCCTTGAACTAGTTTTGCCTACTCATTATGCATTTAACCAAGTCTAAGATGCGGAAATAATCATAAAACAGAGCAGAATGTTCACCTTCAAGCCCGTCTCTGCTTACCCTATTACCGCCTGTAAGGTTATTGCACGGGCTACCACCTACAACGAGATCAAAACCACCAAAAGAAACAATATACCGCTCTAGTGTGTCGCCGTTTACATGTTGAATATCAGACAAATGAATGAGATTGCCCTTTTGCTTTGTCTGTTCCCACCAGCTTCTGACTATGTCTCTGTTGACTTCAGAGATTTCCACTGACATGACGTTTTTTAAGGGAATCCTGAGCCTGTCGAGAGCAACTTCAGCACCACCAATACCAGAGAAGAGAGAAAGCACATTTATACCGTTAGGAAATACATCCTTCAAGACCGAGAGATGATATGCTACTGTATCCACCTAGGGAAAGAGAATTTTAAACACATGATTTTTTTTGCTCGTTTGTAACATTTTTAATTAATAATTAATGTGTCCTTTAATTATAATTATAAAAACAGTAGTGTAATTACAACAATAATCTAAATTGTTGAATAAAACAATTTTGGAGTTCGTATGCATCAATAATAGACTATGGGCAACTTTCAACCCGTTTGGCATGCTCATCACTGGCTAATTTCTTTGAATTGAGCAGTTTGAGATAAAACACTACCTAAATTAGCCAGTTCGTAAGTAAATGGGTCAAACTTACAACTCCTAATTGATGTGCATGAACCCTTCCTCCTTTCATAGGTAATAAACAAGGTCTTTTTTGAGGGTGGGCTGGACAATTACAGTTAATTTTTAGGAAATATTCTGCCTTCTGAGGTCCAATCTATAGCTGCAACTAATTCAAAATTCTTATAATATTTTGTTACAGCTTAAAACCAAGATTTTATGGTTTGTCTTACATGGCTTTCATGGTTGTTAAGAAGTTAGTAAAAATTTTCAAGATTCATTCTAGTACATATCTATTTTTATGGTAATAATCCCTCCATCCCAAAATGATTGTCCAGCAGACAAAAACAAGGTTAAAAAATAGTATAATTATTGCAGTTTTTTTCTTTAAGTAGAATGATAATTTACTGTTTTGCCAGGTTATTTAATGGTTTTCTCAAGTATCGTTATAATTCAGATTTAGGGTATGTAGGGAAACAAAATTAGTTTTATCAATTTTTTTCAAGTACACACTAAGTTTTGTAGATATAGCAAGATGGACAATAATTTTGGGAGTAGAGTGAGTAGCTTGCAGGAATATAAAGGTCAAACTCCAATAGTTCTATTTTCTGCGGAGTTACTGCAATATCGAAACAAATTAACAAAATAAGAAATGATCACCTGAAATGAGTTACCAAGTGATTTATATCTCTCTGTCCTGCTTATACCACCTCCTCTTGTATGATTTCTAGGAAACCCCAACAACGTTTCCACTTCATCTGGCTCCAAAGTAGCAACCTTATTTTTTCCAACCCAAACTAGGTTCCACTTTCTGCATTGCTCAATAACAAACTTCTGCACATGAAGCGGTGGATCATCGCCCCATTTCTCTAGAGCCTTCCGGATCCTGTCTGTCAATCTAGCACTCCCATAAACAGTTTGTAAGCAGTTGAGTTTTGTACGTTTATCCCATGGAGGCCACCATTTCTTTGTTAAAGGTAATGCATCATTTATGGTTCTAGGAGGAAGTGGAAGAATTGGGAATCTGTTATTTATTGGAAGATTATGAACATATCCTCTTTTTCTTGCAGCTGCACAGAAATATTTGGAATCAACAAATTCGGGCTCAATGTCATAAAGAAATCGAGATATTGTCTCCCAAACGCCTTTTGGAGCAAGAGCCACGTTTTCATAGTAGAAGAATGGAGGCCCGATAGCTGCATCTGGGAGTGTCCTATGAGTTATCACACTGGATTCTGATGGAACACCATAGCCTATCATGGGATTTGGAAGACGGATCACCTCATCTGCATCAGTTACTGGGCCCTTTTGCTTCTTTTTTTTCCATGCCTCCAGCTCAAACATTTTCCTCTTCTGTTTCCGGTTCATAACACACGAGTTCTTGGGCTTCTGCTTTTATGATAGATAAAAAGAAATTTAAAAATACGCACAATAATGCGCAGACCATATGATAAAATGTTAAAGAATAACCATAGAATTGGAACATGTTTTTTGTTAGATATGGGCAGATAGAGAGCGGGTTGGGAAACAGATTCGGAACTTCGGGTTAATTGGTTATTTTTTATGTGAGTTGTAACAAGGCGAATCGCTTTCACTCAAAAACACCTTTTCCAGCTTTTTTAAATTATAAATAAATAATTAGCATGTTGAATATGACTCACAAAACTATATATTTATGAAAATAACATTATTTTACTTATTTTGTGAAAATAACGTTAAAAGCGTTGGGATGATTAACTTCAAACGATGGCTTAGACGGGGACTATTTCAGAGCAGCGTCTCTATCCCAACCGGGATAGGGGTAAGGTTTGTCTTCATCCTTTCCCCCCAGACCCTACTGAAGAGTGGGAATATATAGGGTAAGTTTGTTTGTTTGCTTGCTTGCTATAATAGAACAATTTAGGAGATTGTATGCCTGTTTGTCCCTAAAAATGCACTTGGGATATGTTTTTGACTGATAGACACGTTTTTTTTCAATCATTTTTTGTCTGGCCATTGATTCGTTAGAGATTATAGATTATCAAAACCAGCCTGTTCACATTAGTAAAATGGTTGAAATTATCTAATAGTATTTACTAGTTTTTAGAAACCAAATTGTCAAGAAGAGTGACCACCTCTTCCTCAAAAAATATAGCATCTGTCTTTGCCATTTGAGCAGCATAAATAATATCAGTTAGTTCTTCAATAGAGGCATCAGGACCTGCAAAATGGTCAAGTCACAAGTACACCTTCAAGAACTACAACATGAACAAAATAAGGAAGTGCATATACTATCAAAGCATAAACAAGTATCATTGTTTTAACTTTTAACGTTTAGAAATTTAGCTTTTCCAGTGTAACAAACAAAGAAACTTCTTTTTTAGACTATAAAATCATTTCTGTTAACATAGAGACCATCTCAGTCTAACAAGTCCATTAGACCAAACACCATAAGTAGATACGGTGAACTGGTGATATGAACCGACTGTATAGAAATACGTCAATCCAGTTTGTAATTTCTTGTAGACAAGTTCCATGTGTACAATACAGAAAATTAGCTAAAAATGAAATGGGTTGATTGATTTAAACAACTGATTACAATGTCTTCAATAGTTTTATATAAAAAAAAACCATAAAACTATTTAGTATCTTATGAAAAAAAATCATATTTGATGCATCAACTATTTAAATTCAAAACATTGGACAAAAAATGTTAGTGAATTGGCACAACCCAACTTGATCAGCTTTGAACAATGCATAAAATTACCCTATGACCAACTAAACAACCCAACCATTTTCCACCTCTGATAAGTAGAGAAAAAATAGCAATGACGCTCACACACCACATCTCTCCGTTGCTGCCATAGCTTCTTCCATTGTATACCCCATACTTGCCAAGCATAATATTGTTGGATGAGAATCACCATTCTCCTGTACAAGATTAAAATCACATTCCAGAAATGTTTTAGTTTAACAAATACTCCAATTCTTTAAAAGGTGACTGACACACACAAATTTATATACATAAGATTTTTACATACTAATTCAATATAAAAGAACTGAAAATCAATTGTATATTTCTCTATTTCCACTCTTTATATGATTTTATCTCCTCCCCTGAATGTTTTTAGTGATAAAAGAGGATAATCATTTTTTTTAAATAAATCTTAAATATATTGAAATCCACAAGCACTTTAGTTAATTTATATATTAGAAAATACAAGGGATAAGGCGGTTGTCTCAAATCTCAACATATTAGTGTGTGTGTGTGTGTGTGTGTAAATTTCTACGAGTGCGTCAAACATGGATTTCTTGCTGACTATAAATAAGGTAAACTGAAAAGGAGATGGTTTATTGAATAGCAAAGATATCAGCAACTTATCTTCATCTAATATACTAATGATAGTTCAAAAAGAAAAACAAAATTTAGAGCATATACTCACAGTTATTTCATCATCAGACCAACTGTCAGATTCAGAGAAATCTACAAGAAAACTTTCATCATAGTCAGAAGAAAACTCATCATCATCTACACATTGTTGTTTCTGGTGAGAATTAAGATCACATGAGCTTTGTTCCTCTGGAGAATTATCAAGAGCCTGTAAGACATCGCCAAAGCTATGAAGCATAAATATCTTTAAAAGGTCTGCACATATTTTGAGCAAAATAATACATAATCTCTGCTCAGTTAAATCTTATTCTGCACACCAAACAAAGTGTTCATGCGTGAATGTAGATCATATGAACATATGCAGTAATTAAAGAAAATGAAAAATATCACCCACTGAGAGTGTAAGCAGGGTTTCCAGTATAGACTCTGTGTCACCTTCCACTACACATGAAGATAATAAAGTTGGAAAGCATGACTCCCAGATAAACCTGATCTTAAATGAATATAATCGTATTAGATACCATTTTCTTTGATTGCTTTTGTAACCAATTTATTAGAGAAACCCATCCCTAGAAAATGCTGAACTAGATTGGAGTTTGAAGGACCAGCTGATGAACTTGACTGGAAACATAAAGAGAATGAGTCAATTTTTATGTAGGAAATTTAACTTCAAATATACAAAAAATACAACTTGTAAGATAGATTACCTATGTGCTCCATGTAACTTGATTCATTTTAAGGTTATAATCTTGATTTTAAAAAAGCACGACATGTACCGATGCGATGGGCCCTGAGCCAAGGCTTGAGCCTCATGCGCACTTTTTAAAACAACTGTCATGATTAATTATTTAGCCAATAAACTTACCTCCTCTTTGCTAATAATAGCTTCAGCATTCCTAGTTACCAAAGTTGAGCAAGATGATGTGACTGTGTTCTGAATTTCCAGTTCATCTTCCGTATCCCAATCAATACCTTCATCCTCCTCGCCAGAAATATGATCATCCTTTACAAGTGAAATCAATATACGAAAAGAAAAAAATAAAACTAGAAATTGGCATTAGGTTAAACAGTATAAATCAGGGTTAGGTTAAAAAGGGGATCATGAAATTAGTAAAAAAAAACATGGCAAACAAACACTAGAAATTCAACTATGGATTACAGAAGTACCATTTCTCTGTAACCTTTAGCCCTCCAGAAAGAAGGTTTCAATCTGTCCAGCATAGAAAAGAAGGCTCACTATCAAAATCAAACAAACATGTAAAAAAATTACAAGAACAACAAAGAAAAAAAAATCAATATCTTATCGAAAAGAATGCCCAGAAAAAAACAAGCACTATCAACTATTGAATCACATGGACAGAAATCGATAACAGAGAAACCCTAATCAACCTCAACCATCAAACACAGCACATGATCAACAAAATAACATTATTAATAAACCACATTTACATACGATTTCATGGATTTAGCAAATTTAACACCAAATTTAAACTAATTTCAACAAAGCATACCGGAATCGTCTAAAATCGCAGCAACTTTGAAACTAGCAATCAAGAGAAAAAGTAATCGAACGTGTAACATCAGTATTTGAGGAATTTCTTCTTATTATAGTGTTGATTTATAGCTTAATCCAGAAGTAAAAAGCTCATGCAGAACGTTAGAAAACGGAACGAGCGTGTTGTAACCCAGGGTGAGGTGGGCAACGGCGTGAGGGTGGTCAGGGAAGGCTGCGTGAGGCTTTGTGATGGGGGGAAGGAGGGGAACCGTTGGGGAGGGGGAAGTGGCGTGAAGGCCGAAGGGGGTGTGATGAGGCTGTCCAAAATCCTAACGCCTCTCGGAAAATGCTCGAAAAATGTCCGTTTCAATTTCGCTCAGTTTTAAACGAACGAGCTAGCACTGGCTAAGATAAGCTCGCTCGGATAATCTCTCATTTGCTCGTTCATTTGACTCGCTTGTTTTGGTTCGTTTAAGCATAACTAAGTTATACACATATATAAATTTTTATTAACACTAACATTGTTTCAAGTTTTTAAAGATAAATGATGTTTGGTGAGTTAGTGTATTCAAATCAACAAGGGTTTTCCATCAAGTATTCAAATCAAAGGTTTAAAATCAAGGTATTCAATCAAGGGTTTTCAATCAATGTAATCCATCATGTTGATCAATCATTCAATCTTAAGAACTAATAGTCATGGTGTTCATCATTGTGAACAAGCTTATACACATCGAGACACATTCATTCATTCATTCTTAATCTTAATCTATTAACGTCAGTACTGGGTGATCACAACAAGGGAAAGCGCGACACGTTTGGTTACGCCAAGGCTGTGGTTAACATTTAAATATGTTTTAAAAACTAACTGCATATTGGATGTGTTACGGTAATATGCTAATTAAGTTTACCAGCATGGGTCATATTGGCCGGGTTACGTCAACACGGAGTTGTCTTTTGAGTAAACTCATTAGTACTGTAATCCCCAGGGTTTTCGGTTACGAATTCGAATATTGTAATCGAGTTTAATTCGAAATAAATAAAAGTCTCGAATGTTCTTTGAAAACACGTGTATTCAAAAATTTATGTAATGGTCTATTTCATTAATAAAGCAATAATAATAATAATAACAACACGTGACATAATCTAAGCTTTTTATAAATGTTATTTTATAAAAACTAAAATTCTTTTAAACTTTAAGAATGTTATAATAGGTTATAATGCACTAATAAACATTTTATTAGTAAATAATCTATTATTAAAGTTAAAATATATATATATATAGGAAAGGGATCATATAATAACCCTCATTAATTGCGGTAACCCATTAACCCTGGCAAAAAATGCTCAAATCGCAAAAAAAAATTATTATGGTTTTTTTTATGCAAAAATAGGGGGGGCTCCTTTTTTAACCGTTCGCTAATTCACAAGCGTTAAAAAGTTAAACGAAATGTAAGTTTGCGTTACACTGCGATACTTAATTATTATTCACTCCTTACCCTATATATATATATATATATATATATATATATATATATATATATATATATATATATGCATATATATATAATAATAATAATAATAATAATAATAATAATAATAATAATAATAATAATAATAAAGACATTATAATTAAAAAAAAAGATTTTTATAAAATTTTATGTATTATAAATTTCTAAATTTATAAAGTCTAGAATATTAAAGTAATTAAAGATTTTTATAAATTTTAAAGCCTAAAAAGGTTGTGTAATTGAAGGGGTTAAAAATGACAAGTTGTGAAACTAGTTTGTGAGGAGAAAAAGCTTAATTTAAAATCTGAAACAAAAGGGAAACAAGGAGGACCAAAGCTGTAAAAAGCCCAAACCACCCATCCTCTTTACCCGGTTCCACTCATGGATACCCGTCGACCCACACGTGACCCGGTTTTCAAATCCTTTAATCCCGCTCGATTACAACCGCGATACAGCTCACAATCGGTTATTTTAGAAAGGATTCGAAGGTTTAATATGTGTACAATCATCGATTGATTTGATTTAAACTCGTAAAATCGTTTCCTAAATAAACCGATTGAACAAGAATTCGAATCCCATTCAAACCCCTATAAAAACCAAATCAAATCGTCTCATTCTCATCCTTGATCAAATCCGAACGTGTCTGGACAAGAAGATCGAGCGCACAACAACCATCAGTCGCGATTCAAGCTCTCCTTCGGCCGAACCTTCAAGCTAGTCGAACTTCACTCCATCGAACATCAAACCAGGTGATTCTTGTACCCATCTACTCGAAATCAAGTGGGGATTAAAAAGCCTAAGCTTTTAATTGCTCACAAACCACGAATCAAACGAATTCAAACGGCAAAGAAATTAGGGTTCATAGGTGCTAGAATTCGATTTTGTAGTCTGTTTAAGTTTAAACAGAAGCAGAAATCCTCAAGCAAGACCCACCCAGCACAGCAGTTAAAGCGCTTGGGCTGGGCGTAGGTGGGCCGGGTTCGAATCCTATCAACCGGGTTCAGAAACCGTTTTTTTTTTTTGTTTTTCCATCCATTCTAACTTGATTTTTCTTATAAAAATTATGTTAAAAATTCTAAAAATCATTATAATAAATTCTGAATAATTTCAGTTTATATTATACCCAATTTTTATTAGTTTTCTTTTTATAAAAAAAACTAAATAAATCTATTGAGTTATTTAAAATTTTTTATTGTTTAAAACTTAAACTAAAAGAAATTATTCTGTTAGAATTTATTTGGTAAATTCTAAATAGAATATAATAATTATTTTCCTTTAAACTTATTTAATTAAATGTAATACTAAAATAAAAGATAAAAAAAAATCAATGTTTGTAAATAAATAAAGTTTCTGTATAATTTTAATAAACATTTTAAAAATAGAATTTAATTTAATTCTTTTGCAATGATTAACAAAAGCTTTTGAAAGTCAATATATATATATATATATATATAATATAATGATATAGTTTACAAAACATACTGTTAATAATTTTTTTTAAATAAATATATGTTAAAATCATTTATACATTTTATTTACCATTTTAAAATGTGTTACTTAAAACACATTACAATGATTTTAATTACAAAGTTTTAGATTAAAAAATATATATATTGTTTTGAAATCAAGAAAATTCAAACGTTTATAAATCTTTAAAGACCAAATAAAATTATAAAACTTATGATTTAACTATACAAACTTTTTTTGAGTGGATGGGAAATTAATACAAGTAGTAAGAAATTCAATTCTAAAATACTAAATAAAAAGGAATATTAAATATTCTATTTTTATTTATTATAAGAATATTACTAAATATTCTTAAACAATTAGTCAAGTCATACAAATAATATTGATTAAATAAAAAGAATATCTTTGATATTCTATTTTATTTAAGTCAATATTAAGTCTAGTTTATTTATACAAATAATATTGATAAATAAAAAGAAAACAATTGATATTCTATTTTATTAATTAATATTATAAGATTAGTTATTCTAAGTATCCTTTCAAAACATAGTTTCATTCAAACTAGGACTTCCATTAGGATTGCCATAGTTTCTAGGATTCTTGAACTTAAACTATAGGATTGCTAAGACTTGAATTACTCAAATTATAGGTGAGTAGATAGCCTTACTTCCTCATTGTTTAATCAAGGATTTGGGAACTAGCCTAAGCATCCTAACAAGTGAGTTCTTCACACTCCCTTTTACTTCTTGTTTTTGGGATGTTACACATGTCATATTCAAACTATTATTCATTCTATTATTCAATTCAAACTTATGATGCAAGCCTTGGACTTATTTAGTTTTATGTGTTAGATGCTAAGTTTATACAATGTGTTGATTCTATGTGTGTTGCCAGTCAAGCAAATTAGTACTTAGTAGCCTAGGGTGGTTATATACTATCTTCGTAATGGCTTTGGCCTTTGTGTGAAAAAAAGGTGAGAAGTACATTAGCAAACTAGTTGAATTATAGATGATAATTCTTGTATTGTTATACTTGAATTATTATGTAAGGATACTTGTTTGGACACAAGCATTTGTTATTCATGTATTCATTCAATTATTCAAACTTGTATTATGCTATGCCTTTGATACATATTCTAATTAAGTTTTAGTTTGCATCCTTTTTATACTTATTATTTAAACTTAGTGTGTGAACTCACCAACTATGCAAATAGTTGACAAACTCTATTTTACATGTGTAACAGGATAAGGAAGCATGATGAAGACATAAGATAGGCTTAGTGACCTAGTTTAAATTTTGAAACAATTGTATAGTCTTTCAATGTAATAGTGTATTTAGTTTGAAATCTTGTAATGACTATTTAAATGTTGTTTGATTATTATTAAATGGATGCATTAAATATGAAACATTTTAATAGCACCATGAGCTAATGAACAGTCAAGCTCGCGCCCCGACGCATTCCGCCGTCGGTCGGGGTGTGACAGATTGGTATCAGAGCCATGGTTATAGGGATCTAGGTGATTAGAAAATGGTGGCCTAGACTATAACTAAGCTAACCCAAATATGAGTTATCTCATATTACACTTGTTTGTTTATTACTTGCTTATGTGCTATATGTTATATACTTATTCATTATGTGTTATACCTATTCATTATGTGTTATATTATATTTGTTACCATAGAGGAAAGCCATAGTTGTTAATATGCCTTGCTTGCACTAGTTAGGAATGCCATAGACTAAGTTACTTTATATCATGGGATTACTTAGTTTAAGCAATTGCCTTAGTATTTTCTTTTAGGAGAAATCTATTCCAAACTCAAATACATGCAATCAACCTTTAGTTGATATGAATTCAACAATCATTAGGCTTAATGCCTAATATTATTCCTTAGACAAAATAGGAATTCTGTTATTGAATTTTAAGATCCCGTTAGAATTAAAGTTTGTGAGGTGGATATGTACTAACTGGAAGAGTGTAGTGCCGGTAGTTGGAATTCCTGTCTAGGAAAGCTATTCGTATAAATCCCCGATGTACTGTGGGACCTGTCTAGCTTTCCTGGGGACTTCTGATGAGAGTACAATCACTTATAGGCCAAAGCATATTATACCAAACATCTTACAAACTAAAATGATTCTAATATGTCACCTGGTACTCCATTGTGAATACCATTCCTTATGTTTTCAAATGAGTTCAAAATAATTTTATCTGTTCAATTTTGATTTAAAACCTCGTTAGAATTAAGTTTGTTAAGATGGGCATGTAGTAACTGGAAGGGTGAATACCGGTAGTTGAGACTCCTGTCAAGGAAAGCGATTCATAATCCCTGACGAGGGACCAGTCTAGCTATCCTGGGGATTCTTAATGAGAGTATTTTACCTATAGGCCAAAGCATGACACATCTTGCAAACAACATTAATTCTAATAAGTCAAAAGGTGTCCAACTTGGATGTTACTCCCTAAAATTTATAATCTGATTCAAAATGATTTCAATACATTTCTTCTACAATTCCAAATCTTATGATATTATATACTTGAGATTAGTGATGGTGATCCATCACTACATCTCCCAAGCTATGATGTCATTTCCTTTGATGAATAATAATATATGTATTATAATTCAAGAAAGTTAATAATGTCATACCTAAGATTGTGATTGTGGTACATCACTACATCTAAGAGTTATGATGTTATCTTTCTTGGATTAGTAATGTATATGTTATGATTCAACAACTCCTTTATATCATACTCAAGATTCTATTTTCTTTTGTTGAATAATATATTTGTTACCATAGAGGAAAGCCATAGTTGTTAATATGCCTTGCTTGCACTAGTTAGGAATGCCATAGACTAAGTTACTTTATATCATGGGATTACTTAGTTTAAGCAATTGCCGGAATTCATAAAACGGCGCGTAAAACGGAGTTCGTATGCTCCCGGAATCGCGAAAACAAAATTGAAATCTGACTAAGGCGGTAGAGGTACGCCAATGACCCTCTTTCCACCCTTGGCGGTACGCGAAGGACCTATCTGGTATAAAAATATGATCTGCTTGATCAAATGACATTTCTAGACGAAAATATGCGATTTCCAGACGAAAACAGAGCTATTTCTACCATCTAAACTCATATTTGAAGCCATCCAAATGTGACACCCCGTAATTTCCAGGTCAGCATCTCATTTATTTAAATGTTTATTTAAATGCATTATGTACACGTGACACTAGAATTAGATTAATTTAGTGTGACACGTGGCACGACAGTACGAACACTGGCATACGACTAGATAATTCGTGGAATTATCGACAAACAGCACACACGTGTCAAAACACACGAACGTTGGTGAACGTCTAACACATAGTGTAGCACAACACTCGAAACTTCACGAAACACTTCACAAGTCAATTATGGCTAATAATTGACCAATAGAGTCCAAACGACGCTCGAACGATGTTCTACGAACGAGAAACGGGCAAGAATGGGTCCAGAACAACGAAACAAGCTTATTGGGCTTGACATTTGGGCCAGGCGGTACGCCTGACCCGAGGCCCTCACATCAGGCGATACGCGCGGGTGAGGAATCAGGCACCTCATCCAAACCATCCGCGCGCAACGCCTGGCGATAAACGCCCACGCCAGGCGATACGCCTAGGGCGTCAGAATCGCTAAATCTTAAAAGGACCAACCAGGGGCTTGATACAACATTTCTACTCATTTCTCTCGAAACTAGCAGCTATATTCCGGCACAACACACTTCCTCTTCATCATTACATCCTGTGGAAGCCATTTTTGAGCATCTTGAAGCTCAAGTTTGAAGAGGAGAAGCTAGGATCACGCAAAGAACTTGAAGGAGAAGGGCATTGAGGCTTGGAGACCACCATCACCTTGTTCTCACTACGCGAACCTGCTGTCCAGAGGTGACTAGAGGTTGTTCTTGTCATCATCTCTGCAAGCTTGAAGCCATAGAAGGTAGTACAACACTTCTTGTAGCTTAGAATCACCATTACACACACATGCATGAGTTAAATCACACATGCAAGCACCCAAGACTCACATGCACGAATTTTCCTTTGTTTCAATCTGGGTTTGATGGTTATTCTACTGATATTGATGATCTAACATGACTAGAACGCATTTCGTGACGATCCATGATGATGTGAGTCATTAAAATGTGTTATTTGGTCTTGGATTGATGAAATAATGACATGCATGTACGATCCGTGATGGTTAGAATGATCTTGAGTATGTTGTTATGCTTATTGATGATATTAGAATGATTACTCATGGTTAGATTTGGTTGAAATGGTTAAAACTATGATTTTTATAAATCTTTCCATTTATAGTAACTTTTTAGTTACAAGTTGATGATTTGGTGTATATGATGAACATGCATGTATATAGAATTGTTGTTAGGATAATAATATGATGATTTGATTTGTTAGAAAGAGGTTTTGATGATGTTTGTAGCCATACTTGTCATTATTACTATTTTTAGTAACTTTTCTAGTGGAAATATTAATAGATGATGAAATCGGTTATGTTGACATGATTAAATGTTGATAGATGATATATTAGGATGATTTGTGACATAAACATTGGATTAGAAATGCTTAGATGGTTGTTTTTATGCAAAAACCCCAAAGTTACTATTTTTAGTAACTTTATTTTTA
This sequence comes from Mikania micrantha, assembly GCA_009363875.1. Taxonomy (NCBI): domain Eukaryota; kingdom Viridiplantae; phylum Streptophyta; class Magnoliopsida; order Asterales; family Asteraceae; genus Mikania; species Mikania micrantha. The sequence goes on along the minus strand of CM018690.1, from coordinate 1,886,313 downwards.
CAAAAACCGACTCGTGAACGTTTTGTATGATTTGAACATGCTAAATGATTTATTATGTTGTAATATGATGATTAGATGCTAAGTTAGATGGTTTCCGATGTCACGTATGCTAAAAAGGAAACTTTCCATTTTAAGAAACTTTTGTGCACTAACATGCTATAAACGACGTATATGAACTTGTATGACAATGTGCTATGTGTTAACATGACCCCGTAGGACTATTGAACATGCTAGAACTACAAAACCGATATGCTTGGAGAACTTTCCATAAACGGAAACTTACTATAAATAGTAAGTTGTCCATAGACGCGACTTACACGTTTTGCACACGACCGACACTTACACGATTGCTACACGATTCCCAAACCGTCACACGGTTCACCAACGGGTCGTTGACTTGACACGGTCAAACATGGTCAAACATGGTCAAACACGGTCAATGTGGACCAACACGAGCAAACACGGTCATTGTGGACCGACACGGACAAACATGAACAACCAGGGTTGTTGGACACAAACACGAGCACTAACACTAGCACGGTCACATACACAAACTCACGAACGGTATACGATATAGGTTGCCGGTGACCGACGTGCCTACTACATCAGGAGCTTACGCATACCTACGTTCACATCACTAAGGTGAGTTTACGGCCCCTCTTTACTCTTTTTCAAACGCTTTTAAATAAGGGGATAATACTAGTTGCATCGAGTCAAACATTATTGCTATTACAAACATTTTTGTGTATGCTGGTTTATTGGACAAACATTAAGTGTTGAACTCGTAACAAGCCCTCACAAAGTCTTACCGTTAATGTACAAACAACGTGGTAGATTTGGATGGATCCATTAGGGAATGACTAACCCCACGGGGCACTATGTTGACTGGATGTCATAACCCGTGCAAACTCTGACCTAATTTGCTATGCATACGAGGCATAGCAGAGGCAAGGACAAACAAGTCTAGTTCGGTAGTGACGCACTGACACTTTGGGCCTAGGGCTCGGTACTAACATTTGATAAACATCATGACACACTTTTATCACTATATGTATATCAAAACCTGTGAACTCACCAACCATTGTGTTGACACTTTTCTAACTTGTATTCTCAGGTAACTGAGGAGTTGATGGACATTCAGGGATGCACCTTTAGGGGAACGAGCATTAGGGCCATCATGCATTCATGTTTTTGCTTAACTTTTGAAAACTATTTTGTTTGGTTTATGTATTAAACAATGTTATGTCAAAAATTAATTATTTCCGCTGCACATGTCAAACATTTGATTTTCCGCTGCTATATGTTATGATAACTTTATTTTCCGCTGCAAACTATTTTTGTTAAGTGTACGTGTCAAACGTGTGATTTGAAAAAGCATATAGAAGGTGTTCTATATGACCTTGAGCTGTGATTCTGGCCACGTCACACCCACGTGGACTGACACCACGAGTCGGAAATTGGGGGTGTGACAGACTGGTATCAGAGCCTTGGTTATAGGGAACTAGGTTTGCATGTAGTAAACTTAGTCTATAGCCATTGCTCAACTTTAGACACTACACGTAGAACTTGCACATTGATGACATTGTTACTTATTGAACTATTACTTACTAACTTGAAACTTACAGGATGGCCAACAACGAAGAAGCCAGTAGGAACTCAGGGAGACGTCCGGAGACGGACGATGCGGTGGCAGAGAGTCGGCGGCGAGTCGACGACATCGTAGCCCAGGTTGACGCAGAGATGGAGAGACGGGCTCGACACGCGGCGCGAGTCCGGTACTGGGGATGGCTCCCTATGGTGATACGGGACTGGATCATCGCGGAGAGGGTACCTTCACCAAGGTATCTTAGCGATGCACCGACAGACCACAGACTACCGCCACTTGGGGTGCCGCTGGAGCAGGCATTCGCTGCCCATGTGGCCTTCTCTCGACGCGAGGCCATGAGGAGTGGCGAGCTATCGGACGAGGTCCGAGTTCTCCGCGAGAAGAACGATCGCCTGGAAAGGCGAAACGATCTATTGGAGGAGCAGGTGGAGACCCTACGTCTCCAGGTGTCCCAGCTTATGACCCAGCATGGTCAGATGGTCGACATCATGCAGGAGCATGATGGGCACATCACTGAGAATCGGACGGACATAACCGAGACTCAGGCGATGGTGCAGGCCAGTGATGCCATGCTTAACGCATGGGCTACACAGTTTATTGAGGAACCACCACAGGAGGATAGTCCTGAATTCGAGGCCGAGGACCTCGAAGAAGAGGACTTTGATGAGGATCCTAATGAGGATCCGGAGGAGGATGATGATGACGGAGACGCTGCTAGCGACATTTCGCACGTCTCTATGGACTCGGACTAGAGGACTGTTGTATTTTGTACTTTCTTATTTTGGCCTAGACGAGCAGGATGTGCTCGAAGAACTTATTATGTATTTCCTTTTGAAATTATTGTACTTCAAGCTTATTATTAATGAGAATTATGTTTTGTCTTACTTACTGCATTTTAACCATGATTGCTTGATAAACATAACCCATGACTTGACAACTAGCATGACATGTGATATGACTTCTGACACAACATCTGACTAACACTCTAACTTATGCTGACTGACATTGTATCCCTTCCGTATAGAGGAAATCTATGGCGGGAAGAGGACCACATGCACGCCCTGCCAGGCGAATAATGGATGCTGCTGTAATTAAGATGATGGTTGACCGTTGAGTCAACAAGGTGCTGGCAGAGTACGAAGCAAACCGACTTGCTAGTGAAACCAGTGGCACGAACAACGGTACTGACACTCGCCTGATACGACTAACATGGCGTAACTAACACGATACTAACCCATAACATTCGTTTCTGACAAACAGGATCGCAAGGCAACAATAGTAAGGGATGTTCCTTTAAATCCTTCCTGAACTGCCACCCGCTCAAATTCAAGGGGACTGAGGGAGCTGTGGGAATGCTCCGTTGGGTGGAGAAAGTAGAGTCTGTATTCGCCATGTGCGAATGTGCTGAAGAGAACCGAGTGAAGTTCGCAACTGGTACACTGGAAGGATCAGCCCTCACATGGTGGAATACCCATGTACAAACCCTGGGGTTGGACGGTGCCAATTCCATGCCATGGGCTGATTTCACTCGACTACTGCAAGAGGAATACTGTCCTCGTGACGAGATCAGAAAACTAGAGGCTGAGTTCTGGGTACTGAAGATGGTGGGATCTGAAATCGAGCAGTACTGCACTCGATTTCATGAGCTGTGTAAACTATGTCCGGCTATGGTGATGCCGGAATACAAGAAGATCGAGCAGTTCATCAGTGGACTGCCCGAACAAATTCAAAGCATGGTGACTGCATCTGACCTCACCACTATCCAACCACTGATCCGACTGGCTCATAAACTGACTGATCAAGCTGTAGCTCAGGGCAAGCTACCAAAACGAGGCGAGCATGTGAAGCCTCAAGAGAGCCAAAAGAGGAAGTGGGAACCCAGTCACCACCAAACTCACCAATCTCAGCAACAACAAAGATCTGCACCAGCCAGAGCTTTCACTGCCACCCAACCCGATGACAAGGGGAAGGGTGTATATCAAGGGAAGTACCCACTGTGCAACTGATGTTCATACCATCATTTTGGGCAATGTGAGCGATACCGTTGCCTGAAGTGCGGAAGACATGGCCACATGGCCAAAGACTGCAGATCCAGATTCCTTATCAACAACAACAACCCTAACCACAACCAGAACAACAACCAGAACACTCTCAAGGGGTGTTATGAATGTGGCAAGCCGGGCCACTTGAGGAGGGATTGCCCTCAGTTGAAGAAGGCCGGAGGAGGAGCGGCCAAGGGACGAGCTTTTGTGATTGGTTCGGGGGAAGCCAAAGATGATCCCAACATCGTAACCGGTACGTTCCTTTTAAATAATGTCTATGCTAGCATATTATTTGATACCGGTGCCGATAGGAGCTTTATATCTAGTGAGTTTAGTAAATTACTAGATATTACACCAACACCACTAGACTACAAGTATACCGTAGAGTTAGCCGACGACAAATTGATTGAAACACAACACATCTTTCGAGGATGTGTCATGGTGTTGGCGGATCACGAACTCGAAATTGATTTGATGCCAGTGACTCTCGGAAGCTTTGATGTGGTCGTTGGAATGGATTGGTTATCCGCTAACCAAGCCGAGATCGTATGCAACGAGAAGGTCGTACGAGTGACGTTGCAGAACGGAGAACAGATCTCGATTCAGGGGGAAAGACGGGGAGTGCCTCTGAACATCATGTCATGCATGAAGGCGAACAAGTACCTACAAAAGGGATACACTGCAATACTAGCCCTCATCGCAGAGCAACCAAAGAAGGAGAGGAAGATTGAGGACATCGCTGTAGTCCGCAATTTTCCCGAAGTGTTTCCCGAAGATCTACCTGGACTACCTCCAAAACGACAAGTCGAGTTTCAAATAGACCTCACACCAGGAGCAGCACCGATTGCCAAAGCTCCATACCGACTAGCACCGACTGAGATGCAGGAGCTGTCTAACCAATTGCAGGAGCTGTTAGACAAGGGATTTATCAGACCGAGCTTCTCACCTTGGGGAGCACCGGTCTTGTTCGTAAAGAAGAAAGACGGATCATTCCGTATGTGTATTGACTACAGAGAGCTGAACAAAGTGACGATCAAGAATCGATACCCGTTGCCACGGATAGACGATCTGTTTGACCAGTTGCAAGGGTCAAGCTACTATTCGAAGATCGATTTAAGATCGGGTTACCATCAACTAAGGATACAGGAAAACGATATTCCTAAGACTGCCTTCCGAACCCGATACGGACACTACGAATTCTTAGTTATGCCCTTCGGACTGACCAACGCACCAGCTGTATTCATGGATCTCATGAATAGAGTGTGCAAGCCCTATCTTGACAAATTCGTGATAGTGTTCATTGACGACATTCTGATTTACTCGAAGAATCAGGAAGAACATGCTGAGCATTTGAGGCTAGTCTTAGAACTATTAAAGAAAGAGCAGCTGTACGCCAAACTTTCAAAATGCGACTTTTGGATTCGCGAGGTCCAATTCCTTGGACACGTGGTTAATGAGCGGGGAATACACGTAGTCCCAGCCAAGATTGAAGCCATCAAGAACTGGGAAGCGCCCAAGAATCCGACTGAGGTGCGATAATTCCTAGGCCTGGCCGGGTACTACAGGAGATTCATTGAGGGATTCTCCAAAATTGCTCAATCACTGACATCCCTGACTCATAAGGACAAGAAGTTCGATTGGGGAGACAAACAAGAAGCTGCTTTCAACCTGTTGAAACAGAAACTATGCACTGCACCCATCCTAGCCCTACCGGAAGGATGTGATGGCTTCGTGGTATATTGTGACGCCTCGAAACAAGGACTCGGTTGCGTGCTCATGCAACACGAGAAGGTGATAGCTTACGCTTCACGGCAACTGAAGGTGCATGAGAAGAACTACACGACTCATGACCTTGAGTTGGGAGCTGTAGTGTTCGCTTTGAAAATCTGGCGACACTACTTGTACGGCACGAAATGTACAATCTTTACCGATCACAAGAGCCTACAGCACATCTTCGACCAGAAGGAGTTGAACATGAGACAGCGAAGATGGGTTGAACTCATCGGCGATTATGATTGCGCCATCAAGTACCATCCAGGCAAAGCAAACGTAGTGGCTGATGCGTTGAGCCGAAAGGAAACAACAAAACGCGTGCGTGCCCTACAACTCACGATTCATTCTGAATTGCCAAATCAGATACGAATCGCACAGCAAGAAGCCCTAAAAGCTGAAAATCTCACCCTAGAAGCCATGCGTGGCATGGATAAGCAATTAAAGGTAAAAGATGACGGAGCTTACTATCTGATTGATCGAATTTGGATTCCACGCTACGGAGGACTTAGAGAAGTAGTGATGGATGAAGCTCACAAGAGCCGGTATTCTTTACACCCGGGCTCTGACAAAATGTATCATGATTTGAAGACAACCTACTGGTGGCCGAACATGAAAGCTGAAATAGCAACTTACGTAAGTAAGTGTTTAACGTGCTCAAAAGTCGAAGTTGAGTACCAGAAGCCATCAGGATTACTTCAACAACCTGAACTACCGATGTGGAAATGGGAGCAGATTTCCATGGACTTCATCACTAAACTGCCTAAGACGGCGAGTGGTTGCGATACCATCTGGGTTATCGTGGATCGACTGACAAAGTCTGCTCATTTCCTACCCATCAAGGAGACTGACAAGTTGGACAAGCTCACTCGTATCTATATAAAGGAGGTGGTCACTAGACACGGAGTGCCAATCTCGATAATCTCTGATCGCGACAGCCGCTTTACGTCGCATTTCTGGAAGTCTTTGCATAAGGCTTTGGGCACGAGATTGGACATGAGTACCGCTTACCACCCGCAGACGGATGGACAGAGTGAACGAACTATACAAACCCTGGAGGACATGCTCCGGGCATGTGTCATTGACTTTGGTAGTAGCTGGGAGACTCACCTACCGTTAGTTGAGTTCTCATATAACAATAGCTACCACACTAGCATCCAAGCTGCACCATTCGAGGCACTTTATGGACGTAAGTGTCGATCACCCATCTGCTGGGCGGAGGTTGGAGACAGCCAACTGACCGGTCCAGAACTTGTGCACGAGACGACTGAGAAGATCGTGCAAATACGCAAACGAATGGCAGCAGCTCGGGACAGACAGAAAAGCTATGCCGACAAGCGACGCAAACCGTTGGAGTTCCAGGTGGGGGACAGAGTGTTACTCAAGGTCTCGCCCTGGAAAGGTGTCATTCGGTTTGGCAAACGAGGAAAGTTGAACCCTCGTTACATTGGACCTTTCGAGATTACAAAACGAATAGGCCCTGTAGCCTACGAACTAAACCTGCCGGTTGAACTGAGCAGTGTACACAACGTATTCCACATCTCGAACCTCAAAAGTGCCTATCTGATGAGACACTTGTTATTCCTATCGAGGAAATACAAATCGACGAACAATTGAACTTCGTTGAGGAACCGGTGGAGATTATGGACCGGGAAACCAAGAAGCTCAAACTCAGTAAAATCCCGATTGTGAAAGTACGATGGAATTCGCGACGAGGACCGGAATTCACATGGGAACGTGAAGACCAGATGAAACAGAAGTACCCACACCTGTTCGCGGAACAGACAAACGCTGACAACGCAAGTTGAATTTCGGGACGAAATTCTTTCTAACATGGGGAGGATGTGACACCCCGTAATTTCCAGGTCAGCATCTCATTTATTTAAATGTTTATTTAAATGCATTATGTACACGTGGCACTAGAATTAGATTAATTTAGTGTGACACGTGGCACGACAGTACGAACACTGGCATACGACTAGATAATTCATGGAATTATCGACAAACAGCACACACGTGTCAAAACACACGAACGTTGGTGAACGTCTAACACATAGTGTAGCACAACACTCGAAACTTCACGAAACACTTCACAAGTCAATTATGGCTAATAATTGACCAATAGAGTCCAAACGACGCTCGAACGATGTTCTACGAACGAGAAACGGGCAAGAATGGGTCCAGAACAACGAAACAAGCTTATTGGGCTTGACATTTGGGCCAGGCGGTACGCCTGACCCGAGGCCCTCACATCAGGCGATACGCGCGGGTGAGGAATCAGGCGCCTCATCCAAACCATCCGCGCGCAACGCCTGGCGATAAACGCCCACGCCAGGCGATACGCCTAGGGCGTCAGAATCGCTAAATCTTAAAAGGATCAACCAGGGGCTTGATACAACATTTCTACTCATTTCTCTCGAAACTAGCAGCTATATTCCGGCACAACACACTTCCTCTTCATCATTACATCCTGTGGAAGCCATTTTTGAGCATCTTGAAGCTCAAGTTTGAAGAGGAGAAGCTAGGATCACACAAAGAACTTGAAGGAGAAGGGCATTGAGGCTTGGAGACCACCATCACCTTGTTCTCACTACGCGAACCTGCTGTCCAGAGGCGACTAGAGGTTGTTCTTGTCATCATCTCTGCAAGCTTGAAGCCATAGAAGGTAGTACAACACTTCTTGTAGCTTAGAATCACCATTACACACACATGCATGAGTTAAATCACACATGCAAGCACCCAAGACTCACATGCACGAATTTTCCTTTGTTTCAATCTGGGTTTGATGGTTATTCTACTGATATTGATGATCTAACATGACTAGAACGCATTTCGTGACGATCCATGATGATGTGAGTCATTAAAATGTGTTATTTGGTCTTGGATTGATGAAATAATGACATGCATGTACGATCCGTGATGGTTAGAATGATCTTGAGTATGTTGTTATGCTTATTGATGATATTAGAATGATTACTCATGGTTAGATTTGGTTGAAATGGTTAAAACTATGATTTTTATAAATCTTTCCATTTATAGTAACTTTTTAGTTACAAGTTGATGATTTGGTGTATATGATGAACATGCATGTATATAGAATTGTTGTTAGGATAATAATATGATGATTTGATTTGTTAGAAAGAGGTTTTGATGATGTTTGTAGCCATACTTGTCATTATTACTATTTTTAGTAACTTTTCTAGTGGAAATATTAATAGATGATGAAATCGGTTATGTTGACATGATTAAATGTTGATAGATGATATATTAGGATGATTTGTGACATAAACATTGGATTAGAAATGCTTAGATGGTTGTTTTTATGCAAAAACCCCAAAGTTACTATTTTTAGTAACTTTATTTTTACAAAAACCGACTCGTGAACGTTTTGTATGATTTGAACATGCTAAATGATTTATTATGTTGTAATATGATGATTAGATGCTAAGTTAGATGGTTTCCGATGTCACGTATGCTAAAAAGGAAACTTTCCATTTTAAGAAACTTTTGTGCACTAACATGCTATAAACGACGTATATGAACTTGTATGACAATGTGCTATGTGTTAACATGACCCCGTAGGACTATTGAACATGCTAGAACTACAAAACCGATATGCTTGGAGAACTTTCCATAAACGGAAACTTACTATAAATAGTAAGTTGTCCATAGACGCGACTTACACGTTTTGCACACGACCGACACTTACACGATTGCTACACGATTCCCAAACCGTCACACGGTTCACCAACGGGTCGTTGACTTGACACGGTCAAACATGGTCAAACATGGTCAAAAACGGTCAATGTGGACCAACACGAGCAAACACGGTCATTGTGGACCGACACGGACAAACATGAACAACCAGGGTTGTTGGACACAAACACGAGCACTAACACTAGCACGGTCACATACACAAACTCACGAACGGTATACGATATAGGTTGCCGTTGACCGACGTGCCTACTACATCAGGAGCTTACGCATACCTACGTTCACATCACTAAGGTGAGTTTACGGCCCCTCTTTACTCTTTTTCAAACGCTTTTAAATAGGGGGAGAATACTAGTTGCATCGAGTCAAACTTTATTGCTATTACAAACATTTTTGTGTATGCTGGTTTATTGGACAAACATTAAGTGTTGAACTCGTAACAAGCCCTCACAAAGTCTTACCGTTAATGTACAAACAACGTGGTAGATTTGGATGGATCCATTAGGGAATGACTAACCCCACGGGGCACTATGTTGACTGGATGTCATAACCCGTGCAAACTGTGACCTAATTTGCTATGCATACGAGGCATAGCAGAGGCAAGGACAAACAAGTCTAGTTCGGTAGTGACGCACTGACACTTTGGGCCTAGGGCTCGGTACTAACATTTGATAAACAGCATGACACACTTTTATCACTATATGTATATCAAAACCTGTGAACTCACCAACCATTGTGTTGACACTTTTCTAACTTGTATTCTCAGGTAACTGAGGAGTTGATGGACATTCAGGGATGCACCTTTAGGGGAACGAGCATTAGGGCCATCATGCATTCCTGTTTTTGCTTAACTTTTGAAAACTATTTTGTTTGGTTTATGTATTAAACAATGTTATGTCAAAAATTAATTATTTCCGCTGCACATGTCAAACATTTGATTTTCCGCTGCTATATGTTATGATAACTTTATTTTCCGCTGCAAACTATTTTTGTTAAGTGTACGTGTCAAACGTGTGATTTGAAAACACATATAGAAGGTGTTCTATATGACCTTGAGCTGTGATTCTGGCCACGTCACACCCACGTGGACTGACACCACGAGTGGGAAATTGGGGGTGTGACGCCAAACGTCCGGATCGAGCTAGGGAACGTTTCTACAAGTCCTGATCATCATTTTTATCCGAGAAATCCGTCCGATCGGGTAACGATTCGTTTTATCTTACTATTTTGATAATGAATGATTTAGATCTAGATTTTTAAACGTGATATCATGGTTATTGTTGTTGATTATTGCTTAGATGATGGCTAGGAATAGTTAGAAACGAAGAACTCGACAGGTTAACGGTGAAATCTTTGTTTTGATCCGTTATAATGTCCTATTATTATGAAACCATATCATAGATCATAATGGTTTTAACCGTTTGATTATAACAATGGTTGTGATTGTCTGATAATTCTTTGGAATGATCAATGACAAGGATTAACAATTTCTAAACCTGGAATCCGTTGAGAAACTGTTTTGGTGATATAATCAACAACAATATTAATTTGGTTAATCTGGAAATGTCCTGATTAAACCAACAAGTCATAAGTTTCTTAATGAGAACCTAAATCGTTATAGGTTCTCAGTTATCACACGTTGTGAGATGTTAAACTAAGGAAACTGATTAAACATTTGAGATAAGATTTATGACTTGAGTTGTAATGTCCTTGACATTTAACGTCATGGAAAATTATGAGAGTCAAATTAAGCTTAAGTAACTCATAGAACTCTAATAACATACAGGTTTAGAGTTCAAGAACTAGTGATATGAACGTTGTGCATTGTTATTGATTTGAATCAACTCAGGTGAGTTCACGAACCCCTTTTTTTGTATTTTGGTTTTTGAACTCGGGGAATGAGAAAACATAGAAACTCATTCGAAACATCTTGATTATTGTGAAGCTTTGAAACGATTTTGATATATACATTTGTGAAACATGAAACCTGATTTGATCAGGTGGAACCTTGAAACGCTTTCGATACATTTTGTGAAACATGAAACCTGATTAGATCAGGTGGAACTCTGAAACGCTTTTGATACATTTTGTGAAACATGAAACCTGATTATATTAGGTGGAACTCTGAAACACTTTCAATACATTTTGTGAAACATGAATCTTGATTAGATCAGGTGGAACTCTGAAATGCTTTCGATACATTTTGTGAAACCTGAAACCTAATTTGCTTCATGTGAAATGCTGAAACACTTTTGAAACATTTTCTGAAACATGAAAACAAAAGCGTTGTAAAACAATTGGTTGAAACACATGACAGTGGGGAGAAACACATGACCAAACTTGTCATTATTTCACGGGTTACACATTAGTCGCTAAGTCCCCTATTCTGTAACCATTAACCGTGGGGGGCGTGATTATTGAGAATAGATTCTATTTGTGATTGACAATCCACGCCCGTGGTTCGTAGCTAAAACCACGACCAGATGTCGAGCGGGCGCTCGATAAGGCTAGAACACACAATGTCTTGCGACAAGGACATTGGGAAGGGGCAAACACTGAACTCGTCAGCTCGGTTACAGGAGCCCAGGAGTTATAATTGGACAGTTGGTCGGGAACTAATACACAACATTGTTGGAAGGAACAATGTTCGCACTGGATACCAATGTTTTACACCCAGTTTGGGACATGAATATTATTTAACTCTTTTTGATGCAAACATTTGATTTGTTTGGGATACATTACATACATTTTTGACAAATAAACTTGTGAACTCACCAGCATATCGCTGATTGTTTAAAATCATGTTTTCTCATATGCATAATGATACAGGGGTGGAGCTGGGAGCTCAGTCCTTGGAGACATATAGTAAAGTCTATGATAGTTAGACTTAACAGTGTGAAACATAGCATAGTATATGTGTGAAACTCAGTTGAAACTGTTATGACATTGAGCTTGTAACTAATGTAGTTATAACATAGTGTGTATTATAAAACATAAGTATTTTTGTTGTAAAAAATGACTGTGAAACCTTGAAAGTCACATAGTACGCTTCCGCAACGACAAGGGTGTGACAGAACTGGTTCCACCTGTACCCGGCCAAAACACGAACCGGAACCGGTCGAAACCCGGAACTGGAACCGGAACCGGAACCGAGTATTGACTTTGTTGACCAGAACTGGAACCGATTGGAACAGGAACCAGTTCCAAAAAAACCCGATTTGTGCACCTCTAGCCAAGACTATTAAAGGAAAGGCTTCCATGGGAACTTCATCATCTTACGAGCCAAAATATGTGCCTACAAATCCAAATCATCTTCAGGATCGGGTCTTTAATCTTGAACAAGGCTCAACTAAGAAAGATCTACATATTGAGTATCTGAGATCAGGCATTTTGGCTGTTGTGGAAAAGATTGAGAGTCTTGAGATTGACATCCGCATTCTACTGAACGACAATGTTGATCTAAGAAAAGAGATAGCTGCTCTTAAAAGTGCAAAGCACGATGAACACCAGAAGAAAGATGGTGATGAGACTAAAAAAGAAAAGGACGATGATGATGAAGCTAAGGAAAAAAAGTGGGACGATGAAGATGATAAGAAGGATGATGATGATGATGTTGATGATGATGGTGCTAATAAGGGTGGAGCCTCTGAGAAGAAGGATGCCAAGGAAGATGATCAGGATAAGGGTGGGGACGATTAAAGAAATGCATCATCAAGCAAGCCAACCGATGATTATGATGATTACCTTCTTGAAGATCTTCCTTATGACATAACTTTTGAGGGATCAGCCGAAGACATGAGTAATGAAGGCTTTCCCGATATGTTCAAGGATATCAGCGTGGAGTCGGTTTTTAATGCCATCATTGATCAATAACTTGAAGAGATTCCTAGAACCTCATTAGGAGAATCTAACGAGGATCAACACGAAGACATATTGCTTGGGAACGTGTCAACCGATCCATACATAGACTACTTGTATGCTCACAAGTATGTCACAGCTTTGTGAGACGAGGTCACAGTCTTCAATCAAGTGATGGAAAGTTGGTTCGACAAGAAAAGAGATTGGAAGCCTGCTCCCAAAGCAGTACAACAAACCTGGATTACTCCCATTGAAGACGAAGATGTTGAGGATCCAGAGTATATATACATTGCATGCTCACGCGATGTTTATGCACACCGCAACGACAGGTCACGAGTCGTCTGCTGGAGTTATGATAAAGAGAAGCAGTTGTATTTGGTGAAACGATTTAACGGGAAGTTGGAGTGTTTCCGAAGACCACATGACTTTTCCTCCTTGCCCAAGATAGATCTGTGGAGCATCAACAACGTCGTATTAAAAAATGACTCCAAAGATAATTAGGCTGGTTTGTTCGCTAAGTTTTTGAAGGATCAATGCGACAAAGACTTTGTTGTTATGAAGCCTGCGAAAGGAAGAATATTTAGGAACAAGTACATGCTTGATCTCATAACGCTCGAGCCATGGATTTGCAGAAAGTATCCACCTCCAAACATGGAGAAATCAGTGCCGATTCATATGAGAGTTACCGGATGACACGCTCAAGGACTTCAAGTTCTTGTACTTTAAAAAGCTGACTTATGGAGCTGTCATCGTCTGTGACTCTCATAACTTTTTCTTTCTGGATCCAATGACTCGCTAAAATTTGGAAGGACTGATATGATGGTTCTGTTTCTGAACCCACTCAGAGTAGCAAGAGGTTATGATCAGGAGGCCAAGCCTTTCACACGTAGCAACTATCACAATCTTTTATGCCGATGCCATACCTTTTAAGAAGATGCTGCAGATCAATTAATTTCATCAGTCTAGGGGGAGTTTGTAGAGCCCGACTAAAGAAGAGAGACTGACAAAATCAAGATCTCATCGAGCTGAAGTTCAAGTTCCTTAATTTTCGTGTACTTTAGTGTTTGTGTACTTTGATTTTCGTGTACTCCTAGACTAGTATAAATAGACGTACAGTGTACTGGTCTAGGATTAGAATCCCGAGGTAGAGCTTCTAGACGCATTGAAGTCACCTTGTAAAAAGTTCACGCATTTATCAATAGAAATTACTTTCTATATATTCTATTTTAGTTTACGCACACAATAAAAGGCATTTGATGATGTTTGATGTCATAAAGTTAAGATCTTGATCAACTTTGGGACCTACATGTGCGTCAATCCTCCTTCCACCCCAACTTAGGGGGTGTATTAGAAGAATTATATGTATTATATTTATATTGATTAGATTAGCATAATTATAGGAGCAAAAATATTTATATTATTGTCAATATCTTATTCTTAGGATCTTAAATAGGTAGTTTCCTTGTCTTCTACGTTGATCTTTTGTATATATAGTTTCCTTGTCTTCTCAATTAATGAAATAAGCAAGCAATCATTTGAATAATTCGCATAATCATGTGAAATCAAGTTTGAATGAAGAATTATTAAGGTAATGATATTTTATTTAATTAAAAAAATGACAATTAGAATAATTATTAGGTAAACTATTGTTATATTATATGTATTTTAACATCTCTTTATAACTAGTTTTATACCCGTCTGGTGGTCAGGTCCAATAATATAATCGAATCAATTTAGTAGATAGAAAGAGGTGATAATTCTAAATTAAATTTACACCGCTCATTTTCATCATTTTAAACGGCTTAGGCCTTGTTTGGGATTGCTTATTTAACTTGAAATGATTTTTTGTCAAAAGCACTTATTAACTTATGACTTTTTGAAATGAAGTTTTTTAAAATGTGTTTGGATTAACTTTTCAAGAATAAATTTTTAAAATGACCAAAAATGACATTTTTTATTGACATCATTTTAAGGTTAGTGTAGGTAAAGGGTAAAGAGTGAGGTAGATTTGTAATTTTATGTAAATGAGTCATAAGTCATTTTGAAAAGATATAATTTTTAGCTTTTGAAAAACAACTTATTACCTTTTTACAAAAAGTCATTTTGAAAAATCTTTTTAAGTTTGACAAACAACTTATTAACTTATTGCCTTTTTTAAAAGGGAAAATTCTCATATTAGCCATGTTGACCATATTTCTTCCCAAAATGTTCATATGTCCACTTCCTCTATAGGCGCCGCCGCCCGTATATATACGAGCGCCGCCCGTGTTTTCGCCCACTCACGTCTCTCCACGTGGCCGTTATGGGCGCCCACGCCCGTAAAAAATCGAAGCCGCCTGATATACGTTAAATTATACATATTATTCGACTCAATTTCCCCCGGTTTTAACGTTAACAACATGTAAATTCATTCACAAATAGTCCTAATTATTGTTTTTGTGAATTTGTAGGATAAACGGCCTTGCTCGGTAGAAAATCAAGCCTTATATGGAATTTCAGCATTTTCTGAGCAAATCCCCAGATGTGCACTGTCATGCCAAATCTTGCACTGGCTGTGCTGGCCCTTGCACTGGCAGTGCTGGCCCATGCACTACCGTGCACAATTTCGCACGACCGTGCATCATCTTGCATGATCGTGCAACCAGGTAATGCTAGGCCATGCATGGCAGTTCAGGCCCATGCACTATCGTGCATAAGCCTAGCACGACCGTGCAAGCTAGCCAATGCCAGGCCAAAGCAAGGCAGTGCCGAGCCAAATGGAGGTAGTGCCGGCCATGACGACTTGCGCATGACCGTGCAACTTTTGGCACGACCGTGCCTGACACATCGAGTCAATTTTCGAGACTTAGCTGAAAATGGCAACTTCGACAACCGTCCCAGACCAAAAGTGAATTTTGAAGGTCTTGAAGATCCAAGGAGCATCCAACACCATCTTGTTTTCAATCCTTGCTTGCTAGTGGTTTGCATCTTGTTATTTTAATCATGTCTCTTGTTAATTTCAGCTACTTTGTTGTTGTTCTTGTAAGCCTTATGAGCTAAACACTTCATTGTCTAGATTATGATGAAACTTTTGTTTATGTGATGATGATTTCATGAATTGGTCAAATGGGTTTATGTCAAGATTCAAGATGAAGTTATGATTGTATTCCAATGATGTTGTAAATTTGTGTAGGTCGATTAATGTTCAAGAATGATGAATGTTTAGTCATACTATGTTGGAAAACCATGATCAAACATGTGTTTATAATCTTACAACTTGTTTTTAAGATTATGCCATGAGATTAGGAATGATAATTGGTTTCTTGAATATTATAAAACTTGCATAAGTATACTTTCTTTCACTAAAGTTTGGAAAAACCATGGTGATATTATGATTTGTTGAATATGATTAACATGTGAGTTAGGAAATTATGGCCAAATGACCTCATTTGCATGATTGTGTTCATAGATTGTAAGTTGGAAGAAATTATGACTTTGTTGAATTTATGCAACTTAGGGTGATTAGTGTGTATAAGTCATATTAGTTTTCCTTAAGTTGTAGAATTAAGATTCTTGACGGATGACTAATTCTTGATTAAATCTTGACATAGACCTTGACATTAGGCTTCATAGAATAATCATAGGTGATTAGAATGTGTTTATCATTTTAATTTTCCAAAAGATTATATGATTAGATATCTGTGACCGAAATCTAGTCAACATTTGGTTTACCAATTCATAATAATCACATCACTAGACTAAGTGGATTCATGATCTAGGCAATTTTCTTAGACTTTAGATTATTTTAAAAATCTCCTTTTAGTTATTATTTTAAAATTCACAAACCCGACTTTTTCATGTTGTTGCTAAACATTGACCGAGGTTTAGTATTGAGAGATATCGTGTCCACGGATTGATATCTGGTTCTTACCATAAGCTATATTATTATACGATAGGTACACTTGCCTATTGTGCGTGATTTAGTTTCTAGTAAAAACCATTTTAAAACTAAAATCTGTGTGAAAAATCCGTCATTAAAAATATATAGTTTCACGCACAACAAGTTTTTGGCGCCGTTGCCGGGTACACGGTGATTTCAAGAAAAATCAGAGTTGGTGATTTAGCTTAGTTTTTAGTGTGAAAATATTTTTTTTATTATTAGTTTATTTCACTAGTTTGATTTTTGCCTTTTAGTTTTTATTATTTATTTATTTTTCAAAATTTTATTTTATTTTATTTTTATTTTTATTTCTTATTTTTAACAGGTTTGATTCGGTAACTCGTTTATGCATTAAGTGTGTATGTCCTCAACCCCCGAGCCGGACATTGTCGAGCCTAGATCGGAACATGAGCGGTATTTTCGGCAAAGGTTGCGGGAGCGATCCCGTATTGCAGCAAATACCATCGAAGGAGACGGAGAGACCGACAATATCTTTGGCACGGGAGACACGACCATGGCGGACCAAGATGATGACCGGGCGATTTCTGACTTCGCGAAACCGTCCCTTGGAGGATTGGAGCCAAGCATCACCCGACCGACTGTTGAAGCTAACAATTTCTAGATCAAGTCAAGTATCATTCAAATGGTTCAGAACACTGTTCAGTTTGACGGGAAGGATCATGAGGATCCTAATCTCCATATCGCGGGATTTCTGGAGATTTGCGCCACTTTCAAGATCAATGGCGCGTCTGATGATGCCATTCGGCTCCGGTTATTCCCATTCACCCTACGTGACCGAGCCAAGGCATGGCTGATTTCCCTTCCCTCGGGCTGTATAACCACTTGGAATCAGATGTCTGAAAAATTCTTTGAGAAATACTTTCCTCCTGAGAAAACTGCGAGGCTGAGAGCTAGGATTCTTTCGTTCCAGCAGGATGATGGTGAGACGTTCTACGAGGCGTGGGAGCGGTTCAAGGATCTGATGCGAAAGGTCCCACATCACGGTTTAGAGTTATGGAGGCAGTGCGAGACATTCTACAATGGTCTCGATGTGAGCGGACGACAGTGGCTTGACAGCTATGCGGGTGGAGATTTTGGAGCGAAGCGACCGCGAGAGGCGTTTGAATTGCTGGAGAAAGCAGCTAGGAAGATGTGACAATTGTATTCGAGAATTACGTCATTAATGACGAAATCACATGTGGTCGTGCTTGAAATCCACGTTGATTTGATTGTTTTAATTATTACAGGTTGATAGTATGCGAAAAATGGTGTTAGTAGATCGGAAAGAAACATCCATCACCTAATGCTTGTTCAAATAGGTGATCAACCGATTTCATGTTTAGAATCATAACTCGAAAATGAAGAGAATGAGTGGAAGCAAAATCGCGAAACGAGGCTCCGATTTCAAGATACACTGAGTCAAAGATAGCGTTAAATAAGAGGTCAAATATTTTGAACTCTTTAGGTCTTGAGATTATAACCATTGTAAAGAGCTCGAAAAATCGTGAATGTAAGCGAAAACCGTGCGCAAAACGGAGTTCGTATGCTCCCGGAATCGCGAAAACAAAATCGGGTCTAACTAAGGTGGTGGAGGTACGCGAAGCAACTCTTTGCCACTCTTGGCGGTACGCGACGGACCAGAATGCATAAAAATCTGATTTTCTTGATCAGATTTCATTTCTGGTCGATTAACTCGACTTCCAGACGCCTAAACCCAAATTTTTACCATCAAATCTTCATCTTGAAGGCTTCTAAACCCACGGATCACACCAAGGAACATATCTACAAGTCCCGATCATCATATCTGTCCGAGAAATCCGTCAGATTAGGTAACGGTTTGTTTTAACCTTCTAGTTTGATAATGGTTAGATTAAATCTTGTTTTGAATATAATATAATAGTTATTGTTGTGGACTATTGCCTAGTTGATGGCTAGGAATGGTTAGAAATGAAGAACACGGTATGTTAACGGTTAAATCTTTGTTTTGATCCGTTATAATGCCCGGTTTTCATGAAAGCACAATAATGGTTATAATGGTTTAAACCATTTGATTGTAACAATGATTGTGATTGTCTTGATCATTTCTTGAAATGCTAGGTTAAATCCAAGTGTTTCAAACTAATCACAATCATTAACATACTCATTGAAACGATTATCTGATGTTTATGATAACAGTGAGATTAGTATGTTAAACATGGTTACTAAACCTATTATAATGCTACATTGTGATATTTCATGATACTTGGGTAATCAATAACAATGATTAATCATTCCTAAGCCATTAAACTATCTAGAAACTGTTTTAGCATTATGATCAACAATATTAACTATTTGGTTAATCTGAGATTATTTTGATTAATCAAACATGTCATCAACCTTGTATTAGGAACCTGAATCAATATAGGTTCCTACATTATCATACATTGTATGATACGATATTAAAACAATTAATTAAATACTTAACCTCAGTTCGATGACTGTTAAGGCAATGTCTTTGACATTGGAAGTATAGAAAGATCTAATCAGTAAGTTAAAACATAAGTAACTCATAAAACATTAATGAATTGCAGAATTCTCTTCAGATTTTGTGTGATAACTCAAAATCAAAACACTTCGATAAAACAGGTGAGACTCATAACCCCTTTTCTTTAAATATTTACCAAAAATTGGGGTGGAACATGTAGATACATTTTTAAAACATATTTTATCAACTATTGTGAAATCATATATCAGTATCATCATGAAAATCATGATAAAAATCTATCAACTACTGTGAAATCATATATCAGTATCATCAAGAAAATCATGGTAAACAATCATCAAATGAATGTTTTATCAATCAATAAAAACAAGTGTATCACTTGGGAACTTTGGTTATGTGGATGCTATGGAGGACATTCTTATGTAAATATCATTAACTTGTTATCAAGCCCTTGGTAGTACTGGTATGATCATATACGGGAAAACAAGTATCATTATCACAAATCGCTCCAACCGTGGGTTGGACATCATCATGTGAGCTAACAATCATTACTAACGATCATTTATCATTAGGTTTGATGTTTGCATGCTCAATTAGATTCAATTTCAAAGTACCTGTTTGATCACTTGTGATTACTACATCATGAAAATCATTGTTTGAACAATTATTTTGAATCAACAAAACCTATGATTCTCACTCAACTATTCGTAGTTGACTTTTATCTACATGTTTTAGGTAATCGGGAGCTTCAGTAAAGCAATCTAGGTCAGGATCAACAACAGAAATAGTTGTGACCTAGAAAGAGAACAAAAACATCGTATTGTATAATAATTATCTTACGATAAACTTGTTGTATAATACATATGTTATGTTTGTTTAAATGAAATTAATTTTATGAAACATAGTAAATCATGGGTTATTCTCCAACATTGGCACATGAACACATAGTCACGCGCCGTGGATTCCGCACGCGGCGTGGGTTGTGACAGATGTGGTATCAGAGCCAAGGTTGTAGAGAATTAGGTTAACCTTAATGGATGACCTAGACTACAACTTAAGCGTCCCTTATGTGTTTATGTGCTTTCTTACCTGAAACTCTTGATCCTTATCTTATACATCATGCTAAATCTATTGTTTGTCATTCTGTCTTTAGAATGGCCGACAATAATCCCAATGATGAGACAGACCGCCTTGCAGCTGTTATCACTTGACAAGTGGCTCAAGTCTTTCCAAATCTAGTTACCCAATTAAACAAATCTTATCAAAACTCTCCTAATGGTTCTTAGTATCGTCCTACTCAGAAAAATGGTGAGAATTCAAATAGCTTTAACTTTAAGCAATTCAACGATGCTAGGCCCAAAACTTTCTCTCGGATAGAAGGTGCCACTGGACTCATTCAGTGGTTTGAATCGATTGAGGATACCTTGGACTACACTAACTGTCCAGAGGATCAAAAAGTGAAAATGGCTGCAAGCGCGTTCCAACAAGGAGCCTTGACCTGGTGGAATGCTGAGAAGAGGAATAGAGGCAGGGAAGCTGCCTTAAGCATGTCTTGGGCCGATTTCAAAGCTCTTTTGGGTGCACAAGTTTGTCCCAAGCATGAAATGAAGAATTTGGAAGATGAACTATACAGTCTAGTTCAAGTAGGTGGAAATAATCGCACCTATAGTACCCGATTTCAAGAGCTCAGTATTTTGGTACCTCACATGGTTACTCCTGAATCCCGCCAAATCGACATGTACATTGGAGGATTACCATTGCTTATCAGGAGTATGGTGATGGGTAGTAACCAGCAACACTGCAATCAACAATACATCTAGCTGCTGCTATTACCAATGAATTCGTGTAGGGTGGTCAGCTTACTCGAACAAATGATGTTCTTCCTGTGGTTAAGGAAGAAAATAAACTAACAGAGCCACCTAAAAAGAAGCAGAAAACCAAGAAAAGCTTAGCCATATCATCAACCCCATCTGCTTCTGTAAATCAAGCACCGTCAGTTGTAGAGTCTACAACAAACTCCAGAAGATCATACACTGGACCTCATCCTCTATGTAACAACTGCAAGCATTATCATCCATTTGGCTGACAGTGCTGGAAATGTACCAAGTGTGGGAGATATGGTCATTTGGATAACAATTGTCGATTCACGGGGAAAATAATCACTGCAGCTACGTCGATACCTGCACCAAAACCAGTTGGGCCAGCATGCTTTGAATGTGGAGCAACTGCTCATTTCAGGAACAGATGCCCTAGACTTTCTAACAACAATCAAGGTCAAAATGCTTCAGCACGCGTGTTTGCTCTGACTGCTCCTGAAGCACGCGAAGAAACTACGGTTGTCACAGGTACGTTCACTATTAATGGTCATTATGCTTCAGTTCTCTTTGATACTGGTGCCGACAAGAGCTTTGTCTCAACATCAATTATACATCATTTGGGTAAGTCGGTAGAAGAATTAGAATCCTCATATACCATAGAAATAGCAAAGGGTAAACTTATACATGCCAATTCTATCATTCGTGATTGTACACTGAAACTCAATAATCATGAATTCTCTATTAATTTGATCCCAATGAACTTGGGAAGCTTTGACATTGTTGTGGGCATGGATTGGTTATCTCCTAATCATGCCGAAATCATTTGTTCAAATAAGCTTGTACAAATTCCGTTACCATCTGGGGAAACATTACGAGTCTATGGAGACAAGCCTTGTCGTACACTCAAGATAGTATCATGCATGAAGGCTTGAAGCTATCTTCGCAAACAATATCCCGCTTTCCTAGCACATGTTGTGGCTAAGGAATCTCCTAAGAAAACTATTCAGGATATTCCTGTCATTCTTGACTTTCCTGAAGTATTTCCTGATGAACTACCTGGACTTCCACCAGTACGTCAAGTAGAATTCAGAATAGATCTTGTACCAGGGGCAAATCCTGTTGTCAAAACACCTTATCGTCTTGCACCCTCTGAGATGCAAGAACTCTCAAGTCAGCTACATGAGTTATTAGATAAAGGTTTCATCAGACCTAGTTATTCTCCCTGGGGTGCACCAATTCTGTTCGTCAAAAAGAAAGATGGATCGTTTAGAATGTGCATCGATTATCGTGAACTCAACAAGTTAACTATCAAGAATCGTTATCCATTACCAAGGATCGATGATATATTCGATCAACTTCAAGGAGCTACTTATTTCTCTAAGATTGATCTTCGATCTGGTTATCATCAACTGAGAGTTCATGATGATGACATTTCTAAAACAGCGTTCAGAACACGCTATGGACACTATGAATTTTTGGTTATGCCCTTTGGACTAACAAATGCTCCCGCGGTGTTCATGGACCTTATGAACAGGGTGTGTAGACCCTATTTAGATCAATTTGTCATTGTCTTCATTGACGACATATTGATTTACTCTAAGACTGAGAAGGATCATGAAACTCATCTCAGGCTCATTTTGGAACTTCTAAATAAAGAACAGCTTTACGCTAAGTTCTGGAAATGCGAGTTTTGGATGAAAGAAGTTCAATTTTTAGGTCATGTTTTGGATCTGCAAGGTATTCATGTAGATCCAGCCAAAATTGAAGCTATAAAAGACTGGAAAGCACCAAAGACACCATCGGAAATTCGTTCTTTCCTAGGATTAGCCGGATACTATCGGCGATTTATCACCAATTTTTCCAAGATAGCTGTTCCACTTACTACTCTCACTCAAAAGGATCAACCATTCGTTTGGGGTGAAGCACAAGAAGATGCCTTCCAATTGCTTAAACACAAGCTATGCAATTCTCCTATTCTTAGTCTACCAGAAGGTAACAATGACTTTACAATCTATTGTGATGCTTCTAACTTGGGTCTGGGTTGCGTGCTAATGCAACGAGATAAAGTCATTGCTTATGCATCACGACAACTCAAGATTCATGAAAAGAACTATACAACACATGATCTTGAGTTAGGTGCTATAATTTTTGCTTTGAAAATTTGGAGACATTACCTTTATGGTACCATATGTGTTATATACACAGACCATAAAAGTCTTCAACACATTTTTGATCAAAAGGAACTTAATATGCGACAAAGACGTTGGATAGAATTACTCAATGATTACGACTGTGAAATCTGGTATCACCCAGGCAAAGCTAATGTGGTGGCAGATGCATTGAGTCGAAAAGACAGAGTTAAACCCAGAAGAGTGCGAGCATTGGAAATGACTATTCAGACTAGTCTTATACCCCAAATCCGTAAAGCACAACAAGAGGCACTTACTGAGATTCATGTTTGTGACGAAGCTCTACAAGGTTTAAATCAACGATTTGAAAAACCAAATCAGATGGAGCATACTATTTCCTAAATCGAATATGGGTACCTTCTTTTGGCAATCTAAGGAAAGTAATTATGGACGAAACCCATAAATCTCAATATTCGATTCATCCAGGCGCAGACAAGATGTACCAAGATCTTCGTGAATTCTATTGGTGGCCTGGAATGAAGAAAGACATTGCTACATATGTTAGTAAATGCCTCATGTGTTTATGTGTAAAAGCTGAACATCAAACCCTCTGGGTTACTACAGCCATTGGAGATCCTAGTATGGAAATGGGAGCAAATCTCTATGGACTTCATAACTTAGTTGCCTAAAATGCCTAGGGGTCATGATGCAATTTGGGTTATTGTTGATCGATTGACTAAGTCAGCACACTTCTTAGCCATTCGAGAGGACTACAATACGAACAGGTTAGCCAAACTATACCTCGATGAAATTGTGAGCCGACACGGAGTGCCAATCTCAATTATCTCTGATAGAGAGCAGATTTACTTCAAGGGTTTGGCAAACGTTTCAAAAGGCTTTAGGTTCACAACTTAATCTTAGCACAGCTTACCATCCTCAAACCGATGGCCAAACCGAACGAACCATTCAGACTTTAGAGGATATGTTAAGAAGTTGTGTTATTGATTTTGGTGGTAGCTGGGACACTCACCTTCCTCTAGTCGAATTCTCCTACAACAATAGCTACCACACAAGCATCAAATGCGCACCATTTGAAGCTTTATATGGACGAAAATGTAGATCTCCTGTTTGCTGGGCTGAAGTAGGTGAAAACCAATTCACAGGTCCGGAACTTATACAAGAAACAACTGATAAGATTGCTGTTATACGAGATCGAATCAAGGCTGCGCAGGATCGTCAAAAGAGCTACGCTGATACTCGAAGAAAGCCTTTAGAATTCCAAATTGGTGACAAAGTTATGTTAAAAGTCTCTCCATGGAAAGGCATAGTCAGATTCGGAAAACAAGGTAAACTAACATCTAGATATGTTGGTCCTTTCAAGATCCTTGAAAGGATTGGACCAGTAGCATATCGATTGGAATTACCTTCCGAACTCAGCAATATACATGATGTATTTCATGTATGCAATCTTAAAAAGTGTTTATCAGACGAATCCCAAATCCTTCCTCTTGAAGAAATTCAAGTTGAAGATAAGCTTCAGTTTGTTGAAGAACCTATTGAGGTTATGGACCATGGAGTCAAGAAACTAAAACGCAGTCGGATACCTATCATGAAGATTAGATGGAATTCCAAGCGTGGACCTGAGTTCACTTGGGAACGTGAGGATCGTATGAAAGATAAATATCCTCACTTGTTTTCATAAACAGACAATCATAGATGAGCGCAAACTGAATTTCGGGACGAAATTCCAATAACAGGGGGAGACTGTGACAATCGTATTCGAGAATTACGTCATTAATGACGAAATCACATGTGGTCGTGCTTGAAATCCACGTTGATTTGATTGTTTTAATTATTACAGGTTGATAGTATGCGAAAAATGGTGTTAGTAGATCGCAAAGAAACATCCATCACCTAATGCTTGTTCAAATAGGTGACCAACTGATTTCATGTTTAGAATCATAACTCGAAAATGAAGAGAATGAGTGGAAGCAAAATCGAGAAACGAGGCTCCGATTTCAAGATACACCGAGTCAAAGATAGCGTTAAATAAGAGGTCAAATATTTTGAACTCTTTAGGTCTTGAGATTATAACCATTGGAAAGAGCTCGAAAAATCGTGAACGTAGGCGAAAACCGTGCGCAAAACGGAGTTCGTATGCTCCTGGAATCGCGAAAACAAAATCGGGTCTAACTAAGGCGGTGGAGGTACGCGAAGCAACTCTTTTCCACTCTTGGCGGTACGCGACGGACCAGAATGCATAAAACTCTGATTTTCTTGATCAGATTTCATTTCTGGTCGATTAACTCGACTTCCAGACGCCTAAACTCAAATTTTTATCATCAAATCTTCATCTTGAAGGCTTCTAAACCCACGGATCGCACCAAGGAACATATCTACAAGTCCCGATCATCATATCTGCCCGAGAAATCCGTCAGATTAGGTAACGGTTCGTTTTAACCTTCTAGTTTGATAATGGTTAGATTAAATCTTGTTTTGAATATAATATAATAGTTATTGTTGTGGATTATTGCCTAGTTGATGGCTAGGAATGGTTAGAAACGAAGAACACGGTATGTTAACGGTTAAATCTTTGTTTTGATCCGTTATAATGCCCGGTTTTCATGAAAGCACAATAATGGTTATAATGCTTTAAACCATTTGATTGTAACAATGATTGTGATTGTCTTGATCATTTCTTGAAATGCTAGGTTAAATCCAAGTGTTTCAAACTAATCACAATCATTAACATACTCATTGGAACGATTATCTGATGTTTATGATAACAGTCAGATTAGTATGTTAAACATGGTTACTAAACCTATTTTAATGCTACATTGTGATATTTCATGATACTTGGGTAATCAATAACAAGGATTAATCATTCCTAAGCCATTAAACTATCTAGAAACTGTTATAGCATTATAATCAACAACATTAACTATTTGGTTAATCTGAGATTATTTTGATTAATCAAACATGTCATCAACCTTGTATTAGGAACCTGAATCAATATAGATTCCTACATTATCATACATTGTATGATACGATATTAAAACAATTAATTAAATACTTAACCTCAGTTTGATGACTGTTAAGGCAATGTCTTTGACATTGGAAGTTCAGAAAGATCTAATCAGTAAGTTAAAACATAAGTAACTCATAAAACATTAATGAATTGCAGAATTCTCTTCAGATTTTGTGTGATAACTCAAAATCAAAACACTTCGATAAAACAGGTGAGACTCATAACCCCTTTTCTTTAAATATTTACCAAAAATTGGGGTGGAACATGTAGATACATTTTTAAAACATATTTTATCAACTATTGTGAAATCATATATCAGTATCATCATGAAAATCATGATAAACATCTATCAACTACTGTGAAATCATATATCAGTATCATCAAGAAAATCATGGTAAACAATCATCAAATGAATCTTTTATCGATCATTAAAAACAAGTGTATCACTTGGGAACTTTGGTTATGTGGATGCTATTGAGGACATTCTTATGTAAATATCATTAACTTGTTATCAAGCCCTTGGTAGTACTGGTATGATCATATGCGGGAAAACAAGTATCATTATCACAAATCGCTCCAACCGTGGGTGGGACATCATCATGTGAGCTAACAATCATTACTAACGATCATTTATCATTATGTTTGATGTTTGCATGCTCAATTAGTTTCAATTTCAAAGTACCTGTTTGATCACTTGTGATTACTACATCATGAAAATCATTGTTTGATGTCACACCCTGAGCCGGCGGGGTTGGATCGAAGTCCCCGTCGGGCGGAAGGTTCTCGGGGCGCGATATCGTGGGTGATAATCATGATGATCAGATTGTTTACATAGCATCAATGTTAAGAATAATTAAGCACAATAAAATATTAAGTAGGATTACAAAGTTAAATTACAAAGTCAATGTTTAGTAATTTAACTAAGTAAACCTATCCATAGTGAATCAAATATATCTATCTTGTATCTGTACAAGATATCAAAAGAGAGTTGTATTAATCTAAAAAGATGTGCTTCTTCAAAAGTCAACTAGGATCTATGTCTGGTCATCCTAGTATGCAATCCTGAATCTTAGCGTAATCCTGTGCGTCACCTGAGAAAGCACGTAAGAAAACAAAGTCAACACAATGGTTGGTGAGTTCATATAGTTTTGATGTAAAACTAGTTTGATAAATCCTTCGAATGACAACCTTAACCTCACCATTAACCACCTATACCATCTGTTTCAGTATGCTTATATATAGGGCATATGTAGGGGACAAGCCTCAGCCACCGTCCCACCACATACCGAACCACATGATATATTGTTCCTGATGATAATTAAGCGTCTCATCCTACCTGTTTGATTCCCAAAATGTTTGACTCCAAATGTTTGATTTCAATGTTTGATTCCAATGTTTGATTCCATATGTTTGATTCTTTGAATTTGATTACCCTGTAATTGTTTACCTTGATTCCCCAAATGACAACCTTAACCTCACTAACAACCACCTATGCTATCCAACCAAGTATGCTTATATATAGGGCATATGTAGGGGACATGCCCCAGCCACCGTCCCACCACATACCGGGCTGCTTAACATATTGTTGTTAATGATAATTAAGCATTTCCTTCCACTACTTTGATTCCATGACATGTGATTCTAAGCATTTTGTTTTCCTTGCCCATGTTTACTTTGTTTCCCCCGAAATGACAACCTTAACCTCACTAACAACCACCTATGCTATCCAACCAAGTATGCTTATATATAGGGCATATGTAGGGGACAAGCCCCAGCCACCGTCCCACCACATACCGGGTTGCTTAACATATTGTTATTAATGATAATTAAGCGTTTCACTCCACACTATTGATTCCACAACATATAAGTATTAAGTTTAAGAGGCATCATTATGGACAGTTGAAAACCCTAAGGAATTCAACATCCATCCATAATGATCCTAAATATGACTTGTGACATGTTTTGATAGAGGAACCTTCAAGATAACACAAAGTCAACTTGAATAACCCAATCATTCTAGTCACTTGTCATAACCATGGATGAATCAAGAAGAACATTGAATGACTAGTAGGGGTTGACACACAGGTCAACATGCGGCGGCCAATCAGTCTGTCTTACATGACTCTGACAAAGAAGAACACTGATGACTAGTAGGGGTTGACACACAGGTCAACACGCGGCGGCCAACAGTCTGTCTTACAATGTCCAAAAGTTTATGCATACAAGTCTAAAGCATTCACATAGTTTCACTGATGACTAGTAGGGGTTGACACGCAGGTCAACACGCGACGGTCAATCAGTCTTTTGTTTAAGCATCCAATGTTTCAAGCATTCAAGTGTTCAAGCATCCAATGTATCAAGCATTCCCAGTGTTCATGTATTCCAAGCATATCATGCATTCAAGTATTCAAGTATCCCAAATGTGTCAAGCATTCACATGTTTCAAGTATTCTAAGTATAACAAGTATTCACGTGTTTTCAAGTATTTCAAGTGTATTGAGCATCAAGTGTTTCAAGCATCTCACGTATATAAGTATTTCTAAGCATATATGTTTCAAATTAAGTTTAAGAAAATCATTGTAAGTGTAAAGTAATTTAATACTTTACTAAAGGTGTAGCACATTAACTTTTTGAAATAATTGTATAAAGCCTTAGTGTTTAGTTTAAGTATTTTCAAAGCCTTAAGATTTTGCATATAGTTAAACATAGAGTTTATAAGTTAAACCTCAATTGTATAGTTTAAGCACATAGCTTATAACATAAGTATTTAGCTCAAAGTTTAAATTTTAAGTTTATAGCATAAGCGTTTAGCATAAGGTTTAGGCTTCAAATCTATATTGTAAGCCTCAAGTATATAGTTTAAACTTCTCGTTTATAGTATAAGTATCATGTTTATAGCTTCTCAAAGTATACTAGTTTCCATTTTGATCACAAAGTGTTTGTATAATGTAAATAAGTATAAGGTAAATAGCATTAGCTATTTACACTATAGCCTTAGTCTTTGGTTTCCCACCCAAGCATTTCAAATTCAAGCATTAGTATAAGCTTTGTAAATATGTGTAAAAGCATTTAATAAACATTTCAATAATTGTTTGACATGCTTCTCAGTCCCGAAGTAAAACAAAAGGTTTGAAAAGGGACAAATGAACTCACCTGGTGTTTGAAGTGGTTGACTAATTAAAGCAAAAATGCACGCGCTCACTGTTGTATTTGTTGCTGTATTCACGTCCCTGTATTGGTTTCGTTGTATCTTATAAGTGTATGTTGAAATAATGCGTGTGCGTGCGAATGTTAGTGTTAGCCCTAGAGTGGGCTAATGCACATGAGTCTCGTTAATCATTCGGCCCTTATTCATTGTTCTTGGATTTTACTAATGTATAACCATTTAAAGTAAATGTTTAGCACATGATGTTATATATTCTCATGTTGCACTTATCACCACTTAATTCTTTAAAAGAAATTGTTAAGTGTTATGTTTAAATGTTCATGAAAATGTTGCCACCTTTGTAGTAGTACTCCAAGACCACCATGCCGGTTATGATATTTTGAATCAATTCATTAAATAAAGCTAAATTTCCATTTAATGGGCTGAATGAGTTTAATAAGCTTATAATTGTTCATGGGCCGACTTATGAAATCGTGGTCGTTTTAAGGTTATGTATGAGCCGAATAGATCACATGGGTCAAAGGATGTGTGATGGTTCAATTTCATAGGCTATTGGGCCAACCCATTGGGCCGAATAAGAGATGGGCCTCACTAAGGAATTTAAGCCAAATTGGTTTGGGCTAAATATGTTATATATTTTAGCCAAGTGTCATGAACCACAATGTACGTTGTTCATATAAATTGTTTGACCGAAATTTGGATTGGGCCGCTTGGAATAAGAGTGGACCAGTTGGTATTTTACATGGGCCGATCCTAGTTTCTTCTTGGGCCGCTTATGCAACCATGGGCTGCGAGAGTTTGTTAT
Source organism: Mikania micrantha (assembly GCA_009363875.1). NCBI lineage: Eukaryota > Viridiplantae > Streptophyta > Magnoliopsida > Asterales > Asteraceae > Mikania > Mikania micrantha. The sequence goes on along the minus strand of CM018690.1, from coordinate 1,855,977 downwards.
TGGGCCAAGTTGATACATTGGGCCGAGTATTAAATTCTGGACCAACCCATGTAAATCTTTGGGCCAAGAAATCACGGTTGGGCTGCATGAAATCGACTGGGCCGAGTATTGTGCTGGGCCGACAAAACTAGGCTGTTGATTACACGGCTCTTAATGATAAACAAGTGGGACTCGACCGATCCAAGGGAATAGTTTCAGACATCCAGCGAACCTTTGTTAATGGTTCGGTCAACACAGGTTCGCCACCCTTGCATGGTTCGTGCAGGGTGGCTCCTAAGGTTCGGGAACCCATGGTTCGGCTGATGGTTCGCCGGTGATAGATAGGGTTCGGCCATGGCTTGAATAGGTTCGGCTGCATGAGTTTGATCACAAGGTTCGGCTCTATGGGAGCAAGGGTTCGGCTAGTGAATGGTTCGTGGGTTTTCATGAAAGGTTCGTCAGATATGGGTTCGCTGCTCTACAAAGGTTCGGCGGTGATGCAGGTTAGGTGGGTGGCAGGTTCGATCAAGGAAGGTTCGGCCACCCCAAAAAGGTTCGGCCCCTAGCTGTATCCAGTTCACGAACCTGGTGCACCCTCTTCGTCATCATCGAGCCAAGCCGTCCTAAGTGGTCCTCATGGTTTGTGTTCCGCGATGGGAGGTCCTCCAAGGTGCGAGCTTGATGGGTTAAGCCTTGAACCGGTTAGGGGTGTGGGTGCACATCAAAACCAAAGAAAACCCTATTTTTTTCTTGGATCTAAAAGCTTCATACCTCGATTTCTGCTGGTTAACACTTTAGATCGGTTGTACTTCCATGTAGAGGATGATGAGGGCTTCACGTGGACACCAAGAACGTCCGATTTCGTCTCCAAACGAGTGAGATCTTGAAAGTTGAAGGTGAGAAATTCTAGTGAGAGAGGGGTGACGGGAATGAGAGCTAGAGAGAGAAAGAAATGTGTGAAAATGAAAGAAACTAGTTCTTTCAACGTTTATATACCCCGAGGGTATCCGGGTTTGTTTCGTTTGCTCGGTTTGCGTTTTCGTCGCGTTTCCGGATCGTAACGCGTGTAATTACGTAATTTAAAGAAAATGGTTTTAATTTAAATTATTTTATAGGTTGTAATTCCTAATAAATACTAAATATTAAATTTTTCTTGAATTATTTGTCGTAATTCGTTATCTTATGCTTTTCGTTAATTCTTTCGCGTATTTTATGTTTTACACGTTTTAACTAAAATAGTTTCATTTTAATTTATTCCTGATGAGTTTCAAAATTGTAAAACAGGAAATATTATATTTCCTTAAATTTATTTTCGTTCGATTCGACTTCGTTTTCGTTTTCGTCAGAAAATGTCACTTACGCGCGTCTTCGTACAGAGCGCTAACTGTACGAACACGATCGTATGTTTCACTTTCTGATTTTTGTTTTTCTACTTTTCAGTCATCATTTCAGATTGTTAAACCTTAAATTTATTCGTACAGATCGTCACCTATACGAATGATTCGTCGGTTTAACATTCCGTAACAACAACTGTTAATGCTTTGTTCTGTTTATCCTCACATACGTTTAAACCTAATAATACAAAAATCAAGCATGTTTGCATCTATTCATGATTATCTGATGTGTTTCTGACTGTTTAAACCATGAGATTTAAATCAGGATCTCAGAAACATCGTGTAATAGTTTATGTTCATCATCGAATGTTAATAGCTTCTATGTATTTCTCCTAGTTTGCACCTGAGTTACTGTACAGGTTACTGTACAGTTTACTGTTCCGGTAACGATTCCGGCACAGATGTTACATTTGAACAATTATTTTGAATCAACAAAACCTATGATTCTCACTCAACTATTCGTAGTTGACTTTTATCTACATGTTTCAGGTAATCGGGAGCTTCAGTAAAGCAATATAGGTCAGGATCAACAGCAGAAATAGTTGTGACCTTGAAAGAGAACAAAAACATCGTATTGTATAATAATTATCTTACGATAAACTTGTTGTATAATATGTATGTTATGTTTGTTTAAATGAAATTAATTTTATGAAACATAGTAAATCACGGGTTATTCTCCAACGTTGGCACATGTGTGACAATTCGGCATTCCGGATTAACCCCGTTAATCAGAAACTAACAGAAATGAGGAAAAATTGAACACAATCAAACCTAAGGGATTAGAATTAACCAAAATCAGTCCCAAAACACCTTAATTACAAAGTTTAGACTTGTAATTAGTTAAAAAGCTTAATTTTGACTTTAGAAGTCAAAATTCGAGTGGTTTAATCAAAATAAATTCGAAATTCACATCAACAAGCAATTATAGCCGAATTAAATCTGTTATACTCAACACCTTAATGATTAATAACAGTTACCATGTGTTATTAACACCATTATCAGTCGAATTAAAGGCCAAATGAAACCAAAAGACGAAACCGTCATTTGTAAACACAAAAGTCATGCAATTCGAATACATTATACACAATTGAGCTTTCAAAATACTAATTCGGCACCCTTAGAGAGTTCTGCACCTAACAAATCGATTCCAGAAGCATTGGATGAAGAAATTGATCGAGACCTCGGCCGAACTCAAGGCTACAATTGAACTACATCGATTCTATCTTAAAACAGGTAAGGTTCAACTCCTACAGGACCTAAAAGGTCCGATTAAGGACAAACCAAACTCAATTTGAGTTCTAATACCAATTGATTTGATTTTAAACTCTAGGGTTCTTGATAGGAAACGATTTGGGAATTTCTAATAAAATGAGTTTAAAAATTCAATTCATTTCTACAGATAGTTTCGTGATATCACATTGAACGAAATGCCTATATTAATTTCACTTAGAAATATCGAATTGTATCATTTCGATTTTAGGGTTCATAATGAAAGAACGGTTTGGGGGTTTTCAATGAAACATGTTCGAAAACCCAATCAAATCACATCAACAGTTTCGTATTAACATAATGAACTAGAACCCTATGCCAATTTAATACTAAAACAACTAATTTCATGATGGTGGATTCTAGGGTTCCTAGAATAAACGATTTTGGGGGTTTTTAATTAAATGAATGCAAAACTCAAATCAAACATCACAGAGAGTTTTGAAACTCTCTGTTGAGTGATAACCCTCTATCAATTTCATAAAATAATAATGAATTGTTCAAGATCGAGTATTAGGGTTCTTCGGTTAAACGATTTTAGGGGTTTCGATCGAGGGGGGTTCGAAAATGAAATTAATTGTTAATGTTAGTTTCAGAAACCTCCGATTTTCATAAAAACCTTGGTGATTACATTCAAATACATCAAATTTGATGATTTCAAGTTTTTTGGGTTCATAGGGGAAACGGTTTGGGGTTTTAGATACAAACGAACACAAAATATCAAATTAAAAACACCTGTGAATTCGTTTTCATCAGTAGAAACAAAAACCCATGATTCGGGGATCGATTGGGCTCGAATAGCGGGTCAATTGGGAACCATTTGGTTCGGTTATGATGAACAAAAGGGAACCGGTTGGCTTAAGCATAAAACAATTAAATTGGGATGAATGTCGCGATACCCTAGCGGGCTGAACTGGTAAGACGTGTGTGTTGTGAAGGGAGGGTCGCGGGTTCGATCCCAGACTCCACCGTTTTTGTGAAATTAAAACTATTTTAGCATTTTGAGCATAACTTTCTCATTCGAACTCCGTTTTAACCCGTTCGAATTGTGTTGGAATCAGAATTTCATCTCGAACAAAATAAAATAATAAAATTTATATTTTAACCCGAAAACGTAATCGCGTATAATCACGCTTATTTAAATAAAATCATATACGGCTATATGATTTAATTAAACTATTTTAAAGGCACGCGTATTTATATACGCACACTTCTAACACTCTAACATACATGTGTTGACACGTATGTGAGTTCAAACACAAAACGACATCCCGAATAACACAACGTTATTGTTTAAACACAGATTCTTCGTAGCGGATTTTCTGCGCGATTTCACGTGTGTGATCATTCTGTTTGCTAGCAAAGGTGCGTACACGACCCCTTTTCTTATTTTAACTGTTTTGGGGGAGAAAACATGTGCAACAAACATTTTAGATACATATCACTTGCATGAGTCAGCTATTTACATTAAGTGCGAACATAGCATTACAAGTCCTTACATATCGAACCGTTTAGTTTGCCGTAGTGCAAAGCGTGATAGTTGGAAATAGATCTATTAGGTTTGACAAATCTCACTTGGTAGATTGTAGGTCTACGCAAGTGTTTGACTAGCCAATTCACATTACTATTGTTTGTGCTAGACAATAGTGGGAAAGGCAAATTACATTCAAACAGTCAGCTTCGGTGTCGACCGCTTATGTAAATAGTACAAATGACTAGCTATCATGACTATGCATGTGTGATTATGTTATCTGCAAACATTTCATTTCCAACAGTTGTTTCAAACATTTGTGATCAAACAAACCTGTGTATGCACCAACCTTTGTGTTGACTTGATTTACATGTTTTCTCAAGACGTTATGTGACATTCAGTACCAGATCGTCCGGCAAGTCCGTATGGTATGTGTACTTCCACTATTTACTATGTGTAAATACAAGTATGTGAACAGTGTTTGTGATAACAAAACTCAGAATACAAGAAACAGTTGTACGTATTTAAGTGAAAACTTAAATACTGTAAGTACAACAAGCATGATAAACGATAGTTGTTAGTATTTAGGTGAAAACCTAAGTACAAATAATACAACGAAACAAGAGAAACAACGGTGTTCAAGTAAATAACAAGAACAAGTCGGTTGCGATCTGATATCCACAGATGACAAGAATCAGATGGCCGACAAATCAGAACGAAAACAATGTGAAAACAGTAAGTTTAGTTGAGTCCGTCAGTGAGGAAACACAATTCAAACACAATTGCAGTGTTGTTTCAGAATAACGAACTTACAGTGTGTTTGCGTGAGTGACGATTCACACAAACATATCTGTGAGTTTGGAGTTCAGAAATAATGACTGAAAAGTAGAAAACAAGAGTCGGAAAGCAAAACCATTGTCGTGTTCGTTCGGGTGACGATTCGAACGAATACGCGCGATGGTGACGCGATCTGACGAAACGAAAACGGATATACGACACGAACGAGAATAAATTAAGAAAATAAAAATTTTTAATGTTTTACAATTTTGAAACTCATCAAAATTAAACAAGGAAACTATTTTAATTTAAAAACCGTAAAAACGCTTGTTACGTTCCGGAAACGTAACGAAAACGCGAACCGAGCAACAAAAACGAACCCGAACCCTCTCGTAGTATAAATACATTGAAAGAGTTCATTTTTACTCATTCTCTCTTCTTCTTCCTTCTCTCAAAACCCTAATCCCGTATATCTCATCCCACCACCATTTTCAAGCTTCTTTATTCCATATCTCCCTCAATACTTAACCAAATCCTTCCATCTTTGGACCAAATCGAAGCTCTTGATATTCTCTACAAGAAAGTACAACGGATCGGAAGTTAAACTATCAAAATCTGAGGTAAAATCGAACCCAAAGTTCTGAAAACTAGGGTTTTCGTGAATCCTTTGTTACACCATCAGCCCAAACCGGGTCTACACCTCACCCTTCGAGTCCTAACCCATGGAATCTAGTCCTAACACTCATCAACACGAAGGACCATCACTGACCTGGCTGAGAACACGATTTTAGGGTCATGGGCGCGGCGAGGCTACAGCATGGCCGAAACAGGCCATTCGGCCGAAAGAAAACCCACGAATGGGCATGGCTCGAAAGAGACTGGATTGCCTTTGATTCGCCCGAAGGGAGCCCCATTCGGAGCTTATGGAAATCTCATACGGCAGTCACTTCATTCACCCAGTCTTCCTTCATTCCACCAGCTCCCTCATTCGACCAAGATGTGCTATTCGGCTATGTCCCTTATTCGGCCTACAATCATCCGGCAACCACCAGTCGCCCACCTTCATTCTGGAGACAAAACTCATTCAACCTGTTCCTGTGATAATCACAATCGACCAAGACAAACACCCTCAGGCCCAGAACCTCTTTATTTTCAGCCCACATCTGTTTGGCCCAGTTATTCTTACAACCCAACAGTTTGGCCCAATGCTATTCTACACTAAATTGGCCCAAGGACTATTGTTCGGCCCAGTCTCAATATCTTGGCCCAAGATGGTTTGATTGGTGTAAAGCCCATTAATTAGTTCAACACAACCCACTGATTTGGCCCAATCCTACTTGTTCAGCCCAAACACAAACAATGAGCCCATGACCACCTTATTTCGGCCCATGATGACAAATGGCCCACATAGTCATTACATAAATGAACACATAAAACTCAAGTAAACTACAAGACTTATGACACATACCTTAATGATCAATTAATACCTAGAATTCGATCAAAGTGTGTTAAAACGCAAGGGGTCATCTGTCAAGTACTTCGACGCATCAAAAAGAATGACAACACTTTCAAATAGTTTATAGTTGGGGTTAAAACAAATTAAATTTCTAAGTAATATGTTTAGAAATTCTTATGGGTTAAAAGTCTCATAACTTGTTATGACAATGAAACAAGTAAGACACACAATATAGCAAAAAATACTAATGATGAACTCTAACCAAAGAACCTGGGCCGAATGAAGAACAATGATTGAGACTTACGAGTGTTAGCCAAATTTGATGGCTAACACATACGCGCACACACGAATCCCTACAAATTTATACTCATAAGTACAACCATCGTGAAATGAATACATGATCGTGAAAACAAACTCAAGTACAAACAAGAGCGCGTGCATTCTCGTTTAAGCTAAGTCAACCCTCAACTGCTACAAGGTGAGTTCATATGCCCCTTTTCTAATCTTAACTGATTTTAAATTCTCGGGGCTAAGAAACATGCTTAACTTTTATTTATTTAAAAGTTTAATGTTTAACATATTGATTATACTTTGATTTGATAATATAGATTTAATTATTATCGTTTATCATTATATGCATGCTTGTATGATCATATGATATAACAAGATTAACTATGATGAATATGATAATATAATTTCATAACTCATCAACAGAATAGAATAACCTAGTTGTAAGATTATATCTCACAACACTTAGTTATTCTTACAAGAACAAACATTGAGATGAACACAGATGAACATGATGACAAGAAACAAAACACAGGAATGATATAACGATAACACATCTTTATAATATCATTCTACACTAGAGTTAACTAAGAGTAGTAAGTCAAGTACTTATAACACTTAGCCTATAACTCAACACATATTACAAGAGAACATGGTACAAGAATCATCCACCACCTGAGTCGACTAAGGGAAATAAGACAGGTTCTTATTACCGCTTAGTGACAACATGGTGATTACATGGAATAACAAGGAATGATAATCATGATAATGTAACTTCATGATAACAACATCATTCACACAATGATTAACATAATTTAATAAGACAAGTTCTTATTTAACTTTGTTAATAATCACGAGAACATACGACAATGATGACAGATGACACATCGATGAACACAATACAATTAATTGCTATTGAACTGTTGTATTATATCATTTCAATCATGTGCTATGTATTCAAGTTAATCATGTAAACCCCTTATTGAAATCGCTGACCAGTTAGTTTGACGTGACTAAACCAACGATAACATAGTGGTATCATAGGTTTGACAAACCTCTAGCTTGTAGGGCCAGTATGTTGATCATAATGACTCATTGGCCGGTAACGTATGACCGGTAACAGGGCGACTTCAAGTCAGGTTCTGGGAAAGCGTCACATGGTGATATTAATAAACAGGAATATTGTAATTAATCCAACGGGACCCTATTTTTTAGTAGGTTGAGGAATTGATCTCACCTCATGTTTCACTACTAGTAATAGCTCTCGCTGAGGACATTAGGAATACAAGGTGGTAGAGGTAAATCGGATGCATTGTACTCTGATTATGTGAGGAGTACAATGGATTCCTTTTAGGCTCTATGCACTTCAAGTGAGAACAAATGACAATTGGTTAACTAACACTCTTAATATTTAAAAGTGATTAACAGTTAACCCCACAGGTAATAGAATAATACAAGGACCAGATTAAATTAATCTAAATTCCTTAACATATCAAGGGTTTATCAATACTTAGGGTTGATAACTAAACCCCTCTCACGTTATATTATTCTACATATGATACACAAATGAATACACATCGGACAAGTCGAACAATTGGGAAATGGATATCTTTAGTTGTATCGCAAGTGGTGTGGAAATTGACTGAGCATGTGGTGGGATGGCGTCTGGGCTTGACCCTTTCGTATGCCCTATATATAAGCATGCTTGATCAGGTGATACTCCACTTGTACATATAACTAGGGAAAGGCCATTGGGTGGAGCAGGTGAAGCAATCATTACAAGTAGCAAGTATGACATTGTGACTGTGTGCATGAACATTTCAAGGTTTTCAATTACTAAACTTATGAACTCACCAACCTAGTGTTGACTTTGTTTAAATGCATGTTTTCTCAGGTGACGAACAGGTTTAGTCACCAGGCATCAAGAACATAGCTAGAGGACTTTTAGAAGACCTAGCTACATTTTGTGTGATCATACTTTTGCAAATGACAAAACAATGAATCATATTTTGTAGATCTTGTACAGTTACAAGATATAAACACATTGATTCTTTTGGATAGATTTACTTGGTTAAATTATGAACGATACATTGTAATTTAACTTTGTAATTCTATATCATTGTCATGTTTACATTTCTCAATTATACATCATGTGCTATGCAAACAATCTGATCAATTCGATTATCAAACGATATCGCGCCCCGGGAACCTTCTGCCCGGCGGGAAAGTCGATCCAGCCCGCCGGCTCGGGGTGTGACACGTTAAGGTACAAGAACAAGCAAGCTTGGACTAGGATGTGGAGTCGCATGCATATTTTAATTCTTGTATTTTGAATTTGGACATTTGAGATTTTGACTTGTAATTTACAGTTTTCAAACCGTTACGTTTGTTATTGTTTTCAAAACGCTTCCGCAATGTTATAACTTTGATATTATAGTTTTAAACCAAGGTTATGTTTGAAAAGCATATAGAGGTCTTTCGTTATGTCTAATGTTCTGAGATCCTGGTTTGTCACGTCCCAAACGGTATGATTCCGTTAGCGGAAATTTGGGGTTGTGACAGATTGGTATCAGAGCCATTGGTTATAGCGAATTAGGTTTGCATTAGTAGACTTAGACTATAAATGTTAGACATTAGACACATTTGTTTATACATCTGGGTTTTTCATAGTATTTACATATGGTATTATGTAACAAATATGGCAACACCATCACCACCGCACGTGATCGTACTTGAGGACGAGGAGCCGATAGCTCCAGCATTTCAGGATTTTGAGGAGGATCCGGAGGAGGATCCCGAGGAGGTTCCAGTGGAGGATTCGGAGGAGGATCCCGACGAGGACGACCTGGAGGAGGATCCAGAGGAGGATCCTAAAGAGGATCCTGAGGAGGCACCGCAGGAGGACCCACAGGAGGCTCCTGAGGAGGATCCCGCTGAGGAGTTTTCCTACCATATGCCACCTACATTTTGTGCCTCTAAGAGGTCACGATTTGAGGCTGATGATGTCGCCCGACTGACCTGGGAGTCAAAGTGGGTTAATGATAGGATCAAGCACATCGCGCAGGAGCTCAGAGATGTGAACGCTCGATATGCGGAGCTTCATAGTGTAGTCCAGGGGATGGAGTCTCACATTGTACATCTGACTACACGAGTGCAGGAGGAGGAACACCGAGCTGACATCGCTGAGGGGAGGTTGATTACGTTGGAGGAGCAGTTTGTATCCGACCAAGAGGAGGAAGAGGAAAACGAGGAGATACCAGCACAGGATGTTGATTCTGATGCTGATTCTACTATTGAGGATGCCTGATTTCTTTTTATTTTAAACCTAGAAGGGGCGGGTTGTGTCCCTGTATTAGATGTTTGAAACCTTATGTTTTGATATTGAAAGCATTGTAATCACTTTGAATTATTATCTATTGGAAAGTTATTACTTATTGCCAACAGTTGTGTTAAATCATACAGTTACATGTTTGTTTGTTGTATTGTTTACACATTTCACATTAGACTTCGATAACTCTCTAACACTCATTTTAACTATGAAGATCATGGCTGACGAGAACATACATATGACATCAACAACAGGGTCGCGGAGGCTATCGCGAACTACACCCAGACACACACGACAGGACCACATGGTCCAGCAGGGGGATTGGTGAACCCACAGGTGTGCACGTTCAAGACGTTCTTGGACTGCAAACCTCATAATTTCAAAGGATCGGAAGGGGCCATTGGACTCCTTCGATGGATTAAGAAAGCAGAATCAGTATTTGAAATGTGTAACTGTCCGGAGGAAAACAAAGTCAAATATGCTACAAGTACGTTGGAGGGTCCAGCATTGACTTGGTGGAATTCTAATGTTCAGACTTTGGGATTGGGAGAAGATAATTCCTTAACCTGGAATGGGTTCAAGACATTACTGCAAGAAGAATATTGCCCTCGCAGTGAAATGCAGAAGCTGGAAGAGGAATATTGGCATCTGAAGATGGAGGGATCTAATATCGAGGAGTACACTACTCGATCACATGAACTAGCCAGACTCTTACCTCACATGGCTACTCCACCAAGCAAGTGGATTGAGAGGTACATTGGGGGATTAGTGCCTCTGATCCAGGGGTTAGTCACTTCTGCAAATCCCACCACTATTCAACAAGCTGTTCGGTTGGAGCATCAACTGACTGATCATGCAGTGTTACAAGGAACTCTGCCTAAACGAACAACAACTACTAAGGTGGGAGACCACAAGAGGAAGTGGGAAAGCAGCAATTCCAAGAATTTCAGCCAACAATCGTTTCAGCAGAACCGCAAGCAGGATTCAACCAAAACTTATCACAATTCGAACAGTGGTCAGAAGTCATCTGGGGGGTATATTGGTAAATACCCAAAGTGCAACAAATGTGGATTCCATCATGTTGGGAATCAGTGTGATAAGTATCGGTGCCAACGATGTGGTAAAGGAGGGCATGCAGCCAAAGACTGCCGCGGGGAACTGCAAAACAACTCCAACAATCAGAACAACAATCAGAAAGGGTGTTACGAGTGTGGCAAGCTGGGGCATTTCAAAAAGGATTTCCCACAACTCAAGAAGGGCGGGGCCAATGATACAAACAGCAACGGTAATGGCAACGGCACCAATAACAACAACAATGGTGCTAGGGGCAGGGCGTTTGTGATTGGAGGACGACAAGCAGGGGAGGATCCCAACATTGTCACGGGTACGTTCCTCTTGAATAATCACTATGCCTCTATGCTATTTGATACTGGTGCAGACCGGAGTTTTGTATCTAGTACATTTTCTAAGTTGCTAAATGTTAGTCCTACTGCCTTAGAAAACCCATACACTGTAGAACTAGCTGATGGCAAGTTAATTGTTGTTGAACAAATCCTCAAGGGATGTATGCTTGATTTGATGGGTCAAACACGAGAAATTGACCTTATGCCTATCACTTTAGGCAGTTTTGATGTAGTCATTGGCATGGACTGGTTGTCGAAACACCAGGCTGAAATAGTATGCCATGAAAAGATCGTTCGTATACCTCTTCCACATGGAGAGACACTATATGTACAAGGCGAGAAGAGCAGTACGCCACTGCGTCTCATATCTTGTATGAAAGCACACAAATGTCTGCGTAAAGGTCATACAGCAGTTATAGCACTTATAACTGAGAAGCCGGTAGCTGAGAAGAAGATTGAAGACATCCCAGTAGTTTGTGAATTTCCTGAAGTATTTCCAGAAGACCTACCGGGATTACCACCTGTCAAACAAGTGGAATTTCGAATCGACCTTACACCAGACGCAGCACCGATAGCTAGGGCGCCTTATCGACTTGCACCGTCAGAAATGCAAGTGTTATCTACACAACTGCAAGAGTTGTTGGATAAGGGCATTATACAACCTAGTTTTTCACCATGGGGAGCTCCAGTCTTATTTGTCAAGAAAAAGGACGGGACTTTCCGTATGTGTATCGATTACCGGGAACTTAACAAGGTTACCATAAAAAACCGGTATCCGTTACCTAGAATTGACTATCTGTTCGATCAGTTGCAAGGTTTCGAGTTACTACTCGAAGATTGATCTCAGATCGGGTTACCATCAACTCAGAGTCCAAGAGGAAGATATTCCAAAGACAACATTCAGAACGCGCTATGGCCGTTACGAATTCTTGGTCATGCCATTTGGGTTGAAAAACGCTCCAGCAGTATTCATGGATCTCATGAATCGAGTATGCAAACCTTATCTTGATAAGTTTGTCATTGTTTTCATTGATGACATACTCATCTATTCTCAGTCTGAGGAGGAGCATGCTGAACACCTTCGATTGCTATTAGAATTATTGAAACAAGAACAATTGTACGCTAAGTTCTCGAAATGTGACTTATGGATGCGAGAAGTTCAATTCTTGGGTCATATAGTCAATGAAAAGGGCATACATGTTGATCCAGCAAAAATTGAAGCGATTAAGAATTGGGAAGCACCAAAGACCCCTACCGAGGTACGACAATTCCTTGGTTTGGCGGGTTATTATTGACGATTCATTGAGGGTTTCTCAAAGATCGCTCAACCACTTACAGCTCTTACTCACAAAGGAACAAAGTATAACTGGACTGATAAACAGGAAGCTTCATTCTAGTTACTGAAACAAAAACTCTGCAATGCACCGATTCTGTCCTTACCGGAAGGAACAGAAGACTTTGTGGTGTATTGTGACGCATCTGCACAGGGTTTGGGATGTATGTTGATGCAGCGTGATAAAGTGATTGCTTACGCTTCAAGGCAAATACGACCACACGAAAAGAATTACACTACCCATGACTTGGAGTTAGGAGCAGTGGTATTTGCTTTGAAGATTTGGAGGCATTACTTATATGGAACCAAGTGTACCATTTACACTGATCATAAGAGTTTGCAACATATCTTTGATCAGAAGGAACTCAATATGAGACAGCGACGATGGGTCGAGTTGTTGACTGATTACGAATGCGCAATCAAGTACCATCCGGGAAAAGCTAACGTGGTAGCTGATGCGTTAAGCAGAAAAGACACAACATCGACAAGACGGGTTCACACACTTATGATGACGATACATACTGACTTACCTGACAAGGTACGCAGTGCTCATCTTGAAGCCTTAGAAAAGGATAACTTGGAACATGAATCCTTACGAGGGATGGAAAGACAATTGGATGTCATGCCTGATGGAACTCGTTGTTTCATGAATCGACTTTGGATACCTTTGCATGGTGGTTTAAGGGAACTCGTGATGGATGAAGTGCACAAATCCAGATATTCAGTCCATCCGGGATCAGATAAGATGTATCATGACTTGAAGGCACTGTATTGGTGGCCTCACATGAAAGCTGACATTGCTAAGTACGTTAGCAAATGTTTGACTTGCTCTAAAGTCAAAGTTGAATATCAGAAACCATCTGGTTTACACATCAACATTTCAAATTTCATACTGTAAGCAAAAACACTTTATACAATTGGTTTTATTACAAACATTTGTGCTACATTACATCTTATGTGCTACGTTTCATATGTTACATGATATGGTAGTACATACATGATTAGTTTCAAACATTTGCTATGTGCGAGGTTGCATAGTACAAACAGTTACGAACATTCACTATGTGCAAGGTTACATAGCACAGTATTATCAAACACAAACATTCACAGTTAGATGTACTAACTAGTGTACACGCAAACAGTTACATAGAACGATCACACTTAGTTGTGATGTTGCAAACATTGGGTTTTGTGTGTGAGTACACACAAGCACACAGAATGATCAGACATCACACTAACATGCACAATCTGAACTCGTAAGTAGTTTCCTAACTACTTCTAACACTAAGCAATTTTCGAGACGAAAATTTCTTCAACAAGGGGATGATGTGACAATTCGGCATTCCGGATTAACCCCGTTAATCAGAAACTAACAGAAATGAGGAAAAATTGAACACAATCAAACCTAAGGGATTAGAATTAACCAAAATCAGTCCCAAAACACCTTAATTACAAAGTTTAGACTTGTAATTAGTTAAAAAGCTTAATTTTGACTTTAGAAGTCAAAATTCGAGTGGTTTAATCAAAATAAATTCGAAATTCACATCAACAAGCAATTATAGCCGAATTAAATCTGTTATACTCAACACCTTAATGATTAATAACAGTTACCATGTGTTATTAACTGTAACACCAGTGCCGGAACCGTCACCGGAACAGTGATCTCTACAGTACATGAACAGTAAATCAGGTACATATTTCAGTTATCAATTGTATATCATTTGCATTACATTCAATTCAGAAAACAAAGTTCAGAAATAGGGTTCTTGAGTCAGATAATTATTTGACAATACAGAACCATCATGTGATTTATTTGCTACGATTTATTATGTATAAACGTATGTGAGACTCTAAAGAACAAAACACACGAATATTGTTATGTGAATGCTAAATCGACGGGTTATTCGTATAGGTGACGATCTCTACGAATATATCCGAAAGTTTAACGTTCTGAATGATATTCTATAATTAGAAAACAAGATTGAAAAGTATAGTTATCGCCGTGTCCGTACGGGTGACGATTCGAACGAATACGCGCGACGACCGTACATTTCGATTTAAACAGTAAATTAATATTTTAAATTTAAAATAAATAAGAAGATATTAGTTAATTTATTAGGAATCACAACCTAGAATAATTAAATGATTTCTAATTTTATAAATCGTGTCGTTTCGTCTCGAAAACTACGCGAAACCGAACGAGACCGAACGAGTGGGTATTTTTCCCCACATTTAATGTGGCAATTAAATGCCACAACCACCACCATTTCACCCATCTCTCTCTCAATCTCGTCCTACTCCCTCTCTCTCTAGTTCTCTTTCAAGATTCAATCTTCTCACTAAGTTTTGAAGCTCAAATCTGGGTGGATTCAAGTGTTCTAGGCGTCATTACAATCCTCTCATCTTGTAGATTACAGAAGTACAAGTATTGTGAACTTTCATCCACGAAATCTAAGGTAAATATCCATTTTAAATTCGGTTTTATAGGGTTTTCAAGAGTTCATGTGGTTTTGGTTACTATAATCGATATTAAACACTTAAAACACTTAGATGAAGGTGTATACACGTTTAGGTATTGTTAGGAATGTGATTGTAACAGATTGGAGCCGCAAACAAGGAAGAAAGAAAACAGGTTCGTGGACCATCAGATCGGCCGAACCTTTTTGGGTGGAAGGAGAGGGTGGCGAACCCTATCAGCCACGAACCTCTCTGCAGCGAACCTGTGGTTACCTGCCACGAACCTGCTACACTCACTAACCCTGGGCTGAACCTTTAAAAGTCTGCAACGAACCTGTTACCATCTTGTGTTAGCCGAACCTAGAGAGGTGACAAACGAACCCTAGGACCCACGAGCCTTCACATGACGAACCATTGATTGGCGAACCCTCCTTGGCCGAACTATAGGTGGTCACGAACCTAGGGTGGACTGCAGCCGAACCTTCATGGTTCGTTTATCTCTGTCACGACCGAACCTTCTCTCCTCATGGCCAAACCCTAAGGGTTCGTTGGTGAGGTGATGACAGCCGAACCCTTAGGTGGTTTCTCAAAAAGGTTCGCTGCCCTAGGGGTGTTAAAACTAGGATGGTCACTACAATCCTCGGTTTTCATGGCATATAGTGTTGTATATATGGGCATGCACAAGTTAAAGGTTGTGTGTGTGCATGGGATATGTGTGTGCATGGGAATGACATGAAATATCAAATCTTGTGTAACAATTGGTTATTAAAGATTAGAGCATCAAAGACAAATAACAAGGGGTTTAAGATCAAGTGATGAACTAGGTTATCAACATTTACATTATGGAATGTTTATAAATAATAATTCACTTAGATGTGTAATTATCTACATGAGACCATTTATGGACTTGAATCTTGATCAATTAGAAAGTAAGGATATCCAATTGAAACCAAAGTTTGTTATTGGGCCTAAGTGGGCCCCAATGGGGCTTAATTAAGCCCATCATACATTAAATGATTACGTAAACTCAAGTAATGATATTTTGATAAAAATAAAGGCATTGTGAATTTATTTAAAATTTAATTTAATAATTTTCTAAAATCTTGTTTAATTTGTAATGTAATTTATAAATGTCATCGGTTTCTTTTAAGTTTATTTAGTTATAAAAGTTTGTTGCAATATCATTGATTGGGATTTTGTTGTAAAATAGACAATATAATTGTCTGGATTTGAACTAGATACAGAGGAGACTCTGCCCAAATTTTTGTAAAATTTAATTATAAGTGTTGTAACTAAACATGGGATTTGGAATCATAAAAAGGGTAACTAAGTTAGATTAGATTCTAGATACACTTAGTACTAGAACACTTAGTTACACACACCAAGACAAAAACTTAGGCACAACGACTACTACGCGTACTTATTATATTCGAATTCTTATAAAATAACTCAGGAACTGAAGAAACCTAAGCTACAACAAGAGCGCGCATTTTGTGTTAGATCATTTACATAGCAGCACAGGTGAGTTCATTGCCCCTTTTCTAACATTTTTGTTTTAAAACGCGGGGCTGAGAAGCATACGTAAACTGTTTTATTTAAACTGTTTATTTAAATGCTTTTATTTATTATATGTTTTACATATATATGTTTTTTGATACTCCTAGACTCCTGTCTAGGTAACTATTAAACAGATCAAATCATCAAGTTAATTAAATTACTCTTATGGGTAATACTTTAAATCTAACTCTAAATAAACCCTTAGTCCATCAAGCTCAAATTCAAGAATCTAAATTCAAAGTGAAATCAAAGGAACTAAATCAAAAGATCATAATCAAAGGAAATCTAGTTTAGTGTGGGATCTGAGAACAAATAATCATAATCAAGAATCAATTATCATTGTGAATCATGGGAACTCTAAAGATCAAGATCAAGAGACTCAAGGAATCATAAATCATAAATGTGTGTGAATCATTGAAATAATGAAATCATTACAATCTAATGAAATCATTAATATTTGTGTTAAGGTGGATGTCAGTTGTTTAGGGAATCAAGACCACGTGTAACACACATATAAAGTCCCCTTCAGGTATAGAAGACTCTTCTAGTCAGGCTATACGAGCAATAACATGAACTATCAAATGAAATCAATATCAAATCCATATCAAGAGAATCAAAGAGATCAAGAATCAAAGGATATCCTTAAAGTCCCCGCATGTACAGAAGACCATTGGGTCAAGCTGTAAGGGCAAAACATTAAAATCCCGGTCAATTCAGGTGTACTCCTTGTGAGTCATGCCTGACATGGGTCACGTGTGAGAGGATACAACTTGGACAACCACCAACAACTAAGTCTAACTGATTGAGTCAAATAAGGCCCCATCATCATGTCTTAGTTGTATTTAAATGTTTTATTTATTTATTTAATTGAATATTTAACATTTTATTTCTATCATTGACTTTTGGGAAATCATATATCTATGATGAACTCAAGAGAATCAAAGGTAAATCAAATTTTGGAAATCATAATCTGAATCAGAGGTGTGCAGGGTAAAAATGCTTAATTATCAGTAACAGCAGTGTCATATGCATATTAGTATGTGGTGGGATGTTGGCTAGGGCTTGTCCCTTACATATGCCCTATATATAAGCATACCGATGTGGATATTACATGTGGTGTTAATGAGGTTAGGGTCTTTACCAAAGGAGGTTTTCAAATCATTTTCAGTTACTAAAACTATATGAACTCACCAACCATGTGTTGACTTTATTTTTGCATGACTTCTCAGGTGACGAACAGGTCAACTGAAGAGTTGTTTCTTTTGGACTAGGTTACAGATAGAGGACCTAGCTTTTTGGACCTGCATATTTTTGGACATCATACACATTTATTTTGTATATCTTGTGCAGATACAAGATTGAAGATTTATGATGTTATAGTAGATTTACATTGTTAAATTATAAACTTAACTGATGTAATTTAACTTTGTAATTCTATTTTATTTTAGAAAGTTTCTCATTTATATATCATGTGCAATGTAAACAATCTGATCATTTCGATTATCACTCACGATATCGCGCCTCGAGAACTTTCCGCCCGATGAGGAAACCCGATCCTACCCCGCCGGCTCGGGGTGTGACAGATTGGTATCAGAGCCATGGTTATAGAGAAATATAGGTCACTTATTTAAATGGTTTGGCCTAGACTATAACCTAGGGACCCTGCATGTAGAGAAAACAGGACTTAGGAATTTATTTGCGTACTGTCTCCCATATTTGATCATTGCACTAACTGATAACTTTATTGGTTATGATCAGAATGCCGCCAAGGAGACAGCCTCCCTTGATACAGCTACCACAGCGGGACTTGGCTCCACATTCCTCCACACCGTCACCAAATGATTCACCACCACCACGACCTCCTCCACCTCCTCCTCCCCCTCCTCCTTTGATTACTCAACCATCTGGTTTGGGTACAACACCTACCCTGGATCCTGCTACCATTGCTCTGGTGACGTTACTGAGTAGCCAGATGACAAATCAGATGAAAGAAGCAATACCGGAGATGTTCCTTCGCCTCCGCAATGAAATCAACAACACTGGCAACTCATCTGGAGAAGCCAGTGGAAATACTGGAGGATCATCTCATTACTCCTACAAGTCATTTGTAGGATGTAAACCTTCCAGCTTTAGTGGGTCCGAAGGCGCCGTTGGATTAATCCAATATTGAGAAGATCGAGACAACCTTGGATCTCTGCAGCTGCCCCGAACACCACAAGGTCCGTTACTCAGCTGGAACATTCAACAAACGGGCTCTGACATGGTGGAACGGTCAGATCAAAGCCCGAGGAAGAGAGGAAGCTATGGCTATGCCATGGGAAGACTTCAAAACACTGCTGAGAACAGAGTTCTGCCCTAAGAACGAGTTGCAGAAGCTGGAGGTTGAGTTATCCAACCATGTGATGAAGGGGGCTGATCACATGGGGTATACAACTCGTTACCATGAGTTGGTTGCTTTAGTACCTGATATGGTACCAACTTTAGAAAAGAGGATAGACCGTTATGTAGGTGGACTTCCCGCCTGCATTCAGGGTATGGTTGTTTCAGCCAACCCTACCACTGTAGAGTCTGCAGTGAGATTGTCTGGGAAACTCACTGACCTCATGGTAGCCTCTAGAGTCCTAAAGAAGGAGGCTGAACCCAGCAAGAACAAAGCTGAGTCTTCAAAGAAACTCCATCACCATCAGAAGAAGAAACAGAAGACCATCAAGAACTACACGGTGGCCACACCTCTTCAACAGGTAGCAGCAGCACCACAAAACCCTAACCGCAAACCCTACACTGGCACGTATCCTCTGTGTGCCAAGTGTCAGTATCATCACATTGCTAACACTCCCTGCAAGCAATGCACGGGATGTGGAAGAAAGGGCTATTAGGTCCAACACTGCCGGATGACACCTAACCAAGCAGTCAACAACGCTGCTTTGGCTCTTCCTCCACCAGCTAATCAGAACAATGGTGGATGCTATAACTGTGGAAAACAAGGCCACTTTGCGAAGAACTGCCCGAAGAAGGCACAACCAGCAGTTCAAGCACCCCGGGGACGAGCCTTTGCCATCGGAGCACCAGCTGCACGCCAGGACCCAAATGTGGTCACTGGTACGTTTCTCTTACATGACTTTTATGCATCTGTTCTATTTGACACTGGTGCGGATCAGAGTTTTATCTCTTCTGATTTTGCATGCCAACTAGATTCCATAGAGGAACAGTTAGATTCCCCTTACATTATAGAAGTAGCTAACGAAAAACAGATCACAGTTAGTACAGTATACAGGAATTGCCCGTTGACACTTAATGGTCATACATTTGCCATCGATTTGATACCGATGGAGTTGGGTAGTTTCGATATCATTGTTGGAATGGACTGGCTTTCTTCTAACCGAGTGGAAGTCATCTGTTCTGAGAAGCTGCTTCGAGTTCCATTGCCAGATGATCGTGTGTTGGAAGTTAGAGGGGATCAAGCAAAACGAAGTGTCAAAATCATTTCCTACATAAAGGCGCGTAAGTGTTTACAGAAGCAGTGCATAGCTTTTCTGGCTCACGTGGTGGAAAAAGAGAAAGACAAGAAGAAGATACAAGACGTACCGGTAGTGAAAGAATATCCAGAAGTATTCCCTGAAGACCTACCCGGTTTGCCACCTGTGCGACCGGTAGAGTTCCGAATAGACTTAGTTCCTGGAGCAACCCCAGTTGCTAAATCTCCTTACAGGTTAGCACCTTCAGAGATGCAGGAATTGTCTAATCAGTTATAGGAGCTACTTGATAAGGGTTTCATCCGACCGAGCTACTCACCTTGGGGAGCTCCGGTCTTATTCGTGAAGAAAAAGGATGGATCGTTCAGAATGTGCATAGATTACAGGGAGCTGAACAAACTAACCATCAAGAATCGGTATCCATTGCCGAGGATTGATGATTTGTTTGACCAACTGCAAGGAGCTCAATATTTCTCAAGAATTGACTTGCGGTCTAGATATCATCAGCTGAGAGTTCAAGATGAAGACATACCGAAAACGGCCTTCCGAACCAGATACGGGCACTATGAATTTTTGGTGATGCCCTTCGGATTGACAAATGCACCCGCGGTTTTCATGGACCTCATGAACCGAGTGTGCAAGCCGTACTTGGATTAGTTTGTCATTGTCTTTATTGATGACATACTGATTTATTCCAAGACCAAGACAGAACATGAGCAACACCTCAGAAAGATCTTGGAGCTATTGAAGGAAAAGAAACTCCATGCTAAATTCTCTAAATGTGAATTTTGGCTAAGAGAAGTTCAATTTCTGGGTCTTGTAGTCAACAGCGAGGGAATTCATGTAGATCCTACCAAGATCGAGGCGATAAAGAATTGGGACACTCCGAAGACACCGACGGAGATACGGTCTTTTCTAGGATTGGCAGGTTATTACAGAAGGTTTATCTCAAACTTTTCTAAGATAGCCTTGCCACTCACCAAGCTAACTCAGAAAAGTGAACCGTTTGTGTGGGAGCAGAAACAAGAGGATGCTTTCCAGACCCTGAAACAGAAACTATGTGATGGTCCAATTCTATCTCTCCCCGAAGGTTGTGATGACTTTGTTGTATACTGTGATGCCTCCCATCAGGGTCTAGGCTGTGTACTAATGCAACGTGACAAAGTTATTGCTTATGCTTCAAGACAATTAAAAGTTCATGAGAAGAACTACACTACTCATGATCTTGAACTGGGAGCAGTAATCTTCGCCTTGAAGATTTGGAGACATTACTTATATGGCACCAAGTGTACCATATTCACTAATCACAAAAGTCTGCAGCATATTTTTGATTAGAAGGAACTCAACATGCGACAGCGCCGTTGGGTTGAACTTCTTAATGATTATGACTGCGTGATCAAGTACCATCCGGGAAAGGCGAACGTAGTAGCTGACGCCTTGAGCTGGAAGGAACGGGTCAAACCCCTACGTGTTAGAGCAATGGGGATAACCATGCAGACCAGTTTAAGTGACAAGATTATTCAAGCACAACAAGAAGCCCTTGACCGAGGAAATCTGAAAAAGGAACTTGATTGCGGAACAGAGAAACACCTTGAGACCAAGCCTGATGGAATGATCTACTACCAGGATCGTATATGGATCCCGGCGGTAGATGATTTGAGAAAACTTATCTTCGATGAAGCGCACAAGACTAAATACTCTGTTCATCCAGGTGCTGATAAAATGTACCAAGACTTGCGTGGATTTTATTGGTGGCCTGGAATGAAGAAAGACATAGCCGAACACGTCGGTCAATGTTAACGTGTGCGAAGGTAAAGGCGGAACACCAGAGACCGTCCGGTCTGCTGGAACAGCCTGAGATTCCGCTCTGGAAGTGGGAACAAATATCTATGGATTTCATTACTAAGCTACCCCTCACTTCCAGTGGTCATGATACAATTTGGGTGATCATTGATCGTTTAACCAAATCTGCTCACTTCTTGCCTATGCTGAGACTTTCACGATGGATAAACTGGCAAGATTGTACATCAACGAGATAGTGGTACGCCACGGTGTGCCATTGTCTATTATTTCTGATCGAGACAGCAGATTTACATCAAGGTTCTGGCAATCACTGCAGAAATCTCTAGGGACACAGTTAAATCTGAGTACAGCTTACCACCCACAAACGGATGGTCAAAGCGAACGTACTATCCAGACCCTGGAGGACATGTTAAGAACCTGTGTATTGGACTTCGGTGGGAACTGGGACTCCCATTTGCCACTGATCGAGTTCTCCTACAATAACAGTTACCACAGCAGTATCGGATGTGCACCATTCGAGGCTCTCTATGGTCGGAAATGTCGATCACCGATCTGTTGGACTGAAGTTGGAGACAATCGAATAACTGGGCCAGAACTTATTCAGGGAACCACTGATAAGATTGCTCAGATTCAAAGAAGACTACAAGCAACAAGGAGCAGACAAAAGAGCTACGCTGACAAACGGCGCAAGCCGTTGGAATTCCAAGTGGGAGACCGTGTAATGTTGAAGGTATCCCCATGGAAAGGCGTTGTACGCTTTGGAAAGAAAGGCAAATTATCACCACGATACGTGGGACCGTTCGAGATCATCGAGCGTATTGGTCCTGTAGCTTATCGACTGAGATTACCGGATGAACTCAGTGGGGTGAATGATGTGTTTCACGTCTCGAACTTAAAGAAATGCCTTGCTGACGAGTCTCGCGTCATTCCGATTGAAGAAATTCAAGTAGATGAACAGTTACATTTCATTGAGGAACCTTTGGAGATTATGGATCGCAAGGTTAAACAACTGAGGCGAAGCCGTATTCCGATTGTAAAGGTTCGATGGAACTCAAGATGCAGACCCGAGTTTACTTGGGAACGTGAAGATCACATGAAGTTAAAGTATCCCCAACTGTTTGAAGAGGAAGCCGTACCCGATAACAACTCTTAAATTTCGGGACGAAATTTCTCTAACAAGGGGAGACTGTAACATCAGTGCCGGAACCGTCACCGGAACAGTGATCTCTACAGTACATGAACAGTAAATCAGGTACATATTTCAGTTATCAATTGTATATCATTTGCATTACATGTTATCAAAGCACAGTTCAGATTCAATTCAGAAAACAAAGTTCAGAAATAGGGTTCTTGAGTCAGATAATTATTTGACAATACAGAACCATCATGTGATTTATTTGCTACGATTTATTATGTATAAACGTATGTGAGACTCTAAAGAACAAAACACACGAATATTGTTATGTGAATGCTAAATCGACGGGTTATTCGTATAGGTGACGATCTCTACGAATATATCCGAAAGTTTAACGTTCTGAATGATATTCTATAATTAGAAAACAAGATTGAAAAGTATAGTTATCGCCGTGTCCGTACGGGTGACGATTCGAACGAATACGCGCGACGACCGTACATTTCGATTTAAACAGTAAATTAATATTTTAAATTTAAAATAAATAAGAAGATATTAGTTAATTTATTAGGAATCACAACCTAGAATAATTAAATGATTTCTAATTTTATAAATCGTGTCGTTTCGTCTCGAAAACTACGCGAACCGGCATTTTACGCGAAACCGAACGAGACCGAACGAGAGGGTATTTTTCCCCACATTTAATGTGGCAATTAAATGCCACAACCACCACCATTTCACCCATCTCTCTCTCAATCTCGTCCTACTCCCTCTCTCTCTAGTTCTCTTTCAAGATTCAATCTTCTCTCTAAGTTTTGAAGCTCAAATCTTGGTGGATTCAAGTGTTCTAGGCGTCATTACCATCCTCTCATCTTGTAGATTACAGAAGTACAAGTATTGTGAACTTTCATCCACGAAATCTAAGGTAAATATCCATTTTAAATTCGGTTTTATAGGGTTTTCAAGAGTTCATGTGGTTTTGGTTACTATAATCGATATTAAACACTTAAAACACTTAGATGAAGGTGTATACACATTTAGGTATTGTTAGGAATGTGATTGTAACAGATTGGAGCCGCAAACAAGGAAGAAAGAATACAGGTTCGTGGACCATCAGATCGGCCGAACCTTTTTGGGTGGAAGGAGAGGGTGGCGAACCCTATCAGCCACGAACCTCTCTGCAGCGAACCCGTGGTTACCTGCCACGAACCTGCTACACTCACTAACCCTGAGCTGAACCTTTAAAAGTCTGCAACGAACCTGTTACCATCTTGTGTTAGCCGAACCTAGAGAGGTGACAAACGAACCCTAGGACCCACGAGCCTTCGCATGACGAACCATTGATTGGCGAACCCTCCTTGGCCGAACTATAGGTGGTCACGAACCTAGGGTGGACTGCAGCCGAACCTTCATGGTTCGTTTATCTCTGTCACGACCGAACCTTCTCTCCTCATGGCCGAACCCTAAGGGTTCGTTGGTGAGGTGATGACAGCCGAACCCTTAGGTGGTTTCTCAAAAAGGTTCGCTGCCCTAGGGGTGTTAGCACTAGGATGGTCACTACAATCCTCGGTTTTCATGGCATATAGTGTTTGTATATATGGGCATGCACAAGTTAAAGGTTGTGTGTGTGCATGGGATATGTGTGTGCATGGGAATGACATGAAATATCAAATCTTGTGTAACAATTGGTTATTAAAGATTAGAGCATCAAAGACAAATAACAAGGGGTTTAAGATCAAGTGATGAACTAGGTTATCAACATTTACATTATGGAATGTTTATAAATAATAATTCACTTAGATGTGTAATTATCTACATGAGACCATTTATGGACTTGAATCTTGATCAATTAGAAAGTAAGGATATCCAATTGAAACCAAAGTTTGTTATTGGGCCTAAGTGGGCCCAATGGGGCTTAATTAAGCCCATCATACATTAAATGATTACGTAAACTCAAGTAATGATATTTTGATAAAAATAAAGGCATTGTGAATTTATTTAAAAGTTAATTTAATAATTTTCTAAAATCTTGTTTAATTTGAAATGTAATTTATAAATGTCATCGGTTTCTTTTAAGTTTATTTAGTTATAAAAGTTTGTTGGAATATCATTGATTGGGATTTTGTTGTAAAATAGACAATATAATTGTCTGGATTTGAACTAGATACAGAGGAGACTCTGCCCAAATTTTTGTAAAATTTAATTATAAGTGTTGTAACTAAACATGGGATTTGGAATCATAAAAAGGGTAACTAAGTTAGATTAGATTCTAGATACACTTAGTACTAGGACACTTAGTTACACACACCAAGACAAAGACTTAGGCACAACGACTACTACGCGTACTTATTATATTCGAATTCTTATAAAATAACTCAGGAACTGAAGAAACCTAAGCTACAACAAGAGCGCGCATTTTGTGTTAGATCATTTACATAGCAGCACAGGTGAGTTCATTGCCCCTTTTCTAACATTTTTGTTTTAAAACGCGGGGCTGAGAAGCATGCGTAAACTGTTTTATTTAAACTGTTTATTTAAATGCTTTTATTTATTATATGTTTTACATATATATGTTTGTTGATACTCCTAGACTCCTGTCTAGGTAACTATTAAACAGATCAAATCATCAAGTTAATTAAATTACTCTTATGGGTAATACTTTAAATCTAACTCTAAATAAACCCTTAGTCCATCAAGCTCAAATTCAAGAATCTAAATTCAAAGTGAAATCAAAGGAACTAAATCAAAAGATCATAATCAAAGGAAATCTAATTTAGTGTGGGATCTAAGAACAAATAATCATAATCAAGAATCAATTATCATTGTGAATCATGGGAACTCTAAAGATCAAGATCAAGAGACTCAAGGAATCAGAAATCATAAATGTGTGTGAATCATTGAAATAATGAAATCATTACAATCTAATGAAATCATTAATATTTGAGTTAAAGTGGATGTCAGTTGTATAGGGAATCAAGACCACGTGTAACACACATATAAAGTCCCCTTCAGGTATAGAAGACTCTTGCAGTCAGGCTATACGGGCAATAACATGAACTATCAAATGAAATCAATATCAAATCCATATCAAGAGAATCAAAGAGATCAAGAATCAAAGGATATCCTTAAAGTCCCCGCATGTACAGAAGACCATTGGGTCAAGCTGTAAGGGCAAAACATTAAAATCCCGGTCAATTCAGGTGTACTCCTTGTGAGTCATGCCTGACATGGGTCACGTGTGAGAGGATACAACTTGGACAACCACCAACAACTAAGTCTAACTGATTGAGTCAAATAAGGCCCCATCATCATGTC
This sequence comes from Mikania micrantha, assembly GCA_009363875.1. NCBI lineage: Eukaryota > Viridiplantae > Streptophyta > Magnoliopsida > Asterales > Asteraceae > Mikania > Mikania micrantha. The sequence goes on along the minus strand of CM018690.1, from coordinate 1,829,545 downwards.
TTAGTTGTATTTAAATGTTTTATTTATTTATTTAATTGAATATTTAACATTTTATTTCTATCATTGACTTTTGGGAAATCATATATCTATGATGAACTCAAGAGAATCAAAGGTAAATCAAATTTTGGAAATCATAATCTGAATCAGAGGTGTGCAGGGTAAAAATGCTTAATTATCAGTAACAGCAGTGTCATATGCATATTAGTATGTGGTGGGATGTTGGCTAGGGCTTGTCCCTTACATATGCCCTATATATAAGCATACCGATGTGGATATTACATGTGGTGTTAATGAGGTTAGGGTCTTTACCAAAGGAGGTTTTCAAATCATTTTCAATTACTAAAACTATATGAACTCACCAACCATGTGTTGACTTTATTTTTGCATGACTTCTCAGGTGACGAACAGGTCAACTGAAGAGTTGTTTCTTTTGGACTAGGTTACAGATAGAGGACCTAGCTTTTTGGACCTGCATATTTTTGGACATCATACACATTTATTTTGTATATCTTGTGCAGATACAAGATTGAAGATTTATGATGTTATAGTAGATTTACATTGTTAAATTATAAACTTAACTGATGTAATTTAACTTTGTAATTCTATTTTATTTTAGCAAGTTTCTCATTTATATATCATGTGCAATGTAAACAATCTGATCATTTCGATTATCACTCACGATATCGCGCCCCGAGAACTTTCCGCCCGACGAGGAAACCCGATCCTACCCCGCCGGCTCGGGGTGTGACATTAACACCATTATCAGTCGAATTAAAGGCCAAATGAAACCAAAAGACGAAACCGTCATTTGTAAACACAAACGTCATGCAATTCGAATACATTATACACAATTGAGCTTTCAAAATACTAATTCGGCACCCTTAGAGAGTTCTGCACCTAACAAATCGATTCCAGAAGCATTGGAAGAAGAAATTGATCGAGACCTCGGCTGAACTCAAGGCTACAATTGAACTACATCGATTCTATCTTAAAACAGGTAAGGTTCAACTCCTATAGGACCTAAAAGGTCCGATTAAGGACAAACCAAACTCAATTTCGAGTTCTAATACCAATTGATTTGATTTTAAACTCTAGGGTTCTTGATAGGAAACGATTTGGAAATTTCTAATAAAATGAGTTTAAAAATTCAATTCATTTCTACAGATAGTTTCGTGATATCACATTGAACGAAATTCATATATTAATTTCACTTAGAAATATCGAATTGTATCATTTCGATTTTAGGGTTCATAATGAAAGAACGGTTTGGGGGTTTTCAATGAAACATGTTCGATCATTCTGTGATCATTTTGTTTGCTAGCAAAGGTGCGTACACGGCCCCTTTTCTTATTTTAACTGTTTTGGGGGAGAAAACATGTGCAACAAAAATTTTAGATACATATCACTTGCATGAGTTAGCTATTTACATTAAGTACGAACATAGCATTACAAGTCCGTACATATCGAACAGTTTAGTTTGCCGTAGTGCAAAGCGTGGTAGTTGGAAATAGATCTATTAGATTTGACAAACCTCACTTGGTAGATTGTTGGTCTATGCAAGTGTTTGACTAGCCAATTCACATTACTATTGTTTGTGCTAGACAATAGTGGGAAAGGCAAATTACATTCAAACAGTCAGCTTCGATATCGACCGCTTATGTAAATAGTACAAATGACTAGCTATCATGACTATGCATGTGTGATTATGTTATCTGCAAACATTTCATTTCAAACAGTTGTTTCAAACATTTGTGATCAAACAAACCTGTCTATGCACCAACCTTTGTGTTGGCTTGATTTACATGTTTTCTCAGGACGTTAAGGTACAAGAACAAGCAAGCATGGACTAGGATGTGGAGTCGCATGCATATTTTAATTCTTGTGTTTTGAATTTGGACATTTGAGATTTTGACTTGTAATTTACAGTTTTCAAACCGTTACGTTTGTTATTTTTTTCAAAACGCTTCCGCAACTTTATAACTTTGATATTACAGTTTTAGACCAAGGTTATGTTTGAAAAGCATATAGAGGTCTTTCGTTATGTCTAATGATCTGAGATCCTGGTTTGTGACATCCCAAACGGTATGATTTCGTTAGTTGAAATTTGGGGTTGTGACAACATGAACACATAGTCACGCGCCGTGGATTCCGCACGCGGCATGGGTTATGACAGAAGAGCTATTCTCAACAGGCCCCGAGAGCCAAGGCACCCAAGCAGGGTGTCAATCAGGTTGATTCCTATACTGCTTTGACTGCACAGTTGGAGGCACTCTCCAACAAAATCGAGCAGATGTCTGTGAACAAAGTCCAATCTTGTTGTGAGATATGTGGGGGAGCACACCATAGTGGGGAGTGTTCGATTAGGGATAGATCCTTTCACGAGCAGGTTGACTACATGGGCAACCAAACTCAGTCTCAAAATAATCCCTACAGTAACACTTATAATCCGGGGTGGATGAATCACCCAAATTTAAGTTGTAAGTCTGGTACCACAAATCAGCAACCACCCGGATTCAATCCGCGTCCCCCATTCCAAAATCAGTCTCACGGTCAGTCCTCACAGATTCGTCCTCCACAGAACCAGTTCCAAAATCAAGGTTCTAGCAGTGGGTCATAACCCGCTCCTGAAAAGCGATCCAATTTGGAGGACATGGTTGCACGGTTGCTAACTAACTCTGAGAGCCAAAGCCAGTTGGCTTAGAAACAGAATCAGTATATGGAAGACCGCTTCCATAAGCATGAGACGGAGTTGAGGAACCAAAAGGTATCGATGCAAACCATAGAGAATCAGGTAGGACAGATTGCTAAGTTGCTATCCGAAAGGCAACAAGGTGGCCTCCCGAGTAACACTGAGCCAAATCCTAATGCTCATGTTAAGGCCATCACATTGAGGAGTGGTAAATCCACCACTGCACCTCCTCCACCGGCTTCCCCTTCTTCTTCTCTTCCACCGGTGATTGAGGAGGTTGCGACTGAGATTCCTGCTGAGGTGCATTCTAGGCCAGGCCCAGCAATTACAGCACAAGCAAAGGAACCAGTCAAGGACTACACTCCTCCTGTTCCATACCCCAGCAGGTTGAAGAAGCAGAAACTTGAGGAACACTATGGAAAATTTCTGGAATTTTTCAAGCAGTTGCACATCAATCTGCCATTTGTTGAGGCACTTGCTCAGATGCCTAAGTATGCCAAGTTTTTGAAGGACATCCTCACCAACAAGAAGGAGTTGGAAGAATTATCTCATGTTACATTGAGTGAGGAGTGTTCTGCGATCCTTCAAAACAAACTTCCTCAGAAGATGAATGATCCTGCAAGTTTCACTATCCCATGCTTGATTGGAAGTTTATCAGTTAGTAATGCATTGGCTGACTTGGGGGCTAGCATCAATCTAATGCCCTATGCTGTGTTTGAGAAACTTGGTGTTGAGGAACTTAAGCCAACTCGAATGAGCATCCAGCTTGCCGATCGGTCAGTCAAATATCCGAGAGGTATAGTTGAGAATTTGTTGGTTAAGATTGATCGATTTGTGTTTCCTGTGGACTTTGTGATCCTTGATATGGATGAAGATAAGAATGTACCTCTCATTCTTGGTCGTCCATTCCTAGCCACTGCTAGAGCCCTCATTGATGTTTGCTCAGGCAAACTGACACTTAGAGTTTATGATGAGGAGGTGACCTTTGATATCGGAAGGTCAATGAAGCATCTACAGAGTCAGGACGATTCACTCTACTTCATTGATGTTGTTGATTCTTGTATGAGTGATCTATCACAGGATGGGTGTGTTGTGGAGGTGTTTGACACCCAATTGTTAGGAGGGGAGGATGTAGACCCAGTTACTGAGGGTCGATTTGATGAGGAGATGGTGGCATTGCTGAGCCACGATCCTTCCCCTCAGGATGAAGTGTTTGAAGTCATGGATCGCAAGGATGAACCTAAGGCACTACCTTCTGTTGAAGACCCACCATCTGTTGAGCTTAAGGAGCTTCCCGGTCATTTGGAGTATGCATTCCTAGATAGTGAGGATCGGTTGCCCGTTATCTTCTCGTCTGCGTTGACGAATGGAGAGAAGGCCAAATTGCTTGAGGTTCTGAAGATGCACAAGAAGGCGATCACATGGAAGATCATGGACATCAAGGGCATCAATCCATCTTTTTGCACCCATAAGATCTTAATGGAGGAGGATTTTAAGCCTGTAGTTCAGCATTAGAGACGTCTGAATCCTAATATGCAAGACGTCGTGAAGAAGGAGGTTATCAAGTTACTTGATGCAGGTTTGATTTATCATATCTCTGATTCCCCTTGGGTGAGTCTGGTGCAGGTTGTCCCGAAGAAGGGTGGGATGACAGTGATCACCAATGAGAAAAACGAGTTGATCCCTACTTGTACTGTTACCGGATGGAGAGTTTGCATTGACTACTGCAAACTGAACGATGCCACCAGAAAAGACCATTTCCCATTGCCTTTTATTGATCAGATGTTGGAGAGATTGTCAGGCAAGACATTCTATTGCTTTTTGGATGGTTTTTCTGGGTACTTTCAAATCCCAATCGCTCTTGAGGATCAGGAGAAGACAACATTCACATGTCCCTATGGCACATTTGCATATCGGCGAATGCCCTTTGGACTGTGCAATGCTCCGGCCACATTTCAGCGTCGTATGGTGGCTATTTTCCATGATATGATCGAGGACTCTATGGAGGTATTTATGGATGACTTCTCTGTTTTTGGGAGTTCCTTTGATCATTGCTTGGAAAATCTGAGGAAGATGTTAGCTAGGTGTGAAGAAGCTAACTTGGTGTTGAATTGGGAGAAATGCCACTTCATGGTGAAGGAGGGCATTGTTTTAGGGCATAAGATTTCACGTGACGGACTTGAGGTTGACCGAGCCAAGATTGAGACCATTGTCAAGCTTCCGCCACCCACTTCTGTGAAATATATTCGGAGTTTCTTAGGGCACGCGGGGTTCTATAGGCGTTTCATCAAGGATTTCTCAAAGATAGCTCGCCCCATGACTCAGCTTCTTGAGAAAGATGCCCCGTTCGTGTTTTCTGATGAATATCTTCACGCATTCGGTTGTTGAAGGAGAAGTTGGTTAATGCTCCTATCATGATCGCCCCCGATTGGGCACTCCCGTTTGAGCTTATGTGTGACGCAAGCGATTTTGCGGTTGGGGCAGTCTTGGGTCAAAGGAAGGACAAGCACTTCCACCTAATTTACTATGCAAGCAAAACTCTGAATGATGCCCAGGAGCACTACACCACCACTGAAAAGGAGCTCCTAGCTGAGGTCTTTGCGTTCGATAAATTCCGTTCCTATCTTGTCCTTTCAAAGACCATTGTGTTTACGGATCATGCAGCCCTCAGTTAGTTGTTTCGCAAGCAAGATGCTAAACCCAGGCTGATTCATTGGATTCTGTTGTTGCAAGAATTCGACATGGAAATCCTTGACAAAAAGGGAGCCGAGAATGTTGCAGCAGATCACCTCTCCCATCTCGAGTGCTCAGCTTCATCAGAACTTGTGCTCAGCCGAGAATGTTCATGGTTTGCTGATTTCGCGAATTATCTCGCGTGTGGGATTGTTTTGAAGGGCTTGACACATCAACAGAAGAAGAAGTTATTTCTGATGTCAAGTATTACCTGTGGGAGGATCCTTACCTGTTTAGGATTGGAGCTGATAAGATTGTGCGTAGGTGAGTGTATGGAGGTGAAGCGCACAAGATTTTGAGGCATTGTCATGAGGGACCGACTGGTGGTCATGTTGGAGCGAGTTACTGCGAAGAAGGTTTTTGACGCCGGATTCTATTGGCCCACCATCTTTAGAGACGCTCATGATATGGTCCGAGCTTGCGATGCTTGCCAAAGGGCAAGCAATATCTCATCACGGGATGAGATGCCCCATAATGGAATCCAAGTCTGCGAAATCTTTGATGTCTGGGGCATTGATTTTATGGGGTCGTTCCTAACATCTCACGGTAACTGATACATTCTAGTTGCAGTCGATTATGTTTCCAAGTGGGTGGAGGCTCAAGCCTTGCCCACCAATGATGCTAGAGTGGTCGTGAGATTTCTGAAAGAGTTGTTTTCTCGCTTTGGTGCCCCCAAAGCACTCATTAGTGACCGTGGGACTCATTTCTGCAACTCCCAACTCGATAAGGCGTTGTCACGCTATGGAGTGAACCATAGATTTTCAACGCCATACCATCCACAGACCAGTGGACAGATAGAGGTCACTAATCGGGGCATCAAGCGCATTTTGGAGAAGACGGTTGGTCAAAACCGCAAGGATTGGTCAGTAAAGTTGAATGATGCGTTGTGGGCATTCCGAATAGCCTATAAAACTCCCATAGGAACCACACCATTCAAATTGATTTATGGGAAAACGTGTCACCTCCCCGTTGAACTCGAGCATAAAGCCTATTGGGCGCTGAAATCCATCAACATGGATTTGACTAGTGCGGGGGAGAACCGATTCTTGCCGATTCACGAGGTTGAGGAGCTAAGGAATGATGATTATGATAGCTCCAAGAGGTACAAGGAACGTACCAAGACGCTACACGATAGTCACTTGAAGGACAACAAGCAATTCCAAGTGGGTGATCGCGTTCTGCTTTATAACTCGCGTCTTAGGTTGTTGCCGGGCAAACTGAAGTCTCGATGGTCTGGCCCGTACACAGTTCGTGAAGTCTTCCCATATGGAACTGTGGAGACTGAGCATGAGGATGGCAGAATTTTCAAAGTCAATGGCCATCGGTTGAAGAGATATTTGTCCGGACCCGTCGAGCCGGCATTGGAGGTCATCGTACTCCACCCCAAGGACAACTGAATTCGGGGACTCGAGTCTAGCTGAAGACTCAGTAAACTTAGCCATCCCGAGAGGTTCTCGGTCTTAAACAAAAAAAATCTGCAGGTCCGCACGACCGTGCGACTTGCTGCACGGCCGTGCTCTTTTACTGATACACGACCGTGCGCCGTGTCAGATTTGCCCAATAACTACCCCACTTGACACCATCTCTCCCATAATTCACTTCCACATTTTCAGAAACGGTTCCCCATCAATTTCTCTCATTTTTCATCTTCCAAATCAAGAATCTAAGGTACTAACCTCCTCCAATCCTTCAATTGATCTTTCTTTTCAATGAAATTCCTAAACTTCTTAGATTTGTCCAAATTAGGGCTTGTAAATACACCATTTTGGTTTAGAATTGTTAGGATCTGTATAAATTTTGTTAATTTTTGGGTTGTTGATGGAAAATCTCGTGTTTGTTCAACTTTGATTTGGATGCTACACAGTGCACGACCGTGCGACTCTCCAGCACGACCGTGCGGACCGATGGTACGACCCTTGCACTGCCCGTGTAAACTCAAAATCAAAGGCGCACAACCGTGCGCTAACCCCGCACGACGGTGCTCAACGACAATGCTTCAATTGCACTGCCTGTGCGATGAACAAACTCACGAGGTGCACGACCGTGCTGTTTGACAGTGCTGGCCTTGCACTGCCTGTGCTTAGGTCATTCTGAGGATGGCACGACCGTGCGACTTGGTTGTGCCAGCCCTGCACTGCCTGTACTAGCTTCATTTTGGGTTGGCACGGCCGTGTCAATTTCTGCATGACCGTGCATATGTCCAGATCAGCCCAGTTTTTTCTTTTTTTCGTTCGATTTTTTTCCCTTTTCTTTTAGTTTTTTGCAACTAATATTTTTAGGAATTTTCTTGAACAGATGGATCACCCGTTCCTACAATTTGATCCGAACAACGAGCGAGACGCCCCGTGTATTCCCGTGTTGCATTCTTTATGGGGGCGTCGGCGCCAAATTGAGCAAATGTAGTGTCTGAGTTGGGATTTGGTGGTGAATCTCAATCAACAAACGAGGCTGCAACCATTAATCACCGAACCTTGGTCCCGCTTACTCTACATCAACCGTCCGCAGTATCGTGAATTGCTAATGGAGTTCTTTGCCTCATACACCTTTAGCTTCCCGTCCCATAACATCTACCAAAAGCGTTCTGGCTTAACTTTTCGATTGGGGGGAAGATGGAGGAGGATTTCAGTCGCGCAGTTCGCGACTCAGATGGGTTTGTACACTGAGGGGGAGCTTGACATGGATGTTTTTGATGGGTTGCATGATTTTGAGGACGAAGTCGAGAAGGCCACCTTTTGGGCCGAAGTTGCTGAAGGGGTTTATGATCCCCGAAGAGTGATGGCCACAAAACTTCACGACCCACTTCATCGGCTCATTCATCGGATTCTGGTTGGTACCATCCTTCAGCGAGGCGATAGCTTGGGCAATGTGCCCACTAGAGATTTGTTTTATCTCTATTACTTGATTCGAGGCATTCATTGTAACATTGCCCATTGCTTAGCTTATTTTCTTACCACCAGTTCAGGGAAACAGGTGTCGAGCCACATCTGTGGAGGCGCGTATATCACGCAGCTGGCTGACTCTTACAGATTGTTGACCGAAGAGAACATTGCCAGTTTTACTCATGTGTGTGATACGCCTCCACTTGACATGAGGACATTGAGATATATGAAGCTTGTGGAGCAGACGCCTGTAGGGATGCGTTTGAAGGGTAGGGACGGTCGGATCTGGGATCCAGTCCCTAAGGAGAACGAGGAGGAGGAGGAGGAACATGAGGAAGAGAGGGGCCCCGAGGATGGGGGGCCACATGGTACGGGACTCGGGGAGTTTGACTACGGGTATCCCCCCCCCCCATGATGAGTATTTGAACTTTGAACCCGCTCATGGTCCGGACCCCCCGTCCAATCTAGACTTGTGGCACAGGTTTGCGGGATTGCAGGTGTCATAGGAGGAGCTGCACGCTGAGCAGCAACGGTTTAATCAGCGTATTGATAACTTCCGGACTGAACAGACTAGGCAATATGAGCTGCTGCACCAGATTCAGGACGATCAGAGGAGGAGCTTTGAGTGGCTCTTCGCCTCGCATCAATCGGCAGCAGCTTTTCATCAGTTTTACGTTTCTGAGCCACCCCGGTTCGACTATGGATATGCTTCGGGTGGTGCGCAGAAACGTTCTCGGGGAGGACATGATGGTGAAGCTAGCGGTTCTGGTCCGCGCGATGAAGATGAGAACTAGTCTGATGTTCTCCCTCCCCGACAGCCTAGCGTGTTTCCTGATTAGTTATTGATATTTTTTTAGAGTTGTACATTTTGCTGCACGTACTAACTCTGTTTATTGTGGATTTTTTTTTCATTTGGGTTGTAAACAATGTTTTTGGTTGGTTGTTTTTATGGATTGATGGATCTTGTGCTTCGGTTTTGGTCCCTTGGTTGTTGTGAGTTGTTGCTTTCAGCCTTGCTTTGTAGATGATTTTCAGTGCAGGTACATGGAATGCCATTATCTTTGAAAGGCTCATGCAGATTTTACACGTCGGTCTCTCCAAGGACCCGTAGGGAAGTTTTATTCCTTTACACACTCGTGCATCACCCTTATTTTTTGCATGTTTTTTGCTGCACAATAGGGACATTGTGCAATTCAAGTGTGGGGAGGGGTATACTTTCGGGGTATACGTTTATTGTTGATATAACTTTGTTTATCCAAGAGTAATAAGCATTTTTGCAAAGAACCTTTTATTGCTTTTGGTGCAATTAATTTTCTTTTGTAATCAACAAGTTAAGCAAACAAGTTTTTGATAATTAAAACGAGGCTTGTTTTGAAAAGGGGTATCTCAATTTGGAATTCTTAACAAGTGAAATAATTTTTTTTGTTATCATCATTTGTGATTAGACGAAAGGAGGAACTACAAGTTATATCCTATAACTTTACCCATTCCTTCCATTTTTTTGTGAGCATTTGAAACCTTGAGCATTAGTAGTCATTGCATATTTTATGGATTGAGTGTGCCGGATGTTTCATACAAATTAATATTTGTTTAAAAAATACATCTCCATAGTCATGTGCTTGAACAAGGTTGTATTTAATCAAGGCATTAGAACAAACTCTCATCACCACTTTCTCCATCAACCCATTTCGTTTATTGAAATCCCATTTCAAAGTTGGCTAGGAGTTATATTTCCTTTTAGTAGTTCTTGTGAAACAAATAATTAAGCAACACAATGTTTGCTTGTTGATGTACTTATGTTAAAAAAAAAAACTATGTTGTTTAAGCCAAAAAGGCTTTGTAGTATATCTTTTGTGTTCGAATTCTTAGCCAACAGATTTCCTTTTTCTCAATCCTTTTATCCCCAACCATCCTCCAACCCAAACACAACCCAATAAAAGGCCTTTAGATTAAATTATGCTTTGTTTTTGCTATTTGATTTAGAGTTGATTTTTATTACAAATATCATATTTGTTGATCCATTGTCTTGGCAATTGAGTGTTCTATACATACACATTACATGTATGAATCCGAAATAAACCGAGTATGTGTGAACATTGTGAGAAATATAAGGTGTAACATGCTAGTGAATCCTCTTGTTTAAAAATTCTTGTTGATAATTTTGATTTTATTTTCTTGCCTACAATTTCAAATTTGGTAAACCTTTGAAAAACAATCTAAGTTTTAAATTATTTGATTCATCTTTGCTTACAAGTTGATTATTGGAAATTGGTTTCACCATTAAGGTTCATTGTTTGCTTGAGAACAAGCAAAGTTCAAGTGTGGGGATGTTTGATATACGTTAAATTATACATATTATTCGACTCAATTTCCCCCGGTTTTAACGTTAACAACATGCAAATTCATTCACAAATAGTCCTAATTATTGTTTTTTGTGAATTTGTAGGATAAACGGCCTTGCTCGGAAGAAAGTCAAGCCTTATATGGAATTTCAGCATTTTCTGAGTAAATCCCCAGATGCGCACTGTCATGCCAAATCTTGCACTGGCAGCGCCGGCCCATGCACTACCGTGCACAACTTTGCACGACCGTGCAACCAGGTAGTGCTAGGCCATGCATGGCAGTGCAGGCCCATGCACTACCGTGCATAAGCCTAGCACGACCGTGCAAGCTAGCCAGTGTTGGGCCAAAGCAAGGCAGTGCCGGGCCAAATGAAGGTGGTGCCGGCCATGACGACTTGCGCACGACCGTGCAACTTTTGGCATGACCGTGCCTGACATCTCGAGTCAATTTTCGAGACTTAGCTGAAAATGGCAACTTCAACAACCGTCCCAGACCAAAAGTGAAGTACTGTAGCACCTAGCGCGACCGTGCACCTATAGTGCACGACCGTGCCAAGTTCTAGAATTTCTATAAATTGAGCTTTTTGCCTCATTTGAAATGGTTGGACTTCCTGGAGCTAAAATACTCTCTCATCAGAATTCTTAAGGCTATAGAAGGGAGATTTTGAAGGTCTTGAAGATCCAAGGAGCATCCAACACCATCTTGTTTTCAATCCTTGCTTGCTAGTGGTTTGCATTTTGTTATTTTAATCATGTCTCTTGTTAATTTCAGCTACTTTGTTATTGTTCTTGTAAGCCTTATGGGCTAAACACTTCATTGTCTAGATTATGATGAAACTTTTGTTTATGTGATGATGATTTCATGAATTGGTCAAATGGGTTTATGTCAAGATTCAAGATGAAGTTATGATTGTATTCCAATGATGTTGTAAATTTGTGTAGGTCGATTAATGTTCAAGAATGATGAATGTTTAGTCATACTATGTTGGAAAACCATGATCAAACAATTGTTTATAATCTTACAACTTGTTTTTAAGATTATGCCATGAGATTAGGAATGATAATTGGTTTCTTGAATATTATAAAACTTGCATAAGTATACTTTCTTTCATTAAAGTTTGGAAAAACCATGGTGATATTATGATTTGTTGAATATGATTAACATGTGAGTTAGGAAATTATGGCCAAATGACCTCATTTGCATGATTGTGTTCATAGATTGTAAGTTGGAAGAAATTATGACTTTGTTGAATTTATGCAACTTAGGGTGATTAGTGTGTATAAGTCATATTAGTTTTCCTTAAGTTGTAGAATTAAGATTCTTGACGGATGACTAATTCTTGATTAAATATTGACATAGACCTTGACATTAGGCTTCATAGAATAATCCTAGGTGATTAGAATGTGTTTATCATTTTAATTTTCCAAAAGATTATATGATTAGATATCTGTGACCGGAATCTAGTCAACATTTGGTTTACCGATTCATAATAATCACATCACTAGACTAAGTGGATTCATGATCTAGGCAATTTTCTTAGACTTTAGATTATTTTAAAAATCTCCTTTTAGTTATTATTTTAAAATTCACAAACCCGACTTTTTCATGTTGTTTCTAAGCATTGACCGAGGTTAAGTATTGAGAGATATCGTGTCCACTGATTGATATCCGGTTCTTACCGTAAGCTATATTATTATACGATAGGTACACTTGCCTATTGTGCGTGATTTAGTTTCTAGTAAAAACCATTTTAAATCTAAAATCTGTGTGAAAAATCCATCATTAAAATATAGTTTCACGCACATCACCACCCATAAACTTTAAACCACGGTCAAGGGCGCCGGGCCCATTCTGACACACGTGTCACGGGCGTCCCGCCCGTAAACAATTTTTTAAAATTTTTTCATGGGCGTCGTGTACCTCTTGTCCCATATCGACTCTACGGGCGCCCGAACCTAGTTCATGGGCGTCCCTAACCTGATTAGAGGCGTCCCGCCTCCATTCCTTTGTCTACGGGCGTGCCGCCCGTATATTCAAATTTTCCTGGGCGTGACGCCCGTAAACCGAACCTTTTTCCCCTCCATGGGCGTGCCGCCCGTGGTCGTCCCGCCCCTACACATTTTGCCACCAAAAATCTGAAGTTGCATGGGCTACATGGGCGTACGCCTATAGTAGCATTTTTCTATGGGCTTGCCGCCCATACAGTTTCCCGCCGAAAGATGCGTCCAATTTTCCCTCCAAGAATATGTTTTGTTTCATTTTTATATGCAGGTGATGACTTTTGTTGGGACCACATCAAGTATTCACGTGCAAGAGTGGAGAGCTTTAATTTGTGTTGGATAAATTTCAGCATTTGACTTTGTTGGAAATCACGTGCAAGAGTGGAGCATTTGACTTTGTTGGATCATTTGTTTTGCACGTTATATATTTATATTTTTTTATATATAATAGAAAATGGAACAGGTTGGTGTATTTCATTATACATATTTCAATATTATTTGGGATCATCACTTATTATTTATTTTTGTATCAAGTGTGTCACACCCCCAAATTTCAACTAACGGAATCATACCGTTTGGGACGTGACAAACCAGGATCTCAGATCATTAGACATAACGAAGACCTCTATATGCTTTTCAAACATAACTTTGGTCTTACTTTTGAAATTCAGAGTTTAAAACATTGCGGAAGCGTTTGTAAAAAGTAAAACAATCCCATGTTTGCAAAATGTAAATTACTATACAAATGTCTTAAATATTCAAATCCAAAACAACTATAATGTAAAATATGCATGCAACTCGATCTCTTAGTCCATGCTTGCTTGCTCTTGTACCTTAACGTCCTGAGAAAACATGTAAATCAAGTCAACACAAAGGTTGGTGCATACACAGATTTGTTAATCACAAGAGTTTGAAACAACTGTTTGAAATGAAATGTTTGCAGATAACATAATCACACATGCATAGTCATGATAGCTAGTCATTGTACTATTTACATAAGCGGTCGACACCGAAGCTGACTGTTTGAGTGTTGGTTGCCTTTCCACTATTGTCTAACACAAACAATAGTAATGTTGAATTGGCTAGTTAAACACCTGCGTAGATCCCATCTACCAAGTGAGGTTTGTCAAACCCAATAGATCTATCTTCAACTACCACGCTTTGCACTACGGCAAACTAAACGGTTCGAAATGTAAGGACTTTGAGTGTTATGTTCGCACTTATAGTAAACAGCTAACTCATGCAAGTGATATGTATCTAAAATGTTTGTTGCACATGTTTTCTCCCCCAAAACAGTTAAAATAAGAAAAGGGGTCGTGTACGCACCTTTGATAGTAAACATAATGATCAACACACGTGAATTCGCGTAGGAAATCCTCTACGAAGAACCTGTGTTTTAACAATAACTTAGTGTTATTCAGGATTTCGTTTTGTGTTTGTGATCGCATACGTGTCAACACACGTATGTTAGATTGTTAGAAACGTATATACGTATGTACGTGTGTCTTTGAAATCGTTTAATTAAATCATATAACCGTATATGATTTATTTAAATAAGCGTAATTATACGCGATTACGTTTTCGGGTTAAAATATAAATTTTATTATTTCAGGTTGTTCGTATTCACATTACGGTTCCAACGCAACTCGAACGAGTCGAATCGGAGTTATAACGAAGAAGTTATGAATTAAAAACCAAAATTGGTTTTAATGTCAAAAACCGGCTAGGACCGGGTTCGAACCCGCAACCTCCCAGCCAACACCCCTAAGCCCGAACCATTCCATCTGCCACTTGATTTCGCAATAGGTCTGGTTTTTAATTAAATTTAAACACTAATAGCCAGGTTCCCCTTTGTTCCATATTCGGCCGAAGCAAAGACTACCCAGATGGTCCCTGTGATAAACGCGTACGAAGAATTACATCAGCAGCGAACTGAACACATTTGATCGTGTTTAAAATCCACACTGAATTGGCAGCCGAAACTAATATGGGATGATAGTATGCGAAAAACGATGAACGTGGGTGAAAACGGTGCGCGAAACGGAGTTACGGATTGTCCGGAATCGCGAAACGAAGTTTCCGTCGAAAAACGGAAGAAATAGCCCTGAGGCGGTACGCCTCAGGTCGAGGGACAAGTCCAGGCGATACGCGCGGGTCCAAAAGCTTCTGGAAGGCCGGGGTTGACGCGCGCGATACGCCTAGGTTGGGTGTAGGGCGTCAGGCGATACGCCTGGGTCAGTTTGTCGAGCCACTTGCATAAAAATCAACTTTTTTCATTCTTATCCCCATTTCAACCTTCATCTCAACGGCAGCAACACCACCCACGAAAATTTCATCTTTCAACCTCTCAAATCTCATATTTGAAGGCCTCTCGACGTTTAGATTGCATCCAGAGACGTTAAAACAAGTTCTGATCATCATTTTATCCGTTGGAAACCGCCAGAATAGGTAATGGTTCATTTTAAACCTTCTAGTTTGATTATGAATGATTAAATCTTAGTTTTGAACGTAATGATATAGTTAGGGTTGTTGATTATTGCTTAGATGATGGCTAGGATTGAGTTTGGATGATAAACTCGAACTGTTAACGGGTAAATCCTTGTTTTGAGCCGTGGTAATGCCCGGTTTGCATGGAATCATAACAATGGTTATAATGGTTTAAACCATTTGGTTGTGACTATGTATGTGATTAGTTTGATTAAATCTTTAACATGCAACGTGAAAGTTGGGTGTTTTAAACTAATCACAATTATTAACATACTCATTAGAACGATTATCTAATGTTTCTGATAACAGTCAGATTAGTATGTTAAACATGGTTATTAAACCTATTCTAATACTACATTGTGATATTCCATGATATTTGGGTAGTCAATAACAAGGATTAATCATTTCTAAGCCATTAAACTGTCTAGAGACTATTTTAGCAATTACAATCAACAACGTTAGCTATTTGGTTAGTCTGAGATTATACTGATTAATCGAGGGAGTCATCAACTTAGTATTAGGAACCTGAGTCAGTATAGGTTCCTACATTATCATACATTGTATGATATTACATTAAAATATGTAATTAAATACTAAGCATCAATTTGATGACTTTCCAAGCAAGGTCCTTGACATTGTACGTTCAGAGAGATTTAATCAGCGAGTTGGAACATTAATAACTCTTTAAACATTAACTAAATGCAGAATCATCATATTATCATCGATTGGTGATATTCTGCTACTACTGAATTATCAGGTGAGTTTCGTACAACCCCTTTCCTTTTTACTCTTTTATAAACATCGGGGTAGAACTGCTAAACTTTTGAGAACTATATGATATGCATCAATGATATCTGTGTGATTTCATTTGACTTTTGTGGGATTTCATGGGATTTTTCCTGTAGAACTGAACTCTATCATGGAACTAAAAGTCCTCATTCTTGAACTGTATCTAGTGAACCCATGTGTGGCCGAACAGAAAACATTGATAGTACTATTGGTTGACACCCCATTCGCTGGGAGGATTGCATCTCCCCTTGTGTGAATGTTTGTTATCTGTTTCCTGAACTTCTTAATGGTATGATAGACATTAAGATAATGAGGCACTAAGATATGTACCGACGGGTAATATCTTGAGAACTGAACTAGACGTCCGAAAGGAACTAGATACAGGTCCCATGGTTATCCGGAACTGAACTTTTGAGAACATGCGTATCATATCATATTGTTTTAAATTGAACTGTCGAACTCACCAGCTTTGTGCTGACGTTTCAAACTCAAACCTTTTTGCAGGTAAACAGTAATAGCCGGTGAGGATGCACGTTCGGGATATTTGCACTTGTATAATTAATATTGTAATTAAATAAATATAGCTGTAATGTAATTGTGATTGCGACACCCTTGTAATAAGTTTTCTTTAAGTTAATCTGTGTGCTTATGATATCGGTTCAAGTAAGTCACACCTCATCTCGTAGACATCACCACTATGCTTCCGCAACCGGTTCGGTGACGTCAGACCAGACAGGAGGTGACGAGAGGTGGGGGTGTGACAGGGTGGTATCAGAGCCACAGGTTATAGAGAATTAGGTTGACTTAGAGACCTAGACTATAACCATAGGCTCGTATAGTGACACAGAGAGCACCGAGCATGTCTAATGAACAAAACTTGTTTTGAATTAAGCCAGGATAATCAGGTGGTCCGAATTCCAGTTATGAGTGGCCAGCATAACTGAAATTCGCAACACGTGTGCATTTTAGTTTGATTCAACTCAAGCAGAACATTAATAATAATAGGAACGAATTGTTGATTTAAGATAGGGAGAAGCATCTTATCATGTACATGTTAAATATTGTTATTTAATATTTACTTCATGATACTGATTAAAGATTTTGATTGTACAGCAATGGATGATCAGGGTGAGAGGTATATTTATCAGAGATTCCCCTATGTGGTGTTGGATGATACTCCGAGTGACAGTTCGGGAGCAGACTCAGATCCTGACGAGGCTTTGTCGGTAGCCTCACAGGCGACACCTGCAGCACCACGTACACCGTCAGCTCCTAGACCAGTTACTCCACCACCACCAGCACATGCACCAGCACCTATGCCATCTCCACCGAGAGTCCCAGCATGGGATGGACTTAGGAGGATGCGGGGACAGGCCCGCAAGACCACTGGATTACCTCCCAGACATCAGATGGCTCAGCGGGATGAGCCTTCGACCGTTCATGAGGTGGGAGAATCCTCTCGCCAAGCAGAGCTGAGGGGCCAGGTGCAGCAAGTCGCACAGGACTTGCAGGGTCTGAGGCAGGAGGTACATCAGCACCATACGCTCCTTGAGGATACTCGTAACATTATATTGGTGATCCTCACTTCACATCTGACTCTGATGGAGCAGGTGAATCTCATGGGTATTGACACCCAGGCTTGGAGGATTACCGTTGAGGAGCGTTTTAGTAGGACTTTGAGGCAGAGGATAGTTGCTGCGTTTTGGCAGCAGGTGGAGGTGATGAGGGCAGGTTTACTGCGAGTTCGAGAGTTTTTGGTTTGGTTGGAGACGGTTAGTTTCGAGACCAGGATGATAGTCCTGGCTGTGACTATGGCTGCTGTGGCCATTATATTTTCTTGTTTATCGTATTTCATACGATGAGTATGTTCAGATGGTTATTTTGGGATCGTCATTGTAAATCTCATTAGTAGTATGCGGATAGGTTGGGGATGTGTGATAGTGTGATTAGTAGTTGTGAGAACGGGACATTTTGATATGGACAGATCCCGAGTTTGTGAGAGGTAGTGTATGAGGTTGTGGTTTAGAGTATCCTGACTTTTGGTTGTATTAAAACTATGAATGTATGAAACTATGGTATTGTAATAATATGGGTGCTTTTGTATGTCTGTTTGTATAATGAACTTTGTGTGTGAACTATAATTAATTCTTTCTGTGTGAGATCATAACTGTGTATTAATGTATCTATATGAGAACATGTCGAATTAAAATATATATTTCGCTGAAATACAGTACGGGAGCAATGCTGTATGCGAATATATCGAACTGAAAAATATATTTTGCTGAAATACAGTACGGGAGCAATACTGTATGCAAATATATTTGTAACTAAAGTACAGTACGAGAGCCATACTGTACGAGAACATGTCTGAACTGAGAACGTGTTTACTTGTGAATGTGTCTGTAACTAAAGTACAGTACGAGAGCCATGCTGTACGAGAACATGTCTGAACTGAGAACGTGTCTACTTGTGAATGTGTCTGTAACTAAAGTACAGTACGAGAGCCATACTGTACGAGGACATGTCTATGTTTGTATGAGAACTTAGTGCATGAATTGTGAACCTATCAGAGAACTTGTGTGAGAACATACCCTAGTCCTGTATGAACATATATCTAAAAACATGTGTTGCAATGCAATGAGCTGGGTAAGACTCTAACATGTTTTTGAAATAACAGGACTAAGTATAACTACAAACAGTTGTGTGGTCTGTGTGTAATGCGAACATGTCTGGACAGAATCCATGTAGTTATACTATGTTCTCTATAATCATATTTTAATACAAATTTTCAGTGTAACTGAATATGATTGAAATTATGGGATCGAACGGGTTATATATTTAATGTTCTTGACTGACCTGAGTTTATCTGCTTGTGAGAAGAATAATGGCTCCCAAAAGAGGTCGACCGACTAAGAGATCTATCAGGAACATTACTAACCCAGAGCCTGATCAAGTTCCACCAGTAAATACAGGAACGAATCCAGATCCACAGATAAATCGGGACACAGGTACTGCTCCACCCGTGAACCCGGGAGTAAATCCTGTTCCATCTGCTGGTGCCAGTGGATCCGAATCGAATGAGGCAATGATAGCACGAATTGTGCGTGAACAATTAACTGCTTGTGGTGTTATGATACCACATCAGCCTCATGTTACTACGGGTTCGGGTGGGGGCCCCAATACTAACGAACATACTGTTACTGGTGGCAACGCAGAAACGCATCATACCACTGGTACGGTTACAATTGCTCCTGACCCACCACGACATGGATGTACATATAAGTATTTTGCTTCCTGTAACCCTCCTACTTTTACTGGCAAAGAAGGAGCGGCTGGTCTATTAAGGTGGATCGAGGAGATGGAAACCAAACTCAAAATCAGTCAGTGTTTGGAGGAGCATAAGGTGTCTTATGCTGCCTGTTCTTTGAAAGACTCAGCTTTGACCTGGTGGAATACCCAGGCCAAGACTTTGGGTTCAGCTACAGTTGATTTGATGGGCTGGAATGATTTCAAAACTTTGATTCGATCAAAGTATTGTCCCATCACTGAAATTCAAAAACTCCAGGAGGAATTCTGGAATCATTCTATGATCGGTGCTGATTGTCTGGCTTACACCGATCGTTTCCATGAACTTACTTGTTTACTTCCCGATATGTTTCCAACGGAAGCAGCTTTGATCGAAAAGTACATTAAGGGTCTGATTCCTCAGATACGAGGAATGGTGACTGCTGCTGAACCTACAACGTTGAAACACACGATTCTTTTGACCACTAAGCTTACCAATGAGGCGGTAAGGAGTGGTACTTTGTCTTTGAAGCCTCAGACGGTCCATAGTAGTAGTGATGTCGGTACCTCGAATGTGTCAAAAGGTACCAAACGAAAATGGTTCGGTATGAACAAAACAAGGGCTCCGACTGAAATCAGTCAGAATAAGCCAACGATGAAGAACTATGGTGCGAATGTTCCTGAGAGGAAAGCTTATACTAGGCAGGCGCCCAAATGCAACAAGTGTCCACTCCATCACACGGGACCATGTCCTGTTTGTCTGAACTGTAACCGAGTTGGACATTATGCTAAATATTGCAACTTTCCTGCTCAACCACGAAATCAAGCACCACGACAAATCACTCAAACCAACCGGTCATGCTACAAATGTGGAAGTCCTGATCATTTCATGCGGAACTGTCCAAACAATAACACCAATCCGGGAACTGAAGCTAGGGGGAGAGCTTTTCAGAATGGTGCTACCGAGGCGAGACATGATGTTAACATTGTGACTGGTACGTTCCTACTCAATAATTTATATGCATCAGTTCTCTTTGATACGGGGGCAGATAAGATTTTTATCTCTCTTGAATTTGCATCTTTACTTGCATTGCCTGCGGTAGATCTAGAAACTCCTTACGTTATTGAACTTGCTAATGGCAAGTTGATCAAAACTAACAGTGTTATTCAAGGATGTTCCTTGAATCTGAATGATCATCTTTTCAATATTGATTTACTTCCTATTGAGCTTGGGAGCTTTGATGTCGTTGTGGGCATGGACTGGCTTTCTGATAACCAAGCGGAAGTTGTCTGTCAAAACAAGGTGATCCGTATTCCATTACCTAACGGTAATACACTAATAGTTCAAGGAGAACGAGCTGGTAGAAAACTTGGTATCATATCTTGTATGCGAGCTCAGAAATTTTTAAGAAAAGGCTGTTATGCTTTCCTGGCACATGTGACTGAGCATAATTCTTCACTCAAACAAATCACAGATATTCCAGTAGTCAAGGATTTTCCTGAAGTTTTTCCTGAGGACATATCAGGATTACCCCCAGTGAGACAAGTTGAATTTCGGATTGACTTGATTCCAGGTGCAGCACCTGTTGCTAAAGCCCCGTATCGGCTTGCACCATCCGAAATGCAAGAACTTTCAGGTCAATTGCAAGAACTGTTAGATAAAGGTTTTATTAGACCTAGTTTCTCACCCTGGGGAGCACCAGTCCTTTTTGTGAAAAAGAAGGATGGATCATTCAGGATGTGTATTGACTATCGGGAGCTCAATAAATTAACAATCAAAAATCGTTATCCACTACCACGTATAGATGATCTGTTTGATCAACTTCAAGGCGTTACTTACTTTTCAAAAATTGATTTGAGATCCGGATATCATCAGTTACGAGTATATGAAGATGATGTTCCTAAAACTGCATTCCGAACTCGATACGGGCATTATGAATTTCTAGTAATGCCGTTTGGATTAACGAATGCACCTGCAGTTTTCATGGATCTAATGAATCGGGTATGTAGGCCTTACTTGGATAAGTTTGTGATTGTATTTATTGATGATATTCTTATCTATTCTCGAAGTCAACAAGAACATGCTCAACACTTGAAACTGATCTTAGAACTTTTGGCACGTGAAAAATTATACGCCAAGTTCTCTAAGTGTGAGTTTTGGTTACGAGAAGTGCAATTCCTTGGGCATGTGGTGAATCAAAATGGCATTCAGGTGGATCCCAGTAAGATTAAAGCTGTAGAACAATGGGAAACACCACGAACCCCAACTGAAATCCGTCAATTCTTAGGGCTGGCAGGTTATTATCGTCGGTTTATCAAGAACTTCTCAAAGATAGCTCTGCCACTAACTACATTGACACAGAAAAATCAACCGTTTATATGGGGTTCTCAACAGGAGGAGGCGTTCCAACTGTTGAAACACAAACTCTGCAACGCACCTATCTTGGCATTACCGGAAGGTACTGATAATTTCACAGTATACTGTGATGCTTCCCGTCAAGGTCTGGGGTGTGTTTTAATGCAGAACGATAAGGTGATTGCTTATGCTTCTCGACAGCTGAAAGTACACGAGAAGAATTATACTACTCATGATCTAGAACTTGGTGCAGTGGTGTTTGCACTTAAGATTTGGAGACACTATTTGTATGGAACTAAGTGTATTATATACACTGATCACAAAAGTCTTCAACACATTTTAGATCAGAAAATGTTGAACATGCGGCAAAGGCGATGGGTGGAACTGTTGAACGACTATGATTGTGAAATTCGTTATCACCCAGGCAAAGCAAATGTCGTAGCCGATGCCTTGAGTCGCAAAGAACGAGTCAAACCTTTACGTGTGAAAGCGTTAGGGATGACTATTCAATCCAGTCTAATTCCTCAAATTAAAGAAGCTCAGCAACAAGCATTACGAGCAATGAACTATCCTGCTGAGGGACTAAGGGGATTGGACAAGAAACTGGGAGTCAAGACTGATGGAGTGTTGTATTTCAAGAACCGAATTTGGGTTCCTTTATTCGGTAACTCAAGGACAATCATCTTGGGTGAGGCGCACAAATCCAGGTATTCTATTCATCCGGGCGCTGATAAAATGTATAAAGATCTTAAAGACTTTTACTGGTGGCCTGGAATGAAGAAACACATTGCAGAATACGTGGGTCGATGCTTAACGTGTCTAAAGGTTAAGGCTGAACATCAACGTCCATCTGGGTTATTACAACAACCGGAGATTCCCATGTGGAAATGGGATCAGATCTCTATGGATTTCATTACCAAACTACCCAGAACATCGCATAGTCATGACTCTATATGGGTTATTGTTGATCGCCTTACTAAATCTGCGCATTTCATTCCCATCCGAGAAGATTACTCGATGGATCGACTTGCTAAACTCTACATTAACGAGATTGTATCTCGTCATGGAATACCAATCTCTATTATTTCTGATAGAGATAGCCGATTCACATCACGATTTTGGCAAACTCTTCAGAATGCTCTGGGCACGCAAATCAATATGAGCACAGCGTATCATCCGCAAACTGACGGGCAAACTGAACGAACTAATCAAACCCTTGAGGACATGCTCAGAAGCTGTGTGATTGATTTTGGTGGTAGCTGGGATGTTCATCTTCCCCTTGTTGAATTTTCATATAATAACAGTTACCATACCAGTATTAAATGTGCTCCATTTGAAGCACTTTACGGGCGCAAATGTAGATCACCAATCTGTTGGTCCGAGGTAGGCGAAAGTCAGGTCATAGGCCCAGAACTTATTCAAGAAACAACCGATAAGATCGCATTGATTCAAGAACGAATTACAGCTGCTCGCGATCGACAAAAGAGTTATGCTGATAATCGACGTAGACCGTTGGAATTTCAAATCGGAGATCTAGTAATGTTGAAAGTTTCACCGTGGAAGGGTATATTCAGATTTGGGAAGAGAGGTAAACTTTCACCAAGATTTGTAGGACCATTTAAAATTCTTGAACGAATTGGATCAGTAGCCTACAGACTTGAATTACCTCCTGAACTCGGTAACATTCATGATGTTTTTCATGTCTCAAATCTGAAGAAGTGCTTAGTTGATGAATCTTTGATCGTACCTCTGAAAGAAATCCAAATTGATGAGAAACTTCAATTCAGGGAAGAACCAGTTGAAGTAATGGATCGAGAGGTGAAGGTACTGAAACGCAGTCGCATACCTATTGTCAAAATTCGGTGGAATTCACAGCGTGGACCCGAATATACGTGGGAACGTGAAGATCAGATGAAACAGAAATACCCACATTTATTCTCATGATCAATTGTTATCCAGTAAGTCTTCCCTAAATTTCGGGACGAAATTTCTCTAACAGGAGGAGACTGTGATAAACGCGTACGAAGAATTACATCAGCAGCGAACTGAACACATTTGATCGTGTTTAAAATCCACACTGAATTGGCAGCCGAAACTAATATGGGATGATAGTATGCGAAAAACGATGAACGTGGGCGAAAACGGTGCGCGAAACGGAGTTACGGATTGTCCGGAATCGCGAAACGAAGTTTCCGTCGAAAAACGGAAGAAATAGCCCTGAGGCGGTACGCCTCAGGTCGAGGGACAAGTCCAGGCGATACGCGCGGGTCCAAAAGCTTCTGGAAGGCCGGGGTTGACGCGCGCGGTACGCCTAGGTTGGGTGTAGGGCGTCAGGCGATACGCCTGGGGTCAGTTTGTCGAGCCACTTGCATAAAAATCAACTTTTTCATTCTTATCCCCATTTCAACCTTCATCTCGACGGCAGCAACACCACCCACGAAAATTTCATCTTTCAACCTCTCAAATCTCATATTTGAAGGCCTCTCGACGTTTAGATTGCATCCAGAGACGTTAAAACAAGTTCTGATCATCATTTTATCCGTTGGAAACCGCCAGAATAGGTAATGGTTCATTTTAAACCTTCTAGTTTGATTATGAATGATTAAATCTTAGTTTTGAACGTAATGATATAGTTAGGGTTGTTGATTATTGCTTAGATGATGGCTAGGATTGAGTTTGGATGATAAACTCGAACTGTTAACGGGTAAATCCTTGTTTTGAGCCGTGGTAATGCCCGGTTTGCATGGAATCATAACAATGGTTATAATGGTTTAAACCATTTGGTTGTGACTATGTATGTGATTAGTTTGATTAATCTTTAACATGCAACGTGAAAGTTGGGTGTTTTAAACTAATCACAATTATTAACATACTCATTAGAACGATTATCTAATGTTTCTGATAACAGTCAGATTAGTATGTTAAACATGGTTATTAAACCTATTCTAATACTACATTGTGATATTCCATGATATTTGGGTAGTCAATAACAAGGATTAATCATTTCTAAGCCATTAAACTGTCTAGAGACTATTTTAGCAATTACAATCAACAACGTTAGCTATTTGGTTAGTCTGAGATTATACTGATTAATCGAGGGAGTCATCAACTTAGTATTAGGAACCTGAGTCAGTATAGGTTCCTACATTATCATACATTGTATGATATTACATTAAAATATGTAATTAAATACTAAGCATCAATTTGATGACTTTCCAAGCAAGGTCCTTGACATTGTACGTTCAGAGAGATTTAATCAGCGAGTTGGAACATTAATAACTCTTTAAACATTAACTAAATGCAGAATCATCATATTATCATCGATTGGTGTGATATTCTGCTACTACTGAATTATCAGGTGAGTTTCGTACAACCCCTTTCCTTTTTACTCTTTTATAAACATCGGGGTAGAACTGCTAAACTTTTGAGAACTATATGATATGCATCAATGATATCTGTGTGATTTCATTTGACTTTTGTGGGATTTCATGGGATTTTTCCTGTAGAACTGAACTCTATCATGGAACTAAAAGTCCTCATTCTTGAACTGTATCTAGTGAACCCATGTGTGGCCGAACAGAAAACATTGATAGTACTATTGGTTGACACCCCATTCGCTGGGAGGATTGCATCTCCCCTTGTGTGAATGTTTGTTATCTGTTTCCTGAACTTCTTAATGGTATGATAGACATTAAGATAATGAGGCACTAAGATATGTACCGACGGGTAATATCTTGAGAACTGAACTAGACGTCCGAAAGGAACTAGATACAGGTCCCATGGTTATCCGGAACTGAACTTTTGAGAACATGCGTATCATATCATATTGTTTTAAATTGAACTGTCGAACTCACCAGCTTTGTGCTGACGTTTCAAACTCAAACCTTTTTGCAGGTAAACAGTAATAGCCGGTGAGGATGCACGTTCGGGATATTTGCACTTGTATAATTAATATTGTAATTAAATAAATATAGCTGTAATGTAATTGTGATTGCGACACCCTTGTAATAAGTTTTCTTTAAGTTAATCTGTGTGCTTATGATATCGGTTCAAGTAAGTCACACCTCATCTCGTAGACATCACCACTATGCTTCCGCAACCGGTTCGGTGACGTCAGACCAGACAGGAGGTGACGAGAGGTGGGGGTGTGACAGTCCCCGATTCGAACCCGATTGAACCCAAAACCTTAGGGGTTTTGTTTATGGGATTCAACCGACTCTGTAGATGGTCTTAATTCGAACCATCATTCACCATAACCTGATTAATGGGGCATGAGCAGTTTCGAACTCAAGTTCTCAAACCCCAACTCAAAGTCGTTCAATTCGTTAATGTGAGTTCACAATTTCATATGATTTTCATTTAATAGCAATTTCCGAACCCATCTGTAATGATTAATTGAATTTTTGTGCTCGTTTGAATCTAAAACCCCAAACCGTTTCCCCCATGAACCTTAGAAACTTGAAAACCTTCGATTCGTTATTATATGATGCAATCAAAGTTCCTACGATTCGATGTTAAAACCCGAAATTAACATGGGTTTATTCTAAATCGGGATAGTCTGAAACTACTAATGCCATTTAATTTGATTTTCAAGTTTATTTAGTTAGAAACTCCCAAATCGTTTCTAACGATGAACCCTAGTAATAGAACTCAATCAATTCGATACTAGAACCACGAATTATCATAGGGTTATTCTTAGTCGGCTTATTTAGAGTGTTTAGGAATGAACACTTACTTGATTTGGTGCCTAATTGATGTATCTCGCCTTCTAGGTTGAGTTTCGGCCAAGTCTCGATCGTGTTCTTCAATCCAGAACTTGTTGCTTCGAATTGTGATATGGAATATGTTCTGAAAGTTCCTAATAGAGGTTCTGAAGATTCGATTTCGTGAATTATGATCGGATTTTACACATTTGATATGCTTAGGTTACGGTTTCGACATTATTAACGATTTAATCCACTTAATTCGACAATTATGGGTTAATTAACTCCTGATAACCGATTATCATCATCATTGCAAGTTAATTGAAGCTTTAATTCGTTTAATTACTGGATTTTAATGCTAATTCGAATTTTATTTTGATTTTTAAACGAATTTTGACTCTTAAAAGTCAAAATTGTGTATTTTCCTTTAATTACATGTTAAATCTTTACAATTCAAGTGTTTATACACTTGCTTGTTCTATTCCAACCCTTGTAGTTTGTTTTTGTTTGGTTTCGTATTATTTTGGTTAGTCTTGGGTTAACGGTGTTAACCCGAAATTGCCGGATTGTCACAAAGTGGATGTTTATTTATATATGTTTTATTACAAATCTTATATTGTGCATGTAGTTATTGTGTATGTAGTAATAATATTGTGTATATAATGAAGAGAGAATACATAGATTTATCTACACATAAAATTCTAATAATATTATGACAAAATTCTACTTTTAGATTTATCTTCAAATAAATTCAGTGGTTGAATTATTAAAAGTAGATAATCAGTCCCTACTCACATAGCATTACTAATCTCAAATTTGTATTATGTAGGCGCAATGTAAAACTAGTATATCATGGAGAAATGTTGAACTCGTGAAAACTGTTATTGAAAGAAACGATAACAGAAAAAATATCTGGAATCAACAATGTTTCGGATGCTGGTTAGATCTGCAAAGCACTCAACCAGATGGACACCTAATTCATTCTATTTTACAACTTCAACAGGACATAAACCTCGAGCCCGAGTTCGACGGTATAAACTACATATTCAATAAATAAACCGCGCCGTTAGTTTTGGGCCTCGAGAGTTTTGTGTAATCATCGGATTCAAATTTGGTTACAACACAAATAAAAATAAAGGCGGTTGTGGATTTATCAACCGTGTACTACCTGATAATATTGTGATTCCGTTTTCTGTAGACGATTTAAAAACACTTTTAGAAGAAAAAGAAAACTTTTTTGATGACACGGATGTTGCACGTCGTTCGATGTTGTTGTTACCATACTCTCTGTTTATGGGAGTTGAAGCATATAAAAGAGTTGAAAAAGAACACCAAATGTTGATTGACGACTTTAATGCATGGAACGATTATAACTGGGGTTCATATATGTGGGATAGGACATATCCTAGCCTTTTAAATGTTTTGATGAAGAAAAAAATAATACCAGGAAAGAGGCTCCAATATTCTTTGACCGGCTTTATTTGGGTGTTTAAGGTATAATTCTTTTTTTTACTTAGTTTGTTAAAAGATAAAAAAGATTAGTAAAGTATGATGTTAATTTTAATTCATTTAACATATTTGGATATACGAATGCTTTCCGTATCTAAGAAAGGTATGTACGTATAAAGAGACCAAACCTAGGGGGATTGGATGGCAATAAATCCAAAAAAAATAAATTCTCCATGGTTGCAAAGATTTTAAACCAATCAACACAGGTTTGTTATTTTGTTTGTTATTATATGAATTTATTCGTAAATATTTAAAGTTTTTTAACATAGTATTTAAATAATACTGATGGAATTTTTGCCAAGAAATCTTATGCCAACAGCTGTAGAGTGGAGTCAGAAATGGCTTCAAGATGGCTTCAAGAAAGCTTCAACTACATTAATCATATGTTTAAGTCCAGAATTGGATTGAATCAACAAAACATTGATTTTGAAGACGTTTACAGGCCGGATGACAACGGTTTTTTTGACAACATATTTGTCAATTTTAATAATGATGATGTAAATAATATTTCGTTCGGAGGAACAAATCCAGAATCGAGCAACTCTAATATTAATTCAGTTATGGAGAAGCTTGATTTAGTGTTTAAGTATCAGGAAACACAACATCAATTTTATCAGGTAGTAATTTCAATTTATTATATATATATTTTTTTAATTTTGAATACTTTAAAGTTAATTTATAATTTTTTTTAATATGTTTGTTTTTCATTTAGGGATATTTGGATGAAAAAATCAACCCCTTTATTTCAAGGATGGATGTAAAATTTGTTTAATACAAATAAATTTTAATTAATTTTTAATTTGAATTTTTTATGTAACCTTTATATTTAACGCATGAATATGCTTCTGGATACGGAAGCAAAGAACAACTTGAAGAAGATGAAGATGATGCGATAAAAATTTCTGATGATCCCAAATTTGCAACTCCATCATCCCAAATGATCGGCACTTGCAAAGACAAAGTGACTTTCAGAAATTATATATATACGTATATGTATATGTAGATGTATATATTTATAAAAAAACATTTAAACGTATACACTATAAATTTGCAGTTTACCTCAATAAAGGGACGAGGAAGAAGAATAAAGAAAAAATCGAAACTGCTTACAACACCGTATCAAGGGTTTGAGACAACTCCTCAAGACAAAGAAGTGGAAACCGTTGGATTTACTGAACAATTGTTGAATGAGTTGTCAAACAACACAAATTTTTGGATATACACAAAGTTTAATCCCAATGTCGCTCTAGGTTGTGAGTTTTGGCAGGCAGCTAACAGTGGTTGGTTTGAGACACCGGTAAGTCTATTTTTTGTATTATATATTTCATTATCGAAATATTGTTATTGTTTACTAATTATTTTTTTTTCACAGCATATGGGTTGTTGGATAAATAAATTAATTTTAGAAAGAGAGACAGATGCGGACTGGACCATCTTACCCTCTTTTTTCGTGTCTTCCGTTCAAATGTTTAAAACATGGTTCCACGATCTTGCAACCGGTCAAATGTGGCCGTTTCCTTCTATAGAAAATGTTGATATCGTAAGTGACATACTAACTAATCTGTAGTTGCTACCACAAAACACAATGCATTATGATAACTACTATTTTTATTATGCAGTATTATATACCGGTTGACGTGACAAACCAACATTGGTGTCTCGCGGTAATAGATTTTTCAAAATGGACAATAACTGTTTATTATAGGTAAAATTAATTTTTTATTATGTTTTCATTTAATTAATTAAAAATTTGTACTAATTTTTTTTTGTTATGTAGCTTTCCGAAAATTTGCGAGGACGCTAGAAACAAAATTTTGGGATTTTTGGACACTATGTTTCCCACCTGGTTGGCGTATAATAATTATGATATGGGACCTGCGTTTAGGCATACTCCTTTCATTCGTGAGTGTCCGAATGCGGTTCCACATCAGAAGGGATTATTTGGAGATTGCGGTGTTTGGGTTTGTATATTTTTAGAGAGATTGATAAATAATGAGAACGTATACATTCCAGACGAAAGACACCGAAAAAGCGACAAAAGACTTTCGTTGGAATTATTGTAAATTAATGTATGAGCATAAATTTAGAGAATACTCTAAGTAGAATTTAATTTGTAATTTATTTAATTAATATGTAATTTTTTTATCTTCTTGTCAAATTCACGTTTCTAGTATTTTTATGATGAAATGTTTTCTAAAGATACTATGTTGTTAAGATTTTTCACTATTTAAAATAGAGGGCTTAAATTACCGTATAAAAATAATGGTGAAGTTTTTGAGTTCTCAACAATTTAGTGTATAATATTACTTTATACATATAATTATGTTAAAAACGTGTATATTACACACTAGCCAAAAAACCCGTGTATTACACGTGTTGAATAATAAAAAATTAGCAATTAATGGAATAAGAAAAATTATATTTTTAAATATTTAATTATATAATCTAATTACTAAAAATTAATATTATTTAGTAAGAGAGATGTGGAAAAAACATTTTCAGATTTAACCAAGACACGCCACGTGTCTTTTAAAAATACTCCTCTATTAAAGTAGGTAGATGTTAAATAAATTAATTTTAAAATTATTTATTTTAAATAAAATACCACGTATTTCTCAAATGTTTTTATCTAAAATTAAAATTATATACATTTACCAAATTAAAGCAAAATGTCAGATCCCTCTGATGAGGCAGATGAAAATAATTCGAATGGTGTTATTTGAGAGTAATCTAAACTTGAAAAGATCAAATAGTATGGGCGGGAAAGTGTGTATGGGCGCCACTCCCATACACAAAAAACAATATAGGCGGCACGCCCATGGAGGGGAAAAATGTTCGGTTTACAGGCGTCACGCCCACGAAAATTTGAATATACGGGCGGCACGCCCATAGACAAAGGAATGGAGGCGGGACGCCTCTAGTCAGGTTAGGGACGCCCATGAACTAGGTTCGGGCGCCTGTAGAGTCGATATAGGACAAGAGGTACACGACGTCCATGAAAAATTTTTAAAAAATTGCTTACGGGCGGGACGCCCGTGACACGCGTGTCAGAATGGGCCCGGCGCCCGTGACCGTGGTTAAAAGTTTATGGGTGGCTTCTATTTTTTAAGAGCGTTGGCGCCCATAATGGCCACGTGGAGAGACATGAGTAGGCGAAAACATGGGCGGCCCTCGTATATCTACGGGCGGCCCTCGTATATCTACGGGCGGCGCCCCTGTAGAGGAAGTGGACATATGGACATTTTGGAAAGAAATATCCTCACCATGGTTAATACGAGAATTTTCCCTTTTTAAAAATCTAATAAGTCAAATAAGTCATAAATCCCAAACAAGCCTTTGAGTTGACCGGCTATGAAATCATGATACATCGAATGACAGTAGTTTGTTAGCTCGGCTTTAGAAACGAAAAATGGCGCACGCAAGAGGATTTTTCCGGCTAATTAGGGTTAGAGGCACGACAACATCTCTCACCTCGATTATTCAAACTCCAAAGTTTTCTTGTAAGTAAAGCGCTAACACTTGTAGCATGTTATTAAACCTTAAATTTGAAGCTTGTTTATGAACTTCATTGAATCAGATGCTGTTTTCGTATTTGTTGTAGTATCAGTAACATTTGAACCGTTAAAGAGTTTGATAAGGATTTTTGACCCACCATCTGGACGATGCACTCGTCCCTTGATCATTAATTGGAAATTACACGGTCAGAGTTACCTTCATATGACGAAATCTGATACTTCAGGTCAGTTTTTGGCTCATTGATTTGTAACACATTGAATTGAGGTTGGTTGGACGGTGATGCATCGTTCACGGAGGTTCTGAGTTGTAAGGTTTAACCTTAGCATGTTTGGGATTCCATTTAAAAATAACTTATTAACTGCTGCACGAAAAAGTGTATAAGTTAAAAAAATATTTGACAATGACACAAAAGGACTTTTAGTATATGCAGACATTGAATTTCGCATTGTATGTTCTGTAATTTCTACCGCACTACTGAATTTTATCTGTATGAATACTATTTGGTGAGTGATCACTGATTTTGCAGTAATTAGTACTATTTAGTTGTGAAACATAACATGTTTCTTAGAACACATGAGCACAGGGCACCTATGAATGATTAGATTTTCTTAAAGTAGGCAGGTCCTCAATATTTGTGTTTGTGATATTTATGACTCTGCTAACCTTCCTTTTTGGCAAATGGCAACATGATGATGGAGCTTACTGTTGTTTGAGAGAAGCAAGGGTGTAGCAACTTTAATTTGTTTGCAAGGTGTACTAGTTGTCTAGTTGATGCTTTAGGATTATCAAAACGCATTTTCTAGTTACTTCTTTAGGTTTAGTGTTCTTTCTTCAAGATATTTTTTGCCAGAATGATGATTCTACTCGTTTATTTAAGAAAGAGTGAAGCGTTTCCCTCTAAGAGTTTAGGTCCCAAAAGATGAGGCGCTAGGTGCGCACATCACGTGTGTGAGTCATTGCTTATTGTATGACTAAATTAGGTTTATTTACAACCAGAGGTTGTGTCTCTCTCATCTGATTTCCATTTAACCTCTTTTATCAAGCATACCTTCCATAATTTTTTCATTCCTTTGGTTGTTACATATCATGATATCAGCCTCTTGCAAACCATAATTTTAGTCAACTTTGACCTGAAGTACATGAGGCGTTTTCCTGAGAGCCTAGTGATCAGTGAAGCGCGCCTTTTTAAACCGAGTTCTACTCTGCCATGTGATCTTGAAGGCTGGAAGGGGTTGCTGATGTATTTTGTTGAAAAATTATATTTCACATGTGTGGTGAAACTGTATTATCTGTCTGCTTATCTTATATTTATGAATCAAATTTTAAGTTTTGCTGCTGACCTATGCTAATGAGCTGCTATATATTGGATAATCAGGACATGAATCTAACATGGGCAGGCTGTTAGGTGTGTCAGCTGTACTAGGATCTTTCTTGCTCCAGCCACGATTTGCACATTGTATGGATGGTAAGCAGCTGATTAATGCTTAGTTAACAACTCATTTACCCATTTTGAGTTCTCTAACTTTAGTAAATTGGAATGGATTTCTTTCTAGAGGTGGCAGATTCAACCCATTGTTAATTAAAGTTGTGCTTTCTAATTATATTTGGAACTCTATTTTTACCAATAACCAATAAAATTGAGCAAAATGTGTTTTGTGTCAGCACAACCCAGATATAAAACCTACCAGTTCTGGCCTATTACCTGACCTGCTCATTGTGACACCTCTGTGTTTATAGTTCTAAATCTATGATACTTGATGATGAAGGATTTGCCAGCTCAGCGCATGCTCATAGCATTAGCATGTTGGGCGAATCAGAGAATGATGACAATCCACACAATTTCATGATTTTTGCCAAGAAACTGATGGTGCCTATTGCTCTACTCTTTATTGTGTGGATGAACTGGAACTATCCAATTGTTCTTGGGGTTAAAGTAACACTTACTCTTCTCAGCACAAAACCCAGCCCTTTCTCAGTTTATGTATACATTGAACAGGTCAGGACAATCACAACTTACTTTGTTTGACTAGTTCCTCCTTTAGCTAATTCTTTTATTTGACACGTTTGAGATAAACCGTAACCCAAATAGACCCATGCATAGATAAAATGGGCTGAAATTGGTGCCTCCACCAGTCGCTAACTGTGTAAGTTGACCTGCAATGCTTCCTTTTTTTTGAACGGCAATTTTTCCTCGTGGTTTCACCTGCAACGCTTAATTATAATGGCTGCTTGTAAGTTTACAGTCCAATATAAGTTTCATGACCATAAAGTTGTGTTAACATCAAAACCCAATTTGATATTGATACACATTAGTTAATTTTTGATGACTAATAAGCATTGAATCTGCTCATGCATTCTTTGCTTTTAAATCAACAGTTCTTGAGACGTCATGTAAGTAATTTTGCTATAAGTTTTGAAATTTCTATCAACATTTCAGTTGCAGCAACAATACAGGACCCGACACCCCATCTTACACAAACTCAAGGTCAGTGTTTCAGCACATGGTTTTCTACAAATTTTATAGACTGTAACTGAAAACATTTGCTGTGTTAGAATCTATGAACATCCCATGTATACAGAACCTACGTTACTGTTGTGGGCATCATCTTATGCCAGCTACCAAGTGTATCTATAACACAATTTTTAAGATAGATCAGTTAGAGTTGGCAATATAAACCCATTTGGGTTATGTCGTTATGATATATCTCTCACCGGTCAAAAGGGAAAATCATCCAAGGTGTATTTAAATGCGTAAAACCTCTTATATTGCTTTATCAAAAAGACTTCAAAGATTACTGTATGTTATTTCTGTAATCAAATTTAATCAATACATTATATCTTAAATAGTGTATGTGGGTCTGCTTAAGCAATTTTGATTTTTCCGCCTGAACACATGCATTTTGCCACCTGTATATAGGCTAAGGACACTCATCTATTTTTTTAATGCTCTGATCATTATGCAGTCATTATACGTGAAGAAAGTTGAAGTTGACGATTACACAGTCTTGTGCATTGCTAAAATTGAAATAGGGGACCAGAAGTACACTCTACTGGGAATTCTGGGTGGCTGGTGGGTTTTTGAATTGACATCTTTGCGCAGCGTTCTTTCTGGATTTAGGAGCAGGACTCTACAAATACTGGAAACCGCTGTAAGTAGTGAAGTGTAGTTATTATGTTGTTAATTGTTGTGGCTAGTAACCTAACAATCTCATCTTAATTGATTGTTCGGTATCTTTGACCCGACTAGTCTATTGTTTTTTTCTTTTTAATTTTTTTTTTGTTTTTTTTTTTGAACGGACTCATCTTAATATGATCTTAATTGTTATGCAAACGTTTTTTCTCTCTCCCAAAACTATTAATCAATTTAAAACACAATTTCAGACACCTCTTTGGAAATTAATAGTATGTATTATTTAATTTTGTGACTGACTCTGTGAGGTTGTTATTTTTTGCTGTAGACCTTGTAGTTATGTTAGAAATGTTATTTTCTCCTAAAAATCTTGCATACAACAAAAACAACAAAACAATCATGCCTCAGTAAATCTCACTTGTAACATAGTTATTATGTAGGGCTTATGAGGCAAGCTTTACTTTTAACCTTGGCACACGAGAAGCTGCTTTCATGAACTCCAAAAATTAACCGCGCACACGCAAACAATCAACATACATGTCCGTTTTAGGCATACAGAGATTGCAAACTACCAATAGATATTTAAGTTCTTCGAAAAAAAACATACGCTTGTCAGTGCTACTTATTCAAATGGGTGACAAAAATGTTCTCATTATAGATATACAAGTTCATACATTAGAAAAATAAGTTGAAAAACGTATGAAGACAATCTCTAACAAGGTGATGCGGAAGAGATTTTATGGGCCGACCTGGAACAGATTTTGTTTGTAACAACTCAAAAGTCAACTAAAAAAACCATGATGATATTGAATAGTGTTATAAACGAATCAAAAATTCAACGAACAGTTCATGAACCGTTCTGCATGATATTTGTTGGATATTGGATGTTTAGTTATCGATAAATTCAACATTGCTATCGAGATACGATCCAAAGAGCTACATTTTGGAGGACAACAATATTAAATGTCTAAGGATGTTATACATTTACACGATCACGATTATCGAATTAAGGTTTTGTTGATTTTATTATTTAGGAAATAATAAAATGGTTCATTTAATAAAGTTTAACCATTATTTAACGGAGTTAACCAACTAATGGTTAATTGCTAAAATAGGGTTTAAGTAATTAAACAAGTTAATTACTAGAGGGTTTTTACTATACATGTTACACGGTTTAGAATGTAAATACGTTTATTATAAATAAACATGTTTACCTTACATTTGAAGGTGAAGAAAAGGTGATTTTATATCTAGGGTTTTGAGAAAACCCTAATCTCTCTCCACTCAATCACTCTAGTTGCCGCCCTCCTCCCTCTCCTTGGCCACCACCATTCGGCCACCACCACCAAAGGCCAAGCCGCAGGGCCGAACCAAGCAGGCCGCAGGCCCGAGCTGGGCAGCCGAGGTGCAAGCTGAGCTGCACCAAGTCAAACCACAAGCAAATTATAAGACATCGGACTATTCGAGACCGGACTAGGGCCAAGTCAAATCGTATACGAGTTGTGGCTCGAGCCGTGTGATTATCCTAGGGTTTTGTTGGCTAGATCACGTTTCAGTTTTTTCGCGATTCGTTGGACAAGATCGTGGATCAGGTGATCGTGATTAGTCACTAGCGAGACCGTTGTCACATCCATGTGTGGATTTTCGATTTTTCGTGAAGGTCAATTTCTAAGCTCTCTATGGTTGTGTTATTGTATTTGTAGATTAATCGTTTGTATCTTGATCTTGATTTGGGAATTGGATTTTGAATAAATGTTTTGTAACCTAACGCCTCCACATATGTCAGATCTGATCTCAATGATTAATAAGATTAATCAAAATTACGATTTTAAAACCTAATTGGTTACGAGTAATTCCCAATAGTGGTATCAGAGCCACTTTTACAAACGATTAAATATTATAATTATCGATCCTTTGTCTTTATTTGTCAAAACTTTCGTTTGACAAAAGGATCGAACCTTTAATTATTTGGATGTGATTGTGATAATGATTCGAGCCTTAGGATCCGACCCATGTGAATGATTGTAATTTTCTTTTGCTTTTGTGTAACATTTGTACAGTAGACGTATGTACGAACGATGCTTGTAAACACATGCTTGTATTTATAAGTTCGTTTTTCAACAACAGTGAGAATTTCAATGAGAACAAGTAAACATTTAACAAAAACACAATAGTTCATTTTCGTTAAAAGAAGTTCATTTCTTAGGGCATGTCATTAACAAGAATGGGATAAATGTAGATCCAGCAAAGATAGAAGCGATTAAGAACTGGACTACCCCATCAACTCCAACAGAAATCCGTTCATTTCTGGGTTTGGCAGGTTACTACCGCAGGTTCATCGCAAATTTCTCAAAGATTGCCTTGCCACTCACGACTTTAACCCAGAAAAGTCAAGCGTTCATATGGGGATAGAAACAAGAATATGCATTTCAACTTCTTAAACATAAGTTATGCAACTCCCCGATTCTTAGTCTTCCAAAAGGCAACAATGATTTTGTTGTTTACTGTGATGCTTCAAACCTTGGTCTCAGTTGTATACTTATGCAACGAGACAAGGTTATTGCGTATGCACCGAGACAACTCATGTTTCATGAAAAAAATTACACGAATCATGACCTCGAGTTAGGCGATTTGGGTTTTGCGTTGAAAATTTGGAGACACTACCTGTATAGTACCAAATGTGTCATATATACGGACAACAAGAGATTGCAACACATTCTCAATTAGAATGAACTCAACATGTGACAAAGACGTTGGGTGGAGCTTTTAACAGACTATGACTGTGAGATTCGCTATCATCCGGGTAAGCCAATGTGGTGGCGGATGCTCTTAGTCGTGAGGAACCAATCAAACCAGTACCTATTAGAACCATGGAGATCAACACACAACCAAATGTCACACTGTAGGATCAGATGTTCTCAATTGATAAATCAGTAGAGTATAGCAGCGGAATTCAACACAGAATTAGCATAAGTAAAGTAAGAACAAGTTCAATCAAACAGTAACGCAAGTTTGTTATAGAGAGAGAAAGTTTTCTGTAAAAGGAATATCTCATTCAATTGATTAACTTCGTTACATTACAATCATGTCAACTGCCTATATATAGAAGGCAGTGACGTCTGATGATGTCACATGATGTTGACATCTAACAGACAAAACAAAACAACTGAAATTAACTAAACGACTGAGAATGTCTTTAACATCTGAAGACAAACTCTACAACTACTGAAGAACAAAACTACTGAAGTACAAATACTGAAACTACTGAAATACAAAATACTAAAACCTCTGATGAGTAAACTACTCACCAGACTTTTACAAACAATAAGAAAACTACTGAAGACTAACTATACACTACAACACCTGACGACTTACACTTCAGCTGTTGTACATCTCTTCAGATCTTGTGACTTCAGCACATTTGAATATCAG
The DNA here is from genome assembly GCA_009363875.1 of Mikania micrantha. Lineage (NCBI taxonomy): Eukaryota > Viridiplantae > Streptophyta > Magnoliopsida > Asterales > Asteraceae > Mikania > Mikania micrantha. Next base: position 1,791,694 of record CM018690.1, on the reverse strand, counting down.
CCTTTGTGTTCTTCTTCAGTTGTTGTAATGCTGTGAGACTTAGAGATTTTTCTGATCAGGCTCATTGGTTCTTTTAGTCCAACAAACTCCCCCTGAACCAATGCAGCCAAAAACCTCTAACTTATTTAAGGTCTCACTTATTTATTCCAGGCAGAAAGAAATGTCTTTTTCTTTGAGATCAGTATCAAAATGACCAATTAAAGTATAAGCCTGATAACCAACAGCTTTCAAAAACTCTAACTGTCAAAATATGAGAGGGAACTCCATTGGGGAAATGGACTATGAGCATTAACCCCTCTCATTGAAGCTATTGATTGTATACTAACCTGAAAGACTCCCGGACATAAGCTTCAAGTAGTAACATCTTCTCTTCTGGAGTCATTCTTTCAGGTTCACCTTCGAAGAAGGACTCAGGCCCATAAAATTCAGACAAGTATCTGGCCGTAGTCCCATCCTTCAGTTCTACTCTTGTAATTTCCCTGTACACAAACTCATCAGGGTGCTTACCCTCTAAAAACAAATAGAGTTCTTCTTGCTGAACATGTTCCAGCCTCCTATACACCAGTCCCTTCTTTATCATTTTGTTCTCTAAGAAGTTAGGAGCTTTTGCACCCGAGTTGTAGACACTCTTGAAGTCATTAATGATTTCCCAAGGATCAAGCACTGACCCAAGCATGATTTCAGCACTCAACACCCTTTTGATCCTATTTGCATAAGTTGCTGGGGGCTGTCTCTTGTGAATTCTATGAAGAACCCTTGGGTCAGGCCACATCTTAATCAATTCTTTCGTATATTTAAATGTCCATTTCAGAGCATACAACCTTTGAGTTTCCTTTTTCATTGCAGTGATAGTTGAAGTCTGAGGATAATCTCTGTCCACCAACTTGAGGAATTGCTCATCATGTTTCTTTTGGCTCTCTTCTTCTTCCAGTTTTACTTTGACTGCCAACATCCTAGCCTCTGGTGTGATAATTGACTGTTGACCAAAAGCTAATGGCTTTTCAGGAATGTAATTGGCAGGAAGAGTAATTTTCTTCTTTGGAACTGTCAGATCTACCCCAGTTGTTGAAGGTGCAGGCTTTTGAGCTTTTAGCTTGATGACTGTGGAGATAGGCAACCTGTCTTCTGCATCAGAACTTTCTTCTTCTTGAATTCTGAGTTGCCTTCTCTTCTTTGGAGGAGCCCTTACCTCAACAACCTGAGTCTCAACCTGAGTCTGAACCTCTGGAATTTGAACCCCCTCTAGTTCAGTGTCTTGTGCATCAGAAGTTGTGGCTTGTACTTGAACTTCAGAGATTGTAGCCTGTGTTTGAACTTCAGAAGTTGTAGCCAATTCTTGTACATCAAATTCTTGTACATCAGAGGTTTTGACTTGTTTTTGTACATCAGATGTTGTGGCTTCCAATTGTTCAGCACTAACGTCAATTTCTTTAGCAACCATTTCCTGCTCAACTTCCACATCATCTCTGTTGATAATCTCAACAGGTTTGTTCTTCTTCTGTCTCTTATAAGTTACTTGAATGACAGGAGACCTTTCAAATGCAACCTCTTCAGACCTTGGCCTTTTGGAAGCTGAAGTTGTGACTGATTCAGTTCCTAACTCCCCCTTTTTGGCTGCAGGGGAAGAAGGAGTATGTAGAGTTGAAAGTTTAGCAGTCACAGCCTCATCAACCATTTGTTGAATTTGAGTTTGGGAAGGTAACCTCTCATCAAGGGCTTGAACAATAATTGATTTCAGTAATGGAGTAATGAGAGGGAGGATTTGTAGAAAGGCAGCAGCTAATGCCTCTAGGGTGCCAGAACCCAAAGGATTAGTGCCAAAAACAGTGGCTGGTGGCTTTTCAAATTGAATATGAGTGGTTGAAGTGTTTGGGTGACCTTCAGAATGAGAAGGTGCCATCTGTGGGGTAAGTGGGGAAGATGGTCTTTTGTCCTTGGACATTTTGGTGAGTAGCTCATTGAGTCTACATACCTCAGTCTCAAGGAGTTGGTTTTGCTTAACAAGCTCAGCAACTGATCTTTGGTCATCAGTAGCATTAGCTACATCATCTGACCTCCTGAGAATCTCAGGATTTACCTGAGTTGAGTGTGGCTCAACAGATTCAGGTGCCCCTTTGTCTTGGTACTGGGGACTTCCAACCTCAGGGGTAACCCCTTCATCAGTTGTTGCCTCTGACAAGGTCTTAGCAATGGTACCACTAGCAATCACTCCAAATGATGGAGGTGATGAAGTAGCAGCCTTGTCAGATATCAGAATCTCTCTTTCCACACTAGGAGATCTGATGTTGTAGTCATGATCCTGTGGGTTATCAGAGACACTTTGGTCCTCCCCCTCAATGTTGGAGCTTATCCCAGTAGTGATAGGTGTCTGGGAGGGGATAGGAGTGTTCAACTGATTCAGGATGTTTTCAATAACAAAAGTGGGACTATCTGGGGTGGTTTCCATAGGAATTGGTTTTGAAACAGATTGCACCCGGGGAGATTGGTGCTGTTCAATAGAAACCTTTTCAACTGAAAGAGGTTCTAGTGATGTGTCTGCCCCTTCAAAAGTTGTACCAGGTTCCTGTTGAGAGGAATCCTGGGCGGTTTGAGCCGGTGGAGTCGGATGGATCACTGGTTGACTACTCCCAGTGACCATGTCATGCCTTGGTGAGGCATGGGCAGACTCAGGGGACTCATTTCCCTGAGCAGCCTTTTTGGTTTGTTTGGATTTTGGTTTAGTGGGGACTCTGGATTTTGATTTTGTGGTGGAGGCTGTGGGTTCCCTCTGCTTGGGTTTTAGCTTTCGGGCAGCCTCTTTGAGAGTAGGGTTAGAGTTGTGTCGGGAATATACTTCCAACAAAACTGCTGGAGCAGAGATCCCCTGACCAACAAGGCCATTTTGCTGAAGCTGTTTCTCTATGATGGCCATGATAAAACGTGGATAGAGTAGCCATCTAGAAGAAACAGGCTTACCAGCATGTTCAGTTAATTCAGAAAAGAGTATTTGAGAAAAATTTAGCTTTTGAGATTCTAGGATAGAATACAATACCTGTTGCCATCGAGAAGACATTTGATCCCATGAAGAAGACTTCGGAGCCAAGCAGATGTTGATCATATGGAATATCAAGCGCTCTGGGTCATTGAAGTGCTTCTTGAAAAGTGTGGAATCACTTAAGTCGCCCTGGTATTCATGACTTGTAAAACAGAGGTCAGTGACACTTTTAGGGAACTGAGCGACAAGGTTGGCATCGTCCAGTTGAAGAACATCCCTTAGCTCAGCTGGACTAATATGGATGTTGTGACCATTGACTGTTGATCGAAGAGATAGGACTCCAGTTCCAACATTTACCAGTTCAACATTCATCCAAAATTGATGAATGGATTCGACATACAGAGTCGGATTGATGAGAAAAGCAATTTTGAATTGAGAGGAGTTCATCAAATCCACTGCTTCATCAAACTTGGACCAGAATGAAGATTTGGTCAAGTAGGCAATCGAATTGTGACGCGGTTTCAAAGTAAGAGCAGCCATGGAAGCAGAGATGAAAGAGGGAAAATAGGTTTTGAAAAAAGATGAAAAGTTCTGAGAAGGTGATAATGAAACAACTGAAGAAGGTTGAGTTAAATAGAGAAAACAACAGAAGTTAAAACAACTGAAGAGTAAAATTACTCATCAGGTGTTGTCGACAGTTTTGTTCATCAGTTGTTTTCATCAGTTGTTCATCAGACTTTTTGGAAATTTTGTTCATCAAAACTTGTGAACAATGTGTTCATCAGAACTTGTAAACAATTTGTTCATCAGAACTTTGTGGAAATTTTGTTCATCAGAACTTTTGAACAATGTGTTCATCAGAACTTGTAAACAATTTGTTCATCAGAACTTTGTGAGTAATGTTTGACCTTCAGTACTTAGTGAATCAATACTCATCAGTACTTGTAACTTAGAGTATTAGAAAAGGTCATAACTGTTCTTGAATCAGTACTTTTGATATGTATCAGTATGTACTGAAAATATCAAAATGTGTCAAGATAAAAAAAATATTTTTGGAATTTTAAAAGGATATTTAACATTTTATTCATTTAAACACTAACCTATTCAAGTTGTAACATACCAAGCCTGAGAACTAAATTTTGAAAAGTGGATGTGTCTAAAGGCTTAGTAAAAATGTCAGCAAGCTCATCAGCACTAGGAACAAATTTGGGATCAATCAGACCTTTTTCAAAACAATCTCTTATAAAGTGATGTCTGATCTCAATGTGTTTAGTCCTAGAGTGCTGAACTGGATTCTTGACAATACAAAGAGCTGAAGCACTATCCATTAACAATGGTGTCTTCAGTTCTTTGATGCCATAGTCCAGGAGTTGAGACTGAAGCCAGAGAATTTGGGAAGTGCAACTTGCAGCAGCAATGTACTCAGCTTCAGCAGTGGAGGTGGCTACAGAAGTTTGCTTCTTACTTTGCCAAGAAACCAAGCAATTTCCTAGAAACTGACACCCACCAGAAGTAGATTTTCTTGAGAGTTTGCATCCTGCATAGTCACTATCTGAAAAAGCAACCAGCTTGCAGGATTGTCCAGTGGAGTACCATATTCCCAGGAATTGAGTACCTTGCAAGTATCTGAAAATTCTTTTCACAGCAATCAAATGAGACTCTTTGGGTGCAGCCTGAAATCTAGCACAAACACATGTGGCAAACATAATGTCTGGCCTGGATGCAGTTAGATACATTAAAGATCCAATCATACATCTATAAAGAGTTTCATCCACTGAAGTACCTTTCAGATCTGCATCAAGTTGTGTGGTGGTGCTCATGGGGTTGGAACATGGCTTACAGTTTTGCAACTCAAATTTCTTTAAAAGCTCTTTTGTGTATTTTGATTGGTGAATGAAAATTCCATCAGGTTTTTGTTTGATTTGAAGACCCAAGAAAAACTGTAACTCCCCCATAGCACTCATTTCAAAATTTGTAGTCATAAGTTTAGTGAAATCATCACACAACTTTGGGTCAGATGAAGCAAATATAATGTCATCAACATAAATTTGAACAAGTAGCTTATGCTGACTTACATTCTTTATGAATAAAGTTTGATCAATGGAGCCTCTAGTGAAATTATTTTTTAGAAGAAAAGTGGATAATGTGTCATACCAGGCTCTAGGTGCTTGTTTCAGCCCATAAAGAGCTTTATCAAGCTTGTACACCCAATCAGGATGTTTATTGTCCTCAAAGCCTGGAGGTTGACACACATACACTTCCTCTTTTATTTTGCCATATAAGAAAGCACTTTTGACATCCATTTGAAAAACTTTAAGTTTATGTAAGGCAGCATATGCTAAAAACAGCCTAATTGCTTCTAATCTGGCTACAGGGGCAAAAGTTTCATCATAATCAATACCTTCTTCCTGACAAAACCCCTGTACAACCAGTCTAGCTTTGTTTTTAATGATTTGACCTTTTTCATCTGTTTTATTCCTAAACACCCATTTTGTGCCTATTGCACACTTACCTGGAGGTAAAGAAACCAGCTCCCAAACCTGTTGCTTTTTGAATTGCAATAATTCCAACTGCATTGCCTCCACCCAGCCAATATCTCTAAGTGCTATGTGGTAATTCTTTGGCTCTTGTTGACTGACAAACAAAGCATAAAGACAAAAGTTAGATAATTGACTTCTTGTTGAAACACCTGCAGAAATATCACCAAGAACTTGAGATAATGGATGATCCTTCAGTTCTTGATATGGAATGAGATCAGTGCAAGTGTTTGCTGGAGGAACTGATGCAGCAGTTGAAGAAGATTCAGGATGTACAGCAGCAGGAATTTCAAAGGATTTAGAAGATGCCAGAATTTCATCAGCATTTGTAGTGAGTGGGATTGCTGAAGCAGAAGGAGCATCAGATTTGGTAGATGTGGACATATTGTCACTGAATCTGAACAAATGAGTACTTGCATCTTCATCATCTGAAATTCCTTGTGATGTTGCATTAGAAGCTGGTGGTGGATCAGCTGGAAGAACTTCATCTTCTACACCACTATTCTCAACATGAAAATCATGTTGCAAGATATTCAGATCAAACATCTCAGCAGGATTCTGAGGAATGGAATCTTTAGGACATTCATTGAATTTGACATGAAGAGTTTCTTCTACAGTCTTTGTTCTACAATTGAACACTCTATATGCCTTGCATGTTGAAGAATATCCAACAAAGTATCCTGCATCAACTTTGGAATCAAACTTGGTAAGTTGATCTTTGGTGTTGAGAATGAAACAAGGACACCCAAAAGCTCTGAAGAAGGAAATCAAAGGAGTTAAAGAATGAAGGATTTCATATGGAGTCTTCAACCATCTTTGATTCACCAAAACTCTGTTTTGCACATAGCAAGCTGTGTTAACAGCTTCTGCCCAGAATGTGAGAGGTAAACCAGAATCAGCAAGCATTGTTCTGGCAGCTTCAATCAGGGTCCGATTCTTCCTTTCTACCACTCCATTCTGTTCAGGAGATCTGGGAATGCTATACTGTCTCTGAATTCCCTTTGACTGATAAAATTCATCAAGAAGATGATTTCTGAATTCAGTGCCATTGTCACTCCTAACACACTTGATAGAAAGAGAATACAGCTTTTCAGCATACAACACAAAATTGATAATAGCCTTGGCAACCTCACCTTTTGAGTGTAAGAAGAAAGTCCAGACAAACTTTGAATAGTCATCAACAATAACTAGACAATACTTCTTCTTTGCCATAGACATTATCTGCACTGGACCAAACAGATCCATGTGTAACAGTTGTAAACAACCAGTGGATTTGGAATCTCCAATTGAAGGAAAAGAGACTTTGTGTTGCTTTCCTTTCAAGCATGCAGAACAGTTTTCATCACAACTAAAATCCTTTAAAGGAAGACCTCTAACCAAACCATGTTTCACCAGTTGATTCATGTTCTTAATGTTCACATGACCTAATCTTCTATGCCACAGATTTGATTCCTTGAAAGAGGCCTTAGAAAATAAACAAGGATGACCTTTGATAGAGATTTTCTTAGAAAGATCAAAGGCATATACCTTTCCCACTCTGTTAGCCTTAAGAAGTGTATACTCATCTAACACTTTGCTAATCAAAGGCATCACATCAGAAGATAAAATCCTACAATCTTGCTTAGTGAAGAGAGACACATGACCCTTATCACACATTTGACTAACACTCAGCAGATTGTACTTAAGATTCTCAACATGATTAACATCATCAAACCTAATCTCACCATTAGTGACTACACCTTTACCTATGATATACCCCTTAGCATCATTACCAAAGGACACAAATCCTCTCCTTCCAGTGAAATAGTTATGAAGAAGAGATCTGCTCCCAGTCATATGCATGGATCCTCCACTATCAACATACCAGATGCTACTTTGGCATGCTGAAGGACCCTGCATACAACAACACACTCAGTTAGACTTTTGGACCCAAACCATTTTGGTTTTGGGTCTGTTAACATTTGAAGAAACAGAACTAGCATTATCAGTTGAAGCAACACTTGAAGCATTCTTATCAAAATTTTTGGTTTGACTTTTGATTTTGATTTCTTCTTATGAAATGAATCAACAGATGCCTCTGCCATATTGACCCTTCCTATCAGTTGTTGCATCATTAGCATCAGTTGATTATGAGTTTGAGTTAAAAGCTTGATTTCATCAGACACATCAGGACTTGATTTTTTATTTTTCTTGTTGATCAGTTTTGTGTCTGTAGTTAAAATAGATGTTTTCAAGTGTTGTTTCCCTGAATCTGGAACAATTTCTTTTCCTTTCTTGAATTGACTTGAAGTATTTCCTTGTACTGATTTTCCAGATTTTGAAACAACTGATGATTCTGGTACAAATTTTGAACTGAATGCATTTTTCATTTTAAGTATATTCTTGTTTTTATTCTTGATTTTATTGAATTTTGAACCTTTTCTGTACCAGCATTCATCAGTTGAATGATTAAACAACCTACAAATATCACAAGGCACCCTCTTCTTCCTTTCTTTGTGATTGTCTACAAGTACTGATGACTTAGAAACAGATTGTTTGTTCATCAGAACATCTAAGGCATCAGTATTTGTAGTCAAATTGACAACAGCTGATGTTTTGACAACATCTGAAGAGTTATTTTTCAGCACTTGTGTCTCAACACATTTACCAACATCAGTTGTTGCATTATCAGCTTTTTCAACAACTGCTGAAGAATGACTTTGACTTATCAAAATTCTTGCATCATTTTCACCAACACTATCCCCATCTGATTCAATTAAGTGTAATTTTAAAACATTTGAAACATGTTCATCAGGATTAATCTCAAATAAGACATTATCCTGACAAGAGTCATCCTCATTTAATTAAGTAAAGTAACGCAATCATAAGTAAAGTAAGAACAAGTTCAATCAAACAGTAACGCAAGTTTGTTATAGAGAGAGAAAGTTTTCTGTAAAAGGAATATCTCATTCAATTGATTAACTTCGTTACATTACAATCATGTCAACTGCCTATATATAGAAGGCAGTGACGTCTGATGATGTCACATGATGTTGACATCTAACAGACAAAACAAAACAACTGAAATTAACTAAACGACTGAGAATGTCTTTAACATCTGAAGACAAACTCTACAACTACTGAAGAACAAAACTACTGAAGTACAAATACTGAAACTACTGAAATACAAAATACTAAAACCTCTGATGAGTAAACTACTCACCAGACTTTTACAAACAATAAGAAAACTACTGAAGACTAACTATACACTACATCACCTGTCGATTAACAGCGCAGGATGTTGGAAATCTGTTGTGCATGGACCATATAAACCCACGATCACTGATCCTGAAACTAAGATCATGATTCCGAAACCTGCTGATATGTATTCGGATGAGGACATTAAACTGTTTGAAATTGATGCTAAAGCTCATGGTATTCTGGCCATGGCTCTGCCGAATGAGATCTATTCTGGTTTGATGCATTATGATACTGCTCATGATCTCTGGGTTGCACTGAAAGAACAATTTGGTGGAACCGATGAGGTTTTAGCAAATACTAGAGAAATTCTGGCTCAGCAGTATGAGACATTTTCTCACCGAAAGGGTGAATCCTTGACTCAACAATTTGAGCGATTCTCATGTTTAATTTCTGAGTTAAAAATGGTTAAGCAAGAATACACTAATAGTCAGATGAATAACAGATTTCTCAGATCATTGCCTGAGAGATGGGACACTTATACAATTGTCCTACCCCGAGCCGGCGGGCCGAATCGACTGTCCCGTCGGGCGAAATGGTCTCGGGGCGTGATATCGAGATGATATTCGGAGTGATCAGATTGTTACATTTCACATGATATAAAATGAGAAGGCAATAAATGAAATAGAATTACAAAGTTAAATTACATCAGTATCGTTCATAATTTAACAATGTAAATCTACTAATAACATCATAAATATTCCATCTTGTATCTTCACAAGATGTACAAATAATATGTATAATGATGTTCAAAATATGCACGTCCAAAATATTAGGTCCTCTATCTGGGCATCCTAGTCACAAGCACAGACTTCTTAATTAAACCTGTTCGTCACCTGAGAAGTCATGCAAAAATAAAGTCAACACATGGTTGGTGAGTTCATATAGTTTTTTTTGAAAATGAATTTGTACAAACTTGACCGAATGACAATCTTAACCTCATTAACAACCACCTATGACATCCAGTCAAGTATGCTTATATATAGGGCATACGTAGAGTCAAGCTTACCGCCAGCCCACCACATACCAAACCGCATAACATATTGTTGTTAATGATAATTAAGCGTTTCATTCCTCGTCATCAACACACTAGTTCTTGTTAGTTTCAACAAAACGTGAAAGATCTTTTAATTTCTCAAGCTCATCACACACATGAACAACCATAACAAATGTAGAAACATTTAATAAAAATGCTTAAATAAGTAAATAAATAAACATTTAAGACTAAATAATTCTTTTCAAAACCTGTAAATAGTTTACCTAGACAGAATCTAAGATAACAAATATACATATAAAACATATATGATGTAAAAGCAGTTTAAGTAAAATATAGTTCGAGGAAAATAATTTACGCATGCTTCTTAGCCCCGCGTTTATAAAACAAAAATATTTAGAAAAGGGGGAATGAACTCACCTGTATTGCTATGCAAATGAACCACAAAAGATATGCGCGCTCGTTGATTGTAGACTATGTATCTTCAGCACCTGAGTTGATTTATTATGATTCGAATACGATAAGTATTTATGTTGACGTATATAGGGTTTAGGTCTCGACGACTAAGTGTCCTATGTACTTGCTAATGTGTTACTAAGATTTTTCTCTAATTATTCTATGTTACATACTCTCTATGAACGCTTATCTGTTAGTTAATAACAACTAAACCTTATTTACACAAGGTTTATACTAATAGGATATACAACTTTTAAATAAATCGTTTTAAGTTACATTAAAACATTTTAAAAGTTTAAGTTTATAAATCATTTTAAGTTACATTAAAACATTTAGTAACACAAGTTATGAGGATTTTATAAAACTATGTTTACATATTAAAAATCATTACATGTTAATAAAACACAAGTTATTTTTTATGAAAAATACTAGTTAACTTGCTAGAACTTAAGTCAATCTTACTAGATTAACTTCAAGTCCTTTGTTAGTTCTTTGTTACAACATTGTTCTTTGTTCATTCTTGCGTATATCATCTCTTTAGATTATTCAATTTAAACAATCTAAGTTGATTATACGATGCATGTAGTCACTAAGTGTTGAGAGTTGACACACAAAATCAACACCTCTATACTTAGTTGTTTTGTTGAACTCCCATGTAGTCACTAAGTGTTGAGAGTTGACACCCAAAATCACTTAACAACTCTTAGATTGTTGAGTTTTATATGAAACATACTTAGTTCATTTGCTTAGAAATCACTAAGTTTAGGTTTGTGTAATTAGTGTTTTTAGTTTACACCTTGTAACAAATTCCTTGAACCTTAACTATTGCTACCCTTTTTTTTTCCATGATTTATCTAACAATACCCATAAGTAATAATCTTATCTGATTAATAAAACATGTGTTTAGTGGTTTAAAGTAGTTTATAAAACTTTGAGATTTGAAACCTTAAGTTTGATGGATTACAAAATCGATTATCACAACAAAGAATCCTTATGGACCATTATCAATGCTAATCCTTCACTTATGATTTTCATCAAACAATTTCAGCCATATTAAACTGAAATGGTTGATAAACATATTTGTTTAAGTGTTAGTTAGTTTAGGAATAGTTTTGATTTGAAAACCTTAGTTTCAGTGAACAACAAAACCGGTTTAGACACTTAGAAAACCTAATAGTTTAACACTTGACCAATCCATGTTCAAACCCTTCTTACGAACTCAATTCTTGATGGTTTGAGCTGGTTCCAAGTTCAAATCACTTGGAAAATGATCAGGTGTTAGTATCTATAGCCCCTAGCTCAATATCGACAGCCATGGTTTGTCTATTATCGATGGAAGCCAACCCCAAACCTGTTGACATTGTTATGTTGGACAACAGGTTCAACAGCCCCTTGGCCCTTTGATTTTTGCCAATATCCAACTCCAAATCGATTCCCAACTGACCCAAACATCAATCTACTGTTATACTTAAGTTCTTAACTCATTTTAGTGCAAGATACTAGGGTTTTACAGCTCCAAATTCGACTGAAAAATTGCTGGTGTGCGAGAGACTCACCGAAACAGTAACAACCAAAGAATTAGCTCGTTTGAGCTCGTTTTTGCTTCGTTTTTGTTGACCCAAAGCTTGATTTTTTCCTCTTAACATGATCTACACGTTCTACAGTCGTTTTAGTGTTGATCCTAACTGATTTGAAGCGATAAAAACGGATTTGAAGCTTACCTCGCCGGAATAGTAGAAAACCCTCAAAATCAGCAACTTCTCTCTAAAACTGCAACCATCTCAGCCCGTTTTCAGCTTCGATCAGTTGTACTACTATGTTCCTCTCGTTCCCACGATCGTTTCGACTGCTAGAACGTCTAATTTGGTGGAGAAATGAGAGAGATATGAAGGTTTTAAGTTGAGAAATATAGTGAGAGAGGGGAAATCGGGAAATGGAGGAAGAAGGAAGGTGTGGCTGCAAAAGTGAGGAGAAAAAGAAAAAAAAATAAGGGCTTTTATAGCCCGGGTATGTTCGGGTGTGTTCGGTGTCGCTCGGTTTCGGTTTCGCGCGTCATTTTTCGGCGTTTTTCGTTACATTACGTAACTTTATAAAGATAGAAAATTTGAAACTTTTTCAAGTGGTAATTCCTAATAAATTAACTAAATATCTTTTATTTATTTTTAAAATTTCATAAACGTTTATTTTAATTGTTTCATCAGATCGTATCGTTTTCGCGCGTATTCGTACGAATCCTCATCCGTTCGAACACGACGACAATGTTACTTTCCAATAAGGTTTTATAATTATTAGATATCGTTCAGAACATTAAACTTACAGATATATTCGTGCGAATCGTCACCCACACGAATACTCTGTCGGTTTAATATTCACATAACGACATCCATTATTGTTTTGTTTTGTACAATCTCACATTCGTTTATACATAATAACATCTTAACTAATATTCACATAACAATTCTGTGTTGTCAGAGATGATTCTGACTGTTAAACCATTGATTCATGATATGATTCTGAAATAGATCTGTAATAGTTTCGTATTAAACATCAAATGATAATAATACATATGTAATATACATAGTTCATACCTGATCTACTGTACAAGTCACTGTTTCGGCTACGATTCCGGCACTGATGTTACACCAAATCTGAAAGATCTCATCCGTATTGCACAACAACAGGTTGTGATAAACAATCAACTGAAGTCGAAATTAGATTGCGGGGTTCAAGGTAAACTAGAACCTCGATCATATGGATTTTTATACTTCAACGGACGCTTGCGGATTCCAAAATCAGAAGATTTGTGTACCCTCATTTGCGAGGAGGCACATAAGTTGCGAAACTCAGTTCATCCGGGAGCCAATAAGATGTATCAGGATTTGAGAACGTCCTATTGGTGACCTGAAATGAAGAAAGGCATTGCCCTATATGTAGGGAAATGTCTAAAGTGTTCGAAAGTCAAAGCAAAACATCAGAAACCCTCCGGACTTTTGCAGCAACCCAAATTTCCTCAATGGAAATGGTAACAAATTTCCATGGATTTCATAAACAAGTTGCCTAGAACTCCGTGGGGTTATGATTCAATTTGGGTGATAGTTGATAGACTTACCAAATCAGCTCATTTCCTTCCTATTCGAGAAGATGACAAGATGGAGAAATTTTCCACGTTGTACGTAGATGAGATCATTGCGCGTCCTGGTACCCCAACGTCAATCATATCCGATCGTGATAGTCGTTTCACTTCTCGCTTTTGGCAATCATTACAGAAATAACTGATAAGATCTCAATCATTCAATCAAGACTGCAGGCCGCGAGAGATCGGCAAAATAGTTATGTTGATCGACGCCGGAAACCGCTTGAGTTCCAAGTTGGTGACCGAGTTTTATTTAAGGTTTCCCCTGTAAAGGAGTTGTCCGTTTTGGGAAGAATGGAAAACTTGCTCCTAGGTACGTTGGATCTTTTGAAATCCTAGAGAGGATTGGTCCCTTGGCCTATAAGGTCAAACTTCCGGTCGAATCAAGCAACGTTCATGATACTTTTCATGTGTCAAATCTCAAGAAGTGCTTAGCCGACCATGAAGTTCAGATCCCATTAGAAAACATTCGAATTCAAAACAACATGCAATTCGTTGAACAACCAGTAGAGATCATGGATCATGTAGTCAAGAAACTTAAATGTAGCCGGATTCCGGTCGTAAAAGTGCGATGGGAAGGAAAATGTGGTGCAGAGTTCACCTAGGAATGGGAAGACCAGATGAAGCTCAAGTACCCTCATCTTTTTACAGTATCTTCGGCTAGTTAACGAGACGAAGTTCCTTGACTAGGGGAGACTGTAACATTTGTAGAGTAGACATATGTACAAACGATACTTGTAAACCCTTATTTGTATTTATAAGTTTGTTTTGTCAATAACAGTGTGAAATTTCATACGAACAAGTAAACGTATAACCAAAACATAACAGTTAGGGCATAAGATTATTCGATAACGAGGAATCTGATGTCTGACAATTAACAAATAAGCCATGTAAAACAAAATACACCAACGTTGAAACATAAACGATTATGAGGATGCAAATAAAAAACAATTAGCGAATAGCGTTCGGGAATATTAAACGGATAGCGTATTCGTGGGAATTACGATTCGCACAAATATATCTGTGCTGAGACAACTAGTACTTGACCGTCCGGCAACCGTATGGTATGTGTACTTTCATTTCTATGTGTGTGATTACTATGAGAATAACAGTTATGTGATAACAAAATTTGTGAAACTTATAACAGTTGTATGTATTTCAATAAGAATTAAAATTACAAAATATAACATTTCAAGTGAAATAACAATTTATCGCAAGTACAAATGACATAACAGTGCGGTTGTGATCTGATTCTCACAAATAACAGAAATCAGATAGCCGATAACACGATGAGAAATCAAGGTGAAATCAGTAATAACAGAGGTAAAACAGTTAGGTTTAGTTGTGTCCGTCTGTGAGAATGTCAAATCCAAAACAATAATTTGATATCGTTTGCAAATAATAAACTGACAGCGTGTTTGCATGGGTGACGATTCATACAAACATATTTGTGGGTTTAACGTTATGGAAAGTAGAAAACCAAATAGAAAGTAAAGCCATCGTCGTGTTCGTCCGGTTGACGATTCGAACGAATACACGCGAAGGTGATACGATCTGACGAAACTGATAAAATAAACAATTTCGAAACTTTAAAATAAGAAAAAGAAATTTAAAACATTTACTAGGCATTCCCACTTTAAAAGGTGTAAAAAGAAAATCACTTTATTTAAAATTACGTAAACGCGAAACCGAACAACCCTAACGTACCCGAAATTATACAGGGTATAAAACCCTAAACTACATTAAATTCCTCATTATATTTCCCAATAACCTCTCTCTCTCTCTCATCCCAACCTGAAACTCTCTCTGTAATCCTCTATCTAGATTTTGAACTCATAATCTTTATTTCTTCCCCAAAGTCTTCAAATTTGGTATCAAATCGAAGCTTACAATGTATACAACAAGAAAGTACAAAGGATCGGACCTTAAATCGTCAAGAACCAAGGTAAAATGAAGGTTGAAGTCTCGGTTTTTCAGGGTTTTGTTAAACCCGGACAACTGGACTTGTAAACCGAATTTCTATCATCAAACCTCATTAGATTCACATGAAAATGAGTTCGCAGCCTTTGAACCATGTTGGGATAAAGTTCTATGATCGAAGGAATTAATATCGATGGATGAACTGATAGTATCGATGGATGTAATCCAGATCAGTTGGTATCGATGATGTTCAGCAGCTTCAGCCAACTTTTTCCATCTACATTGCTAAGTTCGACGATTCCCAGCTCCTATGCCCATGGATATTGCTAATGTCGACCAAGTCAAAGAGCAATTGGATGGGTGGCTGTCGATACTAAGGTTCGAAGAAGCAACAACCGTCGATACTAACAGTGGTCGATACTTGTTAGTATTGATAGGGCATGGTTTGGGTTCTTCAAGTGTTCCATCGAACTTAGGTTGTCGATACTAGTCCAGCTCCATCATATTAGCGCGTTGATGTTATCCAAGTAATTTACACTCAAAATCAAGCCATATGGATCAAATTTGAAGTCACACGATCGATTGGAACAAGGTGGTGTCAATGGGAAACTTCACTTGGTGTTAACCGATTATAAATCCATCGATACTAGCCTTTGCCCATTGATACAACCTTTGAATCTTTCTAAAACATGTATAACTTATAAACCAAGCGTTTTACTAATCAAAACATGATTAGAAACAATAACACCAAGTGAAGTTTCCCAAGTGAAGAGAATAACTTATAAGCTAATTAATGTGGAATGAAACCCCTTAGGGTTTCATGAAATGTTAATGAGATCTTTGAAACATTTTGAAACCTTAAAGCATAACACTTTTCATTAAAGTGTTATGGTTTTATAAACCTTTTCAAAAGAGAATAAAACATCATGGATTTAAGCTAAATAACATGGTTAAATTGCCTAGTTACTAGGTAACTCATAACAAGGGTTTACGAAACTAACTATGTTTAACATACGTATAAGTTATAACTTAGGAGAATAAATGATTTCAAAAACATACATTATGTTAAAAGTTCAAGCTCAAGCTCAAAACATATAATTAAGGAATATCATAACATACTAAGTTTAACCTACAATGGTTAAGTGTTAATATTACAAAGTGGGTTTAAGGCTAATCAAAATGACAGGGATTTCAACAAGTTTAGCAACCCTTATGGTTAATACATAACACTACAACTCATACTTTCAAGTTGTGAATACCAAATAAAATAATCACATGTCTTGAAAATCAACACATTACAACAAAAAAGAGCGCGTGCATTACTTGAGTACTAGTCAACCACTTCAATAACAAGGTGAGTTCATACGCCCCTTTTTTAATCTTTTTGATTTTTAAATGCGGGGCTGAGAAACATGCTAAATTCTTTTTCTAAAGATTTTAGTACTTTAATTCATTATGCATGATTGTCAGGTAATAAAGGTTTTTACTTTTGTTATCATATTTATAATTATGCTTGTGTGTAAAATTGTATCTATAATATTTGGGATAATTCAAGTGTGGATCACATTTACTTGAGATATCAAGGATGATATCATGATAATATAACTTCGTGATATCATTAAGCAATTGTGATAACATTGTGTGATAAGACAGGTACTTATAACACGGTGATCATAACATTGAGACATAACATTGAGACAATAACATTGGGATAATAACAATGTGATGAGATGACATTGAGACAATAACAATGAGATCATAACATTATATTGATTACTAGAAAGCCTGATTGCGTTATATCACTGTATTTATGTGTCCATTATTCAATTTATTTTGTTAAGTCCCTTTCTATATCGTTTATCATTAAGTAGCAGAGGCTAAGCCAACGGTAACGTAGTGGTACCATAGGTCTGACAAAGCTCCGGCGAGTGTGGTCGGTACATTATGCGTATTTTAATGACAATTGGCCGGTATCGTATGACCGGTAACAGGGCTGAACAGTCAGGTTTGGTAAACGGCCACATGGGTGATATTAATCAACAGAAACTGTTAGTAATTGTACCCTTTAATTCTGTAGACTGGCAGACTAAGTGACTGCCCTCACTCATGTCAAAATGCTGGTGACAGATCGTTGTGAGGACATTGGGATTACAAGTGATTACAAATGGATAGAGATAAATTAGAGACATTGTGGTTGACTTTGTGGCGACCACAATGTGGTCCCATTTATGCTCTATACATTCAAGTGTGTGAATACGTTAAATGAGTTGACTGTCACTTCTAGTATAGAAGTGAGTACCAGTAAACTCTACATATGAGAGAACAAATAAAAAGGTTAAGATTTATTAAAATCTATATATTTAAAACATTAAGGGTTTACCATTACTTATGTCATGGTAATACATACCCTTTCAAAATTCTTTTATTCGATATACATCATTGTGGGTTGAATACATAACACATGGGAATATCAGGTGGGATAACAAATGAGAATAACAAATGTGAAGATGAAATGGGTATCCATAGTTGCAATATGTAACATCAGTGCCGGAACCGTCACCAGAACAGTGATCTCTACAGTATATGAACAGTAAAACAGGTACGAATCCTATACATTTCAGTAAGTTTCACATTCATATCATTTATCATTATCATAGTGTGTTGTCATAGAACAGTTTCAGAAACATTTAACAGAAACATAGTTCAGAACAATGGTTCTTGAGTTAGATAATTATCTGATAATACAGAACTATCATGTGATTATTTGTTTAGGATTTATTATGTATAAACGTATGCGAGACTTTAAAGAACAAAACACACGAATATTGTTACGTGAATGCTAAATTGACGGGTTATTCGTATAGGTGACGATCTGTACGAATATATCTGAAAGTTTAACGTTCTGAATGATATTCTATAATTAGGAAACAAGATTGAAAGGTATAGTTATCGCCGTGTTCGTACGGATGACGATTCGAACGAATACGCACGACGACTGTACATCTCGATTTAAACAGTAAATTAAATTTTTAAACTTAATAAACAAGAAGATATTAGTTAATTTATTAGGAATCACAACCTAAAATAATTAACTAAATTCTATTTTTTTTAAAATCGTGTCGTCTCGTTGCGAAAACTACGCGAACCGACATTTTACGCGAAACCGAACGAGTGGGTATTTTATCCCACATTTAATGTGACATTAATGTCATAACCACCACCATTTTCCCTCATTTTCCACTCAAAATTCGTCTATCTCTCTCTCTCTAGTTCTCATTCAAGAAACAATCTTCTTTCTAAGATTTGGAAGCCCAATCCTTGGTGGATTCAAACAAATTTGGTGCCAAGATGTTCCTCTTATCATGTAGATTTCAGAAGTACAAGCATTGTGAAATTTCATCCACGAAATCTAAGGTAAAAATCCATTTTATTCTCGGTTTTTATAGGGTTTTCACGAGTCTCATGGTTTTGCTATTATCATCGATACTAGACACTTAAAATACTTAGATAAAGATGACATATGTGTTTAGGAACTGTTAGGGATGAATTGCAACAGTTTAAGATTCGAAATAAACGAAGAACTTGGAGTTCATTACAGGTTCGTGAGTAATGGTGGTCGGCCGAACCCTTTCCAAGATGCCACGAACCCTGGAGCCGAACCTGATGACACCTCGCGAACCTATGACACCCGAACCACCCTGCAACGAACCCTGCATATCTCTGAGGCACGAACATGTTGGTTCTGAATAAGGCTGCACCGAACCCTGACACGAACCATTTCATTCTTAGCCGAACTATAGCTGCCGAACCTTTGGATAAAACCTTAGAACCACGAACCTTTCTACTCTAGCGAACCTAAGATAGCCACGAACCTAAGAATCACAGCCGAACCTTAGCCTGTGAACAAACCTTTAGGCGAACTATCATTGGTTGCCGAACCCTATGCTTAACCTTATAGAGGCCGTGAACCTGAGACCACGTTTTCAGCCGAACCTTTAGGGTTCGCCTAGCTGTTTATTCCCGAACCCAAGTCACGAACCACATAGGTTTGTCTAAGATAAAGTTGGGCCGAACCTTTCCTTTTAGTTAATAGGTTCGCTGGTTTGGGTTACATGAAACTTAGTTATTAACGTATGTGGGGATTTAAAGGTGTGAAATGCAGGGAGAGTTACATGCAAATACATATATGAGAGGGAACCATGGGTGTGCATGCATGGGGTTAAGTTCCACGTGGGTTGCATGGGAATAACATAGAATGTGGATAAATGATGTTTGATCTTGTGAGTCTAAATGACTTAAATGGGACAATCAAAGACTATCAATGGACTTAAGTGGATCCAATGGGTTGTAGTTAAGTCCATCACATGCCCAACATTATGGAATTCAAGTAATGAGATTTCATTAAAAGAAGTTGGTAAATCAATTGGGAATCAAATATACTTAATTGGGCCAAAGTGGGCCCAATAGGGTTTAATTAAGCCCAATATACATTAAGTAATGATGTTTTAACTAAAATGAAGGAATTATAAATTATTAAAAGTTAATAATTTCTAAAATTTTGTTTTAATTGGAAGTGTCAATGATAAATGTCATTGGTTCCTTCTTAATTATTAATTTAATTGTAATGTTTTGGCTTAAAGATTAATGTGATTTGAATTATTGGGAAATTGATTATAAAAAGACAATATAATTGTCTGGATTTTAAACATAAAACAAAGGAAACTCTGCCGAAATTCCTAAAAATATGAATGTAAATTATTATGATAAACCATGGGAATTGGGATCATTAAAAAGGGTAACTAAGATAGATTATATTCTAGATGCACTTAGTACTAAGACACTTAGTCACACACACCAAGACAAAGACTTAGGCACAACGACTATTACGCGTACTTATTATATTCGAATTCTTATAAAATAACTCAGGAACTGAAGATACTTAGCCTACAAACAAGAGTGCGTATTCTGTGATAGTACATTAGACATCAACACAGGTGAGTTCATTGCCCCTTTTCTAACATTTTGTTTTAAAACGCGGGGCTGAGAAGCATGCGTAAACTGTTTATTTAAAGTGTTTACTTAAATGCCTTTAAATTTATATGTCTTACATATATATAAATGTTATCCTAGACCATGTCTTGGAAGATTTTATGCAGGTTTACTAACTGATTTACTTATAAATTAAGTGAATAATCGGGTTAAACTAAACATTTCAACGAATCAAAACATTTCAAACGAATCAAACTAAACATTTTGACAAAACAAGTGTGTGAGTTCAAGGAATCAAACGAAACATTTTGACGAATCAAAGGGGTGATTTCAATGAATCAAACAAAACATTTTGACATATCAAGTGGGTGAGTTCAACGAATCATACGAAACATTTTGACGAAACAAGTGTGGGATTTCAACGAATCAAACGAAACAATCTTTGCAAAGACAGTATTCAATGTTCTACAAACCAAGTGCTTGTTGAACAATGAATCAAGTGTACAATTGATCAATGAATCTAGTATTCTATGATCAACGAATCAAGTACATCTTGTAACAGAATCAGACGAATCAATAAATCATTTTCAAGGGAAAGCATGGGAAATATCAGAGATAACATACGCCAAAACAGACGAAACATAAATCCTACAATTCAAGAAGTCCTAGCTAGACCGTTTGATTTGTAGGTCGTATGTTTGAGGATATTTACAGATTCCCAAACTACTAAGTACCTAGATTGACAGACTAGTCTACTCGAGTTTGACCAAGGCCCCAATCATTTGGACTTAGATTTTATTAAATGTTTATTTATTTATTTAATTAAGCATTTATAACTGTTTATACAATTACTGTGGTTGGTCATATTGTGTGATGAACTGATGAAGTCAACATAGATTTCAAATAATTGTAATTACAGGGACAACAAACAGAAGGAATCATTGGATTGTGTTAAGGGTAAAAATGCTTAATTATCATTAACAACAGTGTCATATGCGTATTAGTATGTGGTGGGATGGCGTCTGGGCGGGCTTGTAGGCTCGACTCAGGGGTATGCACTATATATAAGCATATCGATATGGATATTACATTGGAGTTAATGAGGTTAGGGTCTTTACCGAAAGGGATTTTCAAATCATTTTCAAATACTCAACTATATGATGTGTTGACTTGATCTTTTTGCATGACTTCTCAGGTGACGAACATGTCAATTAAGAAGTCATTTCTTTTGGACTAGGACTTCAGATAGAAGGCTTAGTATTTTGGACCTGCATATTTTTGAAGACATCATTATACAAATTATTTTGTGTATCTTGTGTAAATACAAGATAGAAAGTCATGATGTTGATGATAGATTTACATTGTTAAATTATAAACAATTCTGATGTAATTTAACTTTGTAATTCTATTATATTTAGCATTTCTAATTTATATCATGTGCAATGTAAACAATCTGATCACTATAGATTATCACTCACGATATCGCGCCCCGAGAACCTTCCGCTCGACGGGGACTCCGATCCAACCCCGCTGGCTCGGGGTGTGACACAATACATGTGGTATTGAATTCAGTTAAGTGTGTGGTAGGCTGGTGGCTTCCCTTGTGATACGTATGCCCTATATATAAGTGTCACACCCCGAGCCGGTGGGGTTGGATCGGATTCCCCGTCGGGCGGAAGGTTCTCGAGGCGCGATATCGTGAGTGATAATCGTGATGATCAGATTGTTTACATAGCGTCAATGTTAAGAATAACTAAAGCACAATAACATCAAGCTAGGATTACAAAGTTAAATTACATTTGACGATGTTCAGTAATTTAACTAAATAACCTATCAAAAGAATCAAATGCATCAATCTTGTATCTGTACAAGATCTCAAAAGTGATTTGCTTCTGTAACAAGATCTGTGCTTTCCAAAAGTCTACTAGGTCCTCTAACTGAGTATCCTAGTATGCATTCCTGAAGTCTGAGCCTATTCCTGTGCATCACCTGAGAGAGCATATAAGAAAAACAAAGTCAACACAATGGTTGGTGAGTTCATGTAGTTTTAGTATTTGTAAAATAGCTTTTGCAAACCTTTTAGGTAAAACCTTAACCTCATTAATAACACCTGTTTCATCCAACTCGGTATGCTTATATATAGGGCATACCCCTGAGTCGAGCCTATGACCCGCCCAGACGCCGTCCCACCACATACTAAGCCGCATAGGACATTGCTATTAATGATAATTAAGCATTTTACCTACCCTTCGATTCATTTCTCATCATAGCTTTAGTTTACTGTTTCAAAGTTTACAAGTCTATAGCATTCGTATGTAATAGCTTCAATATTAGTTTAAAAGCATCATGTTTAAAAGTTTATGATATTAACCCAAAAGCATTCAAGCATCCCCTCGGTAACAACCTTAATCTCATTAACACCACCTGTATCATCCAACTCGGTATGCTTATATATAGGGCATACCCCTGAGTCGAGCCTACGACCCGCCCAGACGCCGTCCCACCACATACTAAGCCGCATAGGACATTGCTGTTAATGATAATTAAGCGTCTTACCTACCATCCAATTCGTTTATAGCTTTAGCATTGTGTTTAAGTTTATAGCATGAGTGAACATTGAGGAATCACTGTATGGCAAGCACTGAATGGCCATCAGTCTACTCCTCAAGTCATGACTATGAAGGTCACCCTATGGCAAGCACTGAGAGGCCGACGGTCTGTTCCTTCAAGTCCCAACTATGTAGAACACCCCATGGCAAGCACTGAGAGGCCAATTTAGTATGTTCTATCATAGTTAATAGCTTTAGCATTCAAGTTTATAGCATTTAAATAGTTTAACAACCGGTGAGGCAAGCACTGAGAGGCCAAACCGTTGCTTTTGCATGACAAGTTTATAGCTTTCAAAGTTTAACAACCGGTGAGGCAAGCACTGAGAGGCCAAACCGTTGCTTTTGCATGACAAGTTTATAGCATTCAAGTTTAACAACCGGTGAGGCAAGCACTGAGAGGCCAAACCGTTGCTTTTGCATGACAAGTTTATAGCATTCAAGTTTAACAACCGATGAGGCAAGCACTGAGAGGCCAAACCGTTGTTTTAGCATGACAAGTTTATAGCATTCAAAGTTTAACAACCGGTGAGGCAACTGAGAGGCCAAACCGTTGCTTTTGCATGACAAGTTTATAGCATTCAAGTTTAACAACCGATGAGGCAAGCACTGAGAGGCCAAACCGTTGTTTTAGCATGACAAGCTTATAGCATTCAAAGTTTATAGCATTCTGAGCACTTCAAGCATTTCGTTCATTTAAGCATGATAAGCATATAGTATTTGCATTGTAGTATTAGCTATTGGCATTAGCATATAGCATTAGTGTCAAACCTTAGCATGTAGCATTAGTATTAAGCTTTTGCATGTATCATTAGCATATGGAATTTGTATTCAAGCTTTAGTGTCGAGCATGTAATTTAAGCATATTGTTTATATCGTAAGCATTAAGCGTATAGTTTAAGCACATAGTTTATAGCATAAGCATCAAGAGTGTAGTTTAAGATTATAGTTTATAGCATAAGCATTGAGCATCTAGTTTAAGAATATAGTTTATATCATAAGCATTAAGCATCTCGTTTAAGGATATAGTTTATAGCATAAGTATCAAGCATCTAGTTTAAGGATATAATTTATAGCATAAGTATCAGGCAATAAAGTGTAAGCATCAAGAATAAGTTTAAAGCATTTTTATAAATCATTTGTTTAAAATGTATAACATGCTTCTCAGTCCCGAAGAAAATCAAAATAGCTAGAAAAGGGACAAATGAACTCACCTTATGTCCTTAGTGATTGACTATGTAGAATATGAATGCACGCACTCTTTGTTTGCACTTGTTATGGTATTCGCGCTCCTGTATTGATTTCACAGTATTGTAGTTTATAAGTATGAGTTTATAAAAGTTTGTTGTGCGTGTAGGTGTTAGTCCTAAAGTTGACTAACACTTACGCATCTTGTTTATTATCCGGCTCAAATTCTTCTTTGTTAAGGATATCCTACTTGATCATTATTCACAAGTTGTCATTTATTGAAAATTTGTAAACCTTCATTTAACTTGTCTAAAAATCGTTATCGTTTTATAATTAAAGAAATGTTTGTTTCACCAATATGTTGGTTCTTTGTTTTCATTATTTTCAACGTTCATTCAAATGTTTATAAATTACTTCAAACCCATTAAGCCGGATAATCTTGTAAGCCATTCGTGTTAACATTGGGTTTAGGTAATACGTGGGCCTCAAATGTTAGTGGGCCGATTATGGATTGATCCAGGTGTTGGGGTTATTCAAGTGAGTCGAGATGGGAGTTAGGCCACCGGTTGAGACTCGTGTAAACGATGCGGGCCAAACAGAAAGGAAATGGGTCATGGCACCATAGTTGGGCCGCGATTGGGCCATGTATATGCGTGGGCCGAATGACTATGGCTAAGAAATAAATGGGCCGGTTTATGCTTGGGCTGGGCCGAAACATTGGCCCAAAAAGATTACGTGGGCTGTACAATATGGCCTAATAAACGAGTGGTCCTTGTACCGTTTTATTGGTATTGGGCCATGGCTAGCTTAAATCTATTGGGCCGTAATAGGTTAAGATTGGGTCGACTATTGGCTAATATTTATGCCTGACATCGGAGTGGGGCTGCATGGTGAATCCGGTCGACTACTACATTGTAAACCCCCGGTTACTATTCAACATTTTAAAATAATATCAGAGTTGGTCCCAGCAAATTTTTCAATTTTTAAACCTTGTCTGACCCTTTTTATTTAATAATATTAAACAAAGTTGAACGCAAACGTAAACGTGTCACACATTTTACAATACTTATTTACATAAGTAAGTTTAAACCAAAATTTCAAACGTTTGCAACAAGGTTTGTTCGTTCGATTCCTGCTCCACCTCGATCCTTACAGCCGTGTACGTCATGTTTGACCTACAACATCACACAATAATTCCCATTAGTTCATAAGAACTAAGTAAGTAAACCCCAATGGTTTCTCAACAATAAAATGTAAAAATACATTTTTCACAATCAGCATTCAAACTGAGTCATTTATATTCGAATTGACTCTCACAATATAAAATATCACATTACCAATCATCAACTATTGCTCACAATAGTTTAATCAATATTACACTATGGGATTCACATTCCTGTGCTTCCACCATAGCCAATTGGCAGCACCTCTGGCTATCCACCATTGTGGAGTCATAAATAATTCAAGTGTTAAGATGTTCACCCACCGGTACTTCCATCTAAGACAATTGCCAGCACCTCTGGCTATCCACCATTGTGGAGTCATATATAATTCAAGTCTTAAGATGTTCACCCACCGGTACTTCCATCTAAGACAATTGCCAGCACCTCTGGCTATCCACCATTGTGGAGTCATATATAATTCAAGTCTTAAGATGTTCACCCACCGGTACTTCCATCTAAGACAATTGCCAGCACCTCTGGCTATCCACCATTGTGGAGTCATATATAATTCAAGTCTTAAGATGTTCACCCACCGGTACTTCCATTTAAGACAATTGCCAGCACCTCTGGCTATCCACCATTGTAGAGTCATATATAATTCAAGTCTTAAGATGTTCACCCACCGGTACTTCCATCTAAGACAATTGCCAGCACCTCTGGCTATCCACCATTGTGGAGTCATATATAATTCAAGTCTAAAGATGTTCACCCACCGGTACTTCCATCTAAGACAATTGCCAGCACCTCTGGCTATCCACCATTGTGGAGTCATATATAATTCAATCAAATTACTATGATGTTCACCCAACCGGTACTTCCATCATAGAAGTCCCCCACTATTATTTATCAAGGTATTGGATTTATCATAGGTTGTTGAACTTTTATTATTCAACATTCCCCTATCACCAATGCCATATTTATTATATAATTTATTCAACAACAATTTCAATATTTATTATGTGATGTCATAGTTGTGGGATTACTTACCTTAATCAGATAAGGGATTAGCAACTGCAGGCTCCTTTCTTGCTCTATGACTAGTGGTTTGATTTCCACTACCACCACCTAGTTGCAAAATACATATATACAACTAGTTTCAACACGTATAGCACGTACAATCAAGTTCAACACACTTGACTGATTTGACTTTCTCAAGGTCAATTCATCACATAACTGACTCTATCTTACTATATTTAGCAAGTTTTAGTCAATTATCACAATTATTCATATTCCATGCCTCCCCAGGCAATTTATCAAATAATTGATGTTCATTATATTAGTTACGATCTTTAATCACTTTTTATTATTCAATTTTTATTTTTAGATCATAACTATTAATAAGGGTAACATCAATTCATCAAAATCATCATTTAATCTATGGATTATAATCCATAATTTATTTGAAATCATATTCAACCCATCCCACTAGTTCTCCTACCATGATATGGGTTTCATAACAACCGGACATTATCCCGGCTTCAAAACGAAGATTTCACCGTCAAAATATCAAGTTCTTCGTTTCTAACAATCCCTAGTTATCAACTAGGCAATAATCAATACCCATAATCATATTATTACAATCAAAACTAGATTTAATCCACACAATATCAAACTAGTAGAATAAAACAAACCGTTACCTGATCTGACGGATTTCTATGGTTATAACAACGATCAGGACTTGAAAACACGTTCCTATACGCGATCTGTATGATTAGAAGCCTTTAAATTGAAGTTTTTAGGCTTAGGAACGGATGGATCTTCGTTTGGGAGAGAAATAGATCGAAAAATGAAAAAAAAATGATGCTTCCGATGCGATCAGATCGTTTAAAAACATTTTTGCCGACATAGATCGTGGGGCGCATCGCCCCAACTGGGTGCGTCCCGCCAGGCGTACCGCCCCACGTCACCAGCGTCATCATTTTGATTTTTAACTTCGTTTCGCGATTCCGGGAGCATACGAACTCCGTTTTGCGCACGGTTTTAACCCACGTTCATCATTTTTCACATACTATCAATCCCCAATAACAAAAGTTACTAAATCCTCGTGGATTTCAAGCACGACCAAATGTGCTCTTCCCATTAATGACGTAACTCTTACACATTTTCAAATCACAACAACCACAATCGTTTAATTAACCATTATTCACAATACATTCATTATTAAAAACCGGTTGTTACAAATCTCCCCTCCTTACAAAGGTTTCGTCCCCGAAACCGATTAAACCTCAAAAAGGAAAGGATAATACTTTCTCATTTCGTTTTCTGACTCCCACGTAATTTCAGAACCGGTTCTATTTTTCCACTGAACCTTCACCTGACTCAGTGATTTATTTCTAAGTTGCTTGACCTTTCGGTCAAGTATCGCCACTGGCCTTTCCACATAATTTAATCTCTCATCAATTTCAATGTCTTCCAGTGGTACGTACGCAGATTCGTCTGCTAAACATTTTCGTAAGTAAGAAACATGGAACGTATTATGAATTCCACTTAACTCCTCTGGTAGCTCTAGGCGATAAGCAACTTCACCGACACGAGCTATGATTTTTAATGGTCCAATAAAACGTGGACTTAACTTTCCTCGCTTACGAAAACGTATAACACCTTTCCACGGTGAGACTTTCAACAACACAAAATCTCCTACCTGGAATTCAATGGGCCTTCTACGCTTATCAGCGTAAGATTTCTGACGGTCTTGGGCCGCCTTCAGATGGGCACGGATCTGATCTATCCGTTCATTGGTAGCTTTAACAACATTTTTATGCGCAAGTTCACGTTGCCCAACTTCTCCCCAACAGACGGGAGTTCGACATTTCCTCCCATAAAGCATCTCATAAGGAGGCATTCCAATACTGGAATGATAACTATTATTATACGAGAACTCTGCCAAAGGTAGGTAATCATCCCAACTACCTCCAAAATCAATAATGCACGCTCGTAACATATCCTCTAGGGTCTGAATGGTTCTTTCACTTTGTCCATCAGTCTGAGGATGATACGCAGTGCTTAACAACAATTTTGTTCCTAATTCTTCTTGAAAATTTCTCCAAAATCGAGAAGTAAATCGAGTATCTCGATCAGAGATAATGGTTACAGGCACACCATGACGAGACACAATTTCTCGTACATATATCTCTGCCATTTTATCAGAAGAATAGGTCTCACGAATGGGCAAGAAATGAGCACTCTTGGTCAACCTATCCACAATGACCCAAATCGTATCACATCCCTTCCTTGTTCTAGGAAGTTTAGTAATTAAGTCCATTGTGATATGTTCCCATTTCCACATTGGGATTTCCAATGGTTGCAACTTACCATAAGGTTTCTGGTGCTCTGCTTTTACCTCCATACAAGTCAAACATTTCGACACATGTTTAACCACATCTCGTTTCATACCTGGCCACCAATAGTTCACCCGAAGGTCACGATACATTTTAGTAGCCCCAGGATGAATTGAGTACTTTGACTTGTGCGCTTCTTCCAACAATGCAGACTTAAGTGGACAAGTGGGAGGTATCCACACTCGACCCCACCTAGTCTTCAAACCACGACTATCTTCATCAAGATTATGAGCTTGTCCTTTAATCCTGTCTCGTTTCCAATTTTCTTCCTTTAAAGCTTCAGTCTGGGCTTCCTTGATCTGTTCAATTAAACCTGAAGTAATCACAAGCTGCATAGCTTTCACCTTAATTGGTTCATACTCTTCCTTCCTACTCAAGGCATCTGCCACTACATTTGCTTTACCAGGATGATAAAGAATTTCACAATCATAGTCCTTGAGTAATTCCAGCCATCGTCTTTGCCTCATATTCAATTCCTTCTGAGTGAAGAAATATTTCAAGCTCTTATGATCAGTATAAATGGTACACTTTACACCGTACAAATAATGCCTCCAGATTTTTAAGGCAAATACGACTGCTGCAAGTTCTAAATCATGAATAGGATAATTAATTTCATGGGTTTTTAATTGCCTTGAGGCATAAGCAATCACTTTGCCTCGTTGCATAAGAACACAACCTAGACCAAGATAAGAAGCATCAGAATATACCACAAAATCATCAGGACCATCTGGTAACGTTAATACCGGTGCCTGAGTTAATTTGGACTTTAATTCTTGGAATGCTTTTTCTTGGTCATCACCCCACACAAACTTAACATCTTTTCTTGTAAGTTTGGTTAAAGATGAAGCAATCTTAGCAAAATCTTGAATAAATCTACGATAATAACCGGCTAAGCCAAGAAAACTTCTGACATCAGTTGGATTTTTGGGTAGACTCCAATTGGCCACCGCTTGAATTTTAGAAGGATCAACAAGAATGCCATCTGCATTTATCACATGTCCAAGAAATTGGACTTCATGCAACCAAAAGGCACATTTAGAAAATTTGGCATATAACTTCTCTCTACGGAGAGTTTCAAGTACCTCCCGTAAGTGACATGCATGATCACCTTCATTCTTGGAATAAACAAGAATATCATCAATAAAAACGATAATAGATCGATCCAACATGGGACGACACACCCGATTCATCAAGTCCATGAATGCCGCCGGTGCATTAGTCAGCCCAAAAGACATGACAAGAAATTCATAATGACCGTATCGGGTTCGAAACGCTGTTTTAGGAATATCTTCTTCCCTAACTTTAATTTGATGGTAACCCGACCGAAGGTCAATTTTAGAGAACCAAGAAGCCCCTTGTAACTGATCAAAAAGATCATCGATCCGAGGCAAAGGATATTTGTTTTTCACCGTCACTTTATTAAGCTCTCGATAATCAATACACATACGAAAACTTCCGTCCTTCTTTTTAACAAAAAGAACAGGAGCACCCCAAGGCGAGATGCTTGGACGAATAAAACCTTTATCGAGAAGATCCTGCAATTGAGTCATCAACTCTTGCAATTCAGACGGTGCTAAACGATAAGGAGCTTTTGCTATAGGCTTGGCCCCTGGAATAAGATCGATTCTAAACTCAACATCTCTATCAGAAGGGATTCCCGGTAAATCATTCGGAAAGACATCAGGAAAATCCCTAACAATCGGGACATCCTCCAAACACTTTACTGTTTTCTCAGCATCAATAACATAAGCTAAGAAGGATTGGCCCCCATGATTCATATACTTCATGGCTTTGACTAAAGAACACAAAACAACCCCTCCACGTTTTTCTCCTTGAATGGATAATTCATAACCACTCGGGGTTATCAATTGTATAACTTTGCGGTTGCAAAGAATATTGGCTTTATAAGAAGATAGCCAATCCATTCCAATAACAACATCAAACTCCCCCAATACCATAGGTATCAAATCAACAACATAATCCTCGTTACTGATTGTAAGCTTACAATTTCGATAAATATCAAACACAATAAAGCTCTTAGAATCAGCAACCTCTACTTCTAACGGTACAGGCAACTTTTCTAAGACAAAAGATGGATGATGCACAAATTTTATAGACACAAAAGATTGATTGGCTCCAGAATCAAATAACATATAAGCAGGTATTGAATTAACAGAGAAAGTACCTGTCACTACATCAGACGTGACTTTAGCCTCCTCTGCAGAAATCTGGAAAGCTCTCCCTTTTGGTTTGGGCGCTTCCGGTTTCTTTCCCAAGCCTTGAGATTTAAACGATCGGCTATCGTCACTAATCGGTGCTGCCCTCTTAAGTTCAGGGCACTCACTCCTCCTATGACCTGGCTTATAACAATGATAGCACAGACTAGGAGAGCTCATGCACTGGGTTGCCAAATGTCCTGGCTTCCCACATTTATAACAGACAACAGGCCTAACACGACATTCCCCCGCGTGCATCCTCCCACAATTGGGACAAGGTTTAGTAAAAACAGGCTTTTTAAACAATTTGGCAAACTTTGCCTTTTTAGACGAACCTGTTTCTGTTTCGGCCTTTCGTTTATCTCCGCGATCTTCTTGTCGTTTCAATTCCAATTCCCGTTCCCGGGCACAATTTATCAACTCATTAAGCGTCTCACACTTAGAAGGCGTGAGAAATTCCCGGTACTTCGTGTTTAGCATAGTATGATACCGGTTTATCCACATCCTTTCAGTCTGAAGAAGATCCGGACAAAATTTAGCTTTATCGAAGAAAATATCAGTAATGGTATCAATACTTTCATCTTTCTGCTGTAGATGCAGAAACTCCTCAGTAATACGATCAATAGCGGCTTGAGGACAAAACCGCTTCAAGAAAAGTTCTTTAAACTGGGCCCATGTCAGCCCTTTTATTCCATCTCTGCCTTTTTCCTTCGTCAACAATTCCCACCAATCTTTGGCACGATCTTTCAACTGATTTCCAGCAAACATGACCTCATCAGACGGGTCACAATGACTAGTTTCAAACGTACTTTCAATATCAGATATCCAACGCTGGCTAATCAAGGGATCTACCTCCCCTTTAAACTCAGCTGGCTTACAAGCCATAAATTCTTTAAAAGTAGTTGTCTTAGAAGATTGTTTCATCTCCACTCCAGTTTCAAATTCAGACAACTCTTGATGAAGGAACTCTTTTAAGGAAGACTTAATTTCTTCAATATATGTGGGCAAAGCAGCTTCAAAAGCCTTTGCCACCTCTTCCTTCACCATTATTTGAGTTTCAGTGAGTTCTACCTTCTCAATGCTATTCACACCAGATGTATGTTCGTCAGCCATTCGTGGCTGAAATCATATAATTAAACAATCAGTCTCATGTATTCACAATATTTAACAATCTTGTACTTATATAGTACATAATCACCTTACCTAATATTCAAAATCATGATACAATCTGACTTAATTAAGGAAACGGTTATGTCATAAGCATCTCATTATACTGGCCAGGCATAATAACATGTTTATCACACACTCGTGCCCTTAATTTCATCACTTCATTTCATAATTGAGAAGTTCGGTTCACACAATTTATACACACAACAATGTGCACATACACAATTCAATACATAAATACTGAACTCATACCTCCGGCTTAATGATCGAGGCTGGAATCGAACGTTTCATCACATATCAAGAGCATAAGATTTGAGTCCAGGTGTGTTTCCAACACTTGAATCCCTCAAACCAATGCTCTGATACCAGCTTTGTAAACCCCCGGTTACTATTCAACATTTTAAAATAATATCATAGTTGGTCCCAGCAAATTTTTCAATTTTTAAACCTTGTCTGACCCTTTTTATTTAATAATATTAAACAAAGTTTAACGCAAACGTAAACGTGTCACACATTTTACAATACTTATTTACATAAGTAAGTTTAAACCAAAATTTCAAACGTTTGCAACAAGGTTTGTTCGTTCGATTCCTGCTCCACCTCGATCCTTACAGCCGTGTACGTCATGTTTGACCTACAACATCACACAATAATTCCCATTAGTTCATAAGAACTAAGTAAGTAAACCCCAATGGTTTCTCAACAATAAAATGTAAAAATACATTTTTCACAATCAGCATTCAAACTGAGTCATTTCTATTCGAATTGACTCTCACAATATAAAATATCACATTACCAATCATCAACTATTGCTCACAATAGTTTAATCAATATTACACTATGGGATTCACATTCCTGTGCTTCCACCATAGCCAATTGCCAGCACCTCTGGCTATCCACCATTGTGGAGTCATAAATAATTCAAGTCTTAAGATGTTCACCCACCGGTACTTCCATCTAAGACAATTGCCAGCACCTCTGGCTATCCACCATTGTGGAGTCATATATAATTCAAGTCTTAAGATGTTCACCCACCGGTACTTCCATCTAAGACAATTGCCAGCACCTCTGGCTATCCACCATTGTGGAGTCATATATAATTCAAGTCTTAAGATGTTCACCCACCGGTACTTCCATCTAAGACAATTGCCAGCACCTCTGGCTATCCACCATTGTGGAGTCATATATAATTCAAGTCTTAAGATGTTCACCCACCGGTACTTCCATCTAAGACAATTGCCAGCACCTCTGGCTATCCACCATTGTGGAGTCATATATAATTCAAGTCTTAAGATGTTCACCCACCGGTACTTCCATCTAAGACAATTGCCAGCACCTCTGGCTATCCACCATTGTGGAGTCATATATAATTCAATCAAATTACTATGATGTTCACCCAACCGGTACTTCCATCATAGAAGTCCCACACTATTATTTATCAAGGTATTGGATTTATCATAGGTTGTTGAACTTTTATTATTCAACATTCCCCTATCACCAATGCCATATTTATTATATAATTTATTCAACAACAATTTCAATATTTATTATGTGATGTCATAGTTGTGGGATTACTTACCTTAATCAGATAAGGGATTAGCAACTGCAGGCTCCTTTCCTGCTCTATGACTAGTGGTTTGATTTCCACTACCACCACCTAGTTGCAAAATACATATATACAACTAGTTTCAACACGTATAGCACGTACAATCAAGTTCAACACACTTGACTGATTTGACTTTCTCAAGGTCAATTCATCACATAACTGACTCTATCTTACTATATTTAGCAAGTTTTAGTCAATTATCACAATTATTCATATTCCATGCCTCCCCAGGCAATTTATCAAATAATTGATGTTCATTATATTAGTTACGATCTTTAATCACTTTTTATTATTCAATTTTTATTTTTAGATCATAACTATTAATAAGGGTAACATCAATTCATCAAAATCATCATTTAATCTATGGATTATAATCCATAATTTATTTGAAATCATATTCAACCCATCCCACTAGTTCTCCTACCATGATATGGGTTTCATAACAACCGGACATTATCCCGGCTTCAAAACGAAGATTTCACCGTCAAAATATCAAGTTCTTCGTTTCTAACAATCCCTAGTTATCAACTAGGCAATAATCAATACCCATAATCATATTATTACAATCAAAACTAGATTTAATCCACACAATATCAAACTAGTAGAATAAAACAAACCGTTACCTGATCTGACGGATTTCTATGGTTATAACAACGATCAGGACTTGAAAACACGTTCCTATACGCGATCTGTATGATTAGAAGCCTTTAAATTGAAGTTTTTAGGCTTAGGAACGGATGGATCTTCGTTTGGGAGAGAAATAGATCGAAAAATGAAAAAAAATGATGCTTCCGATGCGATCAGATCGTTTAAAAACATTTTTGCCGACATAGATCGTGGGGCGCATCGCCCCAACTGGGTGCGTCCTGCCAGGCGTACCGCCTGTGACAGTTGCAGGTAAACATTACGTCATCAATAACACGAGCACGTTTGGTCGTTTTAGGAATCTGTGTTAAATTGATGATTTTAATCATTACAGGTTTAAAGTGTGCGAGAAATTGGGAACATGGGAGAAAACCGTGCGTGAAACCGAGTTACGGATTGCCCGGAATCGAAAAACGAAGAAAAAAATTCTAAGTAATGGTCGAATGGACTCACCGCGGTACGCGGAGGTGGGCTTAGAATCCTCCGCGGTACGCGATGGTTGCAAAATATCTAAGATTCCTCCGGATTTCTTCGCGGTACGCGAAGCCTTTTTGGGCTTCTGGTCGCGGTACGCGACGGATGTGGCGGTGCAGTGAGCTGATCTACTTCATTAGATTTCATGCAAAGTTAAACATTTATTTCTCATTTCGAATCCAGACGAAGAACACACATAAACTACCATCCAATCTTCATTTTCAAGGCTTCTGAAGCTAAGGATCGCACCAGGGATTATCATAACAAGTTCTGATCGTTATTTTGAAGTCAGAAATCCGTCTGATTAGGTAATGATCCGTTTAAACCTTCTAGTTTGATTTTGATTGATTAGATCTTGATTTTGAACGTAATGACATAGTTAGGATTGTTGATTATTGCCTAGATGATGGCTAGGATTGATTATAAACAAAGAACAGGAAGTTCTAACGGTTAAATCCTTGTTTTGATCCGTTGTAATGCCCGATTTGCAGGAAATCATACCCATGATTATAATGGTTTAATCCATTTGATTATAACAATGTAGGTGATTAGTTGGATTAATCATTGAAATGCAAGGTTAAATCCAAGTGTTTCAAACTAATCACAATCATTAACATACTCGTTGGAACGATTATCTGATGTTTATGATAACAGTCAGATTAGTATGTTAAACATGGTTATTATACCTATTATGATACTACATTGTGATATCTCATAATAATTGGGTAATCAATAACAAGGATTGATCATTTCTAAGCCATTAAATTATCTAGAAACTGTTACAGTATCATAATCAACAACATTAACTATATGGTTAATCAGAGATTATTCTGATTAATCAAGAGTGTCATCAACTTTGTATTAGGAATCTAATGCAATGTAGGTTCCTACATTATCATACATTGTATGATATAATACTAAACTAAACAATTAAACATTTAACATCGAGTTGATGATTTACTAAGCAATGTCTTTGACATTGAACGTTCAGGAAGATCTAATCAGTAAACTGGAACATAAATAACTTATTAAATATAACTAAATGCAGAATCACCCTTTACTATCAAGTCTTGTGATATTCTGCTACATTTGTATTATCAGGTGAGTTTCATACAACCCCTTTTCTTTTACTGTTTTCTTAACATCGGGGTGACTATTATGAAATCTTTATCAAACGTGTGATATGTTTAGTAACAATTGCAATACCGGCTTGCATGTGGGTGTCATGGGATTATGACTATTTTCTGTGTACAACAAAAGTCCTCAAAACCAACTGTATCTGGTTAACCCATGTGGGGCCGAATGTGTGGACAAAGATAGTACTATCGGGCTGACAACCCCATTCATGGATAGATAGCGTCTACCCTTGTGTGAATGCTTGTCACCATTCCTGGTATCGACTTGATGTAGTGAGACATTGAGTTAGAGGCACGGAGTTTAACTTCGGTTATTTTCTAGACTGGACTGTCAGAAAGGATCTGGATACGGGTCACATGATTATTCACTTATGTTAATGTGTACCATTGACTTTACTATCATATCATATTGTATCGAGTCTTATTTATGAACTCACCAGTTTTATACTGATATTTTTAAACTTTAAATCTTTTACAGGTAATCAGTACCAACGGTGAGGAAACAACTGTGCACGCACCATGTAATTAGGACTTGGGATGTAATAGAAGGAACTTAAGTTGTGAACGGATATTCAGGACATGTAATAAATATTGTCGTGATTTGTAATTAGTGCTTTTCTTAACTATGTGTGTTATGATACCGGATCAAGTAAGTCACCCCTCACCTTCGAGACTTCGCCGCTATGCTTCCGCTACCTTTAAGGATGACGTCGTCTGGTGACGCGGAGGTGGGGGTGTGACAGGGTGGTATCAGAGCCACAGGTTATAGAATTTAGGCGGACTTAGAAACCTAGATTATAACCATAGGCTCGAATAGTTACACTGAGAGCACCGAACATAGTTAACAAATATAAACACTCAAATAAATGTTGTTGTTATTTATTTATTTTATGTTACTAATACGAACTTGTGTGTCGATACAGCAATGTCAGACTCAGAAAGTGATTCATTTGGCACGGAAACAAGTTCAGGATCAACACAGACAGTGCCGTCATCTCAAATGTCCCACCAGACTTTACCATCAATACCACCTACACCACCTATACCTCAGCATCTGTTAGATGCTGACTCACCAGCTATCAGGAGGGCACAAAGCCCTACACCACCACAGCAAGTACCAGTATTTACAGGGTTTGGAGGAAGGCGGGGACGAGCCCGCATCTCGACAGGTCCTGTTCCGAGGGACCACTAGCACCTCGGGATGTACCTCATTCCATACATGAGGAAGGCGAGTCATCTCAGCAGGCTGAGATGAGAGTTCAGCTGCAACGGGTTACATTGGATCTTCAGTTATCGCGTGTTTCATTGCAGGAAACACGTGACACTCTGTGGGAAACTCGCACGGCCTATGAGAATTTAGCTGAACATGTTGTTGTCCTGGAGGCAGGTGCCAGGGCATGGAGGGAGGTGATTGAGGGTAGACTTCAGTGGACTTTAGGTGGTATGTGTAGGAGTGGGATAGAGAGAGTTAGGGGATGGATGGTAGGGCTAGGCAATATGAGGATGGAGCTACGACTGTTGGACGTAGCAATAGTGATGGCAGCGGTGGCCATCATTATCACATGTTTACTGTATTTACTACGGTAAAGGAATCGAATAGGTTGGACTGTACTACTTCGAGGAAGTTTTGACTTGTAAAATAGGCCTCGGA
The DNA here is from genome assembly GCA_009363875.1 of Mikania micrantha. NCBI lineage: Eukaryota > Viridiplantae > Streptophyta > Magnoliopsida > Asterales > Asteraceae > Mikania > Mikania micrantha. Next base: position 1,754,204 of record CM018690.1, on the reverse strand, counting down.
CGGTTAGGTTGTAATAGTGGGTACAACTGCATTAGGATATTTTCTTGCATATGTACTAATCCTAATGTACAACTGTGACAGTTATAATAAAAGTTTTCTTTTAACATTGTATGTGCAACATTGTGTCTTTACATTATAGCCGGTGCTAACTTTTCAAGTCATATAAAAAGAAAACTTGTGCGAAAACATAACAATATCGGTGTTACATTGCGGTAAAGTAATGTAATACTAGTACATAACAAGACTCATGTGGAGTCATAACGATATCGGTGTTACATTGCGGTGAAGTAATGTAATACTAGTACATAACAAGACTCGTGGAGTCATAACAATATCGGTGTTACATTGCGGTGAAGTAATGTAATACTAGTACGTAACAAAATTTGTGATAAGGTCATATCAATATCGGTGTTACATTATAGAGAAATAATGTAATACTAGTACATAACAAACACGTGTAGAAACATATTAATATCGGTACTACATTATAGTGAAATAATGTAATACTAGTACATATCAGTGTAGTAACATGTCTAAATCGGTGTCATTTTGGTAGACTATAAAATGATACTAGTATACGCTTGGCAAGACAAACAGATGTACTAGTATAACTGCAACTATGAACATGACTTAGTGGTGTACAATATAACTGTGAAAAACTCGAAGTAGTTATACAACATTTGTCTTTATTACGACTATGGATTCTTGTTTTGACTTTACTTTATCTGTGTGTGATCAGACTATGGCCCCTAGAAGAGGTCGTTCTGCTAAAAATCCTCAAACTCAAGAATCCATTCCGGATCCACCTGTGAGTGGACCCAGTCTAAATGAAGCGGACGTTGCTCGTATAGCAGGTGACCAATTATCCGCTGTTCTTACGGGCATGTTGGCCCAATATCAAACAAATCGTGCTCCTGGCTCGGGTAGAGTCCATACGGAGCATAATGCTACAGGCGGACATGTTGAAACCCGCCATACGACTAGTACCAACACAATCAATCCGGATCCTCCACAACGAGGATGCACTTATAAGTACTTCGCTTCTTGCAATCCCCCTACTTTTACGGGGAAGGAAGGAGCGTCAGGACTTTTGAAATGGATTGAGAGCATGGAGACTAAGCTCAAGATCAGCCAGTGTTTGGCTGAACACAAAGTGTCTTATGCAGCTTGTTCACTGACAGACTCAGCATTGACCTGGTGGAATACCCAGGCAAAAACCTTGACCACGGCTGTTGTGGATGCTATGACTTGGGACGAGTTTAAAACTTTGATTCTGTCAGAATACTGTCCCATCACTGAAATCCAAAAGCTCCAAGAGGAATTTTGGAACCATTCTATGATCGGTGCTGATTGTTTGAAATATACCGATCGATTTCACGAATTAACATGTCTGCTGCCAAACATGTTTCCAACTGAGCAGGCTTTGATAGAAAAATATATCAAAGGTCTGGTACCTCAAATCAAGGGAATGGTCACGGCAGCTGAACCACGTACTTTGAAACATGCTATCACCTTAACCACCAGGCTTACCGATGTTGCAGTAAGAAGTGGTACATTGACAGTGAAAGGTGAGTCAAGCAGCAGTCTGGCAACTACTACCCCCAGCACTGTTAAAGGGGTGAAACGAAAATGGGTTGGGAAAGGCAAACCAGGGGCTCTGGTGGAACCCAGCCGGAATGTGCAAATGGCAAAGGGATACATTGCCACAACTTTGGAGAGAAAAGCCTATGTAGGACAAGCACCTAAATGTCTTAAGTGCCCATTTCATCATGTGGGACCCTGCCCTGTTTGTAACAATTGTAACAAGGTCGGGCATTTCTCCAAATATTGCAATCTCCCTGTTCGCCGATCAAACCAAGGAACTCAACAACAACAACCACAACAAATCAACCGGTCGTGTTTCAGATGTGGAAGCCCGGATCACTACATGAAAAACTGCCCTACCAACAACACCAACCAGAGCAATGAAGCAAGAGGAAGAGCCTTCCAGATAGGGGCGGAAGAGGCTCGACGTGATAACAACACCGTTACCGGTACGTTTCTTCTTAACAATCACTATGTATCTGTTCTTTTTGACACCGGAGCGGACAAAAGTTTTGTTTCCTCTGATTTTGCTTCACTACTCGGATTGGCCGTTGATAACCTAACAAACCCTTACATCATTGAACTTGCTAATGGCAAGTCAATTATGACTAACAATGTGATTCAAGGGTGTTTATTGAATCTAAACGATCATCTTTTTAATATTGATCTTCTTCCTATTGAATTGGGAAGCTTTGATGTTGTTATTGGTATGGACTGGCTTTCAGAAAATCGAGTGGAAGTCATATGTCAAAATAAGATGATTCGTATTTCATTACCAAATGGTGATACACTTATGATACAAGGTGAAAGGGCTGGCAGGAAACTGAGTATCATATCATGTATGCAAGCTCGAAAGTGCTTAAGAAAGGGCTGTCAAGCCTTTTTAGCTTACGTGACTGAAAACAAACCACATCAAAAACGTATTGAAGACATTCCTGTAGTTCGAGAATATCCTGAAGTTTTTCCTGACGATATATCAGGATTACCCCCAGTGAGACAAGTTGAGTTTCGTATTGACTTAGTACCAGGAGCAGCACCTATAGCTAAAGCTCCTTACCGATTGGCTCCATCGGAAATGCAAGAACTATCGAGTCAATTACAGGAACTTTTAGACAAAGGTTTCATTAGACCGAGTTACTCACCTTGGGGCGCACCTATCCTTTTTGTGAAAAAGAAGGACGGTACTCTCAGGATGTGTATCGACTATCGGGAACTCAATAAATTGACAATCAAAAATCGTTATCCACTACCCCGTATAGATGATCTGTTCGATCAATTGCAAGGTGCTATCTATTTTTCAAAAATCGATCTCAGATCTGGATATCATCAACTACGAATCCATGATGATGATGTTTCTAAAACAGCTTTTCGAACTCGATACGGGCATTATGAGTTTTTAGTAATGCCCTTCGGGCTGACTAATGCGCCTGCAGTGTTTATGGATCTGATGAATCGTGTGTGTAGACCTTACTTGGATAAATTCGTGATTGTTTTTATTGATGACATTCTCATTTACTCCCGCAGTCAACAAGAACATGGGCAACACTTAAAACTGATCTTGGAACTTTTAGCACATGAGAAACTTTATGCTAAATTTTCCAAATGTGAGTTCTGGTTACGGGAAGTCCAGTTTCTTGGGCATGTAGTAAATGAAAATGGTATACAAGTGGATCCCAGCAAGATTGAAGCGGTAAAGCAATGGGAGACACCGAAAACCCCAACAGAGATTCGTCAATTCTTAGGGTTAGCGGGCTATTACAGAAGATTCATCAAGAACTTTTCAAAGATAGCCTTGCCTTTAACTACTCTAACCCAGAAAGATCAAAAGTTCATATGGGACTCTCAACAGGAGGAGGCATTTCAACTGTTAAAGCATAAACTTTGCAATGCACCTATTCTGGCACTACCAGAAGGCACAGAGAATTTCATAGTCTTCTGTGATGCCTCACGTTAAGGACTCGGGTGTGTGCTGATGCAGAACAACAAGGTGATTGCCTATGCTTCTCGGCAGCTAAAAGTACACGAGAAAAATTACACCACTCATGATCTAGAACTTGGTGCAGTAGTGTTTGCACTCAAGATATGGAGACATTACTTGTACGGGACGAAGTGTACGGTCTATACAGATCACAAAAGTCTTCAACACATTCTAGATCAGAAAATGCTAAATATGCGACAAAGGCGATGGGTGGAACTTCTGAACGACTATGACTGCGAAATCCGTTACCACCCAGGTAAAGCAAATGTTGTAGCCGATGCTTTAAGTCGCAAAGAGAGAGTCAAACCCATACGTGTGAAAGCACTGGAAATGACGATTCAAACTAGTCTAAACCCTCAAATACGTGAAACTCAACGGCAGGCCTTGCAAACAACAAATTACACCGATGAGAAATTACGAGGGTTAGATAAACAACTTAAAACCAAAACGGATGGAATATTATATTTCAAAAACCGAGCATGGATCCCGGTACTTGGTAATATCAGACCAATTATCTTGGACGAAGCTCACAAGTCCAAATATTCTATTCATCCAGGTGCTGACAAGATGTATAAAGATCTCAAAGACTTCTACTGGTGGCCTGGTATGAAGAAACAAATAGCAGAATATGTGAATAAATGCTTAACGTGCCTTAAGGTTAAGGCAGAACATCAAAGACCATCTGGGCTATTGCAACAACCAGAAATCCCTATGTGGAAATGGGAACAAATTTCCATGGATTTCATCACTAAATTACCCAGAACGGCGCATAACCATGATGCTATTTGGGTCATCGTAGATCGCCTTACCAAATCAGCACATTTCTTACCAATTCGGGAAGACTATTCCATGGACCGTCTAGCTAAACTTTACATCAACGAAATTGTAATGCGACATGGAGTGCCAATCTCTATTATTTCTGATAGAGATAGTCGATTTATGTCACGTTTTTGGCAAACTCTTCAACATGCCTTGGGTACACAGATCAACATGAGCACAGCTTATCATCCACAAACGGATGGGCAGACTGAACGTACAAATCAAACATTAGAAGACATGCTTCGAAGCTGTGTAATTGATTTTGGAGGTAGCTGGGATACTCATCTGCCATTGGTTGAATTTTCTTATAATAACAGCTATCATACTAGTATCCAATGTGCTCCATTTGAAGCTTTGTACGGGCGCAAATGCCGATCTCCTGTGTGTTGGTCAGAAGTAGGCGAAAGTCAGATTATTGGCCCGGAACTGATCCAGGAAACGACTGATAAGATCGCGCTCATTCAGGAACGAATTAAAGCAGCATGCGATCGACAGAAGAGTTATGCTGATAATCGACGTAGACCACTCGAATTCCAGATTGGTGATAAAGTGATGCTAAAAGTCTCTCCCTGGAAAGGTATGTTCAGATTTGGAAAACGAGGAAAACTCTCACCAAGATTTGTAGGACCATTTACAATTCTTGAAAGGATTGGAATGGTAGCATACAGATTAGAGTTACCCTCAGAACTTAGTAACATACATGATGTGTTTCATGTCTCGAATCTGAAAAAGTGCCTATTGGACGAATCACTAGTCATACCTCTTGATGAGATACACATTGCCGAAAACCTACAGTTCACGGAAGAACCAGTCGAAATAATGGATCGAGATGAAAAGACCCTCAAACGAAGTCGAATACCAATTGTAAAAGTCAAATGGAATTCTAAACGAGGGCCAGAGTACACTTGGGAACGTGAAGACCGCATGAAACAGAAGTATCCTCATTTGTTTACATAGGCGATCAAACTGTAGGAGTTAAAGCAAATTTCGGGACGAAATTTCTGTAACAGGAGGAGACTGTGACAGTTGCAGGTAAACATTACGTCATCAATAACACGAGCACGTTTGGTCGTTTTAGGAATCTGTGTTAAATTGATGATTTTAATCATTACAGGTTTAAAGTGTGCGAGAAATTGGGAACATGGGAGAAAACCGTGCGTGAAACCGAGTTACGGATTGCCCGGAATCGAAAAACGAAGAAAAAAATTCTAAGTAATGGTCGAATGGACTCACCGCGGTACGCGGAGGTGGGCTTAGAATCCTCCGCGGTACGCGATGGTTGCAAAATATCTAAGATTCCTCCGGATTTCTTCGCGGTACGCGAAGCCTTTTTGGGCTTCTGGTCGCGGCACGCGACGGATGTGGCGGTGCAGTGAGCTGATCTACTTCATTAGATTTCATGCAAAGTTAAACATTTATTTCTCATTTCGAATCCAGACGAAGAACACACATAAACTACCATCCAATCTTCATTTTCAAGGCTTCTGAAGCTAAGGATCGCACCAGGGATTATCATAACAAGTTCTGATCGTTATTTTGAAGTCAGAAATCCGTCTGATTAGGTAATGATCCGTTTAAACCTTCTAGTTTGATTTTGATTGATTAGATCTTGATTTTGAACCTAATGACATAGTTAGGATTGTTGATTATTGCCTAGATGATGGCTAGGATTGATTATAAACAAAGAACAGGAAGTTCTAACGGTTAAATCCTTGTTTTGATCCGTTGTAATGCCCGATTTGCAGGAAATCATACCCATGATTATAATGGTTTAATCCATTTGATTATAACAATGTAGGTGATTAGTTGGATTAATCATTGAAATGCAAGGTTAAATCCAAGTGTTTCAAACTAATCACAATCATTAACATACTCGTTGGAACGATTATCTGATGTTTATGATAACAGTCAGATTAGTATGTTAAACATGGTTATTATACCTATTATGATACTACATTGTGATATCTCATAATAATTGGGTAATCAATAACAAGGATTGATCATTTCTAAGCCATTAAATTATCTAGAAACTGTTACAGTATCATAATCAACAACATTAACTATATGGTTAATCAGAGATTATTCTGATTAATCAAGAGTGTCATCAACTTTGTATTAGGAATCTAATGCAATGTAGGTTCCTACATTATCATACATTGTATGATATAATACTAAACTAAACAATTAAACATTTAACATCGAGTTGATGATTTACTAAGCAATGTCTTTGACATTGAACGTTCAGGAAGATCTAATCAGTAAACTGGAACATAAATAACTTATTAAATATAACTAAATGCAGAATCACCCTTTACTATCAAGTCTTGTGATATTCTGCTACATTTGTATTATCAGGTGAGTTTCATACAACCCCTTTTCTTTTACTGTTTTCTTAACATCGGGGTGACTATTATGAAATCTTTATCAAACGTGTGATATGTTTAGTAACAATTGCAATACCGGCTTGCATGTGGGTGTCATGGGATTATGACTATTTTCTGTGTACAACAAAAGTCCTCAAAACCAACTGTATCTGGTTAACCCATGTGGGGCCGAATGTGTGGACAAAGATAGTACTATCGGGCTGACAACCCCATTCATGGATAGATAGCGTCTACCCTTGTGTGAATGCTTGTCACCATTCCTGGTATCGACTTGATGTAGTGAGACATTGAGTTAGAGGCACGGAGTTTAACTTCGGTTATTTTCTAGACTGGACTGTCAGAAAGGATCTGGATACGGGTCACATGATTATTCACTTATGTTAATGTGTACCATTGACTTTACTATCATATCATATTGTATCGAATCTTATTTATGAACTCACCAGTTTTATACTGATATTTTTAAACTTTAAATCTTTTACAGGTAATCAGTACCAACGGTGAGGAAACAACTGTGCACGCACCATGTAATTAGGACTTGGGATGTAATAGAAGGAACTTAAGTTGTGAACGGATATTCAGGACATGTAATAAATATTGTCGTGATTTGTAATTAGTGCTTTTCTTAACTATGTGTGTTATGATACCGGATCAAGTAAGTCACCCCTCACCTTCGAGACTTCGCCGCTATGCTTCCGCTACCTTTAAGGATGACGTCGTCTGGTGACGCGGAGGTGGGGGTGTGACACCGCCCCACGTCACCAGCGTCATCATTTTGATTTTTAACTTCGTTTCGCGATTCCGGGAGCATACGAACTCCGTTTTGCGCACGGTTTTCGCCCACGTTCATCATTTTTCACATACTATCAATCCCCAATAACAAAAGTTACTAAATCCTCGTGGATTTCAAGCACGACCAAATGTGCTCTTCCCATTAATGACGTAACTCTTACACATTTTCAAATCACAACAACCACAATCGTTTAATTAACCATTATTCACAATACATTCATTATTAAAAACCGGTTGTTACATACATGGCCAGCGAACCTTTTAACCCAAGGTTCGGCCGAAGTTAGGTCTCAGCTCTATATAGGTTCGGCTAACCATGCAAAGAGGGGTTCGGCTTTAAGGCTCGGCAGGCTAAGGTTCGTCGCACAGTGATGGTTCGTGAGCTAGACATAGGTTCGGCTTTGGTTTATCATGCAAAGGTTCGTTGGGCTGAGAAGGTTCGCAGCCCCCCTATCTGGGATCGTGATATGCAAGAGATTCGGCTAGGTTCACTGAGTATGGTTCGGTGCCATGAGTTCGGTTGGGATACAGCCAAAGGTTTGTGAATAGAAGGAGGGTTCGCAGCCCTGCAAAAAGGTTCGGGTGTGGTTCGTGAAACCACAAGGGTTCGGCCAGCCTGATTCTTTCACGAACCTGCACCGGCGAGTTCATCATCTCCTTCAACTCAGGCCTTGTTCCAGTCATCCCCACAATCCTGCTACATGTGGATAAGTTCTTGCTAGTTTTTAAGTGCGTGTACTAGGATCTAAACCGGTGGGTGTGTGTGTGTCGATCTAGGGTTATGAAAACCCTCTTTTCAGGTTGTTTCAACGAAAGTACCTCCGATTTGGTCGGTTAAATCTTCGAAATGGTTGTACTTTTAGATAGATCTCGTTGCTAGCTACGCGTGGACACCACAAACGCACAATTTCGTTGAGAAATGATCAAGATCTTGAAGTTTGAAGATGAAAACTTAGAGAGGGAGAGAGGTGACGGGATTTTTGAGCTAGAGAGAGAGTGGGGATGTGATAAATGAAAGAATTGGTCTCTCTTAAGGTTTAAATACCCCGAGGGTATTCGGGTTCGTTTCGGTTGCTCGGTTCGTAGTTTCGTCGCGTATCCGGCACGTTACGCGCTCCTTTCGTAAATAAAATAAGAACTATTTTTAACAATTCAGATGTTATTAAATTTTAATAATTATTTTAAATTCCGTTTAATAAATTTATTTGTCGAAATCCGTTATTTTTACGCGTTTCGTTTATTGTTTCGCGAATTTGTGAAATAGTTTAGTTTAAATTTATTTATGATGAGTTTCAAAATTGTAAAATAGGAAGTAATTTATTTCCTTAAAATTATTATCGTTCGTATCGTTATTCGTTTTCGTTTTCGTTTCGTCAGATCACGTCGCCATCGCGCGTATTCGTTCGAATCGTCATTCGAACGAACACGACGATGGTTTGGCTTTCTGATTCTTGTTTTCTACTGTTAAGTTATTATTTCAGAACATTAAACTCTCAGAATTATTCGTACAGATCGTCACCTATACAAATAATTCGTCTGTTTAGCATTCCATAACAATAACCGTTAAAGTTTTGTATAACCTCACATACGTTTATACACCATAGCATCAAATCAAGTATATGTGTTTCAACACTGTGTTGTCTGATGTGTTTCTGACTGTTAAACCCTAAGGTTTTAAATCAGATTTTCAGACAATCGTATATTAGTTTCGTGTTAAGCTTAATGTATCAATAGCATAAACATAGTTTCACGTAATGTGTACCTAAGTTACTGTGCAATCTACAGTGCAACTTACTGTTCCGGTAACGATTCCGGCACAGATGTTACAGTCTCCCCTTGTTAAAGAAATTTCGTCCCGAAATTTAAAAGTTATTATCGGTACGACTTTCTTTGTAACAAGTGGGAAATCTTTGTTTGATGTGATGTCCCTATGCTCCCAAATGAAATCTGGGTCGTGTTTGGGATCTCTTATGTATGTCTCAAAGTTTTGCTATTCTTATTGCTCGTTTCTGTCTCACTTTTTCGGCTTGCTAAGTCTCTGTATGACTCTAACACCTTATTGTCAAAACTAACTGATGCTATGGTCATCAATAGTTACACAAGCTTAGTGTTAGCTATAGCTTCCTACGTATGCTACATGCATAACTCAAGGATTCTTTCATTGTTTCTATTGCAATAAAAGATTTCCTAAGTTTTCATGGAATACTTATGTGATTATACTAATAGGAACAAGTTAAGTTTCTTGTATATACTAGTATCTAAATGGAACGAGCACTTATGGTTTAAAACATATCACGTACCAGTACCCGTCTTTGGCATATATTTGTCTTATATTCGTAACTGAGTTCCCTGTCTGCTTATGTAGCTTAACTATGATTCCAGCATATTTCCATATTCATCCCTTCTTAACATCCTAGAATTTAAGTTCTCTATGTTAAGAAATTCGATTTCTATGAAGTTTAGGTGGTAAGTAAAAGTTGACCTTCTAGCCTTGGCATTTTGAATTCTTACAACTTTTAGTGTTCTAATTAGACAAAGTATTCTTCCTATTTATAGTAGTTAAACTGCAATTATGAATTACTCTATCTTTATTTAATCATTTAACGCTTATTTGTTCTAAGGTTTCCTTAGGTTTCTATCCCAATTATCTCATTGGCTCCGAGTTGCTTATGATTACCGTAGGTTTATTGTTCCTGTGGGGTCAGACCACCCCAAACTTGTATCAAAACCTGGTAAGGCATCCTCTTCCTCAGAATGTGTAGGATTTGCTGAAAATACCCTGACGGGGCAATCTCGTGCAATGTGTTCGGACAGTCCGCACACATAGCAATCCTTGCTGTGTCGAGGAAGGGGATATGTAGTGTTTCCAGGGTTCTGGTTATGAGTCGGGGGATTATTACAATCACGACTCCAATGTCCCTTCTTTCCGCAGTTCAGACAATGTTTGCACAATTTGTTCTTAGCGTGATGAAGATTGCACGTGGCACATAGAGGGAACTTGTTATCCTTCGATGTGCATATTAACTCCATAGGAGATCTGCATTGAGAACCCCAATGACTCATCTTACCACAAAGAGTGCACTGCCTGCATGAGGTTGTAGCACTGTGGTGATAGTGGCAGTTAGTGCAAAGAGGAGTTTTTCCAGCATAACGCTTACGACCCTCTGATTCAGGAGCAACGGTCTTTTGGCGACGAGGAATGGCCTCAGTGTAGATTACAGGGTTTCTTGATTTCTTAGGACGACACCGTTTTCGCTTCTTGCTTGTCTCTCCTTGTACAACTCCTTTAGTTCCCGTAACTGTCTTCGGGTAGCATCGAGTGTTCTCGTCACCGTTTATGACTTGAGTGATGATTCCAGGGAGAATCGTCATTATCTGTCCAGTGCTCAGAGTTGCGAGTGCATCAACCGCTGGGTCCATCTCCTGTGAAGGAGAGGGTGGTGATGGTTGTCTTCTTGGTGACATGCAGCTTTTACTCGAAGGAACATCGGTTAGCATAAAGACTGAATATAAAAGGCACAATGCAAGCTTAGATCCTAAGTTCTCTATATGAGGGTCCCTAAGTTATAGTCTAGGCCAAACCGTTTACATGAATGACCTATTATTCTCTATAACCTTGAGCTCTGATACCAGTCTGTCACACCCCGAGCCGGCGAGGTTGGATCGGATTACCCGTCGGGCGGAAGGTTCTCGAGGCGCGATATCGTGAGTGATAATCGTGATGATCAGATTGTTTACATAGCGTCAATGTTAAGAATAACTAAAGCACAATAACATCAAGCTAGGATTACAAAGCTAAATTACATTTGACGATGTTCAGTAATTTAACTAAATAACCTATCAAAAGAATCAAATGCATCAATCTTGTATCTGTACAAGATCTCAAAAGTGATTTGCTTCTGTAACAAGATCTGTGCTTTCCAAAAGTCTACTAGGTCCTCTAACTGAGTATCCTAATATGCATTCCTGAAGTCTGAGCCTATTCCTGTGCATCACCTGAGAGAGCATATAAGAAAAACAAAGTTAACACAATGGTTGGTGAGTTCATGTAGTTTTAGTATTTGTAAAATAGCTTTTGCAAACCTTTTAGGTAAAACCTTAACCTCATTAATAACACCTGTTTCATCCAACTCGGTATGCTTATATATAGGGCATACCCCTGAGTCGAGCCTATGACCCGCCCAGACGCCGTCCCACCACATACTAAGCCGCATAGGACATTGCTATTAATGATAATTAAGCATTTTACCTACCCTTCGATTCATTTCTCATCATAGCTTTAGTTTACTGTTTCAAAGTTTACAAGTCTATAGCATTCGTATGTAATAGCTTCAATATTAGTTTAAAAGCATCATGTTTAAAAGTTTATGATATTAACCCAAAAGCATTCAAGCATCCCCTCGGGAACAACCTTAATCTCATTAACACCACCTGTATCATCCAACTCGGTATGCTTATATATAGGGCATACCCCTGAGTCGAGCCTACGACCCGCCCAGACGCCGTCCCACCACATACTAAGCCGCATAGGACATTGCTGTTAATGATAATTAAGCGTCTTACCTACCATCCAATTCGTTTATAGATTTAGCATTGTGTTAAGTTTATAGCATGAGTGAACATTGAGGAATCACTGTATGGCAAGCATTGAATGGCCATCAGTCTACTCCTCAAGTCATGACTATGAAGGTCAGCCTATGGCAAGCACTGAGAGGCCGACGGTCTGTTCCTTCAAGTCCCAACTATGTAGAACACCCCATGGCAAGCACTGAGAGGCCAATTTAGTATGTTCTATCATAGTTAATAGCTTTAGCATTCAAGTTTATAGCATTTAAATAGTTTAACAACCGGTGAGGCAAGCACTGAGAGGCCAAACCGTTGCTTTTGCATGACAAGTTTATAGCTTTCAAAGTTTAACAACCGGTGAGGCAAGCACTGAGAGGCCAAACAGTTGCTTTTGCATGACAAGTTTATAGCATTCAAGTTTAACAACCGGTGAGGCAAGCACTGAGAGGCCAAACCGTTGCTTTTGCATGACAAGTTTATAGCATTCAAGTTTAACAACCGATGAGGCAAGCACTGAGAGGCCAAACCGTTGTTTTAGCATGACAAGTTTATAGCATTCAAAGTTTAAACAACCGGTGAGGCAACTGAGAGGCCAAACCGTTGCTTTTGCATGACAAGTTTATAGCATTCAAGTTTAACAACCGATGAGGCAAGCACTGAGAGGCCAAACCGTTGTTTTAGCATGACAAGCTTATAGCATTCAAAGTTTATAGCATTCTGAGCACTTCAAGCATTTCGTTCATTTAAGCATGATAAGCATATAGTATTTGCATTGTAGTATTAGCTATTGGCATTAGCATATAGCATTAGTGTCAAACCTTAGCATGTAGCATTAGTATTAAGCATTTGCATGTATCATTAGCATATGGAATTTGTATTCAAGCTTTAGTGTCGAGCATGTAATTTAAGCATATTGTTTATATCGTAAGCATTAAGCGTATAGTTTAAGCACATAGTTTATAGCATAAGCATCAAGAGTGTAGTTTAAGATTATAGTTTATAGCATAAGCATTGAGCATCTAGTTTAAGAATATAGTTTATATCATAAGCATTAAGCATCTCGTTTAAGGATATAGTTTATAGCATAAGTATCAAGCATCTAGTTTAAGGATATAATTTATAGCATAAGTATCAGGCAATAAAGTGTAAGCATCAAGAATAAGTTTAAAGCATTTTTATAAATCATTTGTTTAAAATGTATAACATGCTTCTCAGTCCCGAAGAAAATCAAAATAGTTAGAAAAGGGACAAATGAACTCACCTTATGTCCTTAGTGATTGACTATGTAGAATATGAATGCACGCACTCTTTGTTTGCACTTGTTATGGTATTCGCGCTCCTGTATTGATTTCACAGTATTGTAGTTTATAAGTATGAGTTTATAAAAGTTTGTTGTGCGTGTAGGTGTTAGTCCTAAAGTTGACTAACACTTACGCATCTTGTTTATTATCCTGCTCAAATTCTTCTTTGTTAAGGAAATCCTACTTGATCATTATTCACAAGTTGTCATTTATTGAAAATTTGTAAACCTTCATTTAACTTGTCTAAAACTCGTTATCGTTTTATAATTAAAGAAATGTTTGTTTCACCAATATGTTGGTTCTTTGTTTTCATTATTTTCAACGTTCATTCAAATGTTTATAAATTACTTCAAACCCATTGAGCCGGATAATCTTGTAAGCCATTCGTGTTAACATTGGGTTTAGGTAATACGTGGGCCTCAAATGTTAGTGGGCTGATTATGGATTGATCCAGGTGTTGGGGTTATTCAAGTGAGTCGAGATGGGAGTTAGGCCACCGGTTGAGACTCGTGTAAACGATGCGGGCCAAACAGAAAGGAAATGGGTCATGGCACCATAGTTGGGCCGCGATTGGGCCATGTATATGCGTGGGCCGAATGACTATGGCTAAGAAATAAATGGGCCGGTTTATGCTTGGGCTGGGCCGAAACATTGGCCCAAAAAGATTACGTGGGCTGTACAATATGGCCTAATAAACGAGTGGTCCTTGGACCGTTTTATTGGTATTGGGCCATGGCTAGCTTAAATCTATTGGGCCGTAATAGGTTAAGATTGGGTCGACTATTGGCTAATATTTATGCCTGACATCGGAGTGGGGCTGCATGGTGAATCCGGTCGACTACTACATGGCCAGCGAACCTTTTAACCCAAGGTTCGGCCGAAGTTAGGTCTCAGCTCCATATAGGTTCGGCTAACCATGCAAAGAGGGGTTCGGCTTCAAGGCTCGGCAGGCTAAGGTTCGTCGCACAGTGATGGTTCGTGAGCTAGACATAGGTTCGGCTTTGGTTTATCATGCAAAGGTTCGTTGGGCTGAGAAGGTTCGCAGCCCCCCCCCTATCTGGGATCATGATATGCAAGAGATTCGGCTAGGTTCACTGAGTATGGTTCGGTGCCATGAGTTCGGTTGGGATACAGCCAAAGGTTTGTGAATAGAAGGAGGGTTCGCAGCCCTGCAAAAAGGTTCGGGTGTGGTTCGTGAAACCACAAGGGTTCGGCCAGCCTGATTCTTTCACGAACCTGCACCGGCGAGTTCATCATCTCCTTCAACTCAGGCCTTGTTCCAGTCATCCCCACAATCCTGCTACATGTGGATAAGTTCTCGCTAGTTTTTAAGTGCGTGTACTAGGATCTAAACCGGTGGGTGTGTGTGTGTCGATCTAGGGTTATAAAAACCCTCTTTTCAGGTTGTTTCAACGAAAGTACCTCCGATTTGGTCGGTTAAATCTTCGAAATGGTTGTACTTCTAGATAGATCTCGTTGCTAGCTACGCGTGGACACCGCAAACGCACAATTTCGTTGAGAAATGATCAAGATCTTGAAGTTTGAAGATGAAAACTTAGAGAGGGAGAGAGGTGACGGGATTTTTGAGCTAGAGAGAGAGTGGGGATGTGATAAATGAAAGAATTGGTCTCTCTTAAGGTTTAAATACCCCGAGGGTATTCGGGTTCGTTTCGGTTGCTCGGTTCGTAGTTTCGTCGCGTATCCGGCACGTTACGCGCTCCTTTCGTAGATAAAATAAGAACTATTTTTAACAATTCAGATGTTATTAAATTTTAATAATTATTTTAAATTCCGTTTAATAAATTTATTTGTCGAAATCCGTTATTTTTACGCGTTTCGTTTATTGTTTCGCGAATTTGTGAAATAGTTTAGTTTAAATTTATTTATGATGAGTTTCAAAATTGTAAAATAGGAAGTAATTTATTTCCTTAAAATTATTATCGTTCGTATCGTTATTCGTTTTCGTTTTCGTTTCGTCAGATCACGTCGCCATCGCGCGTATTCGTTCGAATCGTCATTCGAACGAACACGACGATGGTTTGGCTTTCTGATTCTTGTTTTCTACTGTTAAGTTATTATTTCAGAACATTAAACTCTCAGAATTATTCGTACAGATCATCACCTATACAAATAATTCGTCTGTTTAGCATTCCATAACAATAACCGTTAAAGTTTTGTTTAACCTCACATACGTTTATACACCATAGCATCAAATCAAGTATATGTGTTTCAACACTGTGTTGTCTGATGTGTTTCTGACTGTTAAACCCTAAGGTTTTAAATCAGATTTTCAGACAATCGTATATTAGTTTCGTGTTAAGCTTAATGTATCAATAGCATAAACACAGTTTCACGTAATGTGTACCTAAGTTACTGTGCAATCTACAGTGCAACTTACTGTTCCGGTAACGATTCCGGCACAGATGTTACAATCTCCCCTTGTTAAAGAAATTTCGTCCCGAAATTTAAAAGTTATTATCGGTACGACTTTCTTTGTAACAAGTGGGAAATCTTTGTTTGATGTGATGTCCCTATGCTCCCAAATGAAATCTGGGTCGTGTTTGGGATCTCTTATGTATGTCTCAAAGTTTTGCTATTCTTATTGCTCGTTGCTGTCTCACTTTTTCGGCTTGCTAAGTCTCTGTATGACTCTAACACCTTATTGTCAAAACTAACTGATGCTATGGTCATCAATAGTTACACAAGCTTAGTGTTAGCTATAGCTTCCTACGTATGCTACATGCATAACTCAAGGATTCTTTCATTGTTTCTATTGCAATAAAAGATTTCCTAATTTTTCATGGAATACTTATGTGATTATACTAATAGGAACAAGTTAAGTTTCTTGTATATACTAGTATCTAAATGGAACGAGCACTTATGGTTTAAAACATATCACGTACCAGTACCCGTCTTTGGCATATATTTGTCTTATATTCGTAACTGAGTTCCCTGTCTGCTTATGTAGCTTAACTATGATTCTAGCATATTTCCATATTCATCCCTTCTTAACATCCTAGAATTTAAGTTCTCTATGTTAAGAAATTCGATTTCTATGAAGTTTAGGTGGTAAGTAAAAGTTGACCTTCTAGCCTTGGCATTTTGAATTCTTACAACTTTTAGTGTTCTAATTAGACAAAGTATTCTTCCTATTTATAGTAGTTAAACTGCAATTATGAATTACTCTATCTTTATTTAATCATTTAACGCTTATTTGTTCTAAGGTTTCCTTAGGTTTCTATCCCAATTATCTCATTGGCTCCGAGTTGCTTATGATTACCGTAGGTTTATTGTTCCTGTGGGGTCAGACCACCCCAAACTTGTATCAAAACCTGGTAAGGCATCCTTTTCCTCAGAATGTGTAGGATTTGCTGAAAATACCCTGACGGGGCAATCTCGTGCAATGTGTTCGGACAGTCCGCACACATAGCAATCCTTGCTGTGTCGAGGAAGGGGATATGTAGTGTTTCCAGGGTTCTGGTTATGAGTCGGGGGATTATTACAATCACGACTCCAATGTCCCTTCTTTCCGCAGTTCAGACAATGTTTGCACAATTTGTTCTTAGCGTGATGAAGATTGCACGTGGAACATAGAGGGAACTTGTTATCCTTCGATGTGCATATTAACTCCATAGGAGATCTGCATTGAGAACCCCAATGACTCATCTTACCACAAAGAGTGCACTGCCTGCATGAGGTTGTAGCACTGTGGTGATAGTGGCAGTTAGTGCAAAGAGGAGTTTTTCCAGCATAACGCTTACGACCCTCTGATTCAGGAGCAACGGTCATTTGGCGAAGAGGAATGGCCTCAGTGTAGATTACAGGGTTTCTTGATTTCTTAGGACGACACCGTTTTCGCTTCTTGCTTGTCTCTCCTTGTACAACTCCTTTAGTTCCCGTAACTGTCTTCGGGTAGCATCGAGTGTTCTCGTCACCGTTTATGACTTGAGTGATGATTCCAGGGAGAATCGTCATTATCTGTCCAGTGCTCAGAGTTGCGAGTGCATCAACCGCTGGGTCCATCTCCTGTGAAGGAGAGGGTGGTGATGGTTGTCTTCTTGGTGACATGCAGCTTTTACTCGAAGGAACATCGGTTAGCATAAAGACTGAATATAAAAGGCACAATGCAAGCTTAGATCCTAAGTTCTCTATATGAGGGTCCCTAAGTTATAGTCTAGGCCAAACCGTTTACATGAATGACCTATTATTCTCTATAACCTTGAGCTCTGATACCAATCTGTCACACCCCGAGCCGGCGGGGTTGGATCGGATTACCCGTCGGGCGGAAGGTTCTCGAGGCGCGATATCGTGAGTGATAATCGTGATGATCAGATTGTTTACATAGCGTCAATGTTAAGAATAACTAAAGCACAATAGCATCAAGCTAGGATTACAAAGTTAAATTACATTTGACGATGTTCAGTAATTTAACTAAATAACCTATCAAAAGAATCAAATGCATCAATCTTGTATCTGTACAAGATCTCAAAAGTGATTTGCTTCTGTAACAAGATCTGTGCTTTCCAAAAGTCTACTAGGTCCTCTAACTGAGTATCCTAATATGCATTCCTGAAGTCTGAGCCTATTCCTGTGCATCACCTGAGAGAGCATATAAGAAAAACAAAGTCAACACAATGGTTGGTGAGTTCATGTAGTTTTAGTATTTGTAAAATAGCTTTTGCAAACCTTTTAGGTAAAACCTTAACCTCATTAATAACACCTGTTTCATCCAACTCGGTATGCTTATATATAGGGCATACCCCTGAGTCGAGCCTATGACCCGCCCAGACGCCGTCCCACCACATACTAATCCGCATAGGACATTGCTATTAATGATAATTAAGCATTTTACCTACCCTTCGATTCATTTCTCATCATAGCTTTAGTTTACTGTTTCAAAGTTTACAAGTCTATAGCATACGTATGTAATAGCTTCAATATTAGTTTAAAAGCATCATGTTTAAAAGTTTATGATATTAACCCAAAAGCATTCAAGCATCCCCTCGGGAACAACCTTAATCTCATTAACACCACCTGTATCATCCAACTCGGTATGCTTATATATAGGGCATACCCCTGAGTCGAGCCTACGACCCGCCCAGACGCCGTCCCACCACATACTAAGCCGCATAGGACATTGCTGTTAATGATAATTAAGCGTCTTACCTACCATTCAATTCGTTTATAGCTTTAGCATTGTGTTAAGTTTATAGCATGAGTGAACATTGAGGAATCACTGTATGGCAAGCACTGAATGGCCATCAGTCTACTCCTCAAGTCATGACTATGAAGGTCACCCTATGGCAAGCACTGAGAGGCCGACGGTCTGTTCCTTCAAGTCCCAACTATGTAGAACACCCCATGGCAAGCACTGAGAGGCCAATTTAGTATGTTCTATCATAGTTAATAGCTTTAGCATTCAAGTTTATAGCATTTAAATAGTTTAACAACCGGTGAGGCAAGCACTGAGAGGCCAAACCGTTGCTTTTGCATGACAAGTTTATAGCTTTCAAAGTTTAACAACCGGTGAGGCAAGCACTGAGAGGCCAAACCGTTGCTTTTGCATGACAAGTTTATAGCATTCAAGTTTAACAACCGGTGAGGCAAGCACTGAGAGGCCAAACCGTTGCTTTTGCATGACAAGTTTATAGCATTCAAGTTTAACAACCGATGAGGCAAGCACTGAGAGGCCAAACCGTTGTTTTAGCATGACAAGTTTATAGCATTCAAAGTTTAACAACCGGTGAGGCAACTGAGAGGCCAAACCGTTGCTTTTGCATGACAAGTTTATAGCATTCAAGTTTAACAACCGATGAGGCAAGCACTGAGAGGCCAAACCGTTGTTTTAGCATGACAAGCTTATAGCATTCAAAGTTTATAGCATTCTGAGCACTTCAAGCATTTCGTTCATTTAAGCATGATAAGCATATAGTATTTGCATTGTAGTATTAGCTATTGGCATTAGCATATAGCATTAGTGTCAAACCTTAGCATGTAGCATTAGTATTAAGCATTTGCATGTATCATTAGCATATGGAATTTGTATTCAAGCTTTAGTGTCGAGCATGTAATTTAAGCATATTGTTTATATCGTAAGCATTAAGCGTATAGTTTAAGCACATAGTTTATAGCATAAGCATCAAGAGTGTAGTTTAAGATTATAGTTTATAGCATAAGCATTGAGCATCTAGTTTAAGAATATAGTTTATATCATAAGCATTAAGCATCTCGTTTAAGGATATAGTTTATAGCATAAGTATCAAGCATCTAGTTTAAGGATATAATTTATAGCATAAGTATCAGGCAATAAAGTGTAAGCATCAAGAATAAGTTTAAAGCATTTTTATAAATCATTTGTTTAAAATGTATAACATGCTTCTCAGTCCCGAAGAAAATCAAAATAGTTAGAAAAGGGACAAATGAACTCACCTTATGTCCTTAGTGATTGACTATGTAGAATATGAATGCACGCACCCTTTGTTTGCACTTGTTATGGTATTTGCGCTCCTGTATTGATTTCACAGTATTGTAGTTTATAAGTATGAGTTTATAAAAGTTTGTTGTGCGTGTAGGTGTTAGTCCTAAAGTTGACTAACACTTACGCATCTTGTTTATTATCCTGCTCAAATTCTTCTTTGTTAAGGATATCCTACTTGATCATTATTCACAAGTTGTCATTTATTGAAAATTTGTAAACCTTCATTTAACTTGTCTAAAACTCGTTATCGTTTTATAATTAAAGAAATGTTTGTTTCACCAATATGTTGGTTCTTTGTTTTCATTATTTTCAACGTTCATTCAAATGTTTATAAATTACTTCAAACCCATTGAGCCGGATAATCTTGTAAGCCATTCGTGTTAACATTGGGTTTAGGTAATGCGTGGGCCTCAAATGTTAGTGGGCCGATTATGGATTGATCCAGGTGTTGGGGTTATTCAAGTGAGTCGAGATGGGAGTTAGGCCACCGGTTGAGACTCGTGTAAACGATGCGGGCCAAACAGAAAGGAAATGGGTCATGGCACCATAGTTGGGCCGCGATTGGGCCATGTATATGCGTGGGCCGAATGACTATGGCTAAGAAATAAATGGGCCGGTTTATGCTTGGGCTGGGCCGAAACATTGGCCCAAAAAGATTACGTGGGCTGTACAATATGGCCTAATAAACGAGTGGTCCTTGGACCGTTTTATTGGTATTGGGCCATGGCTAGCTTAAATCTATTGGGCCGTAATAGGTTAAGATTGGGTCGACTATTGGCTAATATTTATGCCTGACATCGGAGTGGGGCTGCATGGTGAATCCGGTCGACTACTACATGGCCAGCGAACCTTTTAACCCAAGGTTCGGCCGAAGTTAGGTCTCAGCTCCATATAGGTTCGGCTAACCATGCAAAGAGGGGTTCGGCTTCAAGGCTCGGCAGGCTAAGGTTTGTCGCACAGTGATGGTTCGTGAGCTAGACATAGGTTCGGCTTTGGTTTATCATGCAATGGTTCGTTGGGCTGAGAAGGTTCACAACCCCCCCCCCCCCATCTGGGATCGTGATATGCAAGAGATTCGGCTAGGTTCACTGAGTATGGTTCGGTGCCATGAGTTCGGTTGGGATACAGCCAAAGGTTCGTGAATAGAAGGAGGGTTCGCAGCCCTGCAAAAAGGTTCGGGTGTGGTTCCTGAAACCACAAGGGTTCGGCCAGCCTGATTCTTTCACGAACCTGCACCGGCGAGTTCATCATCTCCTTCAACTCAGGCCTTGTTCCAGTCATCCCCACAATCCTGCTACATGTGGATAAGTTCTCGCTAGTTTTTAAGTGCGTGTACTAGGATCTAAACCGGTGGGTGTGTGTGTGTCGATCTAGGGTTATGAAAACCCTCTTTTCAGGTTGTTTCAACGAAAGTACCTCCGATTTGGTCGGTTAAATCTTCGAAATGGTTGTACTTCTAGATAGATCTCGTTGCTAGCTACGCGTGGACACCAAAAACGCATAATTTCGTTGAGAAATGATCAAGATCTTGAAGTTTGAAGATGAAAACTTAGAGAGGGAGAGAGGTGACGGAATTTTTGAGCTAGAAGGAGAGTGGGGATGTGATAAATGAAAGAAATGGTCTCTCTTAAGGTTTAAATACCCCGAGGGTATTCGGGTTCATTTCGGTTGCTCGGTTCGTAGTTTCGTCGCGTATCCGGCACGTTACGCGCGCCTTTCGTAAATAAAATAAGAACTATTTTTGACAATTCAGATGTTATTAAATTTTAATAATTATTTTAAATTCCGTTTAATAAATTTATTTGTCGAAATCCGTTATTTTTACGCGTTTCGTTTATTGTTTCGCGAATTTGTGAAATAGTTTAGTTTAAATTTATTTATGATGAGTTTGTAAAATAGGAAGTATTTTATTTCCTTAAAATTATTATCGTTCGTATCGTTATTCGTTTTCGTTTTCGTTTCGTCAGATCACGTCGCCATCGCGCGTTTTGGCTTTCTGATTCTTGTTTTCTACTGTTAAGTT
The DNA here is from genome assembly GCA_009363875.1 of Mikania micrantha. Lineage (NCBI taxonomy): Eukaryota > Viridiplantae > Streptophyta > Magnoliopsida > Asterales > Asteraceae > Mikania > Mikania micrantha. The sequence continues at coordinate 1,732,279 of CM018690.1, read as the reverse complement.
ATTATTTCAGAACATTAAACTCTCAGAATTATTCGTACAGATCGTCACCTATACAAATAATTCGTCTGTTTAGCATTCCATAACAATAACCGTTAAAGTTTTGTTTAACCTCACATACGTTTATACACCATAGCATCAAATCAAGTATACGTGTTTCAACACTGTGTTTCTGACTGTTAAATCCTAAGGTTTTAAATCAGATTTTCAGACAATCGTATATTAGTTTCGTGTTAAGCTTAATGTATCAATAGCATAAACATAGTTTCACGTAATGTGTACCTAAGTTACTGTGCAATCTACAGTGCAACTTTGAAAATTCTTAACTTTAAATAAATAAATCCTCAAGCTTTCAATTTTATTAAAAACATCATTATTTGAATTTGAATAACTGCTTAATATATGACGGACTTAATTAAGTCCCATTGGGCCCACTTAGGCCCAATTGATGGTCTTTGAATTCCCATTGATCTCCAATTCATGTTCTTTTCATTAATTGACATAACCCATTAACTTGTATAAGTTAAGTATCCATGTCGGGTTATTGATCATTATGTGGTAGTTTTGTCTACTAATCCTTAATTATCCTCCCATGCACACCCACGTAGGATTTTATTTCATGCATGAGCTTGTACATGCATTTCCCATGCATTCATGCATATATGATTAACCCTTCCACCTTGAATTGCATAATTTAAATGGTTTGGGATATCTTAACTCCCAATGGTAGCGAACCTATTTATTTTGGCCAAGGGATCGGCTATTTTTATGCAAGGTTCGGCTACTTCAACTAAAACGAACCCTTAGGGTTCGGCTAGGGAGGGTTCGGCCCTAGTAAAGGTTCGACACTATGGTTCGGCTAGTGACTGAAGGTTCGGCTAGAATACTTTGGTTCGCCATGCGTGCAGGTTCGCGACTAATCATAAGGTTCGCGGAGGGAACAGGTTCGTCACCCTAAATGGTTCGGCCGAGATGAGCATAGGTTCGGTGTTGTACTAAGGTTCGCTGTCAGGTCTGGTTGTGGCAACAGGTTCGTTGCAGACCTAACACACAGGTTCGTTGGCAGGGTGGCAGGGTTCGGTGCAGATGCCAAAAAGGTTCGGCTCTAGGGTTCGGCCGGGAACTGCTAGGTTCGGTGGGTGATAGTGGGTTCGGCTGATATTCGGGTGAGGGTTCGGCCAACTGTTGACCACGAACCTGTAGTCATTTACGCAGCATCATCTCCATCATACGAAGCTAAACCTGTTGCAACAACAATCTAACTATTTCTACGCGTGTGTCTATGTGTTTAGTGAATGTTTTGTCCGATTAGAATCATCAAACAAAAAGGTTTCGTGTCACACATTCTAAAACCGAACAAAATCAAAGCTTTACCTTAAAATCAGTGGGTAACCTCGTGAAATTCTTGTACTTCCTTGATCCTTGTAGTGTGATGATCGTTTTGACACCAAATAAGCTTCAATCCACCAAGGATTGGGCTTCCAAATCTTAAAGAGAAGATTGTTTCTTGAATGAGAACTAGAGAGGGAGAGAGATAGAAAAATTTGGGTCAAAAATGGGGGAACAAGGGTGGTGGTTGTGACATTAATGTCACATTAAATGTGGGATAAAATACCCACTCGTTCGGTCTCGTTCGGTTTCGCGTAAAATGTCAGTTCGCTTAGCTTTCGCGACGAAACGACACGATTTTAAAAATAGAATTTAGTTAATTATTTCAGGTTGTGATTCCTAATAAATTAACTAATATCTTCTTGTTTATTAAATTTAAAATATTAATTTACTGTTTAAATCAAAATGTACAGTCGTCGCGCGTATTCGTTCGAATCGTCACCCGTACGAACACGGCGATAACTATACCCTTCAATCTTGTTTCCTAATTATAGAATATCATTCAGAACATTAAACTTTCAGATATATTCGTACAGATCGTCACCTATACGAATAACCTGTCAATTTAGCATTCCCGTAACAATATTCGTGTGTTTTGTTCTTTAAAGCCTCGCATACGTTCATACATAATAAATCCTAAACAATTAATCTCATGATGGTTCTGTTATTGTCAGATAATTATCTAACTCAAGATCCATTGTTCTGAACTGTGTTTTCTGTTAAATGTTTCTGAAATTGGTTTTATGACAACACACTATGATAATGATAAATGATATGAACATGCAACGTACAGAATGTATATGATTCGTACCTGTTTTACTGTTCATATGCTGTAGAGATCACTGTTCCGGTGACGGTTCCGGCACTGATGTTACAGCAACCATCCATGTATTTTCATTCATTGTTTTATACATATGCCTTACAATGCAGATTCATATTTACAAATGTTAAACCTATTGTTCTCACCAACTACTTTTGTAGTTGACAGTTACTTTTCACGTGTTTCAGGTAATCAGGTTTAGTATACTTTCAAGGACAACTAAGGAGACCGTTGTAAGATAGAACAAGATAAAGAAACAAGCTAAGATGGATTAGAAACACACATAATCCTAATTGTTTAATTGTCTTGTTTGAGTCTTATTTTGTAAACTATATTTTGGGTCTGTAGTTGTCATTCTTTTGGTAGATAGTTGGAAAGCCTGTAACTAAACAATGGTCTAAACTTTATGAAACTTAGTAATGCATTGTGGTTGTTCTTATTCAATACTTGTGCATGATTCAACCATCGATCGTCACCGCGCCGTGGATTTCGCACGCGGCTCAGGGGGTATGACAGGTTGGTATCAGAGCCAGGTTGTAGAGAACTAGGAAAAACCCAATAATTAATGACCTAGACTATAACCTAAGCTACCCCATAGGACTAAGTGCTATAGGCTTGAGGATACTTAGGATCTGAGTAACTTAAGTTAAGCATTAAGTCTGCAATAAGCTTGAAAGATCTTAGGGACTATACTTTTCAGAGTTAGTTAAAAGTCAAGGGATTAAATTTGGAATTCTATAACTTTAGAAACCAAATTAAATTCCTCAACGCATATTCATTAAAGGATTTCAGAGGCAAGGATCTGTATTCTTAGTATCCTTGATCTGGAATTCTCAATCTGAATTCATTAAAGGATTTTAGAGGCAAGGATCTGTATTCTTAGTATCCTTGATCTGGAATTCTCAATCTGAATTCATTAAAGGATTTCAGAGGCAAGGATCTGTATTCTTAATATCCTTGATCTGGAATTCTCAATCTGAATTCATTAAAGGATTTCAGAGGCAAGGATCTGTATTCTTAGTATCCTTGATCTGGAATTCTCAATCAGAGTTCATCAAGGGTTTCAGAGGCAAAGATCTGTATTCTTAGTATCTTTGATCTGAAATTCTCATCATGTTATCATTATCATGTATTCATTATCATTAGGACTTCATAACATAGAATCTGTGTAACAGCATTCTTTAGTTGAAGTTCACACAAGGAAATAATTATGCTCAATACTGTAAGTATTGGGAACCTAGGTTAATTAACCTAGGACACATAAACTAAAACCTAAGGTCCTGATTTCAAGTAAATCAAGAACCACGGGTTAGACAATCATAATCATATTCATAGTTCAAGAGACAATCACGAATCAATCATAATCAATCAAGAGTTGGGATCCTAGCTTCAAATACAGATGGCGGCCAAGCTCTGGCATACTGAAGTGGTGGTGGGATGTCGGCTGGGCAGGCAGTTTGCTTGACCCTACGTAAGCCCTATATATAAGCTATCTTCAGTATGGCAGGGGGAATTCGGCATTCGTATTTGAAGTAAAGATCCGGGAGCAACTGGAATCATTTAACATTAGTCAAACAAACGAGATACAACCATTGTGTTAATCAACCATATGTGAGTCAACCATTGGATGTGAATCAATCAGGTTAACAATCGTATTATGTAGTCTTAAGTGATTACATGCTTAGTACTTACTAACATAAGTTAACAAGAAAAATGTAGAGCACACATATGATTTAGTTCTACATGTTAAAAATTGTTAGTAGGTGCACACATAACTCAACCATAATTCAACCATAGATTCAATCATAGTTCAGTGATCAAAGATCATGGAATTCTTAATCAATGGAACATACTTTAAAATCAGTACAATCTTGTTGCCAAATGCTAGCAAGGGCATGATCGTGGTATATCGAAGCGGTGGTGGGCTGGCGACTGGGCTGGCAGTTTGCTTGACCCTTTTGTATGCCCTATATATAAGCTATTTTCGGTATATCGGGAAAGTGTCAATGTGTAGGTTTGATGGAGTGAAATCATGACACATCGTACATATTCACATGAGAAGTATGCTAATAAGTTAATTGCTTATACGTGTACCTGCTCATATTACAATTGAATGATAATATTAGTAGTATGAACATATTACTAACTTTATCATGTAAATTCAATTGTATACTTTCTCATTTCTGACCCACTTATGGCTTCTATTCGTAGAATGCCTCCTCGACGTGATCCTAACGGAGGGGGTTCAACAAGTGGCAATGATGATGAGATCAACAAAATTGCCCGGGCTATCTCATTGTATATGAGGGATGTCATTCCGGGTATGCTCACTGATATCACCCAGAACCTTCGGGGAAGTACCAGTGATTCAGCACACAACTCAAATGCCACTAACGCCGGAATTGCTACCTTCACTTATAAGCAGTTCAATGATGCTAAGCCTCCTAAGTACTCTGGTACTGAGGGAGCTACCAGTCTACTACAATGGCTGGAAAGCATTGAGGATATCCTAGACTTCACGGGATGTCCGGAAACCCTAAAGGTCAAGATGGCTTCAAGCGCTTTTCATAAGGGCGCGCTCACCTGGTGGAATTCTGAGAAGAACACCAGAGGACGAGAAGTTTCTTTGGCCTTACCGTGGGAGGATTTCAAGAAGGTATTGGTGGAACAGTTTTGTCCACGCCATGAACTGAAGAAACTCGAGGTGGAAATGCAGAACTTAGTCCAAGATAGCGGCGAGAACGCTAAATATACAACTCGGTTCCATGAGTTGTGTATTTTGGTGCCACATCTGGTTACTCCTCTATCCCGCAGGATAGAGACGTACATTGAAGGCTTACCCCTAGTCATCAGGGGAACTGTTATGGGGAGTAACCCCACTACTCTGGAGGCGGCGATTCATCTTGGCGCTACCCTCACTGAAGAGTATGTCAAGGCTGGCGTACTTACTCGAAAGGGATACAAGCGGCCACAAATGGATGAAGTCAAGAAGCCTGAACAACACCAACCCAAGAAGAAGAAGCAGAAACAGAGGATGATCAAGAACTATGCAGCTTTGACTGCAGCTACGCCTGTACAGGCCACTCCTGTAACTGCTATGCCACAACCTGCTACGGCCAGAAAGCCTTATACTGGTCTGTTCCCACTTTGCACCAAATGCCAATACCATCACCTACCCACTATTCCATGCAGAAAATGTCTTAAGTGTGGAAGATTTGGACATTTGGCTGCAACATGTCGATCTGCTCATCTAGCTGCTGCTACAACTACCACCGCTAAACCTGCTACTACTGGTGGAAGGTTCTGTTACAACTGTGGAGCAGAAGGACACTTCAGAAACCAGTGCCCGAAACTCAACACAGCCGCAACAACTGCTACTGCTCGTGCCTTTGTTATCGGAACTTCCGAAGCACGCGAGGACCCGGCAGTCATCACGGGTACATTTCTCATTAATGATCACTACGTTTCTATCATATTTGACACTGGTGCTGATAAAAGTTTTGTCTCTACTAATATTGCTTCCCTGTTTAATAAACAACCATCTATACTTGATGCCCCTTACACCGTAGAGGTAGCGGATGGTAAGACCATATTAGTAAATTCAATAATTCGTTATGGTGAAATAAGATTGAACAATCATCTTTTCCTTGTCGATCTTATTCCTATGACACTCGGAAGCTTCGAAGTCGTAGTAGGAATGGATTGGTTATCCAAAAACAATGCCGAAATTGTATGCTCGGAGAAACTTATTCGAATTCCCCTACCGTCCGGCGAAATGATGCAAGTTTATGGCGAGAAACCCTGCCGCGGATTGAAGATTGTATCTTGTATCAAGGCTAGGAAGTACCTGAAGAAGAAATACTTTGCGTTCCTGGCTCACGTGGTAGAGAAGAAACCTGAGAAGAAAGCAGTTGGAGACGTACCGGTCATCGGAGATTATCCGGACGTATTCCCAGAAGACTTGCCTGGACTACCACCTATCAGGCAAGTGGAGTTTAGAATCGATCTCGTCCCTGGAGCAAACCCAGTGGCGAAGTCACCATATCGATTAGCACCGTCTGAGATGCAAGAACTGTCTAGTCAACTCCAAGAACTTCTAGACAAAGGTTTCATTAGACCGAGTTTCTCTCCTTGTGGAGCTCCGGTTCTCTTTGTCAAGAAGAAGGATGGTTCATTTCGTATGTGCATCGATTATCGTGAGTTAAACAAGTTAACAGTCAAGAGCAGATATCCTCTACCCAGGATCGACGATCTGTTTGATCAATTACAGGGAGCAACTTGCTTTTCTAAAATTGATCTACGATCCGGGTATCACCAGCTCAGGGTAAATGATTTGGAGGCACTACCTTTATGGTACTAAATGTGTCATCTATGCAGACCACAAGAGCCTGCAGCACATTCTCAATCAGAAAGAACTCAACATGAGACAACGGTGTTGGGTTGAGCTTCTAACTGATTATGACTGCGAGATTCGTTACCATCCGGGTAAAGCCAATGTGGTGGCGGATGCTCTTAGTCGTAAGGAACCAGTCAAACCAATTCGTGTCAGAGCCATGGAGATCAACACACAACCAAACTTGAAGGATTTTATTCGTATTGCACAACAACAAATGGTGATAGACAATCAACTGAAGGCAGACTTAGACTGCGGAATTGAGAAGAAACTGGAACCTCGATCTGACGGGGTGTTATATCTCAACGGCCGCATCTGGATTCCAAAGTCAGAAGAATTGCGCACACTCATCTGTGATGAGGCTCATAAGTCACGATACTCAGTTCATCCTGGAGCTGATAAGATGTACCAAGACTTGCGGGCATCTTACTGGTGGCCGGGAATGAAGAAAGACATAGCATTGTATGTGGGGAAATGTCTAACATATTCCAAAGTCAAAGCAAAACATTAAAAGCCTTCGGGACTTCTGCAGCAACCTGATATTCCTCAATGGAAATGGGAACAAATTTCCATGGATTTCATAACCAAGTTGCCGAGAACTCGTCGATTTGGGTGATCGTTGATCGACTCACCAAATCTGCTCATTTTCTCCCGATTCGAGAGGATTACAAAATGGAGAAGTTAGCTACCTTGTACATCAACGAAATCATTGCACGTCATGGTACTCCAACATCAATCATATCTGACCGTGATAGTCGTTTCACTTCTCGCTTTTGGCAATCATTGCAAAAGGCTTTGGGAACTCGTGTTAATCTTAGCACGGCGTATCATCCCCAAACCGACGGTCAAAGCGAAAGGACTATCCAAACACTCGAGGACATGCTTCGTTCTTGTGTGATCGATTTCGGTGTGAGTTGGGATACTTGTCACACCCCCAATTTTTCAACTAACGGAATCATAACGTTTGGGACGTGACAAACCAGGATCTTAGATCATTAGACATAACGAAGACCTCTATATGAATTTCAAAACATACTTTGGTCTAAAATTGTAATATCAAAGTTTTCAAGGTTTGTGGAAGCGTTTTAAAACAATAACAAACGTAACAGTTGTGAAATGTAAATTACAAAACAAAATCCCAAATGTTCAATTCAAACAACAAAAATGTAAAACATGCATGCGACTCGATCTCCTAGTCCATGCCTGCTTTCTTGTATACCTTAGCGTCCTGAGAAAACATGTAAATCAAGTCAACACAAAGGTTGGTGCATTACACAGGTTTAAGCATTCACAATGTTTAAAACAAAAGTTTGAATATAATGTTTGCAGATAACATAATCACACATGCATAGTCATGATAGCTAGTCATTTATACTATTTACATAAGTGGTCGACACCGAAGCTGACTGTTGCATGCTATCGCATGTTTTGCCTTGCCACTATTGTCTAGCACAAACAATAGTAATGTGTGTTTGGTCAGTCAAACACTTGCGTAGATCCCATCTACCAAGTGAGGTTTGTCAAAACTAATAGATCTATTTCCAACTACCACGCTTTGCGCTACGGCAAACTAAACGGTTCGGAGTGTAAGGACTTGTAATGCTATGTTTGCACTTAATGTAAACAGCTAACTCATGCAAGTGATATGTATCTAAAAGTATTTGTTGCACATGTTTTCTCCCCCAAAACAGTTAAAATAAGAAAGGGGCCGTGTACGCACCTTTGATTGTTGCAGAATGATCAAACACACTTAAACTCGTGTAAAAAGTCCTCCTACGAAAAACCTGTGTTGTAACAATAACCTAGTGTTATTTGGATTGTCGTTTTGTGCTTGAAATCACATACGTGTCAACACACGTATGTTTGACTTGTTAGAAATATGCATACGAAAGTACGCGTGCCTTTGAACTCGTTTAAATAAAACCATATATGATCTTATTTAAATAAACGTAATTGTACGCGATTACGTTTTCGATCTAAAATGTGAATTTTATTACTCAAATGTGTTCGGGATTCCGTTACGGTTCCAACGAAATTTGAACGAGTTAAATCGGAGTTAAAACGAGCGAGTTACGAGTTAAATACTAGAAATGATTTAAAATCCAAAAACCAGTAAAGGCCGGGTTCGAACCCGCGACCTCTACCTCCTAACACACCTTCCTTACCATCTCATCTGCGCCCAATTTCATTAACAGAATCCCTTTCAAATGGTTTTAATCAATAAGAATCAGGTTCCCCTTTGATTAAATCTTAACTGAACCATTTGGGTTCCCAATTGACCCACAATTCGACCAAAATCGACCTTAGGATCATGGGGCTTTTGTCCTATGGTTTTAAACGAGTCTACCCATGCTTCTAATTTGGTTAATACCAACCCACAGTTGTTTTAATTTGATATATTTAGATTCGAACATGGTTAACAAGAACCATCATTCTAATTTGAAGAATTCGATTATGTTTAACCGTAATTTCTTAGGGTTTTCATTAAGCAATAAGTTTCGAAGCTTCCTATACCTTTTAATTTAAAAATCAAGTCGATTTAGATTTAAACCCTCAAAACCATTTAACCGACGAACCCTAGAATTAACAACCACATAATTCGTAAGCATTTTTTGAAATTGATGCATGGTTTTCATTACATAGTGAGTTTCGAAACTCTCTGTGTATTTTAATTCGATTTCTAAACTCATTCAGATCGAATTCCCCAAAACGTTTACATTCAAGAACCCTAGAATTCGTTCCCATTCAATTCGCTATTGCTTCACGAAATTGACTCAGGGATTTTTATAAAAAGAGTGTTTCGAAACCCTCTGCACCATTTGATTTCATTCTTAAACTCAATTGAAAAGAAACCCCCAATTCAGTTCTTGAGGTAAGCCCTAGAATTCGACCTTATACAATTAGACCTTCCCATCCGAATTTATGATATGGTTTTCATAGAATGCATTATCACGAAACTGTTAGTATGGATTAATTTGATTTTTGAACTGATTTTGTTAAAAACCCCCAAAACCGTTTCTAATAAGAACCCTAGAATTAGCATTCATAGTATTCGATGTGATAAACCGAAATTGACTTAGGATTAGTCTTAGTCGGCATGTTTAGAAGGTGTAGGAGTGTTTACTTACTTGATTTGATATCAAATTGAAGAAGATCAACTTTAGACTTGATTTCGGCTTGGTTCCGGATCAAATCGTTTATCCACAGCTTGATGCTTCGAATTGGTGTTTGGAAAAACTTCTGAATATGCCGATTATAGGTTCTGGAAGTTCAATTTGGATCGGTGTAACCGAATTATATGGTTTTGATATTGAATAACCACGGTTTTTAACATTCTGTAACGTTTTTATCATAATTAGACTAATTAATGCATCAAGAACGTGTATTAGCTGTTACTGATCATCAAATTGATGATTACAACCGATTTATTTCAGTAATAACTGATGATTGATGTGTAATTCGAATTCAATTGCCACTCAAATCCGAATTTTGACTCACAAAAGTCAAAATTGATACTTCTATTCCTTTACAAGTTAAAACCTTATAATTTAAGTATTCTAGACCATATCTCACTTGATTCTAATCCCTTAGAATTGATTGTATTCGGTTTTTGCCAAAATTCTGATGTTTTCAGACTAACGAGGTTAATCCGAACTTGCCGGATTGTCACAACCCATTTGCAGCCCAACATGATCATAAATGGCTCAACACTTCCCTTGGCCCATTTCCCAAACGAAGGCCCAAAAATATCGAGTTGTCACATCATCCCCTTGTTGAAGGAATTTTCGTCCCGAAAATTACTAGTTGTTAGAAGTAGTTAGGAAACTACTTGCGAGTTCAAATTGTACGTGTTAGTGTGATGTTTGATCATTCTGTGTGCTTGTGTGTACTCACACACAAAATCTAATGCTTGCAACATCACAACTAAGTGTGATCGTTCAATGTGACTGTTTGTGTGTACACTAGTTAGTTCACCTAACTGTGACTGTTTGTGTTTGATCATACTGTGCTGTGTAACCTCACACTTAGTGAGTGTCTGTAACTGTTTGTACTATGCAACCCCGCACATAGCAAAATGTGTGTAACTAATCATGCATGTACTACCATAACATGTAACAAATGAAATGTAGCACATAAAATGTATAAAGTGTAATGTAGCACAAATGTTTGTAACAAAACCAATTGAATAAAGTGTTTGTGCTTACCGTTTAAAATTTGAAGTGCTGATGTGTGAAACATCACGTCATCGCCTTGTTGAAGGAAATTTCGTCCCGAAATTTAACGTGCGCTCTCACTGTTTGTTGCTGTTGTTTTGAACAGATGAGGATACTTCTTCATCATTTGGTCTACCCGTTCCCATGTGAATTCAGGACCACGTCTTGAATTCCACCGAACTTTGACTATCGGAATCTTACTTTGCTTAAGTTGTTTGACCTCTCGGTCCATGATTTCTGCTGGTTCTTCAATAAATCGTAACTGTTCATCCACTTGTATTTCTTCCAATGGTACAATCAATGTCTCATCAGAAAGACATTTCTTTAAGTTCGATACATGAAAGACATCATGAACTCCACTGAGTTCATCTGGTAGTTTGAGTTGATACGCAACCGGACCAATCCTTTTCAGGATCTCAAAAGGTCCTACGTACCGTGGACTAAGCTTCCCGCGCTTGCCAAATCGTATCACACCTTTCCAAGGTGATACTTTTAGAAGAACTCGGTCTCCTACTTGAAATTCCAACGGCTTACGACGTTTGTCAGCATAACTCTTCTGTCAATCCCGGGCCGCTGCCATACGGTTCCGGATTTGAACTATCTTCTCTGTCGTTTCGTGTACTAATTCAGGACCTGTTATTTGACTGTCACCAATTTCAGCCCAGCAAACTGGTGAACGACATTTGCGACCATACAAAGCTTCAAACGGTGCCGCCTGAATACTTGTATGATAACTATTGTTGTAAGAGAATTCCACTAACAGTAAATGGTTTTCCCAGCTATCACCAAAGTCAATTACACAAGCTCGTAACATATCTTCGAGCGTTTGAATCGTACGTTCACTTTGACCGTCGGTCTGTGGATGATATGCGGTACTCATATCCAAACGAGTCCCCAATGACTTATGAAGTGATTTCCAAAAGTTGGAAGTAAATCGAGCATCCCGATCTGATATGATGGAAATTGGCACGCCATGTCGTGCTACCACTTCCTTGATGTAAATACAAGTCAGTTTTTCCATCTTGTCAGTTTCCTTGATTGCCAAGAAATGTGCAGATTTCGTTAATCGATCGACAATTACCCATATCGTATCACAACCACTAGGTGTACGGGGTAACTTAGTAATGAAGTCCATCGAAATCTGTTCCTATTTCCACATCGGTATTTCTGGTTGTTGCAGCAAACCAGATGGTTTCTGATATTCAACTTTGACTTTTGAACAAGTCAAACATTTGCTAACATATCTAGCAATGTCGGCTTTCATGTGGGGCCACCAATACAGTGCCTTCAAATCATGATACATCTTGTCTGATCCCGGATGGACTGAATACCTGGACTTGTGTGCTTCATCCATCACGAGTTCCCTTAAGCCTCCGTACAAAGGTATCCACAGTCGATTAACAAAATAACGAATTCCATCAGGTTTAACATCCAATTGTTCTTCCATTCCTCGCAAGGATTCCTGTACCAAGTTTTCCTTTTTCAAAGCCTCAAACTGAGCACTGCGTACCTTGTCAGGTAAATCGGTATGTATCGTCATCATAAGTGCGCGAATCCGTCTTGTTGAAGTATCTTTTCTGCTTAAAGCATCAGCTACCACATTAGCTTTTCCCGGGTGATACTTAATCGCGCATTCGTAATCATTCAACAACTCAACCCATCGTCGTTGTCTCATATTAAGCTCCTTCTGATCAAAGATATGTTGCAAACTCTTATGATCAGTGTAAATAGTACACTTAGTTCCATACAAGTAATGCCTCCAAATTTTCAAAGCAAAAACCACTGCTCCTAACTCCAAGTCATGAGTAGTGTAATTCTTTTCGTGTGGTCGTAGCTGCCTTGAAGCATAAGCAATCACTTTATCACGTTGCATTAACACACATCCCAAACCCTGCGCGGATGCATCACAATACACCACAAAGTCTTCCGTCCCTTCCGGTAAGGACAGAATCGGTGCAGTACATAGTTTCTGTTTCAATAACTGGAATGCAGCTTCCTGTTTATCCGTCCAGTTATACTTCGTTCCCTTATGCGTAAGAGCTGTAAGTGGTTGAGCGATCTTTGAAAATCCCTCAATGAATCGTCGGTAGTAACCCGCCAAACCAAGGACTTGTCGTACCTCGGTAGGTGTCTTTGGCGCTTCCCAATTCTTAATCGCTTCAATCTTTGCTGGATCAACATGTATGCCCTTTTCATTGACTATATGACCCAAGAATTGTACTTCTCGCATCCAGAAATCACATTTCGAGAACTTAGCGTACAATTGTTCCTGTTTCAGTAACTCCAACAGTAATCGAAGATGTTCAGCATGCTCCTCCTCAGTCTGCGAATAGATGAGAATGTCATCGATGAAAACAATGACAAACTTATCAAGGTAAGGTTTACAAACACGATTCATGAGATCCATGAATACAGCTGGAGCGTTTGTCAACCCAAATGGCATGACCAAGAACTCATAATGGCCATAGCGCGTCCTAAATGCTGTCTTTGGAATATCCTCCTCTTGGACTCTTAGTTGATGATAACCCGATCTGAGATCAATCTTCGAGTAATAACTCGAACCTTGAAACTGATCGAACAGATCGTCAATTCTAGGTAACGGATACCGGTTTTTGATAGTAACCTTGTTAAGTTCCCGGTAATCGATACACATACGGAAAGTCCCGTCCTTCTTCTTAACAAACAAAACTGGAGCTCCCCACGGTGAGAAACTAGGTCGTATAAAGCCCTTATCCAACAACTCTTGCAGTTGTGTAGATAACTCTTGCATCTCTGATGGTGCAAGTCGATAAGGCGCCCTAGCTATCGGTGCTGCATCTGGTGTAAGGTCGATTCGGAATTCAACCTGTCTGATAGGCGGTAATCCCGGCAAGTCTTCTGGAAATACTTTAGGAAATTCACAAACTACTGGAATGTCTTCAATCTTTTTCTCAGCTACCAGCTTCTCAGTTATAAGTGCTATAACTGTTGTATGACCTTTACGCAGACATTTGTGTGCTTTCATACAAGATATGAGTCGCAGTGGCGTACTGCTCTTCTCGCCTTGTACATATAATGTCTCTCCATGCGAAAGAGGTATACGAACAATCTTTTCGTGGCATACGATTTCAGCCTGGTGTTTGGACAACCAATCCATGCCAATGACTACATCAAAACTGCCTAAAGTGATAGGCATAAGATCAATTTCCAATGTCTGACCCATCAAATCAAGTATACATCCCTTAAGGATTTGTTCAACTACAATTAGCTTACCATCAGCTAGTTCTACAGTATATGGATTTTCTAAGGCAGTGGGACTAACATTTAGCAACTTAGAGAATGTACTAGATACAAAACTCCGATCTGCACCAGTGTCAAATAGCATAGAGGCATAGTGATTATTTAAGAGGAACGTACCCGTGACGATGTTGGGATCCTCCCGTGCCTGACGTCCTCCAATCACAAACGCCCTGCCCCTAGCACCATTGTTGTTGTTGTTATTATTTTTATTGGTGCCATTGCCGTTGCCGTTGCCATTTGCATCGTTAGTTCCGCCTTTCTTGAGTTGTGGGCAATCCTTCTAGAAGTGCCCCAGCTTACCACACTCAAAGCAGCCCTTCTGTGCATTGTTCTGGTTGTTATTCTGGTTGTTGGAACTATTTTGCAGCTCTCCGCGGCAATCCTTAGCTACATGTCCAACTTTACCACAACGTTGGCACTTAACTTTATCACACTGATTTCCCGCATGATGAAATCCACACCTGTTACACTTTGGATGTTTACCAATATAACCCCCTGATGATGATGATTGCTGACCACTATTCGAGTTGTGATAAGACTTGTTTGAGTCTTGCTTCCGGTTCTGCTGAAACGGCTGTTGGTTGAAGTTCTTGGTGTTGCTGCTTTCCCACTTCCTCTTGTGATCACCTACCTTAGTAGCTGCTGTTCATTTAGGCATAGTCCCCTGTAACACTGCCTGATCAGTCAATTGGTGTGCTAGCCTAACAGCTTGTTGAATTGTTGTAGGATTTGCAGAAGTAACCAATCCTTGGATCTGAGGCACCAATCCCCCGATGTACCTCTCTATCCACTTACTTGCGGGAGTAGCCATGTGAGGTAGAAGTCTGGCTAGTTCATGAGATCGAGTCTTGTACTCCTCGATGTTTGACCCCTCCATCTTGAGGTGCCAATACTCCTCCTCTAATTTCTGCATCTCACTGCGAGGACAGTACTCCTCCTGCAGCAAGGTCTTGAAACCATTCCAGGTTAAGGCATTGGCCTCACCCAAGCCCAAAGTCTGAACATTGGAGTTCCACCAGGTTAATGCTGGACCCTCCAACGTACCCGTAGCATACTTGACCTTGTTTTCATCCGGACAGTTACACATCTCAAAAACTGATTCGGCTTTTTCAATCCATCGTAGGAGTCCAATGGCTCCTTCCGATCCCTTGAAGTTATGTGGCTTACAGTCCAAGAACATCTTGAACGTGCACACCGGTGGATTCACCAATCCCCCTGTTGGACCCTGGGGTCCTGTTGTGTGTGTCTGGGTGTAATTCGCTATGGCCTCCGCGATCCTGTTGTTAATCAGCTCATTGAGCTCAGCAACTGTCATGTGAACGTTCCCCTCAGCCATTATCTTCCTAGTTAAAAGAAGTGTTAGAGCGTTATCAAAGTCCAAGGTGACATGTGTAAACAATTCACAAACCACAAACATGTAATATAGAAATCAATACAACTGTTGGCAATAAGTAGTAGTTTTCAATAAATAAAAATCTGATTTGAGTACAATACTTTCAAAATCAAAACATAAGTTTTCAAACTTCTAATGTAGGGACACAACTCGCCCCTAATAAGTTTAAACAAAATAAAGAAAATCAATCATCCTCAATAGTGGATTCAGGATCAGAATCAACAGCTGGTGCTGGTTCCTCCCCTTCCTCCTCTTCATCCTCTTCATCCTCTTCTTCATTTTCCGAGACCACCAAGTCTTCCAAGGTTTCAAGTCTGCCTTCCGGAATCTCAGCTCGGTCCTCAGAAGCTTGAAGACGATCAGTCAAATGGATGATCTCATCTCGCATCTCATTAACCAGGTGGGCAAGGTTATCTTGTCTTTCATTCGCATCCCAGAGTTCCCGAACATTGTACTCAATCCTATCATTTGCCAGTACAAGTCCTCACGCAGTTTGGCAATCTCCTCAGAATCAGTCCGTTGCCTCTTAGGCACAGGAACATCCAATGCAGGTGGTGGATGAGTAGAAGGTCCCTCATCAGGAATCTCCTGAGTACCCTCAGCTGGCTCCTCCTCCGGATCCTCATCCGGGTCCTCATCCGGATCCTCCTCCGGATCCTCCTCAGGGTCTGAGTCATCTCTCTCAGATGGTGGAGGAGATGGGATAGGTGGTGCTGGTGATGATGGTGGTGCTGGAACTACCGGCTCCTCATCCTCCGAATCATCAATGTATATATATGGTGCTGATGATGAAGATGCCATGCCTGTTACATAATACCATATGTAAGTGCAGTGCCATAGAATGTGTAAGTAAGTCTATTACATAATGCCATATGTAATTTCTAAGTGATATGTGTAAGCATGCGTGTCTAATGTCTAACAGTTATAGTCTAAGTCTACAAATGCAAACCTAGTTCGCTATAACCAATGGCTCTGATACCAATCTGTCACACCCCCAATTTTTCAACTAACGGAATCATATCGTTTGGGACGTGACAAACCAGGATCTCAGATCATTAGATATAACGAAGACCTCTATATGAATTTCAAAACATACTTTGGTCTAAAATTGTAATATCAAAGTTTTCAAGGTTTGCGGAAGCGTTTTAAAACAATAACAAACGTAACAGTTGTGAAATGTAAATTACAAAACAAAATCCCAAATGTTCAATTCAAACAACAAAAATGTAAAACATGCATGCGACTCGATCTCCTAGTCCATGCCTGCTTTCTTGTATACCTTAGCGTCCTGAGAAAACATGTAAATCAAGTCAACACAAAGGTTGGTGCATTACACAGGTTTAAGCATTCACAATGTTTAAAACAACAGTTTGAATATAATGTTTGCAGATAACATAATCACACATGCATAGTCATGATAGCTAGTCATTTATACTATTTACATAAGTGGTCGACACCGAAGCTGACTGTTGCATGCTATCGCATGTTTTGCCTTGCCACTATTGTCTAGCACAAACAATAGTAATGTGTGTTTGGTCAGTCAAACACTTGCGTAGATCCCATCTACCAAGTGAGGTTTGTCAAACCTAATAGATCTATTTCCAACTACCACGCTTTGCGCTACGGCAAACTAAACGGTTCGGAGTGTAAGGACTTGTAATGCTATGTTTGCACTTAATGTAAACAGCTAACTCATGCAAGTGATATGTATCTAAAAGTATTTGTTGCACATGTTTTCTCCCCCAAAAGAGTTAAAATAAGAAAGAGGCCGTGTACGCACCTTTGATTGTTGCAGAATGATCAAACACACTTAAACTCGTGTAAAAAGTCCTCCTACGAAGAACCTGTGTTGTAACAATAACCTAGTGTTATTTGGATTGTCGTTTTGTGCTTGAAATCACATACGTGTCAACACACGTATGTTTGACTTGTTAGAAATATGCATACGAAAGTACGCGTGCCTTTGAACTCGTTTAAATAAAACCATATATGATTTTATTTAAATAAACGTAATTGTACGCGATTACGTTTTCGATCTAAAATGTGAATTTTATTACTCAAATGTGTTCGGGATTCCGTTACGGTTCCAACGAAATTTGAACGAGTTAAATCGGAGTTAAAACGAGCGAGTTACGAGTTAAATACTAGAAATGATTTAAAATCTAAAAACCAGTAAAGGCCGGGTTCGAACCCGCGACCTCTACCTCCTAACACACCTTCCTTACCATCTCATCTGCGCCCAATTTCATTAACAGAATCCCTTTCAAATGGTTTTAATCAATAAGAATCAGGTTCCCCTTTGATTAAATCTTAACTGAACCATTTGGGTTCCCAATTGACCCACAATTCGACCAAAATCGACCTTAGGATCATGGGGCTTTTGTCCTATGGTTTTAAACGAGTCTACCCATGCTTCTAATTTGGTTAATACCAACCCACAGTTGTTTTAATTTGATATATTTAGATTCGAACATGGTTAACAAGAACCATCATTCTAATTTGAAGAATTCGATTATGTTTAACCGTAATTTCTTAGGGTTTTCATTAAGCAATAAGTTTCGAAGCTTCCTATACCTTTTAATTTGAAAATCAAGTCGATTTAGATTTAAACCCTCAAAACCATTTAACCGACGAACCCTAGAATTAACAACCACATAATTCGTAAGCATTTTTTGAAATTGATGCATGGTTTTCATTACATAGTGAGTTTCGAAACTCTCTGTGTATTTTAATTCGATTTCTAAACTCATTCAGATCGAATTCCCCAAAACGTTTACATTCAAGAACCCTAGAATTCGTTCCCATTCAATTCGCTATTGCTTCACGAAATTGACTCAGGGATTTTTATAAAAAGAGTGTTTCGAAACCCTCTGCACCATTTGATTTCAATCTTAAACTCAATTGAAAAGAAACCCCCAATTCAGTTCTTGAGGTAAGCCCTAGAATTCGACCTTATACAATTAGACCTTCCCATCCGAATTTATGATATGGTTTTCATAGAATGCATTATCACGAAACTGTTAGTATGGATTAATTTGATTTTTGAACTGATTTTGTTAAAAACCCCCAAAACCGTTTCTAATAAGAACCCTAGAATTAGCATTCATAGTATTCGATGTGATAAACCGAAATTGACTTAGGATTAGTCTTAGTCGGCATGTTTAGAAGGTGTAGGAGTGTTTACTTACTTGATTTGATATCAAATTGAAGAAGATCAACTTTAGACTTGATTTCGGCTTGGTTCCGGATCAAATCGTTTATCCACAGCTTGATGCTTCGAATTGGTGTTTGGAAAAACTTCTGAATATGCCGATTATAGGTTCTGGAAGTTCAATTTGGATCGGTGTAACCGAATTATATGGTTTTGATATTGAATAACCACGGTTTTTAACATTCTGTAACGTTTTTATCATAATTCGACTAATTAATGCATCAAGAACGTGTATTAGCTGTTACTGATCATCAAATTGATGATTACAACCGATTTATTTCAGTAATAACTGATGATTGATGTGTAATTCGAATTCAATTGCCACTCAAATCCGAATTTTGACTCACAAAAGTCAAAATTGATACTTCTATTCCTTTACAAGTTAAAACCTTATAATTTAAGTATTCTAGACCATATCTCACTTGATTCTAATCCCTTAGAATTGATTGTATTCGGTTTTTGCCAAAATTCTGATGTTTTCAGACTAACGAGGTTAATCCGAACTTGCCGGATTGTCACAACCCATTTGCAGCCCAACATGATCATAAATGGCCCAACACTTCCCTTGGCCCATTTCCCAAACGAAGGCCCAAAAATATCGAGTTGTCACAATACTCGTCTTCCACCCATCGAGTTTTCGTACAACAACAGTTACCATACAAGCATTCAATGTGCACCATTCGAAGATTTATATGGTAGAAAGTGCCGATCACCGGTCTGTTGAACCGAGGTTGGTGACTCACAGGTCGAAGGGCCTGAACTCATTCAAGAAACAACCGACAAAATCACAATCATTCAATCAAGGCTTAAGGCCGCAAGAGATAGACAAAAGAGTTATGCCGATTGACGTCGGAAACCACTTGAGTTTCAAGTTGGTGACCGAGTCTTACTCAAGGTTTCTCCCTGGAAAGGATTTGTCCGATTCGGGAAGAAAGGGAAACTTGCACCAAGGTACGTTGGACCTTTTGAGATCCTGGGATGGATTGGTCCCGTAGCCTAGAAACTCAAACTTCCAGTGGAGCTAAGCAATGTTCACGATACATTTCATGTATCAAATCTTAAGAAATGCTTGGCGGATCATGATGTTCAGATTCCATTGGAAGACATTCAGGTTCAAAACAACATGCAATTCATAGAACGTCCAGTCGAAATCATGGATCATGGAGTCAAGAAACTTAAACGTAGCCGTATCCCGATCGTAAAGGTAAGATGGGAGGGCAAACGTGGTGCTGAGTTCACCTGGGAACGTGAAGACCAGATGAAGCTTAAGCACCCTCATCTTTTTACAGTACCTTCGGCTAGTTAATTTCGGGATGAAATTCCCTTAACTAGGCGAGACTGTAACATCTGTGCATTTAGTCATAGTAGTCATAAACAGTGTTAGTACAATGTGTATTTGATTCAGTATCTACAATGTGATTCAAGTGTTCATGATTGTGTTTGTGTGATATAGGATCTTATTTAGTTAGGAACAAGTATGTATTATTTATGTACTGTCGATTTCGCTATGCAAGAACAGTATTGTATTATATCGAAACAGTGGTGGGATGGCGTCAGATAAGGCAGGTAGCTGGACTCTGGGGTATGCCCTATACATATACTGCGTTCGGTGTAATGGGATAGTGTTAGTGCGTAGTGTTATGACGAATAGTATGACAAACAAATCAATTAAACAAATCGTAACGCGTAAGCGAGACTGAGTGTCATTATGGGTGACGATCCATGAAGATACGAATGTTGAACTTATAATTACGACTAAACGTTAATAAATAAATAATACGATCGAAAAACGTACGCGATTGCGGGTATACACGTAATTGTAGTCGTTTAACGGTCTGGCAACGAACGAAATGTGACAATAAGTAAAATAATTTATTTTACATTTTACAATTTTGAAACTCATCAAAACAAAACAATTAAAGAAAACTATCTTACAATTCAAAAATGTTAACTCCGTAATCGTAACAAAACGCGCGTAAAATACGCGAAACCGAACTCGATCGAGACCGAACACGCGGGGAAACACCCGGAACATTTATAACCTTAATTCCCTTCATTTTCTTCAAAAAAGAATTCAGCCAAGAAAGCTCTCTCTCTCCATCCCGTAATATCTCTCTCTCTCTAGAATTCTTGAACAAAAATCGCCATAACTCCTTCGTTTCTCGTCGGAATCGCGCATATAATATATCAAAACGACCGGCTCGACGAGAGGAATCTAGGAGCACAATGGATCGGAGCAAACTCGAAGTATACTGGCCGGAATCGTGGAAAGAAGGGACTGATCTGCAGGTATGTACTGTTCATCATCTTCTTCGCTGCAATTTCCGATTTCCAGCTCTTGTATCTCGAGGTATAGACCTGTAATTAGCATAGGAACACTTGGATTGACTTGGATTATGATTAATTATGGTTTCCAGCTCTTGTATCTCGAGGTATAGACCTGTAATCAGCGTTAATCCGCCGTTTGTATTTGGAGCTAAGATTCCAACTCTTGATTGATTATGTTTGATTCATGTTTGTCTCTTGTTCCTTGATTATGATTATGAATGGGTAAACCATGGTCCTTAATTTACTTGAAATTAACACCTTCGGTTTTAATATGTGTGTCCTAGGTTAATTAACCTAGGTTCCCAATACTTACAGTATTGAGTATAATGATCTCCTGTGAGAACTTCAACTAAAGAATACTGTTACACAGATTCTAAGTTATAAAGTTCCTATGATAATGAATACATGATAATGATAACATGACAAGGATTTCAGATCAAAGATTCTAAAATTATAGATCTTGACCTCTGAATTCCTATGATGAACATGACAAGGATTTTAGATCAAAGATACTAAGAATACAGATCTTTGCCTCTAAATTCCTATGATGAACATGATAAGGATTTTAGATCAAAGATACTAAGAATACAGATCTTTGCCTCTAAATTCCTCTGATGAACACTGATTGAGATTTCCAGATCAAGGATACTAAGAATACAGATCCTTACCTCTGGAATCCTTTAATGAACTCTGATTGAGAATTTCAGATCAAGGATAGTAAGAAAACATATCCTTGCCTCTGAAATCCTTAAATGAATCTGTGTGAGAATTTAATTCGGTTTCTAAAATTATAGAATTCCGATTCAAATTCCTTGACTCGATATCTAATCTTAGAAAAATATCCCTAAGATCTTTCAAGCTTAATGTAGACTTAATGCTTACTTAAGTTACTTAGATCCTAAGTATCCTCAAGCCTATAGCACTTAGTCCTATTGGGTAGCTTAGGTTATAGTCTAGGTCATTAAGCATTGGGTTTTTCCTAGTTCTCTACAACCTTGGCTCTGATACAAACCTGTCACACCCCCTGCGCCGCGTGCGGAATCCACGGCGCGGTGACGTATGAATAGTTGAATCATGCACAAGTATTGAATAAGAACAACCACAATGGATTACTAAGTTTCATAATGTTTAGACAACTGTTTAGTTACAGACAATCTATCTACCAAAAGAATGACAACTACAGACCCAAAATATAGTTTACGAAATAAGACTTCAAACAAGACAATTAAACATTCACGATTTTAGTGTGTTTCTAAATCCATCCTAGCATGTTTCTTCATCTTGTTCTATTTTAAACGGTCTCCTTAGTTGTCCTTAGAATGTCTTACACCTGATTACCTGAAACACGTGAAAAGTAACTGTCAACTACAGAAGTAGTTGGTGAGAACAATAGGTTTAACAATTGTAAACATGAATTTGCATTGTAAGGCATATGTTTAAAGCAATATATGAATTACATGGATGAGCTGCAACCCAAACTAACATCAAGTCTGTAAAACGTGTGTAAACAGTCAAAAGACTGTTTACATGAAAAACCAACATATAATCAAGTCCCAAACTACGTTTGGAGTCAGAAAATTTGTCAGCAACATTGATAAAACCATACGTAACCAAAACCTGCAGTTAGCTTTTAAAACAAATTTAAAAGCTAACTCCAGAAATTGGTCTGCCCAATTGTGTCCGCTTTCCCTTGTTGTGATCACCCAGTACTAACGCTAATGAATATGAAACTTGATGTGTTTATAAGTTTGTTCACAACAGTGGACACCATGCTTTTGAACTTTGCTTTAAAACCAATGATTTAATGCCTTATTTGATAACATGATTTGAAAACCTTGTTTGAATACCATGAAATGAATCCTTTGTTTGAACACCATGAAATGAATCCTTTGTTTGAACATCACCATGAAAACCATTGTTTGAATACCTTGTTTTGGAACCCTTGATTGAGTACATAAGATAGTGTCCTTGTATAATAACAAGGTTTATAAAAGATTATTTTCGAAACACGAGTTTATAGTAAAAGAGTTTATCAGTCACATTATTTAAAAGTGTTTGTCATTTATAAAACCATTCAAGTAAAAATGATATAAAACAGTTGAAGGAAACTTTATAAAACATCTTTAATAGAAAGTGTTTAACGGTTGATAAAATCCTTTGAAACAGTTGAATAATCTGATGAATTTGTACCATGAACCTGTAATGTTGGTAAAATAGCATACATCTTGTATAATGAAATACAAATGTAAATAGTGTATTTGATCACGTGTTCCACCCCAAAACAGTTGAAAAACAGTAAAAGAGGGGCTAATGTTCTCACCTGTCTGCAGTAGACTCTGAACTATAACAAATGGCAAGTAGCAAACAGGACTTCTAACTGGTTCCTATATCATTGTAATCATACATAAGATATAAGATTTATGATTGTATAGACCTTGATTCATTGATTGACTTGTGTTATCTTGAACTTGATTTACTCTTGATTACTTGATCTCATGTTTAAGATTGTTGTGTGAACTTGAAAGTCATGATTTAGTCACTTGATTGAGAGTTGTTTCATGTAAAAGAAGTGTCGTATTCTTTTATGCACAACTTGTATGCATAAAATGACAAGTGTTGATGAATTTGGTAATCGTTGTTTAAACATGAAAATTGACAAGATGTTCCAATTGTTTAAGTCGTTAGGAATTATGAATTGATCCACTCATAATGTTAAGTTATAACTTAACCCGAATAAGCTCAATTCATAATTACCTTAAATTGTGAGCCAACAATGGGCCTAAGCCCATGAACCACGGTGGACTTAAATAAAGATTATGTGCCTCATTGGTTTATCATAGGCCAATGCGATTTGGATGTTAGGCCAAGATGGGCATATGGGCCATGTAGTGGGCCTTGGGCTATTTGAATCACGTGGCCCGAAATTATCGATTCAATTGGGCCAATAGATTTGTTGTTGGGCCGAATGAAACTAGGTTGGGCCGAGTAAAAAAGGGTTGGGCCGACTGTGTGTTTTGATTGGTACATCCAAGAACAAGTCCCCAAGGCAGCGAACCCTTTATGGTGCTGGCCTAAGGTTCGTCCGCAGTTCATCAGGCGAACCTTAGGGTTCATGCGTGTTCAGGTTCGGCTCCATGGCATGAGGGTTCGGTTAGTATGGCTGCATGCAAGGTTCGTTGATCGTGGTCCTCCAAAAAGGCTCGGTTGTAAGCCAAAGGTTCGTGAAAGTTGGCCATGAAGTGGAGGGTTCGTCATCCCCCTAAGGCTCGCAGAAGGTTCGGCCAAAGTGTATGGTTCGCGAGCATGGTTCGGGAATGAGGGTTCGTTATGCATGCATGGGGTTCGTCCGACTGGAAGGGTTCGCCATTAGCTCTAGGGTTCGTCGGGGTGGCACTGGCTGACACTGGAAGGTTTGTTGACATCAGGGTTCGCCTCATGCAGCAACAGGGTTCGTGAGACCCCATAGGTTCGCCCCCTCTTGATGAAAGGTTCGGCAAATCGACCAGCATCAGTGGGGTTCGGCTAGCTGCATGATGGACGCGAACCTGTGTAATCTCACCATTCCCAGCTGTCGAACCTTCGGTCGAATTGTTTCTATGGTTTCATGGTGTGTTGTTCAGCCCTTATACTCGAAATAGGTGGGGTTATATGCGGGTTTTACCCGGGTTAATCGTGTGGGTCGAAGATAGCAAGAAAACCCTATTCTTTTGAACTTTCAAGCTCCAATACCTTGAATTCGGCCGGGTGGAACTCCAGATCTGTTGTACTTCTGCGTAGGGAATGTCGAGAGCTTCGTGTAGGCACCAAGAACGCCCAATTCCGTGGAGAAACGAAGGAGATACGCGAGTTTGATGCTCGGTTTTCTAGAGAGAGGTTGGAGAACGAATTTTCTAGAGAGAGAGAGGGTTTGGCTGCATTTTTATGAAGGAAATAGCCTTCTTCAAGGCTTTTATAGTCCAAGTGGTATTCGGGTTCGTTTCGGTCGCTCGGTTCGTGTTTCCGGAACGTAACGCGCATTTTACGCGTTTTAAATAAAAGGATTATTATTTTCATCATTTTGATGAGTTTCAAAATTGTAAAAATGTAAAATAATATATTTTACTTATTTTTAGGTTCGTTCGTTGTCTGATCGTTAAACAGATACAATTACGTGTATACCCGCAATCGCGTACGTTTTTCGATCGTATTAATTATTTATAGTCGTTTAATCATAATTATAAGTTCAACATTCGTATCATTATGGATCGTCACCCATAACTATACTCAGTCTCGCTTACGTATTACGATTCTTGTTTAATTAATTGATTGTCAGAATATTCGTCTCAACACAACGCACTAACACTATCCCATTACACCGAACGCAGTATATGTATAGGGCATACCCCAGATTCCAGCTACCTGCCGTACCTGACGCCGTCCCACCACTGTTTCGATATAATACGATACTGTTCTTGCCTAGCGAACTCGACTGTATATAAATAATACATACTTGTTCCTAAATAATAAAGATCCTAACACACAAGCACATTATGAACACATGAATCACATTGACTGATTTGATATGAAAACACATTTGTTCTAACACTGTTTACAACTACCATGACTAAATGTACAGATGTTACAGTCTCCCCTAGTTAAGGGAATTTCGTCCCGAAATTAACTAGCCGAAGGTACTGTAAAAAGATGAGGGTACTTAAGCTTCATCTGGTCTTCACGTTCCCAGGTGAACTCAGCACCGCGTTTGCCCTCCCATCGCACCTTTACGATCGGGATACGGCTGCGTTTAAGTTTCTTGACCCCATGATCCATGATTTCAACCGGACGTTCTATGAATTGCTTGTTGTTTTGAATCTGAATGTCTTCCAGTGGAATCTGAACATCATGATCCGCCAAGCATTTCTTAAGATTTGTAGACTACGGGACCAATCCGTTCCAGGATCTCAAAAGGTCCAACGTACCTTGGTGCAAGTTTCCCTTTCTTCCCGAATCGGACAACGTCTTTCCAGGGAGAAACCTTAAGTAAGACTCGGTCACTGATTTGAAACTCAAGCGGTTTCCGACGTCGATCAGCATAACTCTTCTGCCGATCTCGTGCGGCCTTAAGCCTTGATTGAATGATTGTGATTTTGTCTGATGTTTCCAGAATGAGTTCTGGTCCTACGACCTGTGAGTCACCAACCTCGGTCCAACAGACCGGTGATCGGCACTTCCTACCATATAAAGCTTCGAATGGTGCACATTGAATGCTCGTATGGTAGCTGTTGTTGTACGAAAACTCGATGAGTGGAAGATGAGTATCCCAACTTCCACCAAAGTCAATCACACAAGAACGAAGCATGTCTTCTAGTGTTTGGATAGTCCTTTCGCTTTGACCATCGGTTTGGGGATGATACGCCGTGCTAAGATTAACACGAGTTCCCAAAGCCTTTTGCAATGATTGCCAAAAGCGAGAAGTGAAACGACTATCACGATCAAAAATGATTGATGTTGGAGTACCATGACGCGCAATGTTTTCGTTGATGTACAATGTGGCTAACTTCTCCATTTTGTAATCCTCACGAATCGGGAGAAAGTGAGCAGATTTGGTGAGTCGATCAACGATCACCCAAATCGAATTGTAACCTCACGGAGTTCTCGGCAACTTGGTTATGAAATCCATGGAAATCTGTTCCCATTTCCATTGAGGTATTTCAGGTTGCTGCAGAAGTCCCGAAGGCTTTTGATGTTCTGCTTTGACTTTGGAACATGTAAGACATTTTCCCACGTACAGTGCTATGTCTTTCTTCATTCCCGGCCACCAGTAAGATGCTCGCAAATCTTGGTACATCTTATCTGCTCCAGGATGAACTGAGTATCGCGACTTATGTGCCTCATCACAGAAGAGTGAGCGCAATTCTTCTAACTTTGGAATCCAGATGCGGCTGTTGAGATATAACACCCCGTCAGATCGAGGTTCTAGTTTCTTCTCAATCCCGCAACCTAAGTCTGTTTTCAGCTGATTGTCTGTCACCACTTGTTGCTGTGCAATACGAATCAAATCTTTCAAGTTTGGCTGTGTGTTGATCTCCATGGCTCTGACCCGAATTTGTTTGACTGGTTCCTTACGACTAAGAGCATCCGCTACCACATTGGCTTTACCCGGGTGGTAACGAATCTCACAGTCATAATCAGTTAGAAGCTCAACCCAACGCCGTTGTCTCATGTTGAGTTCTTTCTGATTAAGGATGTGTTGCAGGCTCTTGTGGTCTGTATAGATGACACATTCAGTACCATACAGGTAGTGTCTCCAAATCTTCAATGCAAAGACCACAGCCCCTAACTCAAGATCATGAGTAGTGTAATTCTTCTCATGAACCTTAAGTTGTCTTGAAGCATATGCAATGACCTTGTCCTGTTGCATAAGTACACAACCGAGGCCAAGGTTTGAAGCATCACAGTAGACAATGAAGTCATCACTGCCCTCTGGAAGACTAAGGATAGGGGAATTGCATAACTTCTGTTTAAGAAGTTGGAATGCATCCTCTTGTTTCTGTCCCCATATAAACTCTTGACTTTTCTGGGTCAAAGTGGTAAGTGTGACAACTAGTACCAAACCGTCCGGCAAGTCCGTACGGTGTGTGTACTTTCACCATTTACTGTGTGTAAATACAGTACGTAAACAGTTGTGTGACAACAGAACTCAGAAAACAAACCATAGTTGTATGTGTTTAAGTGAAAACTTAAATACAACAAATACAACAACTCAAGAGAAACAGCAGTGTACAAACGAATAACGAAAACAAATCGGTTGCGATCTGATATCCATAGATGACAAGAATCAGATGGCCGACAAATCAGTGTGAAAACAAAGTGATAACAGGAGGTTTAGTTGAGTCCGACAGTGAGGAAACACAATTCAAATCATATTGCAGTGTCGTTTCGGAATAATAAACTGACAGCGTGTTTGCGTGGGTGACGATTCACACAAACATATCTGTGAGTTTAACGTTCTGAACGATAACTGATAAGTAGAAAACCAAATCAGAAAGTGAAACGTACGATCGTGTTCGTACAGTTAGCGCTCTGTACGAAGACGCGCGTAAGTGACGCGATCTGACGAAACGAAAACGAAAACACGACGCGAACGATAATAAATTTAATAAAATAAAATAATTAACATTTTACAATTTTGAAACTCATCAAAATTATTTAAACAACATTCTTTTATTTGTTACAATTAAATTACGCGTAGTTATCCGGATACGCGACGGAATCGCGAACCGAGCAACCGAAACGAACCCGAACATCACACGTGATATAAAACCCCTAAATGAGAGCTTTTTCTCATTTTACACACTCCCATCCTCTCTCTACCCCAAATTCCGGCCATCACCTCTTCACCACCAAAAACCACCTTCAAAGCCTCATATCTCACTCGTTTGTGGGCCAAATCGTGCGTTCTTGGTGTCCACGCATAGCTCTTGATCTCCTCTATCTAAAAGTACAACAGATCTAAGGTTTTCACCAGCCAAATTCGAGGTATTTGAGTTCGAAATTTTTGTAAATTAGGGTTTTCTAACTCTTCTTGTTCATCCACACCCGCCACACACATAGAACCTTTATCCATGCTCACCATACACGGCTGGGAGTCGGATCTTGCATAACACGACCAAGGGACCAGTCACATCGTAGGTTAGGGATCAATGTTGATGAAGATGCGCAGGGTTCGTGGGGAAGCAACTACGGCCGAACCTTTAGTGGCTGGAGGGCAGCGAACCAGCATCCTCAAGCCGCATGTCACGAACCCTCATCAACACAGCCGAACCCTTGAATGCATGTGGCGAACCCTTGTGCAGTTGCCAAGTGAACCATGGGTTGCCTAGTCGAACCGGTGCCGAACCCTAGCACTCACCGGACCATGGGTCACGAACCTACACCCGACGAACCATGCTGATCATGCTTCGAAGGTCACGAACCCACGGGGGGAAACGAACCTTTCATCTACGAACCCTAACCGTACCATCCTCAACAACGAACTAAGGACGGCGAACCTTGACATGCAGCCGAGCCTTGTGTGATTAGTCACGAACCAGTACAACACCACCGAACCCTTGATGACACTTGAGAGGTTCGCTGACCTGAGGTGGGCACAACACTTGTGACCACCGGATCTAGTTTGGCTAGATTCAAGCTTTATGACTCAATACCCTAATTAATTTAAGAAAACCACATGTAGCTCACGACATTTACTTCAGCCCACTTCCAGTTAGCTGGCCCATCAGCCCTTCTATGGCCCATGTGATCCCCTTTGGCCCATACATCATCCACGAGCCCAACATCAACAAACCGGCCCAATAAGTGTCGGTCCACGCACACATTTCTGGCCCAAACTCTTTTATAGGGCCCAAGACCTATTTTGGCCCACTTATTCTAGTTGAGGTCCATAAACATAACATTCGGCCCAAGGTCCATTAATTCAATCCAATTAACGCTAAGATATAAATAAGAACATATGTTAAACTCACGGATTCTATGCAAGAATTTTTCCTAAAATAATATAAAGGGTGGCATATATGACAATTATTTTTAGGAATAACAAAACCTAAATGGAAGACTTTAAACTATAAACTCGTGTTTATAATTGAGTGGACTTGCAACTTATAGTTAACTTGTTTAATTAATGTGTTACAATAATACATTTTTAACATTAACAACATTGAGTTAAGAGGACCGAAAATCTACAACGAGTACACAGGGCCGAATGAAGATCAAGACCTAGACCACTAAGTGTTAGCCAAAGGCTAACACACATACGCACACCTAAAACGATTACAACCGATACTCATAGGTTACATACAACGTGAAACCAATACAGGATCGTGAACACAACAACAAGAACAACAAAGAGAGCGTGCATTCATTCATTTAAGCTAAGTCAACCCTACAACAACAAGGTGAGTTCATATGCCCCTTTTCTAATCTTTACTGATTTCAAAGCTCGGGGCTGAGAAACATGCTAAACTTTTATTTGATTAAAAGTTTCTTTTAACATATTGCTAGTATTATGATTTAGATAATAATAGTTTATCTTTATTATCATTTATCATTACATGCTTGCTTGTCTGATATTATCATACTTGAGACAATTAGGAAGATACATGCTATTATAGCTTCCTGACACATGTATGCACTAGAATAATATAAGTTGTTAAGAATATAACTTGCAACTGTTTATTATTCTTACACGATAGAACAACGGGGAAATCCATGGGATAACATGCCAACAACAATTACTAATGACAAGAATGATTATCATGATAAGGTAACTTCATGATAACAAGATCATTCACACATTACTAACATCGTGTATAAGACATGTTCTTATAGGACTCTGTTCAAGTTAGTAAGAACACTCAACACCGAGATAACAGTTGAGACAATTACTTGTGATATCGAGGATGATATCGCAAGCTCACACTTTTGGTATGGCATTCCCCATACATATGAGACTATAGTGAAACCTATGAAACTATATCGGTAATACCTATGAGACTCAAAGGTTACAGTCTTAGAGTTAGGTTAGATCCGAGTTGTGTGAGTCCATGAGATTGTGACTACGTGATTAGGAGGTGATATCTATATGAATTTATGCAATATGAGTCTATATGTGCCTATGTGATGAGACCTTATGAGACTATATGAGACTATATGAGACTATGTGATGAGACTTTATGAGACTATATGAGACTATGTGATGAGACTTTATGATACTATATGAGACTAGGGAATGAGACTATGTGATGAGACTTTATGAGACTATATGAGACTATGTGATGAGACTCTATGATACTATATGAGACTAGGGAATGAGACTATGTGATGAGACTTTATGAGACTATATGTGACTATATGAGACTATATGAAACTATATGAGATTATATGAGACTAGGGAATGAGACTATATGAGACTATTTGATGGGACTATATGAGACTATGTGATGGGACTACATGAGACTATGTAATGAGACTATATGAGACTACGTGATGAGATTAGGTGAAATCATGTGAGGAATAAATGGGTATCCATAGTTGTATTGCAAGTAGTGTAAAACATGGTTGAGCATGTGGTGGGATGGCATCTGGGCTTGACCCTTTCGTATGCCCTATATATAAGCATGCTTTATCAGGCGTCACACCATTTGTACATATAACTATGGAGAGGACATTGGGTGAAACAATTGAATCAATTATTACAAGGATCATGTGAAACATTGTGACTGTGTTTGTGAATATTAAAAGTTTTCAATAACTAAACTTATGAACTCACCAACCTAGTGTTGACTTTGTTTAAATGCATGTTTTCTCAGGTGACAGACAGGTCTAGTTATCAAGCATAAGTGATCAAGCTATGAGACTTTTAGAAGACCTAGTTTACTTTTGGATGCATACATTTTGATGGCATTGTGAATCTATTTTGCATATCTTGTATAGCTACAAGATAGAAACTACACGATTCTTTTGGAGTAGATTTACTTAGTTAAATTATGAACACGTACTGTGTAATTTTACTTTGTAATTCTATATTATATGTCATGTTAGCATTTCTCATTATACATCATGTGCCACACAAACAATCTCATCATTTCGATTATCATTCAAGATATCGCGCCCCGGGAACCTTCCGCCCGACGGGAAAACCCGATCCATTCCCGCCGGCCCGGGGTGTGACAGATTGGTATCAGAGCCATGGTTATAGAGAAATATAGGTCATATTGCTTAAACGGTTTGGCCTAGACTATAACCTAGGGACCTTCATGTAGTGAACATACAACATAGGATTCTATTTGCATATGTCTTCTGCTTCTGATCACTTCACTAACCGATTTCTTTTCGGTTATGATCAGAATGCCGCCAAGAAGACAACCACCTCTGTTACCGCTAGCTCAAGATTCTGCTCCACACTCTTCCACACCGACACCGCCTGATTCTCCTCCACATCTACCACCTCCACCTCCTCCTCCTCCACCACCACCACTTCATCAGTTGGACACTGCCACTGTGGCGTTGGCCACTCTTCTGACTAGCCAACTGAGGGATGTGATCCCGGAGATGGTGAACCGGATCAATACCAACACCAGCAACAACGTTGCCAACTCATCTGGAGAAGGCAGCGGCAACACCCGACAGAATCAGGATTTTGCCTACAAGAACTTTGTAGGTTGCAAGCCACCCAGTTTCAGTGGCAGTGAGGGTGCAGTCGGATTGATCCAATGGATCGAGAAGATGGAGACGACCCTCGACATCAGTGGCTGTCCTGATCAACACAAGGTAAGATATGCGGCAGGCACGTTCGACAAACGAGCGCTGACCTGGTGGAACGCACAAGTACAGACCAGAGGACGGGATGAGGCATTGTCTATGTCTTGGGAGGAATTCAAGGTCTTGCTGAGGGGCGAGTTTTGCCCTAGGAACGAATTGAATAAGGTTGAGACAGAGTTGCTCAATCATGTTATGGTGGGAGCTAGGCATCTGGTCTACACCACAAGATTTCACGAGCTAGCGACATTGGCACCAGATATAGTGCCAACACTAGAGAAACGAATTGAGCGGTACGTCGGTGGACTACCGGCCTGTATTCAGGGACATGTGATTGCTACTCACCCCACTACCCTAGAGATGGCTGTTACACTGTCAGCAACATTAACTGATGTAATGGTTGCCTCGGGGGCACTGAAGGAGGAAGTTGAAGTAGCAAAGACTGAAACATCAAGGGAGTCGGATGAACATCCGACTAAGAAACAAAAAGTGCTCAAAAACTATGCTGGGACCACACCAGCCCTGAGAGTACCACAACCACCACCAATACAAACCAAGAAGCCGTATGTTGGCGCGGCTCCTCAATGCAACAACTGTCATTTTCACCATCATCTTGGAAGCCCGTGCAGGCAATGCACAGGGTGCGGGAAATTGGGGCATTGGCTTGATCACTGCAGGAACCCAATTCCCCATAACAGGAACAACCATGCAGCAAGGATGGCTGCTGTTACTGATAACAGGTCTTGCTACACATGTGGCGAACCTGGACACCTCTCAAGGTACTGTCCCAAGAGAATCCCACCAAAGGCACCGGTAGCTAGAGGACGGGCCTTTCAAATTGGAGCGGCTGCGGCTCACCAAGACACTGACACCAACACTGGTACACTTCTCATTTAAAATATTTGCAGTTGTATATTTTATACTAGCATAAATTATCATTGCCTCTTCAGAGTTAGTTTAGAACTTACTCGCAATTGGGGCAACACTCGGATATCTCTTACACAAAAGGACATGAACTTAGTGTTCACTTACCTTTAGTGAACAAACAACTACCATGGGATTCAAAGTGAAGGACACGAGTGGTGTCAATACCATCATCGGAACTGATGCTTTGCCCTTGATAGGGATGGAGTCATCTAATCCAACAAAACCTTTTTCATGTCATTACAGTGAATGACAGAGATACATTCATAAATCTCAGTATTGGGTCCGTCAATGTTGTTTTATCTGACAATATACGAATCCATCCTAACAAGGGGAGAAATGAGAGGTTTCTCCTAACAGGAATATCACACTAGCATAAGAATCATAGTGAACATTATAGATCATGAAATTATGTAACACCATGAGATACCACCATGGGAGTGTATACAAACAGCTATGGAGTATGATGCCAAGCTACCTTACACTTCTAGTAGACTTGATGTTCTTGAATTGACAGGAACAATGAAATCAAGTCTGCTCATTTCATAACTACACACAAAAGCCTAGGCTCCCTAACAAGGACTAGGTCACATACTAACAATATCTTTCCAAGCAACAAAAACATTTCGGATAGTATGGTCGAGAGACTGAAAACGAATCCGTATCATATCGAACAAACTCGGAGAAACTCTAAACACAACTTTGCATAAACATGAGAGCATGAGAAACACATGATATCAAAACATCTCCACCTATATAAAGAAAAAGTAGTACCAGACAATGATGTTTAAATTTCGGGACGAAATTACTTTAACAAGGGGAGACTGCGACAACTAGTACCAAACCGTCCAGCAAGTCCGTACGGTGTGTGTACTTTCACCATTTACTGTGTGTAAATACAGTACGTAAACAGTTGTGTGACAACAGAACTCAGAAAACAAACCATAGTTGTATGTGTTTAAATGAAAACTTAAATACAGCAAATACAACAACTCAAGCGAAACAGCAGTGTACAAACGAATAACGAAAACAAATCGGTTGCTATCTGATATCCATAGATGACAGAAATCAGATGGCCGACAAATCAGTGTGAAAACAAAGTGATAACAGGAGGTTTAGTTGAGTCCGACAGTGAGGAAACACAATTCAAATCATATTGCAGTGTCGTTTCGGAATAATAAACTGACAGCGTGTTTGCGTGGGTGATGATTCACACAAACATATCTGTGAGTTTAACGTTCTGAACGATAACTGATAAGTAGAAAACCAAATCAGAAAGTGAAACGTACGATCGTGTTCGTACAGTTAGCGCTCTGTACGAAGACGCGCGTAAGTGACCCGATCTGACGAAATGAAAACGAAAACACGACACGAACGATAATAAATTTAATAAAATAAAATAATTAACATTTTACAATTTTGAAACTCATCAAAATTATTTAAACAACATTCTTTTATTTGTTACAATTAAATTATGCGTAATTATCCGGATACAAGACGGAATCGCGAACCGAGCAATCGAAACGAACCCGAACATCACACGTGATATAAAAGCCCTAAATGAGAGCTTTTTCACATGTTACACACTCCCATCCTCTCTCCTACCCCAAATTCCGGCCATCACCTCTTCACCACCAAAAACGACCTTCAAAGCCTCATATCTCACTCGTTTGTGGGCCAAATCGTGCGTTCTTGGTGTCCACGAATAGCTCTTGATCTCCTCTACCTAAAAGGACAACAGATCTAAGGTTTTCACCAGCCAGATTCGAGGTATTTGAGTTCGAAATTTCTGGAAATTAGGGTTTTCTAACTCTTCTTGTTCATCCACACCCGCCACACACGTAGAACCTTTATCCATGCTCACCATACACGGCTGGGAGTCGGATCTTGCATAACACGACCAAGGGACCAGTCACATCGTAGGTTAGGGATCGGTGTTGATGAAGATGCGCAGGGTTCGTGGGGAAGCAACTACAGCCGAACCTTTAGTGGCTGGAGGGCAGCGAACCTGCATCATCAAGCCGCATGTCACGAACCCTCATCAACACAGCTGAACCCTTGAATGCATGTGGCGAACCCTTGTGCAGTTGCCAAGCGAACCATGGGTTGCCTAGTCGAACCAATGCCGAACCCTAGCACTCACCGGACCATGGGTCACGAACCTACACCCGACGAACCATGCTGATCATGCTTCGAAGGTCATGAACCCAAGGGAGGAAACGAACCTTTCATCTACGAACCCTGACCGTACCATCCTCAACAACGAACTCAGGATGGCGAACCTTGACATGCAGCCGAGCCTTGTGTGATCAGTCAAAACCAGTACAGCACCACCAAACCCTTGATGACACTTGAGAGGTTCGCTGACCTGAGGTTGGCACAACACTTGCGACCACCGGATCTAGTTCGGCTAGATTCAAGCTTTATGACTCAATACCCTAATTAATTTAAGAAAACCACATGTGGCTCACGACATTTACTTCAGCCCACTTCCAGTTAACTGGCCCATCAGCCCTGTGATGGCCCATGTGATCCCCTTTGGCCCATACATCATCCACGAGCCCAGCATCAACAAACCGGCCGAATAAGTGTCGGTCCACGCACACATTTCTGGCCCAAACTCTTTTATAGGGCCCAAGACCTATTTTGGCCCACTTATTCTAGTTGAGGTCCATAAACATAACATTCGGCCCAAGGTCCATTAATTCAATCCAATTAACGCTAAGATATAAATAAGAACATATGTTAAACTCATGGATTCTATGCAAGAATTCTTCCTAAAATAGTATAAAGGGTGGCATATATGACAATTATTTTTAGGAATAATAAAACCTAAATGGAAGACTTTAAACTATAAACTCGTGTTTATAATTGAGTGGACTTGCAACTTATAGTTATCTTGTTTAATTAATGTGTTACAATAATACATTTTTAACATTAACAACATTGAGTTAAGAGGACCGAAAATCTACAACGAGTACACAGGGCCGAATGAAGATCAAGACCTAGACCACTAAGTGTTAGCCAAAGGCTAACACACATACGCACACCTAAAACGATTACAACCGATACTCATAGGTTACATACAACGTGAAACCAATACAGGATCGTGAACACAACAACAAGAACAACAAAGAGAGCGTGCATTCATTCTTTTAAGCTAAGTCAACCCTACAACAACAAGGTGAGTTCATATGCCCCTTTTCTAATCTTTACTGATTTCAAAGCTCGGGGCTGAGAAACATGCTAAACTTTTATTTGATTAAAAGTTTCTTTTAACATATTGCTAATATTATGATTTAGATAATAATAGTTTATCTTTATTATCATTTATCATTACATGCTTGCTTGTCTGATATTATCATACTTGAGACAATTAGGAAGATACATGCTATTATAGCTTCCTGACACATGTATGCACTAGAATAATATAAGTTGTTAAGAATATAACTTGCAACTGTTTATTATTCTTACACGATAGAACAACGGGGAAATCCATGGGATAACATACCAATAATTATTACTAATGACAAGAATGATCATCATGATAAGGTAACTTCATGATAACAAGATCATTCACACATTACTAACATCGTGTATAAGACATGTTCTTATAACACTCTGTTCAAGTTAGTAAGAACACTCAACACCGAGATAACAGTTGAGACAATAACTTGTGATATCGAGGATGATATCGCAAGCACACACTTTTGGTATGGCATTCCCCCATAGATATGAGACTATAGTGAAACCTATGAAACTATACCGGTAATACCTATGAGACTCAAAGGTTACAGTCTTAGAGTTAGGTTAGATCCGAGTTGTGTGAGTCCATGAGATTGTGACTACGTGATCAGGAGGTTATATCTATATGAATTTATGCAATATGAGTCTATATGTGCCTATGTGATGAGACCTTATGAGACTATATGAGACTATGTGACGAGACTATGTGATGAGACTTTATGAGACTATATGAGACTATGTGATGAGACTTTATGATACTATTTGAGACTAGGGAATGAGACTATGTGATGAGACTTTATGAGACTATATGAGACTATGTGATGAGACTCTATGATACTATATGAGACTAGGGAATGAGACTATGTGATGAGACTTTATGAGACTAGAGAATGAGACTATATGTGACTATATGAGACTATATGAAACTATATGAGATTATATGAGACTAGGGAATGAGACTATATGAGACTATTTGATGGGACTATATGAGACTGTGATGGGACTACATGAGACTATGTAATGAGACTATATGAGACTACGCGATGAGATTAGGTGAAATCATGTGAGGAATACATGGGTATCCATAGTTGTATTGCAAGTAGTGTGAAACTTGGTTGAGCATGTGGTGGGATGGCGTCTGGGCTTGACCCTTTCGTATGTCCTATATATAAGCATGCTTTATCAGGCGTCACACCATTTGTACATATAACTATGGAGAGGACATTGGGTGAAACAAGTGAATCAATTATTACAAGGATCTTGTGAAACATTGTGACTGTGTTTGTGAACATTAAAAGTTTTCAATTACTAAACTTATGAACTCACCTACCTAGTGTTGACTTTGTTTAAATGCATGTTTTCTCAGGTGACGGACAGGTCTAGTTATCAAGCATCAGTGATTAAGCTAGGGGACTTTTAGAAGACCTAGTTTACTTTTGGATGCATACATTTTGATGGCATTGTGAATCTATTTTGCATATCTTGTACAGCTACAAGATAGAAACTACACGATTCTTTTGGAGTAGATTTACTTAGATAAATTATGAACACGTACTGTGTAATTTAACTTTGTAATTATATATTATATGTCATGTTAGCATTTCTCATTATACATCATGTGCCACACAAACAATCTCATCATTTCGATTATCATTCAAGTTATCGCGCCCCGGGAACCTTCCGCCCGACGGGATAACCCGATCCGTTCCCGCCAGCCTGGGGTGTGACAGTAAGTGGCAAGGCGATCTTTGAAAAGTTCGCAATGAACCTTCTGTAATAGCCTGCCAATCCCAGAAATGAACGAATCTCTGTTGGGGTAAATGGGGTAGTCCAGTTCTTAATCGCCTCAATCTTTGCTGGATCTACATGTATCCCATCTTTGTTTATGACATGTCCTAAGAAGTGAACCTCCTTTAGCCAAAATTCACACTTTGAGAATTTAGCATAAAGTTGTTCCTCTCTTAGTAATTCTAAGACTTTCTTCAAATGATCCTCGTGCTCTTGTTCCGTCTTTGAATAGATCAGTATATCGTCAATAAAGACAATAACAAACTGGTCTAAGTACGGTCTGCAGACTCGATTCATCAAGTCCATGAACACTGCAGGTGCATTGGTCAGCCCAAATGGCATAACCACAAACTCGTAGTGTCCATATCGAGTCCTAAATGCAGTCTTTGGTATATCCTCATCATTTACTCTCAACTGATGATACCTGGATCGTAAATCAATCTTAGAGAAGCAAGTTGCTCCCTGTAATTGATCAAACAGATCATCGATCCTGGGCAGAGGATATCTATTCTTGATTGTCAACTTGTTTAACTCACAATAATCAATGCACATATGAAACGAACCGTCTTTCTTCTTGACAAAGAGA
This sequence comes from Mikania micrantha, assembly GCA_009363875.1. NCBI lineage: Eukaryota > Viridiplantae > Streptophyta > Magnoliopsida > Asterales > Asteraceae > Mikania > Mikania micrantha. Next base: position 1,693,416 of record CM018690.1, on the reverse strand, counting down.
ACCGGAGCTCCCCATGGAGAAAAACTCGGTCTTATGAAACCTTTGTCTAAAAGTTCTTGAAGCTGACTAGACAGTTCATGCATCTCAGATGGTGCTAATCGATACGGTGACTTCGCCACTGGGTTTGCTCTAGGGACGAGATCGATTCTAAACTCCACTTGTCGGATCGGTGGTAATCCAGGCAAGTTTTCAGGAAACACGTCAGGATAATCTCTAATAACTGGAACGTCTCCAACTGCTTTCTTTTCAGGTTTCTTCTCTATCACGTGAGCCAAGAATGCATAGTATTTCTTCCTCAGGTACTTCCTGGCCTTGACGCACGACACAATCTTCAATCCGCGGCAGGGTTTCTCGCCATAGATTCTCATCGTTTCGCCGGACGGTAAAGGAATCCGAATAAGTTTCTCCGAACATACAATTTCGGCATTGTTTTTGGATAACCAATCCATTCCTATCACAACTTCGAAGCTTCCGAGAGTCATAGGAATAAGATCGATGAAGAAAAGATGGTCGTTTAATCTTAATTCACAACCATGTATTATAGAATCTACAAGTATGATCTTACCATCAGCTACTTCTACGGTATAAGGAGCAGTAAGTATAGATGGTTGTATGTTAAACAAAGAAGCAGTATGAGCAGAGATAAAGCTTTTATCAGCACCAATATCAAATATGATAGAAACGTAATGACCATTAAGGAGAAATGTACCCGTGACAACTGCTGGCTCCTCGCGTGCTTCGGCAGCTCCGATAACAAAGGCACGAGCAGTAGCAGTGTTGTTGTTGAGTTTTGGACACTGGTTTTTGAAGTGTCCCTCTGCTCCACAATTATAACAGGCCCTTCCACCTGTAGCAGTAGGAGTTGTGGTAGCAGTTGTTGCAGCAGCAAGATGAGCAGATCGGCATGTAGCTGCCAAGTGTCCCATCCGCCCACACTTGAGACACTTTTTGCATGGAGTATTGGGTAGGTGATAATATTGGCATTTGGTGCAAAGTGGAAACGGGCCAGTATAAGGCTTTCTGGCTGTTGCAATGTAACATCAGTGCCGGAACCGCCACCGGAACAGTGATCTCTACAGTACATGAACAGTAAAACAGGTATGAATCATACACATTTCAGTAATTTTCATATTCATATCATTTATCATTATCATGGTGAGTTGTCATAGAACAGTTTCAGACACATTTAACAGAAACACAGTTCAGAACGATGGTTCTTGAGTCGGGTAATTATCTGGCAACACAGAACCATTATGTGATTAATTGCTTAGGATTTATTATGTATAAACGTATGTGAGGCCTTACAGAACAAAACACACGAATGTCGTTATGTGAATGCTAAATTTACGGGTTATTCGTATAGGTGACGATCTGTACGAATATATCTGAAAGTTTAATGTTCTGAATGATATTCTATAATTAGAAAACAAGGTTGAAAAGTATAGTTATCGCCGTGTTCGTACGGGTGACGATTCGAACGCATACGCGCGACGACCGTACATTTCGATTTAAACAGTTAATTAATATTTTAAATTTTTAATAAATAAGAAGATATTAGTTAATTTATTAGGAAACACAACCTAGAATAGTTAAATAAATTCTATTTTATACTCGTATCATTTCACCGCGAAAACCACGCGAAATCGACAAGTTATGCGAAACCGATCGAGACCGAACGATCGGGTATTGTAACCCACATTAAATGAATCATTTATGTCACCACCTACCACTAAAACCCCATTTTCTTCTCATATTTTCGTTTTCACATTCTCTCTCTAAAAGAAAAGTCTCCACCTTCTCTCTAGACGATCTCAACCGTTTCAAGTCGGATTCGATCAAAGTTGGCGTCATTACGATCCTTTCATCTTGTAGATTTCAGAAGTACAAGCCTTGTGAAATTTCATCCACGAAATCTAAGGTAAATAACCATTTTAAATTCGGTTTTTATAGGGTTTTTCACGAATCTTGTGGCTTTGCGGTTATAATCGAGTATGGGCACTAGATAACCTTGAAATAAATCAGATTTAGCCCTTAGGATGTTCAAGAAATCGAGTTGTAACAGGTTGAGCTTCATGGAAAGGAAGATGATTGCTTAAACATTTCAGGTTCGTGGGAAACTCCTTGCGGCCGAACCTGTTGATCGGGTTAGACAGGGACGAACCTGTCATCACTGTAGCCGAACCCTGTGATTATACAGGTTCTGAGTGGCGAACCTGCAACGAGCCTGCAAGACTGCAGCCGAACCTGTGCCTTCCTGCACCGAACCTAGTACATTAAATAGGTTAGCCGAACCCTTAACCCCGAACTATTAGGACCGAACCTATTACACTATCATGGACGAACCCTAGGACCACTTGCTCTATAGCCGAACCATTACATGGGCTAATTCAGCCGAACCACACGGGAGACGAACCCTTGCATGGCCGAACCATGGCCATGCAACTCACGAACCGTAGGGTGACGAACCATGGGCTAACGAACCTTTCTGTTAGGCCGAACCCTACTTAGCCGAACTTTAAGCATCACGAACCTTACATGTTGCCACCTTAGCCGAACCTTAGGGGTTCTCTTAAAAAGGTTCGCTGCCCTATACAATGTATCAACTCTTAGAATCGGTTAATTGAGTCGATGTGGACTTAGGATCAATGGAACTAGTATGGATAACACAACAAGTGATTACTTGGTTGATAACCTAGGTATTTCATAAGGATTGATGGTTTAAACTTCATTCATGAGTATAAGCGGATCAACTACATATATTTACGCATGTGTGTGTGCATGAGTGAGGAGAAAACCCTAATCATGCATACAAGTCTCGCAATAGTTGTTGACCATACAAGATAGTTTAACAACTATAGTGAATTGGTTACAAATTCATGAGCATCAATAACCCAAGTTGGTTAATCAAATAGGAAACCAAGATAATCAATTGGGTCAAAATGGGCTCAATGGGACTTAGTTAAGTCCATCATATTTATAATGTCATTTAAACTCTTGTAAAGAGAGTTTAATGAAGAACACTTATTGATAATTTGTTATATCTCACTAAATGGTTTTAACATGATATTAAATTAAAATGAAATATTAAATTGTAACGCTTTGGTTTAAATATTTATTTGAATTGATTGAATTGGGATTTTGTTATAAAATAGACAATATAATAGTCTGGATTTAAAACGAAAAACAAAGGAAACTCTGCCGAAATTTTCTAAAATATAAAAGTAAGTTATTGTAACTAATCTTGGGAATTGGGATCATAAGAAGGGTAATTAAGATAGAGTAGATCTTAGATACACTTAGTACTAAGACACTTAGTTGCACACACAACAAGACTCGAAGTCTTAGGCACAACGACTACTACGCATACTTATCATATCCGAAATTCTTATAAAATAACTCAGGAACCGAAGATACTTAGCTTACATACAGGAGCGCGCATTTTGTGTTAGATCAAATTACATAGCAGCACAGGTGAGTTCATTGCCCCTTTTCTAACATTTTTGTTTTAAAACGCGGGGCTGAGAAGCATGCGTAAACTGTTTATTTAAATTGTTTATTTGAATGCTTTTAAATTATATGTTTTACATATGTATAAATGTTATCCTAGATCATGCCTAGGAAGATTTTATGCAGGTTATTAACTGATTACTTATATATTAAGTGAATAATCAAGTTAAACTAAACTTTTCAACAAGTCAAAACATTTCAAACAAATCAAACTAGACATTTTGACAAAACAAGGGTGTGAGTTCAAGGAATCAAATCAAACATTTTGACAAAACAAGTGGGTGAATTCAAGGGATCAAATCAAACATTTTGACAAAACAAGTGGGTGAATTCAAGGGATCAAATCAAACATTTTGACAAAACAACTATGGGACATCAAGACATCAACAAAACAATCTTTGCAAAGACAACATTCAATGTTCTACAAACCAAGTGTTTGTTGAACAATGAATCAAGTGTACAACCGATCAATGAATCTTGTATTCTATGATCAACACATCAAGTACATCTTGTGACAAAATCAAACAATCATTTTTAAGGGAAAATCTGGGAAATATCAGAGATAGCATACGCCAAAAACATTGACGAAACATAAAATCCTGCATTTCAAGAAGTCCTAGCTAGACCGTTTGACTTGTAGGTCGTATGTTTGAGGATATTTACAGTTTCCCTAACTACTAAGTACCTAGATTGACAGACTAGTCTACTCGAGTATGACCATAGGCCCCAATCATAAGGACTTAGATTTTATTAACTGTTTATTTACTTGTTTAAATAAGCATTTATAACTGTTCATACAATTGTGTGGTTGATCATATTGTGTGATGAACTTATGAAATCAACAGTGGATTTCAAATGATTGTAATTACAGGGACGATAAACAGAAGAGTCATGGGTAAATGGTAGGGTAAAAATGCCTAATTATCATTAACAACAATGTCCTATGCGGATTAGTATGTGGTGGGATGGCGTCTGGGCGGGGTTGTAGCCTCGACTCAGGGGTATGCCCTATACATAAGCATACCGATCTGGATGATACATGTGGAGTTAATGAGGTTAGGGTCTTTACCAAAGGAGGTTTTCAAGTCATTTTCAAATCATGTTCAAATCATTTTCAAATCATTTTCAAATACTAAACTATATGAACTCACCAACCATGTGTTGACCTTTATTTTTGCATGACTTCTCAGGTGACGAACAGGTCAATTAGGAAGTCATTTCTTTTGGACTAGGACTTCAGATAGAAGACTTAGTATTTTGGACCTGCATACTTTTGAAGACATCATTATACAATTTATTTTGTATATCTTGTGTAAATACAAGATATTCATTTTATGATGTTTACAATAGATTTACATTGTTAAATTATAAACGTTACCGATGTAATTTAACTTTGTAATTCTATTTTATTTAGCATTTCTCATTTATATCATGTGCAATGGAAACAATCTGATCACTTCTGATTATCACTCCCGATATCGCGCCCCGGGAACCTTCCGCCCGACGGGGACTCCGATCCTACCCCGCCGGCTCGGGGTGTGACAGATTTGTATCAGAGCCATGGTTATAGAGAAATATAGGTCACTTATTTAAATGGTTTGGCCTAGACTATAACCTAGGGACCCTGCATGTAGAGAACGTAGGACCTAAGATTTATTTGCATATTGCCTTCCGTATTCGATCATTGCACTAACCGATGACTTTATTGGTTATGATCAGAATGCCTCCACGAAGACAACCTCCTTTGATACAGCTACCACCACAAGACTTGGCTCCACACTCCTCCACACCGTCTCCGAATGACTCTCCACCACCACCTCCTCCACCTCCTCCTCCCCCTCCTCCATTGATTACTCAAGCATCTGGTTCAGGCACAACACCGACTATGGACCCTGCTACGATTGCTCTGGTGACGTTACTGAGTAGCCAGATGACGAATCAGATGAAAGAAGCTATACCGGAGATGTTCCTTCGTCTTCGTAATGAGATCCTCAATACTGGCAACACATCAGGGGAAGCCAGTGGCAACACTGGAGATTCATCTCATTACTCCTACAAGTCCTTCGTAGGATGTAAACCACCCAGCTTTAGTGGGTCTGAAGGTGCCGTTGGATTCATCCAATGGATTGAGAAGATTGAGGCAACATTGGATCTTTGCAGCTGCCCTGAACACCACAAGGTCCGGTACTCAGCAGGAACATTCAACAAACGGGCTCTGACCTGGTGGAATGGTCAGATCAACGCCCGGGGAAGAGAGGAAGCTATGGCAATGTCATGGGAAGACTTCAAGGCACTGCTGCGAACAGAATTTTGTCCCAAGAATGAGCTGCAAAAGTTGGAGGTTGAACTATCCAACCATGTGATGAAGGGGGCTGATCACATGGGGTACACTACTCGTTACCAAGAGTTAGTTGCTTTGGTACCTGACATGGTACCAACTCTGGAGAAAAGGATAGACCGTTATGTGGGTGGACTTCCCGCCTGCATTCAGGGCATGGTTGTTTCAGCCAACCCTACTACTGTTGAGTCTGCAGTGAGACTGTCTGGGAAACTCACTGACCTCATGGTAGCCTCTGGAGTTCTAAAGAAGGAGGCTGAACCCAGTAAGAACAAGGCTGAATTTTCAAAGAAACCCTCCCATCATCAGAAGAAGAAACAGAAGACCATCAAGAACTATGCAGTGGCCACACCTCTGCAACAAATAGCAGCAGCACCCCAAAACCCCAACCGCAAACCTTACACTGGCACGTTTCCTCTGTGTGCCAAGTGTCAGTATCATCACCCTGCTGACACTCCCTGCAAGCATTGCACGGGATGCGGACGGAAGGGCCATTGGGTCCAGTACTGCAGGATGACTCCTAATCAAGCAGTCAACAATGCTGCTTTGGCTCTCCCTCCACCAGCTAATCAGAACCATGGTGGATGCTATAACTGTGGCGAACAAGGCCACTTTGTGAAGAACTGCCCGAAGAAGGCACAACCAGCAGTTCAAGCACCACGTGGACGAGCTTTCGCTATCGGAGCACCAGCTGCACGCCAGGACCCAAATGTGGTCACTGGTACGTTTCTCTTACATGACTTTTATGCATCTGTCTTATTTGATACTGGTGCGGATCAGAGTTTTATCTCTACCGATTTTGCATGCCAACTAGATTCCATAGAGGAACAGTTAGACTCCCCTTACGTTATAGAAGTAGCTAACGGGAAACAGATTACAGTTAGCACAGTTTATAGAAATTGCCCATTGACACTTAATGGTCATACATTTGCCATCGATTTGATACCGATGGAGTTGGGTAGTTTCGACATCATTGTTGGAATGGATTGGCTTTCCTCTAACCGAGTGGAAGTCGTCTGTTCTGAGAAGCTGCTTCGAATTCCATTGCCGAGTGATCGTGTATTGGAAGTTAGAGGGGATCGAGCGAAGCAAAGTATCAAAATCATTTCTTGCATAAAGGCGCGTAAATGTCTACAGAAGCAGTGCATGGCGTTTTTGGCTCATGTGGTGGAAAAGGAGAAAGAGAAGAAAAAGATTCAAGATGTACCGGTAGTAAAAGAATACCCTGAAGTGTTTCCCGAAGACTTACCAGGTTTGCCACCTGCGCGACCAGTAGAGTTTCGTATTGACTTAATTCCTGGAGCAACTCCTGTTGCTAAATCTCCTTACAGGTTAGCACCTTCAGAGATGCAGGAATTGTCTAATCAGTTACAGGAGTTACTTGACAAGGGCTTCATCAGACCGAGCTACTCACCTTGGGGAGCTCCGGTTTTGTTCGTGAAGAAGAAAGACGGATCGTTCAGAATGTGCATAGATTACAGAGAGCTGAACAAATTAACCATCAAGAATCGGTATCCATTGCCGAGGATTGATGATTTGTTTGACCAACTACAAGGAGCACAGTACTTCTCAAAGATTGACTTGCGGTCTGGATATCATCAACTGAGAGTTCAAGACGAAGACATACCGAAAACGGCCTTCCTAACAAGATACGGGCATTACGAATTCATGGTGATGCCTTTCGGATTGACAAATGCACCCGCGGTTTTCATGGATCTCATGAACCGAGTGTGCAAGCCATACTTGGATCAGTTTGTCATTGTCTTTATTGATGACATACTGATTTATTCCAAGACCAAAACAGAACATGAGCAACACCTTAGAAAGATCTTGGAGCTGTTGAAAGAAGAGAAACTCTATGCCAAATTCTCCAAATGTGAGTTTTGGCTAAGAGAAGTTCAATTTCTGGGTCATGTGGTCAACAGCGAGGGGATTCATGTAGACCCTGCCAAGATTGAAGCGATAAAGAATTGGGACACTCCGAAGACACCGACGGAGATACGGTCTTTTCTGGGATTGGCGGGTTATTACAGAAGGTTTATTTCAAACTTTTCTAAGATAGCTTTGCCTCTCACTAAGCTAACCCAGAAAAGTGAACCGTTTGTCTGGGAGCAGAAACAGGAAGATGCTTTTCAGACATTGAAACAGAAACTATGTGATGCTCCAATTCTATCTCTCCCAGAAGGCTGTGATGATTTTGTTGTATACTGTGATGCTTCCCATCAGGGACTCGGTTGTGTGTTAATGCAACGGGATAAAGTCATAGCCTATGCATCAAGACAGTTAAAGGTTCATGAGAAGAACTACACTACTCATGATCTTGAACTGGGAGCAGTAATCTTCGCCTTGAAGATTTGGAGACATTACTTATATGGCACCAAGTGTACCATATTCACTGATCACAAAAGTCTGCAGCACATCTTTGATCAGAAGGAGCTTAACATGCGACAGCGCCGTTGGGTTGAACTTCTGAATGATTATGATTGTGTGATCAAATACCATCCGGGAAAGGCGAACGTTGTAGCCGATGCCTTGAGCCGGAAGGAACGGGTCAAACCCCTACGTGTTAAAGCAATGGGGATAATCGTGCAGACTAGTTTAAGTGACAAGATTGTTCAAGCACAGCAAGAAACACTTGACCGAGGTAATCTGAAGAGGGAACTTGATTGCGGAGCAGAGAAACAGTTTGACACGAAGCCTGATGGTATGATCTACTACAAGGAACGTATATGGATCCCTGCGGTAGATGAATTGAGAAAACTTATCTTCGATGAAGCACACAAGACTAAATACTCTGTTCATCCAGGTGCTGATAAGATGTACCAAGACTTGCGTGGATTTTATTGGTGGCCTGGAATGAAGAAGGACATAGCCGAATACGTCGGTCAATGTCTAACGTGTGCGAAGGTTAAGGCGGAACACCAAAGACCGTCCGGTCTATTGGTACAGCCTGAGATTCCGCTCTGGAAGTGGGAACAAATAGCTATGGATTTCATTACCAAGCTACCCCGCACTTCCAGCGGTCATGATACAATTTGGGTGATCATCGACCGTTTGACAAAATCTGCTCATTTCTTGCCCATGCGTGAGAACTTCACCATGGATAAACTGGCAAGATTATACATCAATGAGATAGTGGTACGCCACGGTGTGCCATTGTCTATTATTTCGGATAGAGACAGCAGATTTACATCAAGGTTCTGGCAATCATTGCAGAAATCTCTAGGGACACAGTTAAATCTAAGTACAGCTTACCACCCACAAACGGATGGTCAAAGCGAACGTACTATTCAAACCCTAGAGGACATGTTAAGGACCTGTGTATTGGACTTTGGTGGGAACTGGGACTCCCATTTGCCACTGATTGAGTTCTCCTACAATAACAGTTACCACAGCAGTATCGGATGTGCACCATTTGAGGCTCTTTATGGCCGGAAATGTCGATCACCGATCTGTTGGACTGAAATTGGAGACAACCGAATAACGGGGCCAGAACTAATTCAAGAAACCACTGATAAAATAGCTCAAATTCAAAGAAGACTACAAGCAACAAGGAGCAGACAAAAGAGCTACGCTGACAAACGGCGCAAGCCGTTGGAATTCCAAGTGGGAGATCGTGTAATGTTAAAGGTATCCCCATGGAAAGGCGTGGTACGCTTTGGAAAGAAAGGTAAATTAGCACCACGATACGTGGGACCGTTCGAGATCATCGAACGTATAGGTCCTGTAGCTTATCGACTGAGATTGCCAGATGAACTCAGCAGTGTGCATGATGTGTTTCACGTCTCAAACCTAAAGAAATGCCTTGCTGACGAGTCTCTCGTCATTCCAATCGAAGAGATTCAAGTCGATGAACAGTTGCATTTCATTGAAGAACCTTTAGAGATTATGGATCGCAAGGTTAAACAACTGAGGCGAAGCCGTATTCCTATTGTAAAGGTTCGATGGAATTCAAGACGCGGGCCCGAGTTCACTTGGGAACGTGAAGATCACATGAAGTTAAAGTATCCCCAACTATTTGAAGAGGAAGCTGTACCTGATAACAACACTTAAATTTCGGGACGAAATTTCTCTAACAAGGGGAGACTGTAACATCAGTGCCGGAACCGCCACCGGAACAGTGATCTCTACAGTACATGAACAGTAAAACAGGTATGAATCATACACATTTCAGTAATTTTCATATTCATATCATTTATCATTATCATGGTGAGTTGTCATAGAACAGTTTCAGACACATTTAACAGAAACACAGTTCAGAACGATGGTTCTTGAGTCGGGTAATTATCTGGCAACACAGAACCATTATGTGATTAATTGCTTAGGATTTATTATGTATAAACGTATGTGAGGCCTTACAGAACAAAACACACGAATGTCGTTATGTGAATGCTAAATTTACGGGTTATTCGTATAGGTGACGATCTGTACGAATATATCTGAAAGTTTAATGTTCTGAATGATATTCTATAATTAGAAAACAAGGTTGAAAAGTATAGTTATCGCCGTGTTCGTACGGGTGACGATTCGAACGCATACGCGCGACGACCGTACATTTCGATTTAAACAGTTAATTAATATTTTAAATTTTTAATAAATAAGAAGATATTAGTTAATTTATTAGGAAACACAACCTAGAATAGTTAAATAAATTCTATTTTATACTCGTATCATTTCACCGCGAAAACCACGCGAAATCGACAAGTTATGCGAAACCGATCGAGACCGAACGATCGGGTATTGTAACCCACATTAAATGAATCATTTATGTCACCACCTACCACTAAAACCCCATTTTATTCTCATATTTTCGTTTTCACATTCTCTCTCTAAAAGAAAAGTCTCCACCTTCTCTCTAGACGATCTCAACCGTTTCAAGTCGGATTCGATCAAAGTTGGCGTCATTACGATCCTTTCATCTTGTAGATTTCCGAAGTACAAGCCTTGTGAAATTTCATCCACGAAATCTAAGGTAAATAACCATTTTAAATTCGGTTTTTATAGGGTTTTTCACGAATCTTGTGGCTTTGCGGTTATAATCGAGTATGGGCACTAGATAACCTTGAAATAAATCAGATTTAGCCCTTAGGATGTTCAAGAAATCGAGTTGTAACAGGTTGAGCTTCATGGAAAGGAAGATGATTGCTTAAACATTTCAGGTTCGTGGGAAACTCCTTGCGGCCGAACCTGTTGATCGGGTTAGACAGGGACGAACCTGTCATCACTGTAGCCGAACCCTGTGATTATACAGGTTCTGAGTGGCGAACCTGCAACGAGCCTGCAAGACTGCAGCCGAACCTGTGCCTTCCTGCACCGAACCTAGTACATTAAATAGGTTAGCCGAACCCTTAACCCCGAACTATTAGGACCGAACCTATTACACTATCATGGACGAACCCTAGGACCACTTGCTCTATAGCCGAACCATTACATGGGCTAATTCAGCCGAACCACACGGGAGACGAACCCTTGCATGGCCGAACCATGGCCATGCAACTCACGAACCGTAGGGTGACGAACCATGGGCTAACGAACCTTTCTGTTAGGCCGAACCCTACTTAGCCGAACTTTAAGCATCACGAACCTTACATGTTGCCACCTTAGCCGAACCTTAGGGGTTCTCTTAAAAAGGTTCGCTGCCCTATACAATGTATCAACTCTTAGAATCGGTTAATTGAGTCGATGTGGACTTAGGATCAATGGAACTAGTATGGATAACACAACAAGTGATTACTTGGTTGATAACCTAGGTATTTCATAAGGATTGATGGTTTAAACTTCATTCATGAGTATAAGCGGATCAACTACATATATTTACGCATGTGTGTGTGCATGAGTGAGGAGAAAACCCTAATCATGCATACAAGTCTCGCAATAGTTGTTGACCATACAAGATAGTTTAACAACTATAGTGAATTGGTTACAAATTCATGAGCATCAATAACCCAAGTTGGTTAATCAAATAGGAAACCAAGATAATCAATTGGGTCAAAATGGGCTCAATGGGACTTAGTTAAGTCCATCATATTTATAATGTCATTTAAACTCTTGTAAAGAGAGTTTAATGAAGAACACTTATTGATAATTTGTTATATCTCACTAAATGGTTTTAACATGATATTAAATTAAAATGAAATATTAAATTGTAACGCTTTGGTTTAAATATTTATTTGAATTGATTGAATTGGGATTTTGTTATAAAATAGACAATATAATAGTCTGGATTTAAAACGAAAAACAAAGGAAACTCTGCCGAAATTTTCTAAAATATAAAAGTAAGTTATTGTAACTAATCTTGGGAATTGGGATCATAAGAAGGGTAATTAAGATAGAGTAGATCTTAGATACACTTAGTACTAAGACACTTAGTTGCACACACAACAAGACTCGAAGTCTTAGGCACAACGACTACTACGCATACTTATCATATCCGAAATTCTTATAAAATAACTCAGGAACCGAAGATACTTAGCTTACATACAGGAGCGCGCATTTTGTGTTAGATCAAATTACATAGCAGCACAGGTGAGTTCATTGCCCCTTTTCTAACATTTTTGTTTTAAAACGCGGGGCTGAGAAGCATGCGTAAACTGTTTATTTAAATTGTTTATTTGAATGCTTTTAAATTATATGTTTTACATATGTATAAATGTTATCCTAGATCATGCCTAGGAAGATTTTATGCAGGTTATTAACTGATTACTTATATATTAAGTGAATAATCAAGTTAAACTAAACTTTTCAACAAGTCAAAACATTTCAAACAAATCAAACTAGACATTTTGACAAAACAAGGGTGTGAGTTCAAGGAATCAAATCAAACATTTTGACAAAACAAGTGGGTGAATTCAAGGGATCAAATCAAACATTTTGACAAAACAAGTGGGTGAATTCAAGGGATCAAATCAAACATTTTGACAAAACAACTGTGGGACATCAAGACATCAACAAAACAATCTTTGCAAAGACAACATTCAATGTTCTACAAACCAAGTGTTTGTTGAACAATGAATCAAGTGTACAACCGATCAATGAATCTTGTATTCTATGATCAACACATCAAGTACATCTTGTGACAAAATCAAACAATCATTTTTAAGGGAAAATCTGGGAAATATCAGAGATAGCATACGCCAAAAACATTGACGAAACATAAAATCCTGCATTTCAAGAAGTCCTAGCTAGACCGTTTGACTTGTAGGTCGTATGTTTGAGGATATTTACAGTTTCCCTAACTACTAAGTACCTAGATTGACAGACTAGTCTACTCGAGTATGACCATAGGCCCCAATCATAAGGACTTAGATTTTATTAACTGTTTATTTACTTGTTTAAATAAGCATTTATAACTGTTTATACAATTGTGTGGTTGATCATATTGTGTGATGAACTTATGAAATCAACAGTGGATTTCAAATGATTGTAATTACAGGGACGATAAACAGAAGAGTCATGGGTAAATGGTAGGGTAAAAATGCCTAATTATCATTAACAACAATGTCCTATGCGGATTAGTATGTGGTGGGATGGCGTCTGGGCGGGTTGTAGCCTCGACTCAGGGGTATGCCCTATACATAAGCATACCGATCTGGATGATACATGTGGAGTTAATGAGGTTAGGGTCTTTACCAAAGGAGGTTTTCAAGTCATTTTCAAATCATGTTCAAATCATTTTCAAATCATTTTCAAATCATTTTCAAATACTAAACTATATGAACTCACCAACCATGTGTTGACCTTTATTTTTGCATGACTTCTCAGGTGACGAACAGGTCAATTAGGAAGTCATTTCTTTTGGACTAGGACTTCAGATAGAAGACTTAGTATTTTGGACCTGCATACTTTTGAAGACATCATTATACAATTTATTTTGTATATCTTGTGTAAATACAAGATATTCATTTTATGATGTTTACAATAGATTTACATTGTTAAATTATAAACGTTACCGATGTAATTTAACTTTGTAATTCTATTTTATTTAGCATTTCTCATTTATATCATGTGCAATGGAAACAATCTGATCACTTCTGATTATCACTCCCGATATCGCGCCCCGGGAACCTTCCGCCCGACGGGGACTCCGATCCTACCCCGCCGGCTCGGGGTGTGACATGCAAGCTGTGGCATAGCAGTAATGGGTGTGGCATGAGTGGGTGTAGCTGCAGTCAGGGCTGCAAAGTTCTTGATTGTCTTTTGCTTCTTCTTCTTGTGATGGTGCTGTTCAGGCTTCTTGCCTTCATCAATCTGTGCTCTCTTGTATCCCTTTCGGGTGAGCACCCCAGACTTAACATATTCTTCAGTGAGGGTAGCACCAAGCTGAATTGCCGCCTCCAGAGTAGTGGGGTTATTCCCCATAACAGTTCCCCTGACGGCTAGAGGTAAACCCTCAATGTACTTCACTATCCTGCGGGATAGAGGAGTAACCAGGTGTGGCACCAGAATGCACAACTCATGAAAACGAGTTGTATATTTCGCGTTCTCACCACTGTCTTGCACCAGATTCCACATCTCCACCTCAAGTTTCTTCAGCTCATGTCGTGGACAAAACTTATCCACAAGTAGATTCTTGAAACCGTCCCACGGTAATGCTAATGCGACCTCTCGTCCTCTGGTGTTCTTCTCAGAATTCCACCAGGTGAGTGCGCCTTTGTGAAAAGCGCTTGAGGCCATTTTGACATTCAGAATTTCAGGACATCCCGTGAAATCGAGAATATCCTCAATGCTTTCCAGCCACTGCAGTAGGCCGGTAGCTCCATCAGTACCAGCGTACTTAAGAGGTTTAGCATCATTGAACTGCTTGAAGGTGAAGTTAGCAGTTCCGGTGTTGTGAGTGTTTGAGTTGCTTGCTGAATCACTGGTACTCCCCTGAAGATTCTGGGTGATATCAGTGACCATGCCCGGAATGACATCCCTCATATGTATAGCGATGGCTCGGGCAATCTTGTTGATCTCATCATCGTTGCCACTTGTCGAACCCCCTCCGTTAGGATCACGTCAGGGAGGCATTCTACGAATAGAAGCCACAAGTGGGTCAGTAATGAGGAAGGATACAATTGAATTTACATGATAAAGTTAGTAATATGTCCATACTACTAATATTATCATTCAATTGTAATATGAGTATGTACACGTATAAGCAATCAGCTCATTAGCATACTTCTCATGTGAATATGTATGATGTCCCATGATCTCACTCCACCAAACCTACACACTAACACTCTCCCGATATACCGAAGATAGTATATATATAGGGCATACGAAAGGGTCAAGCAAACTGCCAGCCAAGACGCCATCCCACCACCGCTTCGATATACCACGATCATGTCCTTGCTAGAATTTGGCAACATGTTTGTACTGATTTCCATGTATGTTCCATTAATTAAGAATCCCATGATCTTTGGTCAATTTGAACTATGATTGAATCCATGAATGAACTATGTTTGAATTATGTGTGCTCTACATTTTTCTTGTTAAACAATGTTAGTAAGTACTAATGATGTAATCACTTAAGAATTTTACTTAAGGTTTACATTGAAAGAATGTTCACAACTTGATTGATTCATACGCAATGTTTGACTCATCCAAGTTTGAATAGCACAATGATTTGATTCACCAATGATTGTATCTCAAATGTTTGTATCTCATGTGTTTGACTAATGTTCAATGATTCCAGTTGCTCCCGAATCTTTACTTCAATTACGAACGCCGGATTCCCCCTGACATACCGAAATAAGCTTATATATAGGGCTAGCTCTCACCGCCCACCAGTTACCTCAACACGTCAGCGTTAATCCGCCGTTTGTATTTGGAGCTAAGATTCCAACTCTTGATTGATTATGTTTGATTCATGTTTGTCTCTTGTTCCTTGATTATGATTATGAATGGGTAAACCATGGTCCTTAATTTACTTGAAATTAACACCTTCGGTTTTAATATGTGTGTCCTAGGTTAATTAACCTAGGTTCCCAATACTTACAGTATTGAGTATAATGATCTCCTATGAGAACTTCAACTAAAGAATACTGTTACACAGATTCTAAGTTATAAAGTTCCTATGATAATGAATACATGATAATGATAACATGACAAGGATTTCAGATCAAAGATTCTAAAATTATAGATCTTGACCTCTGAATTCCTATGATGAACATGACAAGGATTTTAGATCAAAGATACTAAGAATACAGATCTTTGCCTCTAAATTCCTATGATGAACATGATAAGGATTTTAGATCAAAGATACTAAGAATACAGATCTTTGCCTCTAAATTCCTCTGATGAACACTGATTGAGAATTCCAGATCAAGGATACTAAGAATACAGATCCTTACCTCTGGAATCCTTTAATGAACTCTGATTGAGAATTTCAGATCAAGGATACTAAGAAAACAGATCCTTGCCTCTGAAATCCTTAAATGAATATGTGTGAGAATTTAATTCGGTTTCTAAAATTATAGAATTCCGATTCAAATTCCTTGACTCGATATCTAATCTTAGAAAAATATCCCTAAGATCTTTCAAGCTTAATGTAGACTTAATGCTTACTTAAGTTACTTAGATCCTAAGTATCCTCAAGCCTATAGCACTTAGTCCTATAGGGTAGCTTAGGTTATAGTCTAGGTCATTAAGCATTGGGTTTTTCCTAGTTCTCTACAACCTTCGCTCTGATACAAACCTGTCACACCCCCGCGCCGCGTGCGGAATCCACGGTGCGGTGACGTATGAATAGTTGAATCATGCACAAGTATTGAATAAGAACAACCACAATGGATTACTAAGTTTCATAATGTTTAGACAACTCTATCTACCAAAAGAATGACAACTACAGACCCAAAATATAGTTTACAAAATAAGACTTCAAACAAGACAATTAAACATTCAGGATTTTAGTGTGTTTCTAAATCCATCCTAGCATGTTTCTTCATATTGTTCTATCTTAAACGGTCTCCTTAGTTGTCCTTAGAATGTCTTACACCTGATTACCTGAAACACGTGAAAAGTAACTGTCAACTACAGAAGTAGTTGGTGAGAACAATAGGTTTAACAATTGTAAACATGAATTTGCATTGTAAGGCATATGTTTAAAGCAATATATGAATTACATGGATGAGCTGCAACCCAAACTAACATCAAGTCTGTAAAACGTGTGTAAACAGTCAAAAGACTGTTTACATGAAAAACCAACATATAATCAAGTCCCAAACTACGTTTGGAGTCAGAAAATTTGTCAGCAACATTGATAAAACCATACGTAACCAAAACCTGCAGTTAGCTTTTAAAACAAATTTAAAAGCTAACTCCAGAAATTGGTCTGCCCAATTGTGTCCGCTTTCCCTTGTTGTGATCACCCAGTACTAACGCTAATGAATATGAAACTTGATGTGTTTATAAGTTTGTTCACAACAGTGGACACCATGAAATGAATACCATGATTTAATGCCTTATTTGATAACATGATTTGAAAACCTTGTTTGAATACCATGAAATGAATCCTTTGTTTGAACACCATGAAATGAATCCTTTGTTTGAACATCACCATGAAAACCATTGTTTGAATACCTTGTTTTGGAACCCTTGATTGAGTACATAAGATAGTGTCCTTGTATAATAACAAGGTTTATAAAAGATTATTTTCGAAAACACGAGTTTATAGTAAAAGAGTTTATCAGTCACATTATTTAAAAGTGTTTGTCATTTATAAAACCATTCAAGTAAAAATGATATAAAACAGTTGAAGGAAACTTTATAAAACATCTTTAATAGAAAGTGTTTAACGGTTGATAAAATCCTTTGAAACAGTTGAATAATCTGATGAATTTGTACCATGAACCTGTAATGTTGGTAAAATAGCATACATCTTGTATAATGAAATACAAATGTAAATAGTGTATTTGATCACGTGTTCCACCCCAAAACAGTTGAAAAACAGTAAAAGAGGGGCTAATGTTCTCACCTGTCTGCAGTAGACTCTGAACTATAACAAATGGCAAGTAGCAAACAGGACTTCTAACTGGTTCCTATATCATTGTAATCATACATAAGATATAAGATTTATGATTGTATAGACCTTGATTCATTGATTGACTTGTGTTATCTTGAACTTGATTTACTCTTGATTACTTGATCTCATGTTTAAGATTGTTGTGTGAACTTGAAAGTCATGATTTAGTCACTTGATTGAGAGTTGTTTCATGTAAAAGAAGTGTCATATTCTTTTATGCTCAACTTGTATGCATAAAATGACAAGTGTTGATGAATTTGGTAATCGTTGTTTAAACATGAAAATTGACAAGATGTTCCAATTGTTTAAGTCGTTAGGAATTATGAATTGATCCACTCATAATGTTAAGTTATAACTTAACCCGAATAAGCTCAATTCATAATTACCTTAAATTGTGAGCCAACAATGGGCCTAAGCCCATGAACCACGGTGGACTTAAATAAAGATTATGGGCCTTATTGGTTTATCATAGGCCAATGCGATTTGGATGTTAGGCCAAGATGGGCATATGGGCCATGTAGTGGGCCTTGGGCTATTTGAATCACGTGGCCCGAAATTATCGATTCAATTGGGCCAATAGATTTGTTGTTGGGCCGAATGAAACTAGGTTGGGCCGAGTAAAAAAGGGTTGGGCCGGCTGTGTGTTTTGATTGGTACATCCAAGAACAAGTCCCCAAGGCAGCGAACCCTTTATGGTGCTGGCCTAAGGTTCAGCCGCAGTTCATCAGGCGAACCTTAGGGTTCATGCGTGTTCAGGTTCGGCTCCATGGCATGAGGGTTCGGTTAGTATGGCTGCATGCAAGGTTCGTTGATCGTGGTCCTCCAAAAAGGCTCGGCTGTAAGCCAAAGGTTCGTGAAAGTTGGCCATGAAGTGGAGGGTTCGTCATCCCCCTAAGGCTCGCAGAAGGTTCGGCCAAAGTGTATGGTTCGCGAGCATGGTTCGGGAATGAGGGTTCGTTATGCATGCACGGGGTTCGTCCGACTGGAAGGGTTCGCCATTAGCTCTAGGGTTCGTCGGGGTGGCACTGGTTTGTCTGCATGCAAGGGTTCGTCTGACACTAGAAGGTTCGCTGACATCAGGGTTCGCCCCATGCAGCAACAGGGTTCGTGAGACCCCATAGGTTCGCCCCTTCTTGATGAAAGGTTCGGCAAATCGACCAGCATCAGTGGGGTTCGGCTAGCTGCATGATGGACGCGAATCTGTGTAATCTCACCATTCCCAGCTGTCGAACCTTCGGTCGAATTGTTTCTATGGTTTCATGGTGTGTTGTTCAGCCCTTATACTCGAAATAGGTGGGGTTATATGCGGGTTTTACCTGGGTTAATCGTGTGGGTCGAAGATAGCAAGAAAACCCTATTCTTTTGAACTTTCAAGCTCCAATACCTTGAATTCGGCTGGGTGGAACTCCAGATCTGTTTTACTTCTGCGTAGGGAATGTCAAGAGCTTCGTGTAGGCACCAAGAACGCCCAATTCCGTGGAGAAACGAAGGAGATACGCGCGTTTGATGCTCGGTTTTCTAGAGAGAGATTGGAGAACGAATTTTCTAGAGAGAGAGAGGGTTTGGCTGCATTTTTATGAAGGAAATAGCCTTCTTCAAGGCTTTTATAGTCTGAGTGGTATTCGGGTTCGTTTCGGTCGCTCGGTTCGCGTTTCCGGAACGTAACGCGCATTTTACGCGTTTTAAATAAAAGGATTATTATTTTCATCATTTTGATGAGTTTCAAAATTGTAAAAATGTAAAATAATATATTTTACTTATTTTTAGGTTCGTTCGTTGTCAGATCGTTAAACATATACAATTACGTGTATACCCGCAATCGCGTACGTTTTTTGATCGTATTAATTATTTATAGTCGTTTAATCATAATTATAAGTTCAACATTCGTATCATTATGGATCGTCACCCATAAATATACTCAGTCTCGCTTACGTATTACGATTCTTGTTTAATTAATTGATTGTCATAATATTCGTCTCAACACTACGCACTAACACTATCCCATTACACCGAACGCAATATATGTATAGGGCATACCCCAGATTCCATCTACCTGCCTTACCTGACGCCGTCCCACCACTGTTTCGATATAATACGATACTTTTCTTGCCTAGCGAACTCGACTGTAAATAAATAATACATACTTGTTCCTAAATAATAAAGATCCTAACACACAAGCACATTATGAACACATGAATCACATTGACTGATTTGATATGAAAACACATTTGTTCTAACACTGTTTACAACTACCATGACTAAATGTACAGATGTTACATTAGCCAAGGGGACCCCGATCTGGACCATCGAACTTCGGAACTGTTAAACACTCGGTCTCGACGTATAGGGCAGCTCGGTTTAGTCGGAGGTGGGTTTCATTGAGGTTTAAGACCCATCGACCCCAACCCCTCAACCGTTGAGACCCCATCCCCTTCGGATTTTCATGTGTGCATTCCACCCGTTTGGGACAGCCACCCAAGCCTTAAGGCCGACTCAAAACCCTTGTGGTAATTGTGTCATGATGTTCCAAGGATGATGGATGCGATGAACCAATAGGGTAAACATAGAAATCAAACTTAAACACCCACCGAAATGGGTAGTATCTAGGGGGGAGACGTGTAAATAGGTTAAGTCATTTAATCCTTGGATAAAAACCTTGAACACTTCTTTAAATGCTTGGAACAATTATAAACACTTAAGTCATAAACTTTTCAAGTGGTGTCATATGAACAAAGGGTAAAAAGTCATAAACGCCTATTGTTTTTATGCATAACAAAGCTTATGCATAAGACCACATGATACTTTTCATACATCGATCATTACTTCATGGATCCAATCATAGTTTTTCAAATGGACATAACATACTTGGGATATAGTTAACAAGTAATCTAAACGCAGTTCATGAACAAGTTAGTACAAGCCAATCAAAGAATCAAAGTTAACAACATATCAATGAATCTTATACTATATATATATCGTTGCAATGACATAGGAATCGGTTAGAAGTTTCGTTGCGTGCTACTTGCTACTTGTTCCGGTTCCGAGTTAACTGCTGTCAGGTGAGAACATTAGCCCCTCTTTTACTGTTTTTCAACTGTTTTGGGGTGGAGCACGTGATCAAACACTCTTTATGCCAAACATATTTCATATACAGGATTTATGCTACAGTTCAACTGTTACAAGTTCACTTTAGAAATCCTAGGGATTTCTCAACTATTTTCAAAGGATTTATCAACTGTTATTAACGTTTTATCAACTGTTAAACTTGTTTCTACTAAAAAGGTTTTATAAAGGTTCTTTAAACTGTTTTATATCAGCTTTACACTAATGGTTTTGTAAATGCTAAACACTTTTAAATAATGAGATTTATAAACTCTTTTACTATAAACGTGTGCTTTCGATAAAAATGATATGTTATAAACCTTGTTATTACACAAGGACACTATCTTTGGTATTCAATCAAGGGTTTCAATACAAGGTTTTCATGGTGGTATTAAATCAAAGATTTCAATTCATGGTATTCAAGCAAGGTTTTCAAATCATGGTATTCAAACAAGGCATTCAATCAAAGGTTTCAAATCAAAGTATTCAAAAACATGGTGTTCATCGTTGTGAACAAACTTATACATACATCAAGTTACATATTCATATAGCGTTAGTACTGGGTGATCACAACAAGGGAAAGCGGACACATTGGGACATACCAAAGCTGGAGTTAGCTTTTAAATTTGTTTTAAAAGCTAACTGCAGAATTGGTTACATTATGGTAATACGGAATTGCTGCTAATTAAGTTTACCAGCATACGTCATATTGACCGGGTTACGTCAACACGGAGTTGTCTTCTATGTAAACTCGTTAGTACAGCTCGTGTTGATGCGTTTAGCTGACTAATTTTCTGACTCCAAACGTAGTTTGGGACTTGATTATTTGTTGGTTTCTAGCAAACAGTCTGATGACTGCTTGGACACATTATACATACTTGATGTTAGTTTGGGTTGCAACCATCCATGTATTTTCATTCATTGTTTTACACATATGCCTTACAATGCAGATTCATATTTACAAATGTTAAACCTATTGTTCTCACCAACTACTTTTGTAGTTGACAGTTACTTTTCACGTGTTTCAGGTAATCAGGTTTAGTATACTTTCAAGGACAACTAATTGACCGTTGTAAGATAGAACAAGATGAAGAAACAAGCTAGGATGGATTAGAAACACACATAATCCTAATTGTTTAATTGTCTTGTTTGAGTCTTATTTTGTAAACTATATTTTGGGTCTGTAGTTGTCATTCTTTTGGTAGATAGTTGGAAAGCCTGTAACTAAACAATGGTCTAAACTTTATGAAACTTAGTAATGCATTGTGGTTGTTCTTATTCAATACTTGTGCATGATTCAACCATCGATCGTCACCGCGCCGTGGATTCCGCACGCGGCTCAGGGGGTATGACAGGTTGGTATCAGAGCCAGGTTGTAGAGAACTAGGAAAAACCCAATAATTAATGACCTAGACTATAACCTAAGCTACCCCATAGGACTAAGTGCTATAGGCTTGAGGATACTTAGGATCTAAGTAACTTAAGTTAAGCATTAAGTCTGCAATAAGCTTGAAAGATCTTAGGGACTATACTTTTCAGAGTTAGTTAAAAGTCAAGGGATTAAATTTGGAATTCTATAACTTTAGAAACCAAATTAAATTCCTCAACGCATATTCATTAAAGGATTTCAGAGGCAAGGATCTGTATTCTTAGTATCCTTGATCTGGAATTCTCAATCTGAATTCATTAAAGGATTTCAGAGGCAAGGATCTGTATTCTTAGTATCCTTGATCTGGAATTCTCAATCTGAATTCATTAAAGGATTTCAGAGGCAAGGATCTGTATTCTTAGTATCCTTGATCTAGAATTCTCAATCTGAATTCATTAAAGGATTTCAGAGGCAAGGATCTATATTCTTAGTATCCTTGATCTGGAATTCTCAATAAGAGTTCATCAAGGGTTTCAGAGGCAAAGATCTGTATTCTTAGTATCTTTGATCTGAAATTCTCATCATGTTATCATTATCATGTATTCATTATCATTAGGACTTCATAACATATAATATGTGTAACAGCATTCTTTAGTTGAAGTTCACACAAGGAAATCACTATGCTCAATACTGTAAGTATTGGGAACCTAGGTTAATTAACCTAGGACACATATACTAAAACCTAAGGTCCTGATTTCAAGTAAATCAAGAACCATGGGTTAGACAATCATAATCATATTCATAGTTCAAGAGACAATCATGAATCAATCATAATCAATCAAGAGTTGGGATCCTAGCTTCAAATACAGATGGCGGCCAAGCTCTGGCATACTGAAGTGGTGGTGGGATGTCGGCTGGGCAGGCAGTTTGCTTGACCCTACGTAAGCCCTATATATAAGCTATCTTCAGTATGGCAGGGGGAATTCGGCATTCGTATTTGAAGTAAAGATCCGGGAGCAACTGGAATCATTTAACATT
Source organism: Mikania micrantha (assembly GCA_009363875.1). NCBI lineage: Eukaryota > Viridiplantae > Streptophyta > Magnoliopsida > Asterales > Asteraceae > Mikania > Mikania micrantha. Next base: position 1,670,058 of record CM018690.1, on the reverse strand, counting down.
AGTCAAACTAACGAGATACAACCATTGTGTTAATCAACCATATGTGAGTCAACCATTGGATGTGAATCAATCAGGTGAACAATCGTATTATGTAGTCTTAAGTGATTACATGCTTAGTACTTACTAACATAAGTTAACGAGAAAAATGTAGAGCACACATATGATTTAGTTCTACATGTTAAAAATTGTTAGTAGGTGCACACATAACTCAACCATAATTCAACCATAGATTCAATCATAGTTCAATGATCAAAGATCATGGAATTCTTAATCAATGGAAAATACTTGGAAATCAGTACAATCGTGTTGCCAAATGCTAGCAAGGGCATGATCGTGGTATATCGAAGCGGTGGTGGGCTGGCGACTGGGTGGCAGTTTGCTTGACCCTTTTGTATGCCCTATATATAAGTTATTTTCGGTATATCGGGAAAGTGTCAATGTGTAGGTTTGGTGGAGTGAAATCATGAGACATCGTACATATTCACATGAGAAGTATGCTAATAAGTTAATTGCTTATACGTGTAGCTGCTCATATTACAATTGAATGATAATATTAGTAGTATGGACATATTACTAACTTTATCATGTAAATTCAATTGTATCCTTTCTCATTTCTGACCCACTTGTGGCTTCTATTCGTAGAATGCCTCCTCGACGTGATCCTAACGGAGGGGGTTCAACAAGTGGTAATGATGATGAGATCAGCAAAATTGCCCGGGCTATCTCATTGCATCTGAGGGATGTCATTCCGAGTATGGTCACTGATATCACCTAGAACCTTCAGGGAAGTACCAGTGATTCAGCACACAACTCAAATGCCACTAACGCCAGAACTGCTACCTTCACTTATAAGCAGTTCAATGATGCTAAGCCTCCTAAGTACTCTGGTACTGAGGGAGCTACCAGTCTACTACAATGGCTGGAAAGCATTGAGGATATCCTAGACTTCACGGGATGTCCGGAAAACCTAAAGGTCAAGATGGCTTCAAGCGCTTTTCATAAGGGCGCGCTCACCTGGTGGAATTCTGAGAAGAACACCAGAGGACGAGAAGTTGCTTTGGCCTTATCGTGGGAGGATTTCAAGAAGGTATTGGTGGAACAGTTTTTTCCACGCCATGAACTGAAGAAACTCGAGGTGGAAATGTGGAACTTAGTCCAAGATAGCGGCGAGAGCGCTAAATATACAACTCGGTTCCATGAGTTGTGTATTTTGGTGCCACATCTGGTTACTCCTCTATCCCGCAGGATAGAGAAGTACATTGAAGGCTTACCCCTAGTCATCAGGGGAACTGTTATGGGGAGTAACCCCACTACTCTTGAGGCGGCGATTCATCTTGGCGCTACCCTCACTGAAGAGTATGTCAAGGCTGGCGTACTTACTCGAAAGGGATACAAGCGGCCACAAATGGATGAAGTCAAGAAGCCTGAACAACACCAACCCAAGAAGAAGAAGCAGAAACAGAGGATGATCAAGAACTATGCAGCTTTGACTACAGCTACGCCTGTACAAGCCACTCCTGTAACTGCTATGCCACAACCTTCTACGGCCAGAAAGCCTTATACTGGTCTGTTCCCACTTTGCACCAAATGCCAATACCATCACCTACCCACTATTCCATGCAGAAAATGTCTTAAGTGTGGAAGATTTGGACATTTGGCTGCAACATGTCGATCTGCTCATCTAGCTGCTGCTACAACTACCACCGCTAAACCTGCTACTACTGGTGGAAGGGTCTGTTACAACTGTGGAGCAGAAGGACACTTCAGAAACCAGTGCCCGAAACTCAACACAGTCGCAACAACTACTACTGCTCGTGCCTTTGTTATCGGAACTTCCGAAGCACGCGACGACCCTGCAATCATCACGGGTACATTTCTCATTAATGATCACTACGTTTCTATCATATTTGACACTGGTGCTGATAAAAGTTTTGTCTCTACTAATACTGCTTTCATGTTTAGTAAACAACCATCTATACTTGATGCTCCTTACACCGTAGAAGTAGTGGATGGTAAGACCATATTAGTAAATTCAATAATTCGTGATGGTGAACTAAGATTGAACAATCATCTTTTCCTTATCGATCTTATTCCTATGACACTCGGAAGCTTCGAAGTCGTAGTAGGAATGGATTGGTTATCCAAAAACAATGCTGAAATTGTATGCTCGGAGAAACTTATTCGAATTCCCCTACCGTCCGGCGAAATGATGCAAGTTTACGGCGAGAAACCCTGCCGCGGATTGAAGATTGTATCGTGTATCAAGGCTAGGAAGTACCTGAAGAAGAAATACTTTGCGTTCCTGGCTCACGTGGTAGAGAAGAAACCTGAGAAGAAAGCAGTTGGAGACGTACCGGTCATCGGAGATTATCCGGACGTATTCCCAGAAGACTTGCCTGGACTACCACCTATCAGGCAAGTGGAGTTTAGAATCGATCTCGTCCCAGGAGCAAACCCAGTGGCGAAGTCACCATATCGATTAGCACCGTCTGAGATGCAAGAACTGTCTAGTCAACTCCAAGAACTTCTAGACAAAGGTTTCATTAGACCGAGTTTCTCTCCTTGTGGAGCTCCGGTTCTCTTTGTCAAGAAGAAGGATGGTTCATTTCGTATGTGCATCGATTATCGTGAGTTAAACAAGTTAACAGTCAAGAACAGATATCCTCTACCCAGGATCGACGATTTGTTTGATCAATTACAGGGAGCGACTTGCTTTTCTAAAATTGATCTACGATCCGGGTATCACCAGCTCAGGGTAAATGATAAGGATATACCAAAGACTGCTTTTAGGACTCGTTATGGACACTACGAGTTTGTGGTTACGCCATTTGGACTGACCAATGCACCGGCAGTGTTCATGGACTTAATGAATCGAGTCTATATGCCGTACTTAGATCAGTTTGTTATCGTCTTCATTGATGATATACTGATTTATTCAAAAACGGAGCAAGAACATGAGATCATTTGAAGAAAGTCTTAGAGCTACTAAGAGCTGAACAGCTTTATGCTAAATTCTCAAAAAGTGAATTTTGGTTAAAAGAGGTTCACTTCTTAGGGCATGTCATTAACAGGGATGGGATACACGTAGATCCAGCGAAGATTGAGGCAATTAAGAACTGGACTACCCCATCTACTCCAACAGAGATTCGTTCATTTATGGGTTTGGGAGGCTATTATCGGAGGTTCATCACGAACTTTTCAAAGATCGCCTTGCCACTTACCACTTTGACCCAGAAAAGTCAAGAGTTTATATGGGGACAGAAACAAGAAGATGCATTCCAACTTCTTAAACGGAAGTTATGCAATTCCCCTATCCTTAGTCTTCCAGAGGGCAGTGTAGATTTCATTGTCTACTGCGATGCTTCAAACCTTGGTCTCGGTTGTGTACTTATACAACGGGACAAGGTGATTGCATATGCTTCAAGACAGCTTAAGGTTCACAAGAAGAATTATACTACTCATGACCTTGAGTTAGGGGCTGTGGTTTTTGCATTGAAGATTTGGAGGCACTACCTTTATGGTACTAAATGTGTCATCTATGCAGACCACAAGAGCCTGCAGCACATTCTCAATCAGAAAGAACTCAACATGAGACAACGGTGTTGGGTTGAGCTTCTAACTGATTATGACTGCGAGATTCGTTACCATCCGGGTAAAGCCAATGTGGTGGCGGATGCTCTTAGTCGTAAGGAACCAGTCAAACCAATTCGTGTCAGAGCCATGGAGATCAACACACAACCAAACTTGAAGGATTTTATTCGTATTGCACAACAACAAGTGGTGATAGACAATCAACTGAAGGTAGACTTAGACTGCGGAATTGAGAAGAAACTGGAACCTCGATCTGACGGGGTGTTATATCTCAACGACCGCATCTGGATTCCAAAGTTAAAAGAATTGCGCTCACTCATCTGTGATGAGGCTCATAAGTCACGATACTCAGTTCATCTTGGAGCTGATAAGATGTACCAAGACTTGCGGGCATCTTACTGGTGGCCGGGAATGAAGAAAGACATAGCATTGTACGTGGGGAAATGTCTAACATGTTCCAAAGTCAAAGCAGAACATCAAAAGCCTTCGGGACTTCTGCAGCAACCTGAAATTCCTCAATGGAAATGGGAACAAATTTCCACGGATTTCATAACCATGTTGCCGAGAACTCCTCGATTTGGGTGATCGTTGATCGACTCACCAAATCTGCTCATTTTCTCCCGATCCGAGAGGATTACAAAATGGAGAAGTTAGCTACCTTGTACATCAACGAAATCATTGCGCGTCATGGTACTCCAACATCAATCATATCTGATCGTGATAGTCGTTTCACTTCTCGCTTTTGGCAATCATTGCAAAAGGCTTTGGGAACTCGTGTTAATCTTAGCACGGCGTATCATCCCCAAACCGACGGTCAAAGCGAAAGGACTATCCAAACACTCGAGGACATGCTTCGTTCTTGTGTGATCGATTTCGGTGGGAGTTGGGATACTCATCTTCCACTCATCGAGTTTTCGTACAACAACAGTTACCATACAAGCATTCAATGTGCACCATTCGAAGCTTTATATGGTAGAAAGTGCCGATCACCGGTCTGTTGGACCGAGGTTGGTGACTCACAGGTCGAAGGGCCTGAACTCATTCAAGAAACAACCGACAAAATCACAATCATACAATCAAGGCTTAAGGCCGCAAGAGATCGACAAAAGAGTTATGCCGATCGACGTCGGAAACCACTTGAGTTTCAAGTTGGTGACCGAGTCTTACTCAAGGTTTCTCCCTGGAAAGGCGTTGTCCGATTCGGGAAGAAAGGGAAACTTGCACCAAGGTACGTTGGACCTTTTGAGATCCTGGGACGGATTGGTCCCGTAGCCTACAAACTCAAACTTCCAGTGGCGCTAAGCAATGTTCACAATACGTTTCATGTATCAAATCTTAAGAAATGCTTGGCGGATCATGATGTTCAGATTCCATTGGAAGACATTCAGGTTCAAAACAACATGCAATTCATAGAACGTCCAGTCGAAATCATGGATCATTGAGTCAAGAAACTTAAACGTAGCCGTATCCTGATCGTAAAGGTAAGATGGGAGGGCAAATGTGGTGCTAAGTTCACCTGGGAACATGAAGACCAGATGAAGCTTAAGCACCCTCATCTTTTTACAGTACCTTCGGCTAGTTAATTTCGGGACGAAATTCCCTTAACTAGGGGAGACTGTAACATCTGTGCATTTAGTCATAGTAGTCATAAACAGTGTTAGTACAATGTGTATTTGATTCAGTATTTACAATGTGATTCAAGTGTTCATGATTGTGTTTGTGTGATATAGGATCTTATTTAGTTAGGAACAAGTATGTATTATTTATGTACTGTCGATTTCGCTATGCAAGAATAGTATTGTATTATATCGAAACAGTGGTGGGATGGCGTCAGATAAGGCAGGTAGCTGGACTCTGGGGTATGCCCTATACATATACTGCGTTCGGTGTAATGGGATAGTGTTAGTGCGTAGTGTTATGACGAATAGTATGACAAACAAATCAATTAAACAAATCGTAACGCGTAAGCGAGACTGAGTGTCATTATGGGTGACGATCCATGAATATACGAATGTTGAACTTATAATTACGACTAAACGTTAATAAATAAATAATACGATCGAAAAACGTACGCGATTGCGGGTATACACGTAATTGTAGTCGTTTAACGGTCTGGCAACGAACGAAATGTAACAATAAGTAAACTAATTTATTTTACATTTTACAATTTTGAAACTCATCAAAAAAACAATTAAAGAAAACTATCTTACAATTCAAAAATGTTAACTCCGTAATCGTAACAAAATGCGCGTAAAATACGCGAAACCGAACTCGATCGAGACCGAACACGCGGGGAAACACCTGGAACATTTAAAACCTTAATTCCCTTCATTTTCTTCAAAAAAGAATTCAGCCAAGAAAGCTCTCTCTCTCCATCCCGTAATATCTCTCTCTCTCTAGAATTCTTGAACAAAAATCGCCATAACTCCTTCGTTTCTCGTCGGAATCGCGCATATAATATATCAAAACGACCGGCTCGACGAGAGGAATCTAGGAGCACAATGGATCGGAGCTAACTCAAAGTATACTGGCCGGAATCGTGGAAAGAAGGGACTGATCTGCAGGTACGTACTGTTCATCATCTTCTTCGCTGCAATTTCCGATTTCCTGCTTTTATATCTCGAGGTATAGACCTGTAATTAGCATAGGAACACTTGGATTGACTTGGATTATGATTAATTATGGTTGACAAGGGCTGATTGTGGCTGTAAGGGGTGAAAACGGGGCTGCCATGGCTGAAACTTGCTGCCATCAACACCCACCTGCACACCTGCACTAAAACAACCCTATTTCTATGTCAATGGGTGATGTTTGAGCTGAACATGGATCGTGAGTGGTTGGCCAAAGTCGTGGGGGTTGGATTGGAGGTGTGCGGACGACCCATAAGTGGCTGCCACCACCCTTGTCGGCCGAACCAAAACCGAAAACCATCACAACGGAGTAGAAACGGGTTAGCCAAGGGGACCCCGATCTGGACCATCGAACTTCGGGGCTGTTAAACACTCGGTCTCGACGTATAGGGCAGCCGGGTTTAGTCGGAGGTGGGTTTCATTGAGGTTTAAGACCCATCGACCCCAACCCCTCAACCGTTGAGACCCCATCCCCTTCGGATTTTCATGTGTGCATTCCACCCGTTTGGGACAGCCATCCAAGCCTTAAGGCCAACTCAAAACCCTTGTGGTAATTGTGTCATGATGTTCCAAGGATGATGGATGCGATGAACCAATAGGGTAAACATAGAAATCAAACTTAAACACCCACCGAAATGGGTAGTATCTAGGGGGGAGACGTGTAAATAGGATAATTCATTTAATCCTTGAATAAAAACCTTGAACACTTCTTTAAATGCTTGGAACAATTATAAACACTTAAGTCATAAACTTTTCAAGTGGTGCCATATGAACAAAGGGAAAAAAGTCATAAACGCGTGTTGTTTTTATGCATAACAAAGCTTATGCATAAGACCACATGATACTTTTCATACATCGATCATTACTTCATGGATCCAATCATAGTTTTTCAAATGGACATAACATACTTGGGATATAGTTAACAAGTAATCTAAACGCAATTCATGAACAAGTTAGTACAAGTCAATCAAAGAATCAAAGTTAACAACATATCAATGAATCTTATACTATATATATATATATATATATCGTTGCAATGACATAGGAATCGGTTAGAAGTTTCGTTGCGTGCTACTTGCTACTTGTTCCGGTTCCGAGTTAACTGCTGTCATGTGAGAACATTAGGCCCTCTTTTACTATTTTTCAACTGTTTTGGGGTGGAGCACATGATCAAACACTCTTTATGCCAAACATATTTCATATACAGGATTTATGCTACAGTTCAACTGTTACAAGTTCACTTTAGAAATCCTAGGGATTTCTCAACTATTTTCAAAGGATTTATCAACTGTTATTAATGTTTTATCAACTGTTAAACTTGTTTCTACTAAAAAGGATTTATAAAGGTTCTTTAAACTGTTTTATATCAGCTTTACACTAATGGTTTTGTAAATGCTAAACACTTTTAAATAATGAGATTTATAAACTCTTTTACTATAAACGTGTGCTTTCGATAAAAATGATATGTTATAAACCTTGTTATTACACAAGGACACTATCTTTGGTATTCAATCAAGGGTTTCAATGCAAGGTTTTCATGGTGGTATTAAATCAAAGGATTTTAATTCATGGTATTCAAGCAAGGTTTTCAAATCATGGTATTCAAACAAGGCATTCAATCAAAGGTTTCAAATCAAAGTATTCAAAAACATGGTGTTCATCATTGTGAACAAACTTATACATACATCAAGTTACATATTCATATAGCGTTAGTACTGGTGATCACAACAAGGGAAAGCGGACACATTGGGACATACCAAAGCTGGAGTTAGCTTTTAAATTTGTTTTAAAAGCTAACTGCAGAATTGGTTACATTATGGTAATACGGAATTGCTGCTAATTAAGTTTACCAGCATACGTCATATTGACCGGGTTACGTCAACACGGAGTTGTCTTCTGAGTAAACTCGTTAGTACAGCTCGTGTTGATGCGTTTAGCTGACTAATTTTCTGACTCCAAACGTAGTTTGGGACTTGATTATTTGTTGGTTTCTAACAAACAGTCTGATGACTGTTTGGACACATTATACATACTTTATGTTAGTTTGGGTTGCAACCATCCATGTATTTTCATTCATTGTTTTACACATATGCCTTACAATGCAGATTCATATTTACAAATGTTAAACCTATTGTTCTCACCAACTACTTTTGTAGTTGACAGTTACTTTTCACGTGTTTCAGGTAATCAGGTTTAGTATACTTTGGGTAAACTATATTTTGGGTATGTAGTTGTCATTCTTTTGGTAGATAGTTGGAAATCCTGTAACTAAACAATGGTCTAAACTTTATGAAACTTAGTAATGCATTGTGGTTGTTCTTATTCAATACTTGTGCATGATTCAACCATCGATCGTCACCGCGCCGTGGATTCCGCACGCGACACAGGGGGTGTGACACTTAGTCAAAGCTTTGGTTTTAGCTCCCTCTAGATTTTTGCTCAATGTTATTTTCGTTGTTTACTTTTCTTGTTTAAAAAGAGAGAAGAGAACAGATAGAAAGCACAAGGAATTTTGGGGGAAGTAATCCCTATTTACTCAGAGAATGTTGGGACTTAAATACCCAACATTCTGAGAACTTCCTCCTGAACTTAGTAACGTGCACCTGACGTTTCACGTGTCCAATTTAAGAAAATGCTTAGCTGATCAGGATCTTCAGGTACCACTCGATGACATTCGCGTCGATGATACCATGCATTTTGTTGAAAAACCAGTTGAGATAATGGATCATGAGGTTAAAAAGCTCAAACGCAGTAGAATTCCAATTGTCAAAGTACGTTGGGAGTTGAAGCGTGGTCCGGAATTCACCTGGGAACGGGAAGATCAGATGAAGCTTAAGTACCCACATTTACTCACTACGCTCGCTGCAAGTTGAATTTCAGGACGAAATTCCATTAACTAGGAGAGACTGTAACATCAGTGTATCTCATACTGTCCGTACATAGGTACGATTGTACTGTTACAACCTGATGTGTTATTTATTAAGGATAATGAACATTTGATGATATTATTAATAATTGGTATACATATGAGAACATATTATTATACGCGTAAACCATGGGAAGTTTAGTTGTAACCCAACTAAACAGAACCAGAGAGTTTATCGCAGTTGGAGTCACGGAAATGATCATTGGTATGGAATGGAAATAGATTAGGAGTAGGTTATGATTTGGTTGCTAAACAATGTCAAGGACACATGGTCATGGTTTATCAAAATAGCGGTGGGACGGTGTTGGGGAGGTTGCGATCTACCCCTGCATATGCCCTTTACATATGCATATTTCGGTCTATCATGGATGTGTCAGTGATATGGTTTAGTGGGATTGGATTGAGAATATAATATGTAAGATAATAAAATAATGAAAAGGATATTGGAAATGAATACGCGACGGTGAGGTTACGAACCTAATTTAAACGCTAGTATTAATTCAGAAATGTTAACTTAATAATGTATTCGCGTGAGTGACGATTCACACGAATATAATTATTAAGAATAATATTCTGAAACGATATTCCATAAATCGTAAATCGAATCGAAATACGATACGAGCGTTGGATTCGGAAAGGTGACGATCTTTACGAATACGTACGTAAGTAACGCGTTTCAACGAGATAACAAATTAATATCTAATCATATTAAATTAATAAATGGGAATTTATAACGTTTATTAGGAATCATAACTTAAAACGAAAATCGAATAAATTACTTATTTAATAAATAATTTAACGTAAAAGAATTCATTTTTACGAACCGATCTTAATTAAAATCATTTTATTAAAACGAAACATATTTAATTGAAATGATTTATGTTTAGATATATTCACGGGTTAAACCGATTGTTTAATAAATAAATTTACCGAAAATAAAACGGAATCGTTTTTACGAAACGATTTAAATAAAATCATTTTATAAAAAAAATGAAACATAATTATTTTTAGATGTTTCGTATTATAAAACACGTTTACGAGTAAAAACCGAGCATTTTTATAAGGTTATCGCGATAAAAACGAGACCGGACACGTGGGGACGGAACGCGATATATGAAAGAAGAGTAGCTTCTTCTTTCTCATTTCTCTTCATCTCACTCTCTCACTAAAACACCATTTTCGTCACCTACAATCCTCCCCACCTTCTCTCTAGCTTTTCTTCTTCAATTCTTAACGAAATCACGAGATCTTGGTGCCAAAACGACCGCGCGATCGAGAGGAACAAGAAGATACAAAGAAATCTCAAGTTCAGTCGACGTATAGAGGTAAATCTTGAATTTTATTTTGTTGTTTTCACTCAAAAAACAACCGGTTAGGATCCTTGTATTTTAAAGCATGTATAAGTGTTGTAAACCTTAAAAAAAGCTAACCTCTATGGATATGAATGAGTCAAGGGAACGACCTGTAATGATTTAGGGTCGAAGATGATGAGGATGAACGACCATGGTGGACTGGTTCGCAAAGGGGAGGCTGCAGGTAGCCGAACCCTGTGGGCCGAACCTATTCTAGCTGGGCAAACAAGGGTGGCCGAACCCTAGCTCAGCCGAACCCTCCTCATGTAGGCAAACTTAGCTGCTGGTCGAACATATTGGCCGAACCTGTTGCATCTGCATGGCTCCACGAACCTTACCTTGGAGCCGAACCTGCAAATCTGCCAAACCCTAGTTGGACCAGGGGAACCAGCGTGGAACCACTGAACCATTCCCATTAGGTGAACCCAATTGTTGCGAACCTTGTACATTTGGGCCAAACCTATGGATAGCGAACCTCATGCTACTCAAAGAACCTGAGGTTGGCGAACCATTGAACTCACAAACCTCCTTTGAGCTGAAACAAAAGGAGACGGCCGAACCCTAGGAAGCCGGACCTAGAGCCGAACCTTGTGCCCATCGAATCTGTTAACTTGGCCGAACCTAGGACTAGGGCTGGACATGATTATGGGCAGTGAACCTAATTCCTAGGCAAGTCATGGGTATGCAAACCTAAGATTTTGGGTCAAGGAAAGACTATAAGAGCACACCAACAATGGGAAATAAACGATGGAGTATAGACTTATCTAAGTTCATGTATGCATAGGATCCTATAAGTTGCCATTTTTCTATAATAAGAATAAGGTTCTAACTTAATGATGTATGTAATTTGAAAAGTTTGTGAAAGGAACCTAAGATGACCTTCTTAAACTTAATTGAATTTTTACAATATAAATTGTAATGTTTAACTAAAGGAATATGCATGCATGCACTTTATAAGTAGATACATGTATAATTTTAATACTTTCACTAAACCTTATCAAATAGTAGTTGAATAAACTAAATAGTGATAAGACTATCCTATACAACGAGAGTTGGAAGCCCTAATAATTATCACTATTGTAACATCACTGTACTTTAGGTTGTCCGTACATCCGTACGAGTGTACTGTTACGACCTGAGATTTTCTAATTAATAATATTGGCATATTATTTGATGATTATCACTGTTGATGGTATACATGATTATAGCACATATTATACGCGTAAACCATGGGAAGTTTAGTTGTAACCCAACTAAACAGAACCAGAGTGTTTATCGCAGTTACATTATTCAGATTATGGATTATTGGTTTGGAATAAGAATGGATTTGGGATGGAACTGGGAGTTTGTTAGAGTCTGGTTACTAAACGTAGTCAAGGACACATGGTCATGGGTTATCGAAATAGCGGTGGGACGGTGTAGGGGAGGTTGCGATCTACCTCTGCATATGCCCTATATATATGCATATTTCGGTCTATCATGGATGTGTCAGTGACTAGGGTTTAGTGGGTTTTGGTTTGGGAAAAAGATAATATTAAAGTTAATAAATAATGGGAATTAATTACGCGAAGTGAGGTTACGAACATTATTTAAACATGAATATTAATTCAGAAATATTAACTTAATAATGTATTCACGTGGGTGACGATTCACACGAATATAATTATTAAGAATAATAATCTGAACCGATATTCCATAAATAGTAAATCAAATCGAAATACGATACGGGCATCGGATTCGCAAAGGTGACGATCTTTACGAATACGTACGCGAGTAATGTGTTCCGACGGGATAAATTAAATAATATCAAACGATATTAATTTAATGAAAAGAAACTTAAAACGTTTATTAGGAATCACAACTTAAATTAAATTCGAATAATCGGTTATTTTAAATAATTAAATTAACGAAACGAAACGGAAATCGTTTTACGAAATAATTTATTTAAAATCATTTTATTCAAAACAAAACCTATTTATTTAAATGTTTACGTGTTAAATATGTTTTACGCTAAAAACCGAACATTTATAATATTATGACGCGATAAAAACGAGACCGAACACACGGGGACAAAACGCGGTATAATAAATAAGAAACCCTTCTTTCTTCTTCATTTAACCTACACCCACTCTCTCTCTAACCTCCATTTTCGTCACCCACATAAGACCTCCACTTCTCTCTAGCTTTTCTTCTTCATTTCTCAACGAAACTCGAGATTCTTGGCCCTAAACGACCACAAGACCGAGGGGAACGAAGAAGTACAAGAAAATCTCACATTCACGCACTGGATCGAGGTAAATCTGAGGTTTTAATTTCGGGTTTTGTTACAAATAACGAATCCTTAGCTTCTTGATGTTATAATCGAGTTAAGATCTTGTAAAACATTTAAACGAGTTATCAGTAACAGCATGGAAGTCATGAATAGCTTTGAGGCCGTAGGAGATGATGATGGCTGAATCGTGAGCATACAGGTTCGTCACCCAGGGTTTCCATGGCCGAACCTTATGGGACTCGCGAACCTATGGGTTGCAGTGGGTCACGAACCAACAGGGACGAACCCTAAGCAGCCTCAACCCACGAACCAAAGCCGAACCTTTCCTTGCTCAGCCACGATCAAGCCCACGAACCTTCTGTTGAAAGCGACCGAGATTAGGCCGAACCATCATGATGACTCAGCCGAACCCTAGGGTGGCGAACCCTAGGGACCCCGAACCTTTTTACGTTGATGGACCCACGAACCCTCTCCATTTCGTTTTAGCCGAACCCTCACCTTAGTGGGCCGAACCTAGGGCAGCCATGAAATAGGTTCGCTGCCCTTAGGGGGGAAACGAGGTCTAAATTCGTCTAACAAATGGGATTAAGGACTAACAGGAGATATAACTAAGTAGGTATACATATACATACGTATATGTATAACCATGCATGCATGAGGATTTCTTGATTACCACCTTTCTTTAATAATACCAACATTTAAGTTACGAGATGTTACAATGTGAATGTTTCTGAAAATAACTTAAGTGTAATCTTTTAAACCATAAAGTTGATTTTGATAACTTGATATAGGTGGTTAAGAGAATTAATTGTGCATGCATGAATACAAAAGTGTACTTAAGGTATAAGGGTGATACCTTTAGGAGTTGTGAACTTTTGTATTGTAAATTAAAGGCCCTCATATATTGAGCAATTGAAGCTTACAAGTTTAAAACACAATTGTAGGTTAAATATTCATAAACCCTAGAAGTCATTAGTTAACTTAGAAACTAATAAAACTAAGTTAATAAGGTACCTATGGGTTTAAAGTAAATCACGATGAACATTCAATACTAATAGGACGCATAAACTTATAAACACGATCACATCTTAAATTTTCAGATCTTTGAGTTGACTTGAGTGATATACGCGAGCGCGCATAATACGAGAACACAATCCTAAGGACTTCAGGTGAGTTCTCATAACCTCCCTTTCTTTAAACTGTTTTGTTATAAAAACTCAGAGGTGAAACATGTATACCAAATTTAATATTATTTTGATAACTCAAGGTTAATACCTGTTTATCAATATGATATTCACATTTAAAATTATCATTATTATTGGATTATCTCTTATTATCTTATACCCATGTAAACATTGTTATTGACCTTGGTCAATAACAAAGTTTACAAGTATTGTCACAAATCCCGAGAATCATCGCTCTTAACTTTGGTTAATTGCTTTGACATCGTGTATTGTCACGTGGATTATTTCCACTCTGTGAATCATTGCCTTTGACTTCGGTTAATTGCTTTGACTTCACGTATTGTCACGTGGTTAGCGACCACCCCATGAATTATGTTTTAACTTATGTTAATTACATAATGATCAGGTATAGTCACGAACATTAATTGAGAATATTGATGCTGAGAATGGTTTATTGGTTGTGGTTTGATTATCTATTATTGACTATGATTATTTATGATTGATTATGACTGATTGGTTATGTGGTTATATGTTTGTGTATGTGTTTGGTTGTTGTGTTTGGGAATTTGGTGGATTATCTCATACAGGTATTACTATTGTGGATTTCTCAGAAAATCATAAGTACTTATACGCTTTTTATCTAAACTTTTACATTCATTTTTATAAAAACCTTTTAAGTATAAAACTTATGATGACTCACCAACTACTTTGTAGTTGACACTTGATTTCTTACACGTTTCAGGTGATGGAGACAAGTAGGATGAAGAGGGTGATCTCTTCTATTTTGGACATCATCATATAGGATCTTGGACTTAGCTAATTAACTAAAATTCTGGCGATTAGAGTTTAGTTAGTTTAGCTAATTCTTTTATGTAATTGATGTATTTAATTCATGATGAACATGATTTTGTGTAATTATCTTGGTTGATTGATTGATATATGATGATTGGATTTAGATGCCCACGAGCTTTTGAACAATCTACACATCCCTCGTGGCATCCCGACGTTTCCGCCATCGGTCGGGGTGTTACAACTATGACTTAGGTAATAAACCTAAGTAACTCATACATCTAATGATTTAAGATACACACTTATGGTCATTTAATTGAATTAAGACACGTATACTTATGAACACGAACATACGCTAATTACAGATTGTTGAGTTGCTTTTGAGTTTACATACGCGAGCGCGCATTCTACACAAACACTGATTCTAAGGACTCAGGTGAGTTCTCATAACCTCCCTTTAATTCATTTTGATTTTAAACTGGGAGGTGGAACATGTATACCAGATTTTCATACTATCTTAATATCACATGGATGACACTTGTTTATTTGTATGATACTCATATTTATGGATTATCATACTCCATGAGTTGTTGCTATTGATTTCGGTCATTCGCAATGACTGCATGTATTGTCACTATTCCGTGGATCGTTGTGGTTGACCTCGGTCATCCGCAATGATTGCATGTATTGTCATGTGGATTTGCCACAACTCCGTGAGTCGTTGTCATTGACTTTGGTCATTTACAATGATACATGTATTGTCACTTATAATATTTGAGAATATTGATGATTTAGATTGGTTGTAGGTTTATGTGATTGATTACCTATGATTATTTGAAATATGTGATTTTGTGTTTGTGATTGTGTGTTGGATTATTTCGTAGGTGTTCATGTGGATTTTCTCAGAAAACTATAAACTTTCTTAAACTTTTGTAAACATTTTGAAATATAAAACATATGATTACTCACCAACTACTTCGTAGTTGACACTTGATTTTTACATGTTTCAGGAAACGAAGACAAGTAAGTAGGGCAGGATAACTCTACATTCTTTTGGAACATCATCACGTAGGATCTTGGACTTAGCTAAATAATTGAAATTCTGATGACTAGAATTTAGTTAGATAGCTAAATCTTTTGTGTAACTGATGTAACTAATTCATGATGAACATGATTTTTGTGTAATTAATTTGGTTGATTAATTGATATGTGATGATTTAAATTAGATGCCCACGAGCTTATGAACAATCAACACATCCCTCGTGGCATCCCGACGTTTCCGCCATCGGTCGGGGTGTTACACTATTGCCTCCTATGTCATACTTATATGTTCAATACAAGTGTTGACCATAATTAGTCAAATTACACCAATTTGACACCCTTTCATCAATTATATTTAGATACATCCAAATGACCCATTAATCCTAAAACTACACCTTTTATGATTATAACAACTAGTTCACTTCACCCACCCCCCCCCCCTTTAAAGGTGCTTTTAACAAAAATTCAAATTGTAGACATATCATCAAGCAACTTGGGTGCAAGAAATTCTCCTGCACAATTCAACTACACCCAAAACCCCATCAATCCTTCATTTATGTTTCTAATCATTGAATTTCACCAACGTCATACAATTTCAAAAGTTAGAAAACATAAACTATCATCTAAGCTATCATCTAACACCCATTTAAAAACCCCTAGTTCATCTTCCTCATGAACATGCAAGAACTCCATTTTCATCATCCACACCAAACTCAATAAGATGATCAAAATGTTGTTCTTAGATGATAATCACTAAGAATAACAACATTAACACCCTTCAAACACCCAATTTCGTATTTCACCATACCCCACTCATACCCCATATAAGATCCACGAAAATTTGCACCAACACGCCCAAAATCACTTACCTAGATGTTGTATGATACAAGAAGAACTCCAATCTGTGATTGCATGTGAGATTAGATCAAAATCCAAGCACCAATTTGAACAAACTTGAAGTTTTTGAGCTTCCTCCTCCTCCCCTTTCTCTTGTTCACGTTTTCAGCAAAAGAAATGGTCTTATGACCAGATTTTGACCAAGTCAACATCTTAACCCACCATTTACAAGTTTCAGCTATTGGCAGCTTTGGTCCCTCTATTACTATTAACTTTAACTAGTTATAACTAACTAAGTTAAATTAGTAAACACCCACCATATAATTGTAGGTAACAATTATTATTAGAACACCCAACAAATAATATTTAAAACATAGTTATACGCCAATTATATTCGTTTTAAAATATTTTCCCAAAATGGGTCGTTACATCCATTAGCCCTATCATCAAAGGAGCCATTCCTGACTTGGCTAATGCAAAAGCTTACCTTAACTCTGTGGAGGAGCAATTCAAAGGGACCTCCAAGGTGCATGCTAGCACCCTAATAATGAAACTGGTGTCTACAAAGTATGACGGGATCAGTGGCATTCGTGAGCATATCATGATGATGAACGACATGGCACGTAAACTTAAGGGATTAGACATGGAGATCAGTGATGGTTTCTTAGTCCATTTCATTATGACTTCTCTTCCTGCATCTTATGAGGCTTTTAAGATCAACTACGACACTCAAAAAGAGAAGTGGTTGATGAACGAGTTGATTGCCATGTGTGTACAAGAGGAAGAGCGTCAGATCTTGAGAAACCTGATGTTGCTTACCTGATGGCTGTTGATTCGAAGAAAAGGAAGAACAATACTCACAAGGATGCTTCTAAGGTCCAAAAATCCAATGCAGGTGCTTCTTCTAGCTCAAACAATTCCAATGGCAAGCCCTACTGCAGGTTCTGCCGAAAGGTAGGACATAAGCAGAAAGATTTCCCTGATTTTAAGGAATGGCTGGTTAAGAGAGGTAATCATCTAAATATGATAATTCAGTCCTTTAATTTAAATGTTCCCACTAACAAATGGTGGTTTGACTCTGGTTCTATGGTTCATGTGACCAATTCTACTCAGGGATTCCTTACGATCCAGAGGCTGGAAAAAAACTAAAGAACACTTAAGTTTGGGGATGGAAAATAACTATCTGTTGCTGCTGTGGGAACCTTAGAATTAATAATGAAAATAGGTCTATGTATTAAACTCTATGATACCTTATATATTCCTGAAATTTCTAGGAATCTTGTATCTGGACCAAAGTTAGACATGGATGGTTTTTATGTTTCTCATGGTAATGGAAGACTTGCTATTAGTTCTAATTCTCAAGTATATGGTATTGGTCTTCTGGATGGTGGTCTCTATAAGTTAGAACTAGATGATGATTTCTCTGGGTCTTTGTTGTCATATAACATTAATGAGAACTCAACAAAGACTAAAAGAAAAAGGAGACTTAGAAACTTCATCCATGTTGTGGCATCAACGTTTAGGCCATATCTCACGGGATTGCTTATCTCGACTCGTGAAGGATGAACTTTTACCTTCTCTTGATTTCAATAACTTTGGAACATGTGTCAAATGCCTTAAAGGAAAAATGACAATGGCAACTAAGAAAGGTGCCACTAGGAGTTCTAATTTATTAGAAATTATTCACACTGACATTAGTGGCCCTTACTCCATTGTTGGAATAACTGGACAAGCTTCTTTTATCACTTTTATTGATTATTATTCTCGTTACATGTACTTGTATCTAATCAAGGACAAATCTGAATCACTTACAACTTTTAAAGATTATAAAACTGAACATGAAAATCAACTAAATCTTAAAATAAAAGTTGGGAGATCAGATAGAGCAGGAGAATATTATGGTAGACATACTGATGTGGGTCAGGCTCCTGGTCCATTTTATGAGTTTTGTGAAGGCTAGGGGATCGTGAACCAATACACCATGCCCGGTAGTCCACAACAAAATGGTGTTGCTGAAAGGAGAAATAGAACCCTAATGAACATGGTGTGCAGTATGTTAGCCAACTCAGAGTTACCCTCATTCCTCTTGACCGAGGCCTTAAAGATAGCAGTTCATATACTCAATAGAGTTCCTTCGAAATATGTCCCTAAAACTCCTTATGAACTTTGGACAAGAAGGAAACCGAGTCTTAGATATGTGAAAGTATGGGGTTGTCTTGCCGAAGCTAAACTCTATAATCCTTTCTTAAAGAAGCTTGACATGAAAACTGTTACATGTTACTTCATCGGGTATCCTGATCACTCAAAGTGTTATAGATTCTATTGTCCTACCCATGTCACTCGAATTGTAGAAACAAAGCATGCTCATTTCCTTGAGGATTCTAAGGTCAGTGGGAGTAGCGAAAATCCTGATTCTGATTTGCAAGAAGTACAAGATGCAGGGGGGAGACACTCGTCAACTAACTTACCTCCGATTACTCCTCTTGTACACCATGCTACTCCAAACTTCACTACACTAACTCTGACACAATCAGGACTTACTACAACTCCAAACATTACCGAGAATGAAGGCAGCACATCTAATCAACATAAACACAATACCAGCCATGTTGAACCCACTAATCAACTCAGAAGGTCATCTAGGCCTAAAGTGCCTACTAACTTTGATGATTATGTACCTACCTAACTGAAGCTGAAATGGATGCCGGAAAGTTCACTGATCCTACCTCTTATCATGAAGCCATTACTGTGATCAGTCTTCTGAATGGAAGAAAGCTAAGCTTGATTTCAAGAAGAAAAACGATGTTTGGGATTTGGTAGAACTACCCAATGGAGTAAAACACGTAGGATGTAAATGGGTGTTCAAAACAAAACTGGATCTGAATGGGAAAATTGAACGCTTCAAAGCAAGGTTGGTTGCAAAAGGTCTCACTCAGAAAGAGGGAATTGACTATCAAGAGACCTTCTCTCCTGTCTCTCGAAAGGATTCCTTAAGGATCGTGATGGCCCTCGTAGCTCATTTTAATTTAGAGCTACATCAGATGGATGTCAAAACTGTTTTCCTAAACGACGACTTGTGTGAAGACGTGTTCATGAAACAACCTGAGGGCTTCATTCCTGAAGGTCAAGAGCATTTAGTCTGCAATCTAAAGAAATCCATTTACGGGTTGAAGCAAGCCTCACGTCAATGGTATCTAAAGTTTGATGAAGTGATGAAGAAGCAAAGTTTCCTAAAGAATCAAGTGGATCAATGCACCTACCTCAAGATGAGTGGGAGCAACTTTACTATACTTGTCATTTATGTGGATGACATTCTTCTGGAAAGTAATAGCTTAGATATGTTGCATGACTCGAAGTGCTTACTTTCACATAATTTCGACATGGAGGATCTCGGATAGGTCTCTTACGTTATTGGCATCGAAATTCACCAAGATAGGGTCAATGGAATTTTGGGTTTATCTCAGAAGGCTTACATTGAACGGGTCCTCACACATTGCAACATGCACAATTGCTCTCCCTTTGTAGCTCCAGTAATTAAAGGATATGTCTTCGGTTCATTTCAGTGTCCGAAAACTAAGGCTGAAAAGGAGAAAATGAGAATGATACCTTATGCATCAGTAGTTGGGAGCCTTATGTATGCTCAAGTCTGTACTCGTCCTAATATCGCTTACATTGCTAGAATGCTTGGTCGTTATCAAACTAATCCTGGCCTTGATCACTGCGAAGCAGCTAATAACGTACTTCGATATCTTCAAGGGTCAAAAGAATTCAAGTGTAACATCCGGCCCCGTCTACCACCAATATTGTTCGCTTTGCCCACTTGGAGCTCACGGTTTTGCCTTCGGTTGCCCGGGTGAAAACTTCCTAAGGAGGTCACCCATCCCTAGATTGCTGCAACCCGAGCATGCTTAACTGTGGAATTTTCATATGCTCCACAGCCAGCTAAGCCGAAAACACGTTGGTGATGTTAGAGGTTGATCATTACTTATGAGCCAAGAATCTCTCCTGTTCACGGCCGATGTGGGATTTGCCTAGGACGTTACATACACCCCCCCTTAGGAACTCATCGTCCTCGATGAGTTTTGCCCCACCATCCCGTGTAGAACAGGAGTGTCTCTGATACCATTGTGTAACGTTTGGCCCCGTCAACCACCAATATTGTCCGCTTTGCCCACTCGGAGCTCACGGTTTTGCCTTCAGTTGCCCGGGTGAAAACTTCCCAGGGAGGTCACCCATCCCTGGATTGCTGCAACCCGAGCACGCTTAACTGTGGAGTTTTCATGTTCTTCACAGCTAGCTAAGCCGAAAACGCGTTGGTGATGTTAGAGGTGGATCATTACTTACGAGCCAGGAATCTCTCCTGTTCACGGCTGATGTGGGATTTGCCTAGGATGTTATATCAAGCTGACTTATAGAAGAAGTGATAATTTAGAAGTGGTTGATTACTCTGATTCTGAATTTGCTAAATGCAAAGATGACAAGAAATCCACTTCGGGGTACATCTTTATGTTAGTAGGCGGACCGATCTCATGGAAGAGTCATAAGCAGCAACTGACAACAACCTCAACTATGATGGCTGAATATGTTGCAGTATACAATGCAACCTGTCATGGAATGCTATTGAGAAACCTTATTGTTGGACTCAAAATCGTTAACTCTATCTCTAGACCATTGAAGCTTTACTGTGATAACTCCACAGTCGTTAACTTCTCAAACAGTAACAGTTCGACCGGTGCTGGTTTATATCTTGATACAAAGTACTTGTTCGTTCGTGAGCGAGTTGAGGAAAATAATCTTTGTTTTGAGTATATAAGTACTAAAGTTATGCTTGAGGATCCGATGAGTAAAGGTCTCCCTCCTAAGATATTCGAAGAACATGTTTCGAAGATGGGCTTATGTAAAGACCTTATTGCATAATGTACTTACTTATGATTAATAGAATTTTCTCACTTATTTGATTTGTGTGTCTCTGAATATATGTTTATGCATGCCTAATGACATATAGACATTAATAACACAAATCATTCGTTAAAGGGCTTACTTGTTGATTGATCCTAACTTAAGTTTTAAATTTGTATTGTGGTATGATTAATGGGGGTCTTGAATTGAAGAACTGATTCAATGACTGTATTTCTCTACTATGATTACAATTTAGAACTAAAATGTAGAGCCCACTACACGATGAAGACTGACAAAGTCAACCCGGAAGAGTCAACGCTCAGTTTTTGGTTAATTTCGTGTACAGCACTTCGAGTACACGAAGTGTTCGCGTACTCGAACTTTTGTATTAGATTTCGTGTACTCCTAGGCCTAGTATAAATAGACGTATTTTGTACAGGTTTAGGTTGGAATCCCGAGGCATTTGCTCTCTAGACGTATTGAGGCACTTGTACTCGAAATTTTCACTATTTATAAAAGTTTGCATTTTTCTTATTGCTTTCTCGATTCTAACTTGGATTCCGCACTCGTTAGAGATCATTGATGATGATTATGAAGATAAAGTTTGGTTCTTGATCCGTTTTGAGACCTACAAGTGGTATCAGAGCATTAAGGCTCTTTTCATCATCAAGGTAAGAACTTTTTGAAGCAAGACTACTACTTTATCATTCTTCTCTACTCCTACTAGCTGCTCTATAAATTTGGAACTCCAAATCTTAAGAAATATTTTTATAAAATTTTTCTTAAGTATTTTCGAGTTCAAAATTTTCGAGTTCTGCTATTTCGAGTATAGATAGAGTGTTCGAAGAATAGCTGCAGTTTGAGTACAAGTGAAGTTCTACTACAGGGGATTTTCGAGTACGCAAGGATTTCGAGTACAGGGAATTTTCGAATACAGACTGACTTTCGTGTACTTATTGGTTTCGAGTACACCCAGAATTTCGAGTATAGATTTGTATGTTTGACTTCGAGTAGTTCTATTGATCTGCATCTACGGTGAGCTACAGGGAATTCGTGTACTGACTTAGAAAATTTCCTGATTCATCATGGCTTCAAAGAATCTGACAAATTTGTCCAACTTACTCAATTTGGACAATGAAATCGGCACCGGAACAAAGCCGCCAAGGCTCGTGTCAGGAGATAACTTCCAAGACTGGAAATTCAGATTTCAGTCGTTCATCAAGTATACTGATCCTAAGCTTTGGAGATCTATTGAAGAGGGTCCCTTTGTGCCCTCATACCAGAGTGAGATTAATGGTCCTCTCGTTGCTAAGGATCTTGAGTTATACACAGACAATGACATCCTTATGATGGAAAAGGATGAAAAGGCATACTCATCAATCACAATGGCCCTATCAACTGAAGTAGCTCATGGGTTTAAAGAACACAAGACTGCAAAGGAACTATGGAATGCCTTGATTGAACAGTTTGAAGGAAATGAAGACATGCGAGAGAGTCGCAAGGATATGTTGAGACAAAGGTTCAACATGTTTAATCACATCAAGGGAGAGTCCCTTGAAGCACAGCTTAACAGATTCACCCATTTGTTGACTGAAATGACAAGCTCTAGGATTGTGATGACTAAGGGAGAAGTGAACAAGAAGCTTTTGAACTCTCTACCTTATACTTGGAACTCAAACTGCACAACAATCAAAAGAACAAAAGATATGTACAAGACATCTCTGAGTGAGCTGATCTAAATCATCAACTCCTATGATATGGATGATAAGCAGAGAGCACTGAATCATGCCAGCTTAATGGGCATTGCACCTGTATCTGAAAACTCTGCTCTTTTGTCAGCAATCAATCTTCAATCATCAGGGATGCAGCACTATCAGCCTTCTTCATCTCAGTCAATTCCTTTTGAGACTGCATTCCTATCATCTGGACAAACCGGATCAGTGCCTAAAGTCAATCCAGAAAGTGAAGAGAATCTGCTGCTATTTAAGGGTTTCATGAACAGCTACAATGCTTTCATAGCAGGAGAATTGGCACCTTCCAATTTCACTCAAGACAATCTAGAGCAGATCAATCCAGCTGATGTTGAAGAAATGGATATCTCATGGCAGATGGCAATGGCAGTGTTTAGAGCAAAGAAGTTCATCAAGCAATATGGAAGAAACAGCTTTGGAAACAATCCAGGAAAGAAGCTTGGTTTTGACAAGTCAAAGTTGCGATGTTACAACTGTGACCAACCGGGTCACTTTGCCAGAGAATGTAAGCAGCCAAAGGTGGCTAAAGAAGGAGAAAAGAAGCCTGAAGAGAAATCAGGGACTGCAGCTGCGGGAGGAAGTGCTAGCACGTCTAAAGCATTGGTGACTCAGGAGACTGACTCCTATGATTGGAGTGATCTGGTGCAGGAACTGGAACTAACTCTGAGTCACGCCTTCATGGCAGAAGTGGATGACAAGCAAAAGGAGGTAACTGAAAATCTTTGCTCTACCTCATGCATTGATAAAGTATTTAAGTACAGATCACACAATGAATCATTAATCAAAGAAGTAACTAAACTCAAATACTTTAACTAAGAATTTCTTAAAAACGAGGGTATTTTTAAAAGAAAACTTGAAGCCGAGGCTCGGGATGTGGCAAGGCTAAAGGAACTTTTGAGTGACAAAGAGTCCAACTATCGAGATGCTCGACGCAAAATCGATGAACTCACTTTAGAGTTGGACCAAGTCAAAACTCAGCTTTCTAAAACTTCAGTAAAATGTGAAAAATTTGACTATTCAAGCAAAGTTTTAGAAAACATGACAACCATGCAGTATCGGGAAAAGAGGGGCAAGGGTATTGGGTATAATGAATGTGCACCACCTTTTAATCACAATTACTCTGTTATGCCCAAAATCAACACATCTGTTGATGATCTGTTGACCCAGTCTGATCGAAGGTTTGAGTTCAGTACTGGTTCTGACAAACCTGTTTCTCTGACAGCAGATCCCATTGAGACCAGTCCCAATATTTCTAATAATTCTAAGATATGTGCAGATAGTTTAAGCAAAGCAGGTGTGAAAGGGAAGACTGAAGAAAGAAGTGCTGAGAAGAGCACAGATTGTTCAA
Organism: Mikania micrantha; assembly: GCA_009363875.1. Classification (NCBI taxonomy): domain Eukaryota; kingdom Viridiplantae; phylum Streptophyta; class Magnoliopsida; order Asterales; family Asteraceae; genus Mikania; species Mikania micrantha. The sequence continues at coordinate 1,645,438 of CM018690.1, read as the reverse complement.
CATCTTTTGGAACATCATCTTTTAGTTCAAAATCTAATTTTGTTAGAAAAGTTGATCAATTTATAACAAATGAGATGTCTAAAAGCCTTAAGTCAACTTTTGTTAAAAGGGATGTTATTTTGGAAACAACATCTTCTCGTTTACATCATGAGTTCAAGGGTCATTTCACAGTTACCAAAGAGGAGGGTTCACAGTTAAATCCTAACTGTAAACCTTATGTTCCAACTGGGTCCTTGGAACAAGTTTCCTCAAACTTATCCTCTGGTCAAAGTAACTGTGACGTAAAGCCGTTTGACCAAATTGAATTTCATCAGAAAGTCTGCTATTATGCATGTGGGAAACCAGGCCACATTGCTAGACACTGTCTGCACTGACCTACTGAATTCTTCTATGGGAAGAATCAGAAGGTCACCCCTAAGGCTAAACTGGTTAACAAACATGTGAGGACCATACCATCCTCCAAGCCTAAGGCAACCTCTCAAAAGAGGACTCAGACTAAGACTCCTTCCACTGCAAAAAGACATAAGAAATCAAACAAAACTCAATCTGGTTTTCATAAGCAAACACCAAGGATTTTTAAAACTAAGATAAAACAAGTTAACCAGGGCAGTGGAAGCATGACAAAATATATTGAACACAAATCAGACAGACCCAAGAACAGACTCAAACCCAAAGACAAAGTCTATTCTATTTCAAAAGTGCCTAAATCTGTTATGGTTTGGGTACCGGTTTCTCATTAGTTGAGTGTATATGATGCAGGGGCAGCCAAGCAAGCTTAAACACGTTTGGTATGTAGACAGTGGCTGTTCCCTGCATATGACTGGGGATTTTTCTCAGTTGCATGAAGTTACACCACTCAATGGAGGCTATGTATCATTTGCGGGAGACAAGGGAGGAAGGATAAGCATGAAGGGCACGGTCACAAATGGAACTCTCAGTTTTGAAGACGTGTACTATGTTGAAGAGCTCAATCACAGTCTTTTGAGTGTTTCTCAAATCTGTGACAAGAGTTTTTCCACACACTTCACAAACAAGGAGTGTCTTATTCTAAAACCTGGCTTTGTAGTGCCTGAGAAGTGGATTCTGATGAGAACTCCAAGGATAAACAATGCCTATATCATCAATATGAACTCGTATTCATTCACAGAGAACACTTGCTTGTTCTCAAAGGCATCGGAGCATGATTGTCTGTTATGGCATCGGAGATTGGGTCACGTAAATCTGAAGAATCTAAACAGATTAGCCAAGGGAGATCACGTTATTGGCTTGCCTTCTAAAGACTTCTCCAACATTGAGAAGTGCATCGCATGTGCCAAGGGGAAGCAACACAAGAGACCCCACAAGCCTAAACTTTTCAATTCTATCTCTTCAGTTCTTCAACTTCTTCATATGGATCTCTTTGGACCAGTCAACGTAATGAGTATCGGGAAAAAGTCATATTGTCTTGTTGTGACAGATGATTACTCCAGATTCACTAGGGTGTTCTTTCTGGCTAAAAAGGACGAAACACCAGAGATTCTGAAGAAGTTTATTACCTTGATTGAAAATCAGAAGAATCTAAAGGTCAAGGTGATAAGAACTGATAATGGCACTGAATTTAGAAATCAAACTCTTATAGATTTCCGCGATGAGAAGGGTATTGCTAGGCAATACAGTGCAGCCAGAACACCACAACAAAATGGAGATGCTGAAAGGAGAAACAGAACACTTATAGAAGCTGCACGAACAATGTTGTCAGAGTCAAAGCTGCCAATCTTCTTCTGGGCTGAAGCAGTTAACACCGCGTGCTATGTTCAAAATAGAGCACTCCTGAACAAGCGTCATCAGAAAACTCCCTACGAGATTCTCTTCAACCAGAAGCCCAAAGTTGGACACTTCAAGTCATTCGGATGTCCTTGCACTCTTCTTCATATAGAGCCTAACCATAAGTTTGATGATAAGGCAGATGAGTGTTACTTCGTGGGCTATTCGTCTGAAAAGGCAGCATACAGAGTTTATAACAAGAAAACTCGGATGATTGTAGAATCATACTACATTGATTGGCAAGAAATGAACTCTACTGATGCCGATCTGGTCCAAACTGGCTGTTTGAGTATGACTCCACCTTTAGGCCCTTCAGCACTACATCCGAGAACGCAGGAGCATCTGAGCAAGCTGATGATTTTTACAAGGGTGATGACGTGGACTATAGGGTTGACTATTTTCCTTGTGATCCTAGTCTCTTGACAGTTGACCCTCCAGGCTTGTACAATCGTGCCCCTCCAGCTCAGCCAACCCCAATTCATGAAATTCTTCCATCAGAACCAGACACTTCTCAGTCCGTTCAACTTCTTCCCGAAACTGATCAAGCCTCATCTTCTTCCCACCAGACTTTTGATAATCCACTATTCTCAGATAGTATACCTGAGGAACACTGTGTGGATCATGGAGCAGAAGCAAGTGAAACTGCTCCTATTGACAACATTTCTTCTTCAAGTGAAGATCAAGTTAACAACATCAGCAACTTGCTAGACAATCTAGCAGTGCAAGAAGTGCCAACACTTGGTGTAAACAAGAATCATCCAGTTGAGAATATTATTGGACCTCTCTCAGAAGGAGTTCTCACTCGAAGCAGATCCACTGTAGCTTAGAACGTGCTGCCTGAAGAGACAATTACTCGCAGTCAATCAGGTCCTATTAATTCTTGTTTATATTCTTGTTTTATTTCGCAGGTTGAACCCAAGAATGTCAAAATGGCTCTCAAAGATTCCAGCTGGGTTGAGGCTATGCAGGAAGAGCTGATGCAGTTCCAGAAGCTTAAACTATGGAATCTGGTTCCTCTGCCAAAAGGGAAACCGCCTATCGGAACCAGATGGGTTTTCATAAAACAAAAGAGATGACTCAGGAGTCATTATCAGAAACAAGGCCCGACTGGTTGTTCAAGGCTTCCATCAACAGGAAGGAATCGATTATGAGGAAGTCTTTGCACCAGTTGCAAGACTTGAGGCAATACGGATTTTCTTGGCTTATGCTTCATACATGAACTTCACGGTATATCAGATCGATGTGAAAACTGCCTTTTTGTATGGGAAAGTTAAAGAAGAAATCTATGTCTGCCAACCTCCAGGCTTTGAAGATTCCCAGTTTCCTGATCATGTATACAAGTTAGATAAAGCTCTCTATGGTCTTCATCAAGCCCCGCGAGCGTGGTATGCTACACTTACGGATCACCTGCTTGCAAATGGATATACCCGTGGAGCCATTGATCAGACTTTGTTCGTTCGCAAGGATAAGGATAATTTAATTCTCGTCCAAATCTATGTGGATGACATTATATTCGGCTCCACAAGCTCAGCGTTGTGCAAAGAATTTGAGGGGGTAATGAAGAAGAAGTTTGAGATGAGCGCGATGGGAGAAATGACCTTCTTTCTAGGTCTGCAGGTGAAGCAAGATTCTAAGGGTGTGCTGATTCACCAAGGAAAATACGTCACGGACATTTTGAACAAGTTCAAAATGATGGAGTCAAAACCGGCATCCACTTCCATGGCTGCTCGTCCTATCTTGACTTCGGATTCGGAAGGTGAAGATGTTGATCAACACCTCTATCGCTCGATGATTGGTTCTCTGATGTATCTGACTGCTAGTCGTCCAGACATTATGTTCTCAGTATGTCAGTGTGCCAGATATCAGGCAAATCCGAAGGCATCTCACCTTATAGCTGTCAAGAGAATCTTTCGGTACCTAGTCGGGAAGCCTAAACTCGGTCTTTGGTACCCAAAGAACTCTAAGTTTCGATTATTTGCATACTCAGACAGTGACTTTGGTGGATGTAACCTGGATAGGAAGTCAACCACTGGTGGGTGTCAGTACCTGGGAGATTGCCTTGTCTCATGGCAATGCAAGAAGCAAACAACCGTATCCACATCCACTGCAGAAGCCGAATATGTTGCTGCTTCCAGTTGCTGCTCTCAGGTTATCTGGATGCAACAACAACTCCTCGATTACGGTTTGAACTTTCTTGACTCTCCTATTTATTGTGACAATGAAGCAGCCTTACAGATCGTCAAAAATCCGGTACCACACTCCAAAACTAAACATATTGACATCCGGATTCACTTCATCCATGACTGTTTCGAACGGAAACTAATTCATCTTGAAAAGGTCCACACAGATGACAATCTAGCGGATCTTTTCACAAAACCGTTCGACACTGCTCGCTTTCATCACTTGCTTGCCTCTCTCAAACTAATAAGCTTCAATTAAAAGCATTTTTTTGTAAATACATCAAAATTTGTGTCCTAATCTGTTCACAAATTTAGGGGGGGAAATTTACAAAACAACAAAAAGATTTTTCGTTCTTTGAGTCAAAATTTACAAAAAAAAAACAAAAAGATTTTTCGTTCTTTGAGCCAATATTTACAAAACAACAAAAAGATTTTTCGTTCTTTGAGTCAAAATTTACAAAAAAAAAAAACAACAAAAAGATTTTTCGTTCTTTGAGCCAATATTTACAAAACAACAAAAAGATTTTCGGTCTTTGAGTCAGTCTAAGATGATCTACAAGTTTAGGGGGAGTTAAGTTTTCAAACCCTAAGAAAAGAAGATTCTGCCTCTTGTTATTCAAAGAAAATTACAAAAATATTTTATCTTTTCAAAGTTTAAGAAAATACAAAAAGAGTTTATTTGAACAAGCAAAGTAAATCGATCAAATTGGGAAGTGAAATAATCTCTAAGGATCAAAATTTCACTATCTTAATAAGATTTCTAAAAGAATAACAACCTTGAATATCTATTCTATACTAAGAAGTTGAAATAAGTTTTTCAAAACTTAAATAATCAGACTTGATCAAAATTAAAATACATATAAATAGATAAATAAGTGTGAGATTGTGATCATTAGATAACTAGAAATATGTGACAACTATTTAACTTCTTGTTTAAATCCTTGAATCAAAACGAGCTTGTGTTTCAATAAACTTGAAATTGTGTTTTGAAAAACTCGGGTATTTCCTATGTTTTGTGCAAACAAAGAGCGGGAAATACCTACTGAAGCATCCTATGTTTTGCGTAAGCAAAGAACTGGATGTGTGACGTTAAGACCAATGTGTCTGCAGATCAGAAAAATAAAAAGATGCCAATGAGCACAAGATGATAGAACCCCTTTTTGTTCTTGATTCTAACCTAATAAATCTGTTTTATTTCTTTTCTCATCTTAAAACTCTGTCAAAATAATTGGAAGTTCGTTAAAAACACAATCAAAGTTTGAAACAAAGGATTTAACAAGACTGATAGGTTGCATATTAATCTAGTCTTACAATCTAATTGTTCACAAATTTCCCAGAAGATATTTTCAGAAAAACTTGATCATATAACTGATTTTTTTAAGAGATGGAATAACGAGTGGAAATTATTGGTGGGGAATAGCTATTTAAAGGTTATGCTTCATTAAGAAATTAACTAAGATGGTTAAAATTTTGATAACAGATTTGATCCCAAAACAATTTGACCCAACTAAACTTAAACTTGTCCAAAGTTTATTTTATTTTAACAGTTGGAATTTTAAGTCGAAAATAGATCAAGTGTGCGTACTCGAAATTGAGTACACGAAATAGTGTATTCGAAATGACCCTATAAATAGCCCAACCATATTAAATTTCGAGTACCATTATTTCGAGTACACGTTTTCATACTTCGAGTACGGAATTTCTTTCTCTGAGGCGATCTCGACTTCTAGACCCGATCTCAAAATTCTACTCCGGCTATCCTTTAGATCATCATTAGGCGACCTTAGGTATAGAGTTTTATCAAATTTTGACCGCGGATTCGAAAGTTATGATCAAAAGTAATTTTCGAGTACGCGATTTTCGTATACATGAAGTCTTTTGATAAATTGATCTTGAAATGCTTGAAATTGAAAGGCAATATTTGGATATTGTGAGCGCCTATGATTTCCGAGTATTTCAAACTAGATTAGAGATTCTAAGGAGTAAGCATGATGAAGTTTTGAAGGTTTATGTTGTATTCGAAATCCAAACTTCGTGTACAGAATAATTTTCGAATACAGATAAAACTTCGTGTACAAGATAGACTTCGTGTACAGGATGTTTTTCGTGTACAGGATTCACTTCGTGTACAGGATTCACTTCGTGTACAGAATGTTCTTCGTGTACTGTTTGTGCTTCGTGTACAGTCGTTCATTTCGTGTACAATTGTTAGTTCGAGAACGACTTGCTCCATACTTAGAAAATTTTTCAGAAAATTGATTTTTCTTAATCTTGAACTAACTTAATCAGTTTCTTTTTCAGATGGCTGACCTACGTTTCGTACCAGATCATAACATGTCAGCATATCTTGGAGATCCACCAGAGAGACATTCAGAGTTCAAAAGCTTAGTCGATGGTCTGATTATCTCCCCGGTTAACTACGCTATCATGGAGCATCCTACTATTGTTTCTGATTACATTGAGGGTTTCTGGAGCACTGTTACTGAGCATACAGATAGCAGTGGAAATGTTAGCATCATTGGGAAGATCCAGGGCAAGCCAATTATCATTACAGAGCAGATTCTACGAGAGTGTCTTCAATTCGGAGACAAGGATACAGATCCTATTGAGTTAGATCAAGATCTGGTCAACCGTACAGTCTTTCAGATGGGATATGAGGGTGCCTACCCTCCCACAGAGAAGAAACTTCTTCATCCCTACTGGAGATACCTGGCTCATGTCGTCACACAATGTTTGTCCGGAAGAAAAGGCGGTTATGATGTGCTGAATCAGACATTAAGCTCGTGTTTGACAGCATTAGCTCTAGGAATGGACTTCAACTACTCGAGGATGATATTTCTTGACATGTATGCCAACATCAAGGGAAGGAGAAAGGAAAGGTTTCTGGCATTCCCTCGCTTCCTACAGATCATCATCAACAAACGGCATCATGATCTAGTTCCCACAATAGGCACTCTGGGAATCAAGAGGATGCGCGATGACATTTTCGGATACATGAAGATGAACAAGCGCAGGAAAAAGCAGTACATCAGTCAAAGGCCCCTGATTAAGTTTGGAAGATTTGTGGGAGAAGGTGCAGATGAAGACATGCCTGGAACCCCAGTGGCTATAGTGGCCGAGGAGCATGATGTCCAAGCTACAAGTTCAAGTGCAAAAGCTGGTAAAGCAGCAGAGGATGCTACTTATGAGTCTTCTTCTTCTTCTTCGAGCGAAGACTTTGTTCCTGAAAAGCCACCTCCCACCAGACAGGAACGAGAAGAAGCACAGGATGCAGATTACACTCCAACTCCTGAGTCGTCACCGAAGAAGAAGAGACAAAAGACAATGGCCAAGAAAAGCAAAGATCCCCGACTTCAAAAGATGTTCTCAAGCCTATCCTTCTCATCTGCTGCTTCTATCATATCACAGTCACTTACTCAACCACAACCACCTCCATCTACTCAACCACAACCAAAGCCACCTACTCAACCACAACCACCTCCGCCTACACAACCACCTCCATCCACACAACCCAAGAAACCCACACAACCTAAGCCACCTACAAAACCCAAGCCACCTAAACCTGCAGCCAAACCATTACAGGCACCCACACAACCACCACCACCTACAAAACCACAACCACCTCCACCTACTCAACCACAACCACCTCCGCTTACACAGTCCAAACCATCCATACTTCCCAAACCACCTACTCAGCCAGCCAAACCCAAGTTAGTCATCAAAATCCCAGCCAGATCCACAACTCCATCTTCTACTACCTCCATCCCTCACACCGAAACTCCACCATCTCCAACTTGCTCGAGCGGTGACAAAGGAAAATCTCCTTTGCACGCTGATTCACCTTACGAGCCAACACATGTGCCTGTCGATCTCATTGGCTTGAAGGAACAAGTTTTCCGACTTGAGAAGGATTCTGAGCGCAAGGACAGTCTTATCCGAAATCTACAAGAAGGAATGATCAAGATATGTAGCAAGTTAACCAAATATCATGGGCAAATCAGAACACACCGAAAGTATATCAGATTTCTTTCACTAGAGAACCATGAGATGAAGAAGGAGATCAAGAGACTTAAAGGAGAAGAAGTTCCAGAATCAGACAATGATGTCAATGATGATGATGAAAGTGATGACAGTGATGATAGTGACAATGATGATGGTGATGACGAGAAAGAAAAGGATCCGAAGGAAAAGGAGGATGACAAAGATGATAAGGATGATGGTGGAAACGTGAAAGAAGATGATCCATCCGATAAAGGGAATCAAGGACCTCCAGACGACCAAGATCAAGGAGGAGCCACTGGAAATCCATCCTCGTCAGGAAAGTCCACTGGTCTTTATGATGATCTTTTTGGAGATATTCTCGACGATATCTTGTTTGGCGACTGTGTTCAGCCTGATGAAACATCAGGAGCTGGCCTTGATAGCTGGTTTGATGACTTACTAGAGGATTTTGACTTTGAGTGGCCAGGTGAAGAAGTTAAGGATGGACAAGAAAATGTGGTCATAGCCGACGTTGCCAAAGATCCTTATGTAGATTACTTGTATACTCACAAGTATCTTGATTCATATGGCAAAGAGATTCCTCCTCTGGGAACGGTGATCAACAGTTGGTTCGAGAAGCAGAAAGATTGGACACCAGCACCTAAGGAAGTCAAAGATACTTGGCTTGGAGAGATGAACGAGGAGCATCCAGAGCATACCTTTATTTCAGATGACAGAAACCTGTTCGCGGTTCGTAACGATAGGTCCAACGTATGCTGCTGGATGTATGACAAAGTAAGGGACATTTATCTGGTGAAAAGGATGAATGGAAAAGTCAAGTTCTATAAGAAGCCGAGAGATTTTTGCACCATGCCTAAGGTTGATCTGCGAAGCATCAACAACGCCATGTTCTTCAACCCATCAAAAGATAATCAAGCCGATCTGTTTGCAAAGTTTCTGAAGGACCAGTGCGATAAAGACTTTCCAGCAATGAGGACCGCAAAAGGAAGGCGTTTTGAGTCAAAGTGCATTATAGATCCAAAGACAAAGAAATATTGGGTATACTATAAGTATCCTCCACCTCATGTTGAGATAGCAGTTCCAGTATCTCCTAGAGTTCCAGACAATTCATTGGCTAACTTCTTGTCTTGGTACTATGACGATCTTAATCTTGCAGCGGTCATCATCAAGAACAAAGACAATGTTGACGATACCGACATCATTCTCGACCCTATGGATCTCTTGAAGTATGGAAAGGATGACATGATGAAGTTACATGAGTCTCCAATACGAGTGTATTCTGGAAATGATGAGGAAGCCAAACCATTCACTCGTACAGTCGCTTATGCTATCGAGTTGAAACTTTATGCTGGAGCTGGACCACACAATGTCACTCTTCCGATCGGATGACTTCGGCAGTCTAGGGGGAGTTTGTAGAGCCCACTACACGATGAAGACTGACAAAGTCAACCCGGAAGAGTCAACGCTCAGTTTTTGGTTAATTTCGTGTACAGCATTTCGAGTACACGAAGTGTTCGTGTACTCGAACTTTCGTATTAGATTTCGTGTACTCCTAGGCCTAGTATAAATAGACGTATTTTGTACAGGTTTAGGTTGGAATCCCGAGGCATTTGCTCTCTAGACGTATTGAGGCACTTGTACTCGAAATTTTCAGTATTTATAAAAGTTTGCATTTTTCTTATTGCTTTCTCGATTCTAACTTGGATTCCGCACTCGTTAGAGATCATTGATGATGATTATGAAGATAAAGTTTGGTTCTTGATCCGTTTTGAGACCTACATAAAATGAGTATTATCAATCTGCAGACTTATTTAATGCTCATAATAAATAATCGCTTGACCAAGTGGGAGAATGTTAGAATAAATTATATTTAATATGTGGTCCTCATGATTATTTATTTAAATTGATCAATTAATTAAATACCCACCTAGATAGGTAATTATATGATGGACGTAATTACCCTTATTATCCTAATTAGGGTTCCCCTTGGGTGTATATAAGGAAGTAAAGGCTCTCATTATTGACTAATATTAACATCACAACCGAATCCCAAACCCTCTGGATTCAAGAACCTCTCTAGCCTCTCCATCTCATTCCATCCTAACTGTACACCCTAAACGGGAATCCACTCAATCCGGTCAAGACTCTTATCAAGAAACGATATCAGGAATCAACAACACTTTCACTAGATTCATATGTTTCATTTAATCTCATATTTATTATTATGTTTTCGTATATATTCATGTTTATAATTAAAGGAATCGATCAACATGAAATTGAACACATGATCTTCTATTATAAAAGCCATAACCTCTATTAAGTGGGTTAGTCTAGATGAGTTCTCAAAAATTAGTGGTTTTACTACTCAAACGCTTGAGTTAGATACATGACACTAGCCTTACTCAGTTCCCGAGTTTATTATAGGAGAGAAAAGAAAGGAAAGGAAAAGAAAAGAAAAGAAATGAGAGGAAAGGAAAAGAAAATAAGGGAATTCTTTCCTTCCAAATCGGAAGAAAAGAAAAACTAAAAATTTTTGCCTAGTTTTCCTTCCATTTCCCTCCTAAAATAAAACTCGAGAACAAAACATTTGTTATTTTCATTTCTCTTCCTTCGTTAAATGAAATTCGGGAACACAAACAAGTTTATCCTTTCCTTCCAATTATCTTCTTTTATCACCTTAAATGAACTCGAAAAGAGAGAGATAATGTGATGAGCCAAGCCAGTAGGGGTGTTCAAAATAACCAAAAACTGTTATCCGAACCGTATCTGTAGTCGAAATAAACCGAATCGAATTGAAAATCGGTTTTCGGGTCGGTTCTAAACCGTATCTGTATTACGAATTTGGTTTGCGGTTCAGTTTACGGTTCCAGGATTTTTTTGAATTCGGTTTAAACCGTTTAAACCGAATTAGTATTATTTTTTTATTATTTTGAGGATGCCCTACTTGTACCCATAAGAAGATATTGGAATTATGTTATTCTCATTCAGTCATTCACAATCACAAGCGCCGCTCCATACTTCCAAGGTCCAACTTCCAATCTTCCATTTCTTCTCTAGCCCTAATCGACTCACGTTCCATACTTCCCCGTCGACTGCTCCTGCCGCCGGCCGCTCCTGCCGCCGATCTAAAGACCTCAGGACTCAGGTACGCTTGTAACTTGTTTATATAGATTTGGCTGGGTTTTCACAGAGAAATCACATAATACAGAGATGAAGCAACAATAGCTAATCAAGAAGAATCACAGAATCATAGTGATTCATAAAGACCAACGAATCTAACCAAAAACCACTAGAAAACCTCTAAAACAAGAAAGATTGTCCATTATGTGTTGCCACTAGCATTTGGCATCATGTGATTTGTTGTTAGTTTCTTTGCTTTTGGAATTTACATGCTGATTATTATCTTAGGACATGAATCTGTAATTATTTTGAATATCCCGGTGAACAGTCAAACCAAAATTGTTCTTTCATTTTATTATAGCCAACCAACCTTAGGATTTCAAATTGCTTTTAATACTAATGTTAACTGTTGTTTTCCAAAGTAACATCCTTCTAAGTTAATATCAGTTTTGATGGAATGATGTGGTTTTTGTTTTTTGAGGGGTGATAATTTATATTATTGTTATGCCATTAAAGTGGCTATCTTGGGCAAATGGTATGTTGTCCAGCCCATCAAATCTTCTGGTCCATTAGCCCATTAGCTTCATCAACCCAATAGTGTTATGTGTTATGCAGATTGTCCATTATGTGTTGCCAGATTGTCCAAAATTTGTGTGTCACTTATCATTTAATGTGTGTCATTATGTGTTATGCAGATTGTCCAAAATTTGATAATGTCTATGGAAGATGATTCTAATCCAAGTAACTTGAACACGGTTGAATCAAAAAAACAAAGAAAGACTTATACCCCAAGATCAAATGTATGGAAGCATTTCACCAAGTATGTTGATGAACATGGACAACAGAGGTCAAAATGTAATTACTGTAGTGCAAATTATGGTGCTCAATCAAAACATTCTGGTACATCCAATATGCGAAACCATATTTTGGTATGCAAGGGTAATCCTAACAATAGTTCCAATAATCAGTCAAAACTTGCGTTTAGCATAGAAGAGGATGAGGAAACAGGAGATAGTAAAGTTAACTTACAATCATTTAAGTTTGACCAGAAAAAAGGTAGGAGGGCAGTAGCTGAGATGTTGGTTGTTGATGAGTTGCCTTTCAAGTTTGTAGAAAATGAGGGGTTTAGAAGATGTATGCGGATTTGTCAGCCAGCACTTGTCATTCCATCACGATTGGGAAAATGCAAGAAGGCTGGGAGGTTTTCTTGAACATTTTTATGAGCTTACCCTTAGAGTTTCAGGTACTAACTATTTTTTATTATTATATTCTTCTTATTTATATGTTTATTTTTATTAGCTAACATTTTTTTATGTTAATTAAGGAACAAATTGCATTACTTCAAACACATATCTAGACCCCATTAGTTTTATGGATAGTGTTTTGTAACACTGTATGTCAAGCAAAGATGACCAGTTGTCGAATATGGCCATGTCAATGACATTGAAATTTAACAAGTATTGTGGTGATCTCAATAAATTCAACTTACTAGTGTTTATTGCTTCTCTTTTTGATCCGAGGACAAAACTGGCGTATCTTAAGGTCAATCTACGTGGCATGTATGGAAATGAAACTGGGGATAAAGTTGTTCAATTATGTGAAAATGCATTGCTTGAAATATTCAATGATTACAAAAGAATTCACTCGGACGTGCATCGAACAAGGCTTCATCGTCTTCATCAAAGATTGTGAATGAGGACACTTCGAGTACTAAAGGTTTTAGTTTATTTGGCAATGTTGATGATACATTTAAAGCACTTAGGGAGAGAAAGATGGCCGAGGTTCAAAGACAAAAGGCAGAATTGGGTGTGACCGAAGATTTAAAGACTGAGTTGGATAGATATTTGAAAGAGGAGATTGAAGGAGATGATGTTCGGTTTGAGAGTCAGGATTTCACTGTTTTGGGTTGGTGGAGAAAGAGAAGTCCAGCATTTCCTATATTGTCACTTGTTGCACGTGATATTTTAGCCATCCTAATTTCAACAGTCGCTTCTGAATCTACATTTAGCACTGGAGGTAGTGTGTTGGACTCGTTTAGGAGTTCTTTAACTCCTCAAGCTGTTGAAGCTTTAATTTGTTGTCAGGATAGGATTCGTTCAAATAGTGTTGCATCTAATGTGGAAGAAAGCATTGAACATCTTGATAGACTTGAAGCGGGTCATTAACTCATGTTTTATATGTTTCATTAAAATATATGCATTATATTCACAAACTCGACATCTAATAGTATAGTTATATTTTGTTTGCTTGTTTATTGTAGAGATGAGAAAGACACCAATCGAGTAAAGAGTGAAGATAAGCCGGAGAAAATCAAAGTTTTTTGTTTATGTTTTCATGGTGGCATCTAATATTTATGTTTTAGACTGTTGTGTGAACCTTGAACAATTTTTGTATGTTTGGTTTATGTTTGAACTTTGAACTTTGAACTTTTCATGTATGTTAGGATATGCTTATTTAGTTATTTTTATGTTGTTTGAAGTGGTTAACAGAATACGGTTAAAAGCGGTTTGATTCGGGTTGTTCGGTTATTAACCGAATTCAAACCGAATTGAATTCGGTTTAATATGGTTCGGGTTGGCTAATCCAAGATACGGTTCGGTTTTCGGTTGGGGTAAAAAAAATTAAAAAACCGTTTAACCCTAACCGAATAAACCATTTAAACCGTAAACCGAACCGTTGACTACAAGCCAGCTAAAAGTAATCATGTAGTTTGAATGACTTGGGTAATGAAGAGAGAGAATAAGAAAATCGTGTGAAATCGGGTCAAAACCTTTGACTTAACCACCGTTTTCTCACCTTCTTCGCTCCTTTTTATACACCCACATCCACATGAACACCACCAAAAATGCAATCATCCGCCTGGAAATCAAGATTCAGAACCCAACCTCTCGATCAAGCAATCAAAACCCATATGCAATCCCCGATCAATTTTCCCACATGGGTCCTTTTTTTCCCCCTAATCCTCTCAATCTCCACAGTCAATTCCGATCCCCGTGCAACCCCCGCCGGCAACCTCACCTGCGGCAGTGGTCGAGCAACGACGGTGAGCTTCATCCCCACATTCGTACAAGCAATGGAACGACTATCTAGCAATCTCAACAATTCAAACAATAATTTTGCCGTTACAAACGTCACCGATCCCACTTTAGCCCCTTTCTACGCGTTGATCCAATGCCACCGTGATCTTTCACGCACCGATTGTCTTGTTTGCTACGCGGTAAGCCGGACCGCCGTTCCCGGATGTCTTCCCCGGACTTCCGGGCGGATTTTCCTTGATGGGTGTTTCGTTCGTTACGATAACTACAGTTTTTTTCAAGAAGCTGTTGATCCTGCAACTGATGCTAGAAATTGCACTTCTGGTGTGTTGAGGACAAATTGGGATGATTTTGAAGGCGGGCTTGTTGAATTCAATCGAAGTGCTAATGAATTGGTTGAAAATGTTACGAATTTAGCATTGAATAATGGTGGATTTGGTGTTATCGGTTTGAAGGGTGTTTATGGATTGGCTCAGTGTTGGGAGAGTTTGACGAATGATGAGTGTAGGGTTTGTTTAAATAAAGCGAAATCTGAAGCGATTGGGTGTTTGCCGAGTAGAGAAGGAAGGAGTATGATTGCAGGGTGTTATTTGAGGTATTCTACACAGAAGTTTTTCAATAATGTTTCAGCTGCAGATGGGGGTAGTTCGGGTATTTCACTTGTTCTCTTTTTCTGTGTGATTGTTCAATTTTGTGGGTTTTGTTCTGTGAATCAAGATCATTTGATTTCTGAAATATATATATATATATATATATATATATATATACATATATATATATATATAAATAAATGGTTTTACTTTTTCAAGGTTGGGTTTTGTTGTGGGTTGTGTTTTATCATGTGTTCGTTCTGTTATTCAAGATCATCTTATTTCTAAAAATAAAAAATAATAATAAAAATAGAGTTTTACAGAAGGTTGAATTTTTAGATTCTATTATGGGTTTCTGCTCTCTGTGTTTTATTCTTTGAATTAAGATCATCTGATTTCAACAAAAAATAAATAAAATAAAAAAAAAGTTTATGTTAGCAAGGCTGAATCTTTGGTTTCTATTATGGGTTTCTCGAATGCTGGATTGATTTTGTGTATTTTATTTTATTTTGTCGAAATATCAAGTTTTTGATTAGTTTGAAAATTTCCGTTCAATATTTTTGAATTCAACTTTGATCCCAATGCTCGGAAGCTTCTTTTTTAGTTGAATATGTGTTCTGTGATCTCATGTTCATCATGTTGCACTTTTGACTTTATATCCTGTATATACTTACAATTTAACTCTTCAAAAAAGCTGTGAGCTCATGCTTGTTCATCATTTATTAAGTTTGCTTTTTGTAAATCCCTTGGTTTATGAAAAGCTTACTTACCGAAATTCGGCTGGTTTTAGTAACGATTTTGGTTGAGCAGCGGAAAAATTAGAAATGACCTAAGAGTATTTTACCAAATTTTGTGATTTGTTCTAATTAATATATGTTTATTTTTGATTTTTCTTAATCATTTACGAACTTTTTAGTTCAAATCCGCCATTACCTTTTTTTTTCATTGCAAGTTGTGCTCAAGATTGGCCAATTTTCAACTATAATGGCCTTGGTTCCTTGCTTCCTTTTTTGACTTTTTCCAAATTCAAAGGTCAAACATTGTAGCTGTCAAACTCAAAATTGATATGGGTATCTTTGGTTTGTTTAGTAAAAGTTTGTGGCTCACTTGACTCGAAGAAAGATCGTTTATAAACTAGCCAAGCAGCTCGAAGCTCACTTAAATCGAAAAAAAGCTTGTTTCCAAGGCGACTTGGCTTGTTTTGTAATTGAGCAGACCTCAAGCTAGGTTTAGCGGCTCATGGCTCGACCAGCGGGCACGACTCTATTTTATACTACACATATACTCACACACACATAATTACATGTATATATAATTATATATTTTTTTTTTATTTATGCTTTTTTTATTCAAAAGAATTTATAAGGATTATTGTTTTATTAAAAATAAATACTGGTGTTTTTATATATAGCAAAATATGAAAAAAAAAAGGTACAAAGCTAAAAAATAAATAAATAATCAAGCTGGCCTAATACTCTATATGTTTCATTAACTGTGTTATATTAAAGCTCAAGATCATGTATCAAACATTTTTGTTTTATTTTTAGAATTAATCAAGCTTGGCTCGATTTAGTTTTTAGTTCTGAAACTTTTATTAGTATTGCAATACGTTCTCAGTGACGGAGCTTGAAAGCTTTCAAAGTGGGTGGGTGGGTTGGGGGGGGGCAAAAATTACGACAGCCAGAATACATGTTAATTTTTTGAAGGTGGGGGGAACCACTCTTTTTAACTAAAAATAACATTTACGGCCGAAAAATTAACACTACGGACCAAAAAGAGGGGGTGGTCCTCCGCCCCCGCCCCTAAAGAAGCTTCGTCCTTGAGTACATTATGGTTTTAGCATGATTCTCAATTTTTATAATCTAAGCCAACCAACCAATTCCTTGCAAATAATGAGAACTAAAATGTAATCTTTTTTGACACCCAAAAGCCTCTTTTTGGGTCTAATATGGCATTAGGTGGAAATATTATTCTATGAACCTCCATGTGCAAGTTTGTTTCAATTATTGGCCTTAGATCAAGGGTGTTTGTTTTGGTGAACCTACCTAGAAGAATTTCCAAACTTATTTTGTTGACTTTTAAGTCTTCGCCCTTTTCTTTATGCCTATTTTTGTTTGGATGTTTAGTTTTCCAAATAGACACAAAAAAATAATAATAAATAAATAAATAAATAAAATCATAAATTAAAATAAACTAAAATAAACTAAAATCAATCATATTATTTGCATTTCTTTAAATAAAAAATGGTGCTTAGCATTGATAACAATTTAGAATAAATAACATGATGTTCTCGATTGGGAGCCCTGACTTTTTTATGGCTACTTCAAAGTTCTCCCTGTTAATCGTTTTACTGCATCTTAGACTACTCAGTAATGCATAAGGATGCATTTACTACGTCCAGCTTTTTACCCATTCTTCCTACATACATCCTCTTCTCACTTTTTAACTCCAACTCATCCTTCCCACATGCATCTCTCTCTTCCATATCACGAACCCATCCTTCCTACCCTTTCTCCGCACGTCTCCACTTGCGTGTGGGCAACGTGCGTTGGCTGCTTCTTCCTCTCCACTACGTCCGTTGGAGGTGCGGTGGTCCACGTCGGACGTGCGCCGGCTGAGACGTGCGCCGGCTGAGACGTGCGCATTGGATGCGGTCTCAGGAGATATAAATGAAAAGACGTTGATTTACTGTTTCCACAAATAACATATTTTTAATCAGGTGTTCAGTTAAAAAGGGTATAATGGTAATTTTGAATCATTTCAGGGCTTTCTAGTCCAGGAGCCAAAGTAGCTGTTGTCTTGGCTGCAGTTGCATTCCTCATGATCTCATCTTTTGCTGGTTATGCTGCATATATAAGACTATCAAAGATCAGAGAAGGTAAACTTCAATCTTAATTCTCAACTGAAAATAAGAAAAGCACGATATAAATTTTGCTGACCAGAATAACCAAAATCGTGACTTGCTTTATAGAGCGGAAAAACTTGGGCATGCTATCGAATTCGTTTAACAAGTCGGGATTGAAATACAAATACGAAACACTTGAGAAAGCAACAAATTACTTTGATCTTTCAAACAAGTTGGGCCAAGGGGGAGCGGGCTCAGTCTACAAAGGACTCCTTCCTAACGGAGATGTTGTTGCTGTGAAACGATTGTTTTTCAACACACGACAATGGGTCGATGAGTTCTTTAATGAAGTCAATCTGATCAGTGCAATTGAACACAAGAATCTTGTCAAGCTTTTAGCTTGCAGTATCGAAGGGCCAGAGAGTCTTTTGGTCTATGAATTTGTTCCAAACAAGAGCCTTGATCACTTCCTTTTCGGTAATTTCCTTATCTGTTTTACGATATTACATATGTTGATGCCACTATCAATATTTTAATGATAGCTTTCTATCTCCTACATGTCAAAAATGGTCTGTTGTTTGTTCTTTTTGGTGGGTATGGTTGTATTTAAATTTCAAGTTATATACTTCTATTGATGATTTGAATTTTTTTTTTTTTAGACAAGGATAAAGTGCAGGTTCTTAGCTGGAAACAGAGAATGGGGGTGATCCTAGGAACAGCTGAAGGGTTAGTTTATCTTCATGGAGGGTGTCATGTAAGAATCATCCATAGGGACATCAAAAGCAGCAACATTCTTCTCGACAAAGATTTTTCTCCAAAAATTGCTGATTTTGGGCTCGTGAGGACTTTTGGGGCTGATCGGAGTCATCTTACCACCGGGATTGCTGGAACTTTGTAAGAAAATCTTTCTAAAATTGCTCATTAGCATGTTTTTTTGCTGCAATTTAATCATCTTTTTTGTGAAAAATGCCGAGGTAACTTGTGTTATTTCAGAGGGTATATGGCACCTGAATACATAGTCCGAGGCCAACTTACTGAAAAAGCCGATGTTTTTAGTTTTGGAGTTGTGGTTCTTGAAATCGCCTGTGGCAAAAGAAACAATGCCTTTGTAGAAGATACAGGATCGCTCTTGCAGACTGTAAGTAACAAAAGCCTACATATTTTCACACACACACAGAGGTTGAGTTTAGGTTTTTTTTTTTTTGAACGACAAAGGTCTCAATCGTGTGAGCCCACTGTTTCCAGGTCATTTTACCAAGGTCTAGTTACCAGGACCTCTTATGAGCCACCATAACCGCCTTAGGAGGAAACCTTAATGGGAAAACCCCTGACTCTCCTTAGACCCCTTTTTCGCTGCGGGAGATATTTGAACCCACGACCTCCTATATGAAAGAATCTCAGGATACCATTGAGTCACTGCCTCCCATGTTTTTTTCACTATTTTCTTTAATTATTAAATTACTAGGTTGTATACACATCTAATACACGTGTTGATTATAGAAAAAATTTAGTTATAATGAAAACTTAGGAAACATTTGGTAACGTTTGAATCATTAAATGCTGAATGGTTAAGAGGGTCTGAACTATTAAGTGATGAACTAATTAGGACTGTTTGGTTGAACATCTGAATAATAATACAAAATACCCCTCATTGTTTACTAAACCTTCTAAATGGTAGCCCCCAACCCACCCCCCCCCCCCCGGGGTCGATATTCGATCGTCAAGGTGAATCTCCCTCCTCTTCGCAGCCGATCGGTCGCGTCAATCCTCCGACGGTGATGTGTCCGGCAGTTTTAAATAAAATCGGGTACAAAGAAAAAATTAGTACAAAAAAATAAAAAAATTAAAAAAAATGGAAATCAAGTACAAAAAATAAAAATATAGTACAAAAAACAAAATATGCATTACAAAAAACACAAAAATCTAGTATAAAAAATGCAAAACATAAAAAAAATAATCTACTAAAAAGAAATAAAAGTCTGGTACAAAAAATACGAGGTTATACCTAGTTGTGTTGTTAACTAGTGCTTCAGCAGTCGGTTCAATGACAAGTCCAAACAAAATTTTCAAACTTTTTAACTTGTTTCATTGTTTTTAATCGAGTTTTATTTAACTCACCAGGTTTGGAAGTTATACAAAGAAGGAATTGTGTCAGAAGCAATTGATCCGTTACTGAAAGGTGATTTCCCCCAAGATGAAGCGTTAGAAGTGCTGCAAATCGGGCTTTTGTGCACACAAGCGTCTGCGGCTCTAAGGCCATCGATGGCAGAAGTGGTCGAGCTTTTGACCACAAAACCAGAAAACCGGCAGAATCCAATCCGGATCCCGCATCAACCGCCATTTTTAAACGCTCGGTCCCTTATGTCTCAAGGTTTAAGCAGCTCAACTTCTAGCCCATTGACTAAGATGGGTGTGTCATATACCAACACGTCACGGTCGTCCACTACTCCAAGCTCAGAGTGGCCGTTAAGGATTGATGAACTAAGCTCGAGTTAGCTCGTTTTGCCATTCTGTAATGGTTCGGGTTTATCTTGAAGAAAAAAAAGGCTATTTTTTTTGTTGGATTGAGAGTTAATCTTGTGTAGCTTTTGGAACGAATTTCTGTATATTTTACGAAGAATTTTAGGCTTATTTTTATCATACTTTGTTTTTTTAATTTTTGCAAATATTTAGCATCAAGAATTAGCAATCGGAAAAGGATGATAATATTTATGTATATATACACACACCATCGTTTCATTTGTGATGCACGCATATGATATATATATATGTGTGGGCCTTTAGCGAAAGGCAAAATTGTACCAATTTTAACGTTTTTACTTATTTTGTGAAAATAAGATTTAAAGAGTTGCAGCGATCAACTTCAAACGATATATTTGAGCTGGAAACTTTTTCGAAGCATTTTTTTCTATCCCAATTGAGATAAGGATAATGTTTGTCTCCATTCTTCTCCCAAACCCTGTTAAAAAGTAAAAATATATTGCGTAAGTTTGTTTTTTGTTTAATATGTGTAAACACCGGTGAAATTAACAGCCCTCAGAGCCTTTCAAAATAACCAATATATAATCCTAACCATCTAAATTCAATTTATTAGACATCCTCTCTCATACGGTCATGCGGTTACCCTTTCTTCCCCATGTTTTTGTTAACTGACCGAAATTTCCTCATCCGAATTGTTTGTACGTCAATCATCCCTAGTCCCTATCGATTCAGCCTTGCCCTTTCCACCCACAATTAGGCTTTCTCTTCTTACAATAGCTTGAATTGATAGACCAACCCAACTTAAAGGCTTGATTGATAATGAGGATGGGGAAGAAATAGAAATTCAATCGCAAGGATGAGGTAATTGATTAATTGGATTTCATATAGGTTCAATCTGAGATATTAGCACCTAATGCGGTGTATTTCTGTTCAATTATCAAAAATGTCACAGCTACAGCATATTACAAAAAGGGAAGAACACTGACGACTCACCACTCAACATTCATTTCTTTAATTCCTCTCATTTAGGTAAATTGTAAACATTCTCATTTTATTATTGTTATTGTTATTGCCCATTTATTAGTTTAGTGAACCATTGATTATTTCAATCAATCGGCCCTAATCAGAATGATGATAATCAATCAACTCTTGCCCACTCCTGACGGTGTTCTTCATTCCAGATTCTATTCAACTACTCATGCATCAAAATGTGACAACTAATTTGCAAAGAAGGAAGAACATACTTTCACCACTAATTATTTCAACATCCATTTCTTCAATTGCTCTCATTCACCACACCACACCATATCATTGAATTAAATTATTTGCATGTTTTAGATAAATATAATGTTAAATGGTTTAAATTGTAGCTAGGATTGTAATTTGAAGTTTTACTTGGGATTTACTTTTCATTTGAGTTTAAATGGGCATAATTTATTGAAAGGATATGAAGGAAATCAGCAAGATGAAAGTGAAGGTGATTGTTGGCTACTTCTTTGTTTTTTAGTTGCTTATCATTCAAGAACAATGTATATATGATGGTGTTCTTATTTGTTCATGTGTGATAACTTTGCTTAGATGTACATGATGATTTACATTCATGCTTAAAAAGCGCTTCATCGGCTATGGAAATTCACCAATTGGCATCACCACACCATATCATTGTTTTGAATGGAGGTTTTGTACATTTTCTGTACTTTTATATGAGTTTAGAGTGCCTTTCTTTATAATTTATATTTAATTTCATGTATCAACAATTACTAGCTGATGCATTGGAAACTATGGGCTATAAATATATGTGGTGGAAGGTATAATTGGCTCTGAATTTTTGTTAACTTTACATGTGTTAGGTTACCTTTTAAATATTGCCTCTTTCACACACATAATGGTATTTAGGGTCTTTCATTTTTAGATCTCATGTATTTGACAAAAAGTAACATCACAAATACGGTTTCAAGCACGAAAAATAATTTAGAACAACTTTTAGATGCCATTTCTCTAAGTTTGTACTCAAGATTTTTATTGCTCTTTTTAATTAATTGAAATGTTCATGATATACTTTTTGTGTTCCTTAAATCAGGCAACAAAGACGCATTTATCAAAGAGGATTGATAACTTAGATGGGAAATTGGAAGAACAAGTGGATGTATCATGATTAGTTAAAAATCAGGTACATTTGTTGGTAAAAAATATTGCATGTATGGGTTTAAATGTTGATTTTCCCATTTCTTTGCATAAATCAATGTCTAAACTTAATTTCTTCTTGAGGTGACTATTGATTAGTCTGTGTTGGTGAGAACCTTTTTTAAATTTTGGTCCTCTTTAAATGTTGGTTGTTGTTTACTACAAGACCAAAAAGTTGTCACAATTTTTACTATTCGAAATTATTGTTTTCGATGAATTGGTGACATTATACCAAAGTATCCGGCCACTAGACGGGTATAATACTAGTTGTATTTGGTTGCTAGATGCAAAATAAAATACTAGTTAATTATATAACTTTTTTGTACTTTGTATAATAAAATGGAAAAAAAATCATTTGTTTTTCTTTAGTCATGCTTCGTGGGTTGGTAATATCTGATCTGAGTTCTAATCATAAATATACATGTTGGTTATCTTGTTCAAAATAAATAAATAAATATATAAATAAATAAATAAATAAATAAATAAATAAATAAATAATATGTATTCATTTAAAACATAATAAAATAAAGAGTTAATTACACGGATGGTCCATGTGGTTTACCCAGATTGAACTGGTGGTCCCTAACTTCGAAAAATTACAACGGTGGCCAAATACTTCGCAAAAACGTAACACGGGTGGTCTTTGGAGTGAATGTCTGTTATCTTTTTCAGTTAAGTGGGATGTAAAAATACCTAAATACCCTTCACCCCTACCCTTTCCCTCTACCTCACATCAAGTCAGCAACCACCACCACCACATTGCGATTACCAACGCCACCACACCATTTCTTCTCTATTTCCACTTTCTCCATTAAAGAATCATGTTTCTTGAAGGTTTTTAATTAAGTAGAGATGGAAAGATCGGATTCCTCCGATCACCGAATTCTCGGCCAATTCATCTTTTCCGTTACTATTCAAACATCACGAAAACCACAAAATATGGCCAGTCAACGAAGATACTCCAGTTAACGCGTCTTCGTCCCTGTCAATCACCGCTTCCGGCGAGCTCCGTCTCGTCGGAACCAGACTACCAGGAGCTCCGATGTCATCTAGGCTTCTAGCAGTTCCGATCAGATTCTTCGTCTCTCCGATGACGGAAGCCTGTCCTTCGGAAATTGAAGTAGCTTTCAACATCCAACAAATATAATCATTCCAAATCAAAACATCACCGGCAATGGAACGTTGTTTGGCGGTGCCGTAGTTATGCAAAATCAAGGGGACTTGTGGCCCCAATTTCATATGCAAGAACGGTGACACTTACTACCGTATGCGATTGTCTGCGGTTGGTGTATATCCAGGGTGGTTGGCTGATGGTGGTGGTGGACCGGTGGTGGTGGTGGTGAGGTTGCTTGAACAAAGACAGAAAATGAGTAGGATAGGGTAGGGGGTATTTTTGTCATTTTTAAAAATTTAACAGAAAAAGATAACAAACATCCACTCTAGGGGCCATCCGGGTTACGTTTTTGCAAGGTATTCGGCCACCGTTGTGTTTTCTGGAAGTTAGGGACCATCATTGCAATCTGGGTAAACCACATGGACCATCCGTGCAATTAACTCTAAAATAAATTTTTTAAATAGTTTTCATGTTGTATATTCCTTAAGTATTTGTATTTTTAATTTTTCATCGATAAATATTTCCAAAAATATTTAAGGCATGTTAAAGCATCTATGTTAAACGAAACAAAATTAAGAAAAAAAGGAAAAAGAAAAAAAAAGAAAAAAAAAAGAAAAAAGAAAAAAAAAGGAAAGAATACAACCGATGATTTTTTTCTAATACTAAATCCTAGCCAAAAATAATAATACATACAATATAAGTACAGATGAAGATTATATTCTATAATAACTTCATCTTATATACATTTATTTCTTTTCTTTGTAAGATTGGATAGAAAATTTGTGATCTAGATTAAAAGTCAATATTATATTAATTAAAAATGACATTCTTACTCTAAAAAACATAAACATATCATTTTACTCATTTTTTCTCTTTCTCTTCCTACATTTTTCTCTTTTATAATTATTCTCTCTCATAGTTCAAGAGGAATTGTTTTCGAATAATATTAAATATCACACATTGGTAATTTTTTGTAAAGCATATGCAAAGATTCCAACATAAATAAAACAATAAAAAAAAGTGTCTCAAAAACATTGTATTGTATACAATTTTTTAAATTTCTTATCTTTACATATATGTAGCTGTAGTGATACACATATGTAACATTTCATATTTGTACTTTTTATATAAATCCAAAATATTTTTTTTCAAGAACATATATAATTCCTTGCTTAAAAACATTAAATACTGCACGTGTATATAAAATAAAAAACTTACACATGTGTATAAACAAAAATACAATGAGGATGTCATATCCCTAGCCACCACTCTTTACCCTCATTAGCCGACACCCCCTTATCGTCAGGGTTACCACCTCTTGAACCCCTAAAACACCTAAACCACCGCCTAAACCTCCCACCACCCGTAGCTACACCACAATTGAAACCATCACCACCACAACAATCAACAATCTTTGAGCCTGAGGATGACAACCACAACTAGGACCCTAAAACACAACCAACGTTGGACCACCATCACCATAGCCAAACCCACTATCGTTGTCGTTGTCGCCACTATGCGTGTTAATCGGGTCTACCCAATCATGTTTCAGGTTAATCGGGTCGGGTTAGTTTGGTTTTTCCTTAAAAAATATTGACTCACAACCCGACCCTAACAACGTTTGGGTTAGTCGGGTCACATGTTATTCAAGTCGGGTCAGCCAGGTTAATATTTATTTGATATTATCTTTACCCAATTTAAATTGTTTCAAATAATTCATTTACAAAACATGTAATACAATTGAAAATGTGTTGAACAATTTTTAATTTGATTAATAGGCATAGTCAATAATTAAATATTTAGGTAAAAAGCTAAATAGATTTTATATTTAATTTATATATATGTGTGTGTGTGTGTGTAAGAGAAGGTTTCATTGTTAACCCACTTTATGGCGGTAACACGTATAATTACGATAAGATCAATCCAAATCTTTGTTTTCTTTGTTTTTTTAAATATCATTATTACATATAAACAACATTTTCTTCTTTTATGTGTATTTATAAATTTATCACCGCTTAAGATTCAAAAGCAGTGTGAGTTTTGGTTACATTAATAGGATTTATAATTTTCTGTATAATGTAATTTAAACTTACACTTTGTAATGACCCATTTTGGGAAATATTATAAAACGAATATAATTGGTAACATATTTAAAATGAGGTTCTACGTGTTGGGTGTTTTATAAGATTTAATGAGAGGCCCCAAACCGGGTACCTTTCAGATTTGGTTAATATCATCGTCTCATAATTCTTAAACCAAAAACTTTCATAACATGCAGCAGAAATTAAACATAGTTTGTCAAAAACAAAAGATACATTTAACTGTCTGTAGCGAAATCGTCCTGGATTTGCCAAACCACTCGATCTTCTAACTAAGTGCCACAAGCTCCTTTACATCTTCTTACTTGTTTTTCACCCTGACATACATGCTTAAAAGGTCAGCTTACGCTGGTGAATTTTAGTTTAATTAAAACATTATCATATTAACATCATACATAAACATATCACATAATCATCATACAACCACCATCACTAAACGTGCATAGTGGGCATATGCCGGCACAAAGTTCCATGTCTACAGTCCGATCGACTCTTACCGTGTTTATAGCCCGATCGGCTTCATGTATATAGTTCGATCGACTCTTACCATGTTTATAGCCCGATCGGATTTTATCCTGTACATCATTACATCACATCACATCACATCTTAGCATCACATAACATTCATACCATCATATCATCATTGCGTCGTATCATCATAACATCCTCATAACCATCATATCATCTTATCATCATAACTTTATCCTAACATCATAGGACCTTATCATAACATAGCATCATATAATCATCATCATAGTAATCATCATCATTGCATATCATCATCCATTCATAATCATAACATATCGTCATGCATTTGTTATCATAACACGTCATCATGTATTCATCATCCTAACACACCATCATGCATTCATCATCATTGCACATCATCATAACCTTCGTCATTATAGCATTCATTATCATAGCATTCATCATCATAGCACATTATCATACCATCATATAACATCATATAACATCATCGTAGCATGTATGTCATCCCAAACATATTTACACATAACATTTTCAAAATAGGGCATCTAGAACTCACCTAGTAATAGTGTGGCTCTTAGCTTCCTAACCCGGATCGTCTTGGCTAGGACTCAAGAACATACATGGTCACATCATCTCATTTTTTTTCCCATTCCTTAGACTTAGAATTTATTCTAAGTCTTCATTGTTTACTTAACTAGACCTAGTATTCAAACATGCATAAATTTCCGGGAATTGGCAAAGTTCCCTAAATCTCAGTACACGAAACCCATGGAGTTCACGAACCCCTAAGTGCATGAAAACCGTGGAGTTTATGAACCTCTAAGTAGACGAAAATCATGGAGTTTATGTAATCAAGTTCCTGAACTAAAGCTCACGAACTTGAGGTTCACGAACTAGAGTTCCTGAACTTGAGGTTCAAGTAGGGAGGTTACAAATACTTCCATTTCGTGTACCCATCGAATACTCTTCTTTCCTTCACAAAACATCTTAGAAAACTCATCCAAGACTCATGGGGTTAGTTCTAGGTGCACAATTGTAGAGCCCAATCTAAAGACGAAAACTGGCAAAATCAATACGTGACTGGATGAAGACCAAGTTTTGTGATTTTCGTGTACTTATGCTTTTCGTGTACTTTACATTTTCGTGTACTTGTCCATTTCGTGTACATAGGATCGAGTACTCCTAGAAGTAGTATAAATAGACGGATTTTGTATTGCACTAGGGTTGGATTCCAGAGACAAAGCTCTCTAGACGTATTGAGGCTAGTCTTGTAAAGTTCACGAATTTATAATAGAAATTAACTTTTTTATTACATTTGTTGCTTGTAACTTGGATTCTGCACATCTTAGACGCATTTGGTGTTGTTTGGAGCCATAAAGCTACGTTCGTGATCAGTTTGAGGACCTACAAGTGGTATCAGAGCTTGGAGGCTCTTTTCAATACCAAGGTATTAGCTTTTTTGATCAAGTTTGCCAATTTCCTATTCATTTCCACTCCATCTAGCTGCTGTATGAATTTGGAGATCTAGATCTTGAAGAAATTTCCTCCGGAATTTTTCAAGTGATTTTTAAGAACTCCACTTGTAACGACCGGTTTTAACGGTTACGTGTTGTTAATAAATAAATGTTGTTATGTTTTTAAATTATGACGTGATAATGATGTGACAATCCGGCAATTTGTGGTTAACCCCGTTAATCAGAAATTAACCGAATTGTTGCGAAATCGAACAAAAACAAATTACAAGGGTTAGAATATAACAAAACTAGTGTATAAACACTTGAATTGTAAGAAATTATCATTTAAGTAAAGGAAACACACAATTTTGACTTTTATAAGTCAAAATTCGTGTAAAAACCTTACAAAGTTCAAATTAGCATTAAAATTTGATAAATTATTGAGTTAAATGATCACTAATCATCATATTGATGATTATTAACAGTTTCCATACGTTATTGAGCCATTAACTAGCCTAATTAAACCACTAGTGAACTAGAAAGTCGAAACCGTTGCCATTAGCTATCAATTCCATGATAATCGACCAAAAAGATCACAATTGAAACTTCCTAAACACTGGTCAGCACATTTAGAGGCAAATTCATTCGAAGACTTGATCAAAGAAGTCGTAGATAGAAGGATTTGATTCGGGGGTGGCCGAAACACAACATAATAGTCGATCTTCATCAATTCGTCAATTAATCAAGTAAGTTTTTGTTCCTACACTACCTAAACATGCCGACTAAGCTAACCCCTATGCTTAATTCATGAGCAAACATCGAATTTTATGAAGACGAATTCTAGGGTTCGTCGGCCTTGGGGATTTGGGGGATTCCAATAAAATGAATTCGAAAATCAAATTAATATAGATCATCAGATTCGCAATACATGCTCAAACGAAAACTACATTTCAATTTTTCAACACAATGTCGAATTGTACCATTTCGAATTCTAGGGTTTATCTCATAAACCCATTTGGGGGTTTTCGAGGGAATAAGGTTAAAAATCAAATTCAAGGGTACCTTTAGTTCCAGAAGGGTCCGATTAATCTAAATCCAACATCAATTTTGGTAAACAGGATTTAATTTGATGTAAACCGTTTGTAAAATTTTGAACAAAAATCGTTTGGGGGTTTCGACCTATAAGAACTTTATATTTCAATTAATCAACACAGACACTTTCGTGAGGTTTAAATGAATGAAAAACATATATCGATTTCAGGTAATAACTATGAATTAAACGATTTAGATTTTTTGGGTTTTTGTTGAAAAACCGTTTGGGGTTTTTAGAACGATTGAACTTGTTTCTCGAAATAGTTGATACAGAACAGTTCAGAATCTCTGTAACAACGAAAACCCTATGAAACTTTAATTCTTAAGTATCGAATTTAACAAGATTAGATGATAAGTTGGGGGTTCACGTTCGAAAACATGGAATGTTATGAAATTGGAACTTTAGGATGATGATTTAGCAAATTAATGACATGATTGAGCTCGCCTAGACCATTAGAACTGTAACCCTATGTTTACAGGTTCGATTGGGTTCGGATTGGGACCCAATTTGGGCTTAGTGGTTCGGTTTGAGAAAACCAAGGGGATCCGATCCATTGTAGATTAAAACAAATTAAAATGAGGTATGTTAATGAAATCTGAATCAGTTGAGTTGGTAAAGGGCGTGTTCTAAGAGGTAAAGGTCGTGGGTTCGAACCCGGCCACTACTGGGTTTTGGGTTTTAAAAATCAGTTTGATTTTTGGGCCATAACTTCTTCGTTCTAACTCCGTTTCGATCCGTTCAAGTTGCGTTGGAACCATAACGGAATTCCGAACAAAATTAAATAATAAAACTTATATTTTAACCTGAAACCATAATCGCGTATAATTACGCATATTTTAATAAATCGTATATATACTTATGCGATTTAATTAAACGATTTCAAAGACACGTATATACGTATATACGTTTCTAACAATCTAACATACGTGTGTTGACACGTATGTGATCACAAACACAAAATGACATCCCGAATAACACTTAATTATTGTTAAAACACAGGTTCTTCGTAGAGGATTTTCTACGCAAAGTCACGTGTGTTGATCATTCTGTTTGCTATCAAAGGTGCGTACACGGCCCGTTTTTACATTTTATTGTTTTGGGGGAGAAAACATGTACAAACAAACTCTTTTGAATACATATCACTTGCACGAGTTAGCTGTTTATTATAAGTGTGCACATAACACTCAAAGTCCTTATACATTGAACCGTTTAGTCTGCCGTAGTGCAAAGCGTGGTAGTTGAAGATAGATCTATTGGGTTTGACAAACCTCACTTGGTAGATGGGATCTACGCAGGTGTTTAACTAGCCAATTCAACATTTCTATTGTTCGTTTTAGACAATAGTGGAAAGGCAAAACATGCAATAGCATGCAACAGTCAGCTTCGGTGTCAAACACTTATGTAAATAGTACAATGACTAGCTATCATGACTATGCAATGTGTGATTATGTTATCTGCAACATTTACATTTCGAACTGTTGTTCAAACAATTGTGATTATACAAACCTGTGTGTGCACCAACCTTTGTGTTGACTTGATCTACATGTTTTCTCAGGACATTAAGGTACAAGATCAAGCAAGCATGGACTAGGAGATCGAGTCGCATGCATATTTTATATTTCTGTTGTTTGGATTTGAACACTTGAGACTTTGTTTTGTAATTTACAGTTTTCAAACCGTTATGTTTGTTTTTGTTTTAAAAACGCTTCCACAATGTTAGAACTTTGATATTACAGTTTTAGACCAAAGTATGTTTTGAAAATCATATAGAGGTCTTCGTTATGTCTAATAATCTGAGATCCTGGTTTGTCAAATTGGTATCAGAGCCATTGGTTATAGCGAATTAGGTTTGCATTAGTAGACCTAGACTATAACTGTTAGACATTAGACACTTGTTTACACAACTGCTTTTAGCATAGTATTTACATAAGTGTTATGTAACAGATATGGCATCATCGTCTAAGCGTATTTACACAACTGCTTTTAGCATAGTATTTACATAAGTTTTTGTACATGGGTATTCCACCATGTGAGGGCTGGTCCTTCCAGTGT
The DNA here is from genome assembly GCA_009363875.1 of Mikania micrantha. Classification (NCBI taxonomy): domain Eukaryota; kingdom Viridiplantae; phylum Streptophyta; class Magnoliopsida; order Asterales; family Asteraceae; genus Mikania; species Mikania micrantha. Next base: position 1,614,897 of record CM018690.1, on the reverse strand, counting down.
ACCAGTTGCGAATTTCACCCGGTTCTCTTCAGTACATTCGCACATGACGAATACAGACTCCACTTTCTCCACCCAGCGGAGCAATCCTACAGCTCCCTCAGTACCCTTGAATTTGAGCGGGTGGCAGTTCAGGAAGGATTTGAAAGAACATCCTTTGTTGTTATTGCCTTGTGATCCTGTCAGTCAGAAACCAATGTCGCGTGTTAGAGCGTGTCAGCTATACTACGTTAGTCATGTTAGGCGAGTGTTAGTACCGTTGTTAGAGCCACTGGTCTCGCTAGCAAGGCGGTTTGCCTCGTGCTCTGCCAGTATCTTGTTAACTCGTCTGTCAACCATCATCTTAATGACGGCTGCGTCCAGTGTTCGTCTAGGGGGCGTGCATGTGGTCCTCTTCCCGCCATAGATATTTTCTATACGGAAGGGATAGAATGTTAGTAAGTCAGAATGTTAGTCAGATGTTGTGTCGGAAGTTAGATCATATGTCATGTTAGTTGTCAAGTCAAAGCAATCATGGTCAACATGTAATAAGTAAGACAAAACATAATTCTCATTAATAGTAAGATTGAAGTACAATAACTTTTCAAAAGGAAATACATAATAAGTTCTTCGAGCACATCCCGCTCGTCTAGGCCAAAATAAAGAAAGTACAAAATACAACAGTCCTCTAGTCCGAGTCCATAGAGACGTGCGAAATGTCGCTAGCAGCGTCTCCGTCATCATCATCCTCCTCCGGATCCTCATTAGGATCCTCATCAAAGTCCTCTTCTTCGAGGTCCTCGGCCTCGAATTCAGGACCATCCTCCTGTGGTGGTTCCTTAATAAACTGTGCAGCCCATGCGTTAAGCATGGCATCACTGGCCTGCACCATCGCCTGGTCTCGGTTATGTCTGTCCGATTCTCAGTGATGCGTACATCATGCTCCTGCATGACATCAACGATCTGTCCATGCTGGGTCATCAGTTGAGACACTTGGAGACGTAGAGTCTCCACCTGTGCCTCCAGTCTGTCGTTGCGTTCCTCCAGTCTATCGTTCTGCCTCTCCAGTCGATCGTTCTTCTCGCGAAGAACTCGAACCTCGTCTGACAGCTCTCCAGTCCTCCAAATCTCTCGTCGGGTGCAAGCAACGTGGGCCGCGAAGGCCTGCTCCAGTGGTACCCCAAGTGGTGGCAGTCGATGTCCTGGTGTGGTATCACCAGGGAAACGATATGGAGGTACTCTCTCCCCGATGATCCATCCCTGGATTATGGTGGGAAGCCATCCCCAATGTCGGGCCCGTGCCGCGTCTCTGGTCCGCCTATCTATCTCGGCGTCCACCTGCGCCACTATGTCGTGGACTCGTCGGCGGCTCTCTGTCGTCAGATCGTCGGTTGCCGAGCGTCTGTCCGGGTTCCTGCTGGTGTCGTCATTGTTGGCCATCCTGTAAGTCTCAAGTTAGTAAGTAACAGTTCAATAAGTAACAATGTCATCAATGTGCAAGTTCTACGTGTAGTGTCTAGAGTTGAGCAATGGCTATAGTCTAAGTTTACTACATGCAAACCTAGTTCCCTATAACCAAGGCTCTGATACCAGTCTGTCACACCCCCAAATTCCCACTCGTGGTGTCAGTCCACGTGGGCGTGACGTGGCCAGAATCACAGCTCAAGGTCATATAGAACACCTCTATATGCGTTTACAAAACAATGTTTGACACACACACTTAACAAAAGTAGTTTGCAGCGGAATAGTAAATCATGTTGCAGCGGAAATCAAGTGTTTAACAATTTCAGCGGAAAAGTAATAAGTTTAATACAACACTGTTTAAAACAGAATAAAAGTCTAAATTGTTTCGAAAGGCAAGAATTAAAATGCATGCGGGATCCTATGCTCAAATCCCCTAAGTGCATCCCTGTTTCCGAGTGCCTGTCTGCTAGTTACCTGAGAATACAAGTTTAAGAAAAAGTGTCAACACAATGGTTGGTGAGTTCACAGGTTTTTGATATACATATAGTAATGAAAGTGTGTCATGCTGTTTATCAAATGTTAGTACCGAGCCCTAGGCCCAAAGTGTCAGTGCGTCACTACCGAACTAGACTTGTTTGTCCTTGCCTCCGCTATGCCTCGTATGCATAGCAAGTTAGGTCAGAGTTTGCACGGGTTATGACATCCAGTCAACATAGTGCCCGTGGGGTTAGTCATTCCCTAATGGATCCATCCAAATCTACCACGTTGTTTGTACATTAACGGTAAGACTTTGTGAGGGCTTAATACGAGTTCAACACTTAATGTTTGTCCAATAAACCAGCATACACAAAAATGTTTGTAATAGCAATAATGTTTGACTCGATGCAACTAGTATTCTCCCCCTATTTAAAAGCGTTTGAAAAAGAGTAAAGAGGGGCCGTAAACTCACCTTAGTGATAAAAGTAGCAAGTAGCGTAAGCTCCTGATGTGGTAGCACGTGTCGGTCACCGGCAACCTATATCGTACACCGTACGTGAGTTCGTGTAAGTGACCGTGCTAGTGTTGGTGTTAGTGCTCGTGTTTGTGCCCAACAACCCTTGGTTGTTCATGTTTGTCCGTGTCGGTCCACAATGACCGTGTTTGCTCGTGTTGGTCCACATTGACCGTGTTTGACCATGTTTGACCGTGTTTGACCAAAGTTGACCGTGTCAAGTCAACGACCCGTTGGTGAACCGTGTGATGATTGTGAATCGTGCAGCAAGTGTGTAAGTGCTCGTCGTGTGCAAGACGCGCATGTCGCGTCTATGGACAACTTACTATTTATGGTAAGTTTCCATTTTTGGAAAGTTCACAAGCATACCGGTTTTATAGTTCTAGCATGCTCAATAGTCCTACGGGGTCATGTTAACACATAACACGTTATCATACAAGGTCACATAAGTCGTTTACAACAAGTTTGCACATAAAAGTTTCCTAAAATGGAAAGTTTCCATTTATAGCATACGTGACATCGGAAACCATCTAACTTAGTATCTAATCATCATATTATATCATATTAAGTTACTTAGCATGCTCGAATTATACAATGTGTTGACATATTGGTTTTTGTAACAATAAAGTTACTATAAATAGTAACTTTATGGTTTTTCATGAAAACAAACCATTCTAGCATTTCTAATCCTATTTCCATATCATGAATCATCTTAATACTTTATCTAGCATTGTTTAAACATACCATCATAATCAAAATCATAATCTAACAACATTTCATTCACAAAAGTTTCTATATTTAGTAATATTGCTAGAAATGACCATAATCATTATCAAGATCACATTACAAGTATTTCAATTAACATATCATCATCCTAAGAGCAATTCTACATACATGCATGCTCATTATCTCATCCAAGATATCATCTTGTCAACATAAAGTTTCTAATAATAGAAAGTTTATCAAAAATCAACCTTTTAATCCATTCAATCCAATCCAACCATGAAATCATCTCCTAATATCCTCAATAAACATCTATGAACATCCAAAATCATCCCAACCCTCATGGATCATACATGCATGCATTCAAAATGTCATAAATCTTCATTTCAAGCATAGCCACATATGTATAACAACTTAGATCCTTATAAATCACCATTACAACATCATGGATCATCAAGAAACACATCTAAACTAACAAACCCAGAAAAGAAATCCGTGCATGTGCTTTATATATGCTTGCATGTGGGTATAAGGTCTTGCATGTGGGTGTAATGGTGGTTTTAAGCCACAAGAGGTGTAGAGACTACCTTCTAAGGTTCCAAGAAGTACTAAGATGATGATGAACAACTTGTGGGTCTCCTGGACAGTAGGAACTCGCAGCAATGACAAGGTGATGACGATTCTTTGAGCTTCAAGGTAGTTAGCAAGCTTCAATCTCCAACTCCAAGCTTCAAGAATGCTCAACAATGGTGGTTTTTGGGTGAAGATATGATTTGCAGGTGGTTCTGGTCGAGAATAATCGAGAGGGTGGCGTGATGGTTGAAGAAAAATGATTAAGGTAGAGTAGGATGTGATTTTCTTGGTTAAATAAAGATTTTTCTGCGAACTGGGTCTCGTCGCGTAGCGCGACACGTACAAGGGTTCCCCTCGCGTAACGCGAGAGAGTCCCGCGTTCAAATTTCCCCCGCCACTTGTCGCGTATCGCGACAGTGTCCTTGTGGACCGTCGCGTAGCGCGACAGATCCCCTGGTGAGCCCAATAGGCCCATTCTCATTGGTTGGATCCGTTCGTTGCCGTTTTCACGTTTACGAACCTCCGTTTGGCCTTGTTTGAACTTCCAAGTTGAAAGTATGAGTGTTTCGTAAGGTTTCGAGTGTTGTGCTACACAATGTGCTAGACGTTCACCAACGTTCGTGTGTTTTGACACGTGTGTGCTGTTTGTCGATAATTCCACGAATTATCTAGTCGTATGCCAGTGTTTGTACTGTCGTGCCACGTGTCACACTAGATTAATCTAATTCTAGTGCCACGTGTACATAATGTATTAAATAAACATTTAAATAAATAAGATGCTGACCTGGAAATTACGGGGTGTCACATCCTCCCCATGTTAGAAAGAATTTCGTCCCGAAATTCAACTCGCGTTGTCAGTGTTTGTCTGTTCCGCGAACAGGTGTGGGTACTTTTGTTTCATCTGGTCTTCACGTTCCCACGTGAATTCTGGTCCTCGTCGCGAATTCCATCGCACTTTCACAATCGGTATCTTGCTGAGTTTGAGCTTCTTGGTTTCCCGGTCCATAATCTCCATCGGTTCCTCAACGAAGTTTAATTGTTCGTCGATTTGTATTTCCTCGAGGGGAATAACAAGTGTCTCATCAGATAGGCACTTCTTGAGGTTCGAGATGTGGAATACGTTGTATACACTGCTCAACTCAACTGGCAGGTTCAGTTCGTAGGCTACAAGGCCTATTCGTTTTGTAATCTCGAAAGGTCCAATGTAACGAGGGTTCAACTTTCCTCGTTTGCCAAACCGAATGACACCTTTCCAGGGCGAGACCTTGAGTAACACTCTGTCTCCCACCTGGAACTCTAACGGTTTGCGTCGCTTGTCGGCATAGCTTTTCTGTCTGTCCCGAGCTGCTGCCATTCATTTGCGTATTTGCACGATCTTCTCAGTTGTCTCGTGCACCAGTTCTGGACCAGTCAGTTGGCTGTCTCCAACTTCCGCCCAGCATATGGGTGATCGACACTTACGTCCGTAAAGTGCCTCGAATGGTGCAGCTTGGATGCTAGTGTGGTAGCTGTTATTGTACGAAAACTCAACTAATGGTAGATGAGATTCCCAGCTACTCCCAAAGTCAATAACGCAGGCTAGCATGTCCTCCAGTGTCTGTATCGTTCGCTCACTTTGCCCGTCCGTCTGCGGGTAGTAAGCGGTACTCATGTCCAATCTCGTGCCCAAAGCCTTATGTAAAGACTTCCAGAAATGCGACGTGAAGCGACTGTCGTGGTCAGAGATTATCGAGATTGGCACTCCGTGTCGAGTGACCACTTCCTTTATATAGATACGAGTGAGTTTGTCTAGCTTGTCAGTCTCCTTGATAGGTAGAAAATGCGCAGATTTTGTTAGTCGGTCTACGATAACCCAGATGGTATCGCAACCACTCGCCGTCTTAGGCAGTTTAGTGATGAAGTCCATGGAAATCTGTTCCCATTTCCACATTGGTAATTCCGGTTGCTGAAGTAACCCTGATGGCTTCTGGTACTCCACTTTAACTTTTGAGCACGTTAGACACTTACTTACGTAAGTTGCTATTTCGGCTTTCATGTTCGGCCACCAGTAAGTTGTCTTCAGATCATGGTACATCTTGTCAGAGCCCGGATGTACGGAATACCGGCTCTTGTGTGCTTCGTCCATCACTACTTCCCTCAATCCTCCGTAGCGTGGAATCCAAATTCGCTCCATCAGATAGTAAGCTCCGTCATCTTTTACTTTCAATTGCTTATCCATGCCACGCATGGCTTCAAGAGTGAGATTTTCAGCTTTTAGGGCTTCTTGTTGTGCGATTCGTATCTGATTTGGCAATTCAGAATGAATCGTGAGTTGTAGGGCACGCACGCGTTTCGTTGTTTCCTTTCGGCTCAACGCGTCGGCCACTACGTTTGCTTTGCCTGGATGGTATTTGATGGCGCAATCATAATCGCCGATGAGTTCAACCCATCTTCGTTGTCTCATGTTCAACTCCTTCTGGTCGAAGATGTGCTGTAGGCTCTTATGATCGGTAAAGATTGTACATTTCGTACCGTACAAGTAGTGTCGCCAGATCTTCAAGGCAAATACCACAGCTTCCAACTCAAGGTCATGAGTTGTGTAGTTCTTCTCATGCACCTTCAGTTGCCGTGAAGCATAAGCTATGACCTTTTCGCGTTGCATCAGGACACAACCGAGTCCCTGTTTCGAGGCGTCACAATACACTACGAAGTCGTCACATCCTTCCGGTAGGGATAGGATGGGTGCAGTGCATAGTTTCTGTTTCAACAGGTTGAAAGCAGCCTCTTGTCTGTCTCCCCAATCGAACTTCTTGTCCTTATGAGTCAGGGATGTCAGTGATTGAGCAATCTTGGAGAATCCCTCAATGAATCTCCTGTAGTACCCGGCCAGACCTAGGAATTGTCGCACCTCAGTCGGAGTCTTGGGTGCTTCCCAGTTCTTGATGGCTTCAATCTTGGCTGGGTCTACGTGTATTCCCTGTTCATTAACCACGTGTCCAAGGAATTGGACTTCGCGAATCCAAAAGTCGCATTTTGAAAGTTTGGCGTACAGCTGCTCTTTCTTTAATAGTTCTAAGACTAGCCTCAAATGCTCAGCATGTTCTTCCCGATTCTTCGAGTAAATCAAAATGTCGTCACTGAACACTATCACGAATTTGTCAAGATAGGGTTTGCATACTCTATTCATGAGATCCATGAATACAGCTGGTGCGTTGGTCAGCCCGAAGGGCATAACCAAGAATTCGTAGTGTCCGTATCGTTTTCCTGTATCCTTAGTTGATGGTAACCCGATCTTAAATCGATCTTCGAATAGTAGCTTGACCCTTGCAACTGGTCAAACAGATCGTCTATTCGCGGTAAGGGATATCGATTCTTGATCGTCACCTTGTTCAGCTCTCTATAGTCGATACACATACGGAATGATCCGTCTTTCTTCTTCACAAATAAGACCGGTGCTCCCCACGGTGAGAAGCTCGGTCTGATAAACCCCTTGTCTAACAGTTCCTGCAACTGGTTAGACAGTTCTTGCATCTCAGTTGGTGCGAGTCGGTATGGAGCTTTGGCGATCGGTGCTGCTCCTGGTGTGAGGTCTATCTGAAACTCGACTTGTTGTTTCGGAGGTAATCCGGGTAGATCCTCGGGAAACACTTCGGGAAAATCGCGGACTACGGCGATGTCCTCAATCTTCCTCTCCTTCTTCGGTTGCTCTGCGATGAGGGCTAGTATTGCAGTGTATCCCTTTTGTAGGTACTTGTTCGCCTTCATGCATGATATGATGTTCAGAGGTACTCCCCGTCTTTCCCCCTGAAGCGAGATCTGTTCTCCGTTCTGCAACGTCACTCGTACGATCTTCTCGTTGCATACGATCTCAGCTTGGTTAGCGGATAACCAATCCATTCCAACGACCACATCAAAGCTTCCGAGAGTCACCGGCATCAAATCGATTTCGAGTTTGTGATCCGCCAAAACCATGACGCATCCTCGAAAGATATGTTGTGTTTCGATCAGTTTGCCATCGGCTAACTCTACGGTATACTTGTAGTCTAGTGGTGTCGGGGTAATATCTAGTAATTTGCTAAACTCACTAGATATAAAGCTCCTATCGGCACCGGTATCAAATAATATGCTAGCATAGACATTATTTAAAAGAAACGTACCGGTTACGATGTTCGGGTCATCCTTGGCTTCCCCCGAGCCAATTACAAAAGCTCGACCCTTGGCCGCTCCTCCTCCGGCCTTCTTCAGCTGAGGGCAATCCCTCCTCATGTGCCCCGGTTTTCCGCATTCATAACACCCCCTGAGAGTGTTTTGGTTGTTGTTCTGGTTGTGGTTGGGGTTGTTGTTGTTGCTCGGAAATTTTGATCTGCAGTCCTTGGCCATGTGGCCATGTCTTTCGCACTTCAGGCAACGGTACCGTTCGCATTGCCCCAAGTGATGGTATGAACATCGGTTGCACAGTGGGTACTTCCCTTGATACACACCCTTTCCCTTGTCATCGGGTTGGGTGGCAGTGAATGCTCTGGCAGGTGTAGATCGTTGTTGTTGTTGGGGTTGATGAGATTAGTGGTGGCTGGATTCCCACTTCCTCTTCTGGCTTTCTTGAGGCTTTAGATGTTTGCCTCGCTTGGGTAGCTTGCCCTGAGCTACCACCTGGTCGGTTAGTTTGTGAGCCAGTCTGATCAGAGGTTGGATAGTGGTGAGGTCAGACGCAGTCACCATGCTTTGAATTTTTTCGGGCAGTCCGCTGATGAACTGCTCGATCTTCTTGTATTCCGGCGTCACCATAGCCGGACATAGTTTACACAGCTCATGAAATCGAGTGCAGTACTGCTCGATCTCAGATCCCACCATCTTCAGTACCCAGAATTCAGCCTCTAGTTTTCTGATCTCGTCACGAGGACAGTATTCCTCTTGCAGTAGTCGAGTGAAATCAGCCCATGGCATGGAGTTGGCACCGTCCAACCCCAGGGTTTGTACATGGGTATTCCACCATGTGAGGGCTGGTCCTTCCAGTGTACCAGTTGCGAATTTCACCCGGTTCTCTTCAGTACATTCGCACATGGCGAATACAGACTCCACTTTCTCCACCCAGCGGAGCATTCCTACAGCTCCCTCAGTACCCTTGAATTTGAGCGGGTGGCAGTTCAGGAAGGATTTGAAAGAACATCCTTTGTTGTTATTGCCTTGTGATCCTGTCAGTCAGAAACCAATGTCGCGTGTTAGAGCGTGTCAGCTATACTACGTTAGTCATGTTAGGCGAGTGTTAGTACCGTTGTTAGAGCCACTGGTCTCGCTAGCAAGGCGGTTTGCCTCGTGCTCTGCCAGTATCTTGTTAACTCGTCTGTCAACCATCATCTTAATGACGGCTACGTCCAGTGTTCGTCTAGGGGGGCGTGCATGTGGTCCTCTTCCCGCCATAGATATTTTCTATACGGAAGGGATAGAATGTTAGTAAGTCAGAATGTTAGTCAGATGTTGTGTCGGAAGTTAGATCATATGTCATGTTAGTTGTCAAGTCAAAGCAATCATGGTCAACATGTAATAAGTAAGACAAAACATAATTCTCATTAATAGTAAGATTGAAGTACAATAACTTTTCAAAAGGAAATACATAATAAGTTCTTCGAGCACATCCCGCTCGTCTAGGCCAAAATAAAGAAAGTACAAAATACAACAGTCCTCTAGTCCGAGTCCATAGAGACGTGCGAAATGTCGCTAGCAGCGTCTCCGTCATCATCATCCTCCTCCGGATCCTCATTAGGATCCTCATCAAAGTCCTCTTCTTCGAGGTCCTCGGCCTCGAATTCAGGACCATCCTCCTGTGGTGGTTCCTCAATAAACTGTGCAGCCCATGCGTTAAGCATGGCATCACTGGCCTGCACCATCGCCTGAGTCTCGGTTATGTCTGTCCGATTCTCAGTGATGCGTACATCATGCTCCTGCATGACATCAACGATCTGTCCGTGCTGGGTCATCAGTTGAGACACTTGGAGACGTAGGGTCTCCACCTATGCCTCCAGTCTGTCGTTGCGTTCCTCCAGTCTATCGTTCTGCCTCTCCAGTCGATCGTTCTTCTCGCGAAGAACTCGAACCTCGTCTGACAGCTCTCCAGTCCTCCAAATCTCTCGTCAGGTGCAAGCAACGTGGGCCGCGAAGGCCTGCTCCAGTGGTACCCCAAGTGGTGGCAGTCGATGTCCTGGTGTGGTATCACCAGGGAAACGATATGGAGGTACTCTCTCCCCGATGATCCATCCCTGGATTATGGTGGGAAGCCATCCCCAATGTCGGGCCCGTGCCGCGTCTCTGGCCCGCCTATCTATCTCGGCGTCCACCTGCGCCACTATGTCGTGGACTCGTCGGCGGCTCTCTGTCGTCAGATCGTCGGTTGCCGAGCGTCTGTCCGGGTTCCTGCTGGTGTCGTCATTGTTGGCCATCCTGTAAGTCTCAAGTTAGTAAGTAACAGTTCAATAAGTAACAATGTCATCAATGTGCAAGTTCTACGTGTAGTGTCTAGAGTTGAGCAATGGCTATAGTCTAAGTTTACTACATGCAAACCTAGTTCCCTATAACCAAGGCTCTGATACCAGTCTGTCACACCCCCAAATTCCCACTCGTGGTGTCAGTCCACGTGGGCGTGACGTGGCCAGAATCACAGCTCAAGGTCATATAGAACACCTCTATATGCGTTTACAAAACAATGTTTGACACACACACTTAACAAAAGTAGTTTGCAGCGGAATAGTAAATCATGTTGCAGCGGAAATCAAGTGTTTAACAATTTCAGCGGAAAAGTAATAAGTTTAATACAACACTGTTTAAAACAGAATAAAAGTCTAAATTGTTTCGAAAGGCAAGAATTAAAATGCATGCGGGATCCTATGCTCAAATCCCCTAAGTGCATCCCTGTTTCCGAGTGCCTGTCTGCTAGTTACCTGAGAATACAAGTTTAAGAAAAAGTGTCAACACAATGGTTGGTGAGTTCACAGGTTTTTGATATACATATAGTAATGAAAGTGTGTCATGCTGTTTATCAAATGTTAGTACCGAGCCCTAGGCCCAAAGTGTCAGTGCGTCACTACCGAACTAGACTTGTTTGTCCTTGCCTCCGCTATGCCTCGTATGCATAGCAAGTTAGGTCAGAGTTTGCACGGGTTATGACATCCAGTCAACATAGTGCCCCGTGGGGTTAGTCATTCCCTAATGGATCCATCCAAATCTACCACGTTGTTTGTACATTAACGGTAAGACTTTGTGAGGGCTTAATACGAGTTCAACACTTAATGTTTGTCCAATAAACCAGCATACACAAAAATGTTTGTAATAGCAATAATGTTTGACTCGATGCAACTAGTATTCTCCCCCTATTTAAAAGCGTTTGAAAAAGAGTAAAGAGGGGCCGTAAACTCACCTTAGTGATAAAAGTAGCAAGTAGCGTAAGCTCCTGATGTAGTAGCACGTGTCGGTCACCGGCAACCTATATCGTACACCGTACGTGAGTTCGTGTAAGTGACCGTGCTAGTGTTGGTGTTAGTGCTCGTGTTTGTGCCCAACAACCCTTGGTTGTTCATGTTTGTCCGTGTCGGTCCACAATGACCGTGTTTGCTCGTGTTGGTCCACATTGACCGTGTTTGACCATGTTTGACCGTGTTTGACCGTGTTTGACCAAAGTTGACCGTGTCAAGTCAACGACCCGTTGGTGAACCGTGTGATGATTGTGAATCGTGTAGCAAGTGTGTAAGTGCTCGTCGTGTGCAAGACGCGCATGTCGCGTCTATGGACAACTTACTATTTATGGTAAGTTTCCATTTTTGGAAAGTTCACAAGCATACCGGTTTTATAGTTCTAGCATGCTCAATAGTCCTACGGGGTCATGTTAACACATAGCACGTTATCATACAAGGTCACATAAGTCGTTTACAACAAGTTTGCACATAAAAGTTTCCTAAAATGGAAAGTTTCCATTTATAGCATACGTGACATCGGAAACCATCTAACTTAGTATCTAATCATCATATTATATCATATTAAGTTACTTAGCATGCTCGAATTATACAATGTGTTGACATATTGGTTTTTGTAACAATAAAGTTACTATAAATAGTAACTTTATGGTTTTTCATGAAAACAAACCATTCTAGCATTTCTAATCCTATTTCCATATCATGAATCATCTTTATACTTTATCTAGCATTGTTTAAACATACCATCATAATCAAAATCATAATCTAACAACATTTCATTCACAAAAGTTTCTATATTTAGTAATATTGCTAGAAATGACCATAATCATTATCAAGATCACATTACAAGTATTTCAATTAACATATCATCATCCTAAGAGCAATTCTACATACATGCATGCTCATTATCTCATCCAAGATATCATCTTGTCAACATAAAGTTTCTAATAATAGAAAGTTTATCAAAAATCAACCTTTTAATCCATTCAATCCAATCCAACCATGAAATCATCTCCTAATATCCTCAATAAACATCTATGAACATCCAAAATCATCCCAACCCTCATGGATCATACATGCATGCATTCAAAATGTCATAAATCTTCATTTCAAGCATAGCCACATATGTATAACAACTTAGATCCTTATAAATCACCATTACAACATCATGGATCATCAAGAAACACATCTAAACTAACAAACCCAGAAAAGAAATCCGTGCATGTGCTTTATATATGCTTGCATGTGGGTATAAGGTCTTGCATGTGGGTGTAATGGTGGTTTTAAGCCACAAGAGGTGTAGAGACTACCTTTTAAGGTTCCAAGAAGTACTAAGATGATGATGAACAGCTTGTGGGTCTCCTGGACAGTAGGAACTCGCAGCAATGACAAGGTGATGACGATTCTTTGAGCTTCAAGGTAGTTAGCAAGCTTCAATCTCCAACTCCAAGCTTCAAGAATGCTCAACAATGGTGGTTTTTGGGTGAAGATATGATTTGCAGGTGGTTCTGGTCGAGAATAACCGAGAGGGTGGCGTGATGGTTGAAGAAAAATGATTAAGGTAGAGTAGGATGTGATTTTCTTGGTTAAATAAAGATTTTTCTGCGAACTGGGTCTCGTCGCGTAGCACGACACGTACAAGGGTTCCCCTCGCGTAACGCGAGAGAGTCCCGCGTTCAAATTCCCCCGCCACTTGTCGCGTATCGCGACAGTGTCCTTGTGGACCGTCGCGTAGCGCGACAGATCCCCTGGTGAGCCCAATAGGCCCATTCTCATTGGTTTGATCCGTTCGTTGCCGTTTTCACGTTTACGAACCTCCGTTTGGCCTTGTTTGAACTTCCAAGTTCAAAGTATGAGTGTTTCGTAAGGTTTCGAGTGTTGTGCTACACAATGTGCTAGACGTTCACCAACGTTCGTGTGTTTTGACACGTGTGTGCTGTTTGTCGATAATTCCACGAATTATCTAGTCGTATGCCAGTGTTTGTACTGTCGTGCCACGTGTCACACTAAATTAATCTAATTCTAGTGCCACGTGTACATAATGTATTAAATAAACATTTAAATAAATAAGATGCTGACCTGGAAATTACGGGGTGTCACAAGTTACATGAGAATCTGGTGGAAGATGTGGAAATGATGCGAAATGCTATCGTTGAACTCACCGACCGACTTCAAGATGCTGAATTTCGTGCAACTATGGCCGAGGCACGACAACAAGAGACGGAACTACGTGCGGCTATGGCCGAGGCAAGGGCCGAAGAGGCCATTGCACTATCTAATGCGGCTATAGATGGAACCAACATAGTCGGGGATTTGGCTGAGCAGGCATTGACTCTTGTCACCGAACATATACAGTATGATCACGGTGCAGGGGGTGGTCCACCAGAGCAGGCTGATTCATCTCCTAGTGTTGCACCACCAAATGGTGGAGTTTAGATATTTTGGTGTTATTTATTTTTCAGTTAATAAACCTATATGAGTGGGATGTACTCATCACAAATAAAATATCATTTTTAGTTGATTACCTACAATTAATGAAAAGAAATTATCTTTATGAGAACTAGTATTTCGATAACAATGATTGATTGTTGTGTTTGCATATGCATAAATGGTGATTATGGAATCTCATTACGTATATTTGTAAATGTGAAGATAATGGCCGGCGAGAACATACATATGACAGTTGCTGAGCTCAATGAGCTGATTAACAACAGGGTCGCGGAGGCTATTGCGAATTACACCCAGACACACACGACAGGAGCACAGGGTCCAGCAGGGGGATTGGTGAACCCACAGATGTGCACGTTCAAGATGTTCTTGGACTGCAAGCCACACAACTTCAAAGGATTGGAAGGGGCCATTGGACTCCTACGATGGATTGAGAAAGCAGAATCAGTGTTTGAGATGTGCAACTGTCCTGATGAGAATAAAGTTAAGTATGCTACTGGAACTTTGGAAGGTCCAGCATTGACTTGGTGGAACTCTGATGTTCAAACTCTGGGCTTGGGTGAGGCCAATGCCCTAACTTGGAATGGATTCACAACATTACTGCAGGAAGAGTACTGTCCTCGCAGTGAAATGCAGAAGTTGGAAGAGGAGTATTGGCATCTGAAGATGGAAGGATCTAACATCGAGGAGTACACTACTCGATCTCATGAACTAGCCAGACTCCTACCTCACATGGCTATTCCAGCAAGCAAGTGGATTGAGAGGTACATCGGGGGATTAGTGCCTCAGATTCAAGGGTTGGTCACTTCTGCCAATCCCACAACCATCCAACAAGCTGTTCGGTTGGCGCACCAACTGACTGATCTGGCAGTGTTACAAGGAACTTTGCCTAAATGAACATCAGCTACTAAGGTGGGAGACCACAAGTGGAAGTGGGAAAGCAGCAACTCCAAGAATTTCAATCAACAATCGTTTCAGCAGAACCGCAAACAAGATTCAAACAAGTCTTATCAAAATTCGAACAGTGGTCAGCAGTCATCATCATCAGGGGGGGTATATTGGTAAAAACCCAAAGTGTAACAAGTGTGGATTCCATCATGTTGGGAATCAGTGTGATAAGTATAAGTGCCAACGGTGTGGCAAAGCGGGTCATGCAACAAAGGATTGCCGTGGAGAAATACAAAACAACTCCAACAATCAGAACAACAACCAAAACAATACTCAAAAGGGGTGATTTGAGTGTGGCAAGCCGGGGCACTTCAAAAGGATTGCCCACAACTCAAGAAGGTCGGGACTAATGATGCAAATGGCAATGGCAACGACAATGGCACCAATAACAACAACAATAACAACAACAATGGTGCTAGGGGCAGGGCGTTTGTGATTGGAGGACGTCAGGCACGGGAGGATCCCAACATTGTTACGGGTACGTTCCTCTTGAATAATCACTATGCCTCTATGCTATTTGATACTGGTGCAGACCGAAGTTTTGTATCTAGTTCACTTTCTAAGTTGCTAAATGTTAGTCCTACTGCCTTAGAAAACCCATACACTGTAGAACTAGCTGATGGCAAGTTAATTGTGGTTGAACAAATCCTTAAGGGATGTATCCTTGATTTGATGGGTCAAACACTGGAAATTGATCTGATGCCTATCACCTTAGGCAGTTTTGATGTAGTCATTGACATGGACTGGTTGTCCAAACACCAGGCTGAAATAGTATGCCATGAAAAGATCGTTCGTATACCTCTTTCACATGGAGAGACACTGTATGTACAAGGTGAGAAGGCCAGTACGCCACTACGTCTCATATCTTGTATGAAAGGATACAAATGTCTGCGTAAAGGTCATATAGCAGTTATAGCACTTATAACTGAGAAGCCGGTAGCTAAGAAGAAGATTGAAGACATCCCAGTAGTTTGTGAATTTCCTGAAGTATTTCTAGAAGACCTACCGGGATTACCACCTATAAGACAAGTGGAATTTCGAATCGACCTTACACCAGACGCAGCACCGATAGCTAGGGCGCCTTATCGACTTGCACCATCTGAGATGCAAGAGTTATCTACACAACTGCAAGAGTTGTTGGATAAGGGCTTTATACGACCTAGTTTTTCACCGTGGGGAGCCCCAGTTTTATTTGTCAAGAAAAAGGACGGGACTTTCCGTATGTGCATCGATTACCGGGAACTTAACAAGGTTACCATCAAAAACCGGTATCCGCTACCTAGAATTGACGATCTGTTCGATCAGTTGCAGGGTTCGAGTTACTACTCGAAGATTGATCTCAGATCGGGTTACCATCAACTCAGAGTCCAAGAGGAAGATATTCCAAAGACAACATTCAGAACGCGCTATGGCCATTATGAGTTCTTGGTCATGCCATTTGGGTTGACAAACGCTCTAGCAGTATTCATGGATCTCATGAATCGAGTCTGCAAACCTTATCTTGATAAGTTTGTCATAGTTTTCATCGATGACATTCTCATCTATTCTCAGACTGAGGAGGAGCACGCTGAACATCTTCGATTGCTGTTAGAAATACTTAAACAAGAACAGTTGTACGCGAAGTTCCCGAAATTTGACTTCTGGATGCGAGAAGTTCAATTCCTGGGTCATATAGTCAATGAAAAGGGCATACATGTTGATTTAGCGAAAATTGAAGCGATTAATAATTGGGAGGCACCAAAGACTCCTACCGAGGTACGACAATTCCTTGGTTTAGCGGGTTACTACCGACGATTCATTGAGGGTTTCTCAAAGTTCGCTCAACCACTCACAACTCTTACTCACAAAGGAACGAAGTATAACTGGACGGATAAACAGGAAGCTGCATTCCAGCTATTGAAACAGAAACTCTGCAGTGCATCGATTCTGTCCTTACCGGAAGGGACGGAAGACTTTGTGGTGTATTGTGATGCATCTGCATATGGTTCGGGATGTGTGATGATGCAACGAGATAAAGTGATTGCTTACGCTTCACGACAACTTCGACCACACGAAAAGAATTACACTACTCATGACTTGGAGCTAGGAGCAGTGTTATTTGCTTTGAAGATTTGGAAGCACTATTTATATGGAACCAAGTGTACCATTTACACTGATCATAAGAGTTTGCAACATATCTTTGATTAGAAGGAGCTTAATATGGGACAGCGACGGTGGGTCGAGTTGTCGAATGACTACGAATGTGCGATCAAGTACCATTCGGGAGAGGCTCATGTGGTAGCTGACGCTTTAAGCAGAAAAGATACAACATCAACAAAACGGGTTCGCGCACTTATGATGACAATACATACTGACTTACCTGACAAGGTACGCAGTGCTCAGCTTGAAGCCTTAGAAAAGGATAACTCGGAACAGGAATCCTTACGAGGAATGGAGGAACAATTGAATGTTAAGCTTGATGGAACTCGTTGTTTCATTAATCGGCTTTGGATACCTTTGTATATTGGTTTGAGGGAACTCGTGATGGATGAAGCGCACAAATCCAGATAATCAGTTCATCCGGGGTCAGACAAGATGTATCATGACTTGAAGGCACTGTATTGGTGGCCTCACATGAAAGCTGACATTGCTAGGTACATTAGAAAATGTTTGACTTGTTCGAAAGTCAAAGTCGAATATCAGAAACCATCTGGTTTAATGCAACAACCAGAAATACCGATGTGGATATGGGAACAGATTTCGATGGATTTCATTACTAAGTTACCCCGTACACCAAGTGGTTGTGATACGATATGGGTAATTGTTGACCGATTAACGAAATCTGCATAATTCTTGGCAATTAAAGAAACTGACAAAATGGAGAAACTGACTCATATTTACATCAAGGAAGTGGTAGCACGACATGGCGTGCCAATTTCCATCATATCAGATCGGGATGCCCGATTCATTTCAATCTTTTGGAAATCACTTCATAAGTCATTGGGAACTCGTTTGGATATGAGTACCGCATATCATCCACAGACCGACGGTCAGAGTGAACGTACGATTCAAACACTCGAGGATATGTTACGAGCTTGTGTAATTGACTTTGGTGATAGCTGGGAAAACCACTTACCGTTAGTGGAATTCTCTTACAACAACAGTTATCATACAAGTATTCAGGCAGCACCGTTTGAAGCTTTGTATGGTCGTAAATGTCGTTCACCAGTTTGCTGGGCTGAAATTGGTGACAGTCAGATAACAGGTCCTGAACTAGTGCACGAAACGACAGAGAAGATAGTTCAAATCCGGAACCGTATGGCAGCGGCCCGGGATCGACAAAAGAGTTACGCGGACAAACGTCGTAAGCCATTGGAATTTCAAGTAGGAGACCGAGTTCTTCTAAAGGTATCACCTTGGAAAGGTGTGATATGATTCGGCAAGCACGGGAAGCTTAGCCCTCGCTACGTAGAACCTTTTGAGATTCTGAAAAGGATTGGTCCAGTTGCGTATCAACTTCAACTACCGGATGAACTGAGTGGAGTTCATGATGTCTTTCACGTATCGAACTTAAAGAAATGTCTTTCTGATGAGACATTGATTGTACCACTGAAAGAAATTCAAGTAGACGAACAGTTGCGATTCATTGAAGAACCAGCGGAAATCATGGACCGAGAGGTCAAACAACTCAAACAAAGCAAGATTTCGTTCGTCAAAGTTCGGTGGAATTCGAGACGTGGTCCTGAATTCACATGGGAAAGGAAAGATCTAATGATGAAGAAGTATCCTCATCTGTTCAAAACAACAACTACAAACACTGTGAAGACACGTTAAATTTCGGGACGAAATTTCCTTCAACAAGGGGATGACGTGATGTTTCACACAGCAACACTTCAGTTATGGTAGTACAAACTTGATTAGTTACACACATTTTACAAACATTTGTGTTACATTACATTTTATGTGCTACATTTCATATGTTACATGTTATGGTAGTACAAACTTGATTAGTTACACACATTTTACCATGTACGAGGTTATATAGTACAACAGTTGCGAACATTCACTATGTGCAAGGTCACATAGCTCAGTATGATCAAACACAAACATACACAGTTGGGTGTACTAACTAGTGTGCACGCAAACAGTCACATAGAACGATTACATTTAGATGTGACATTGCAAACGCTGAACCTTGTGTGTGAGTAAACACAGGCACACAGAATGATCAGACATCACACTCGCACATACAATTGGAACTCGTAAGTAGTTTCCTAACTACTTCTAACATTTTACAATTTTCGGGACGAAAATTCCTTCAACAAGGGGATGATGAGACAATCCGGCAATTTGCGGTTAACCCCGTTAATCAGAAATTAACCGAATTGTTGGGAAATCGAACAAAAACAAATTACAAGGGTTAGAATATAACAAAACTAGTGTATAAACACTTGAATTGTAAGAAATTATCATTTAAGTAAAGGAAACACACAATTTTGACTTTTATAAGTCAAAATTCGTGTAAAAACCTTACAAAAGTTCAAATTAGCATTAAAATTTGATAAATTATTGAGTTAAATGATCACTAATCATCATATTGATGATTATTAACAGTTTCCATACGTTATTGAGCCATTAACTAGCCGAATTAAACCACTAGTGAACTAGAAAGTCGAAACCGTTGCCATTAGCTATCAATTCCATGATAATCGACCAAAAAGATCACAATTGAAACTTCCTAAACACTGGTCAGCACATTTAGAGGCAAATTCATTCGAAGACTTGATCAAAGAAGTCGTAGATAGAAGGATTTGATTCGGGGGTGGCCGAAACACAACATAATAGTCGATCTTCATCAATTCGTCAATTAATCAAGTAAGTTTTCGTTCCTACACTACCTAAACATGCCGACTAAGCTAACCCCTATGCTTAATTCATGAGTAAACATCGAATTTTATGAAGACGAATTCTAGGGTTCGTCGGCCTTGGGGATTTGGGGGATTCCAATAAAATGAATTCGAAAATCAAATTAATATAGATCATCAGATTCGCAATACATGCTCAAACGAAAACTACATTTCAATTTTTCAACACAATGTCGAATTGTACCATTTCGAATTCTAGGGTTTATCTCATAAACCCATTTGGGGGTTTTCGAGGGAATAAGGTTAAAAATCAAATTCAAGGGTACCTTTAGTTCCAGAAGGGTCCGATTAATCTAAATCCAACATCAATTTTGGTAAACAGGATTTAATTTGATGTAAACCGTTTGTAAAATTTTGAACAAAAATCGTTTGGGGGTTTCGACCTATAAGAACTTTATATTTCAATTAATCAACACAGACACTTTCGTGAGGTTTAAATGAATGAAAAACATATATCGATTTCAGGTAATAACTATGAATTAAACGATTTAGATTTTTTGGGTTTTTGTTGAAAAACCGTTTGGGGTTTTTAGAACGATTGAACTTGTTTCTCGAAATAGTTGATACAGAACAGTTCAGAATCTCTGTAACAACGAAAACCCTATGAAACTTTAATTCTTAAGTATCGAATTTAACAAGATTAGATGATAAGTTGGGGGTTCACGTTCGAAAACATGGAATGTTATGAAATTGGAAATTAATGACATGATTGAGCTCGCCTAGACCATTAGAACTGTAACCCTATGTTTACAGGTTCGATTGGGTTCGGATTGGGACCCAATTTGGGCTTAATGGTTCGGTTTGAGAAAACCAAGGGGATCCGATCCATTGTAGATTAAAACAAATTAAAATGAGGTATGTTAATGAAATCTGAATCAGTTGAGTTGGTAAAGGGCGTGTGCTAAGAGGTAAAGGTCGTGGGTTCGAACCCGGCCACTACTGGGTTTTGGGTTTTAAAAATCAGTTTGATTTTTGGGCCATAACTTCTTCGTTCTAACTCCGTTTCGATCCGTTTAAGTTGCGTTGGAACCATAACAGAATTCCGAACAAAATTAAATAATAAAACTTATATTTTAACCTGAAACCATAATCGCGTATAATTACGCATATTTTAATAAATCGTATATATACTTATGCGATTTAATTAAACGATTTCAAAGACACGTATATACGTATATACGTTTCTAACAATCTAACATACGTGTGTTGACACGTATGTGATCACAAACACAAAATGACATCCCGAATAACACTTAATTATTGTTAAAACACAGGTTCTTCGTAGAGGATTTTCTACGCAAAGTCACGTGTGTTGATCATTCTGTTTGCTATCAAAGGTGCGTACACGGCCCGTTTTTACATTTTATTGTTTTGGGGGAGAAAACATGTACAAACAAACTCTTTTGGATACATATCACTTGCACGAGTTAGCTGTTTATTATAAGTGTGCACATAACACTCAAAGTCCTTATACATTGAACCGTTTAGTCTGCCGTAGTGCAAAGCGTGGTAGTTGAAGATAGATCTATTGGGTTTGACAAACCTCACTTGGTAGATGGGATCTACGCAGGTGTTTAACTAGCCAATTCAACATTTCTATTGTTCGTTTTAGACAATAGTGGAAAGGCAAAACATGCAATAGCATGCAACAGTCAGCTTCGGTGTCAAACACTTATGTAAATAGTACAATGACTAGCTATCATGACTATGCAAAGTGTGATTACGTTATCTGCAACATTTACAATTCGAACTGTTGTTCAAACAATTGTGATTATACAAACCTGTGTGTGCACCAACCTTTGTGTTGACTTGATTTACATGTTTTCTCAGGACATTAAGGTACAAGATCAAGCAAGCATGGACTAGGAGATCGAGTCGCATGCATATTTTATATTTCTGTTGTTTGGATTTGAACACTTGAGACTTTGTTTTGTAATTTACAGTTTTCAAACCGTTATGTTTGTTTTTGTTTTAAAAACGCTTCCGCAACGTTAGAACTTTGATATTACAGTTTTAGACCAAAGTATGTTTTGAAAATCATATAGAGGTCTTCGTTATGTCTAATGATCTGAGATCCTGGTTTGTCACGTCCTAAACGGTATGATTCCGTTAGTTGAAATTTGGGGGTGTGACAAATAATATAATAACATTTGGGGTATTTTAGTTAACTAGTAACTAACTTGATTAGGTTAGTTAAGTGGGTTAACTAATTAAAAAGGTTGAGGGACTAACCTTGCCATATGGGCAAAGTTAGAAAATTAGATGGGATAAGAATTGACTTGGTCAAACTAGATTTCAATCTCATCAGATTATGTGTGTGTGTTTACGTGAGGAAGCCAAGAAGGGAGAACAAGGTTTTCAAAAACCTAGCATCTAAATCCATTGATTTCATGGTGTAAATTCGAGATTGAAGCTTCTAAACCCATCCATAAGTGTTGTCTAACATCTTGTAATTGATTTTAGATCCTATTTTGATGTTAATCGTGAGTTCTTGTGATGAGCAATGATGTGTTGCAAAACACATATGTTTTTCTATTTGTTTCTAATTAATTTTTGTATAGTTTTAGTCAGTTTTGAGTCGATTGATGCTGCTTCTTCACAATTCCACAAAATTGTTGCTTGCAGGTAATAAACATGTGTATTTGGTGCTAAAGATCGAGAAATAGAGCTCCCGGTTAGTCGAGAACAAATCCAAGACACAAGAAGAAGAATTCTGGAAATAAAGTCCTGTCGCGTCACGCGACACACATAGAAAACCCTGTCGCGTATCGTGACAGGTTGAAAATGACCATTTTACCCTTTTTAATGATTGCGGGTTTGACCCGACTAATTTGTCGGGTAGTGGGTACCCTCGCGTAGCACGAAGGGTTTTAGGACACCTGTCGCGTAGCGCGACAGGGTTAAAAATCCAGTTTTTCGAGTTTTATGTGTGGGAAACGGCTAGAGGCGAGGATATTCGATTTTGGACGATCAGAGACGACTTGGGAGGCGACTAGAAGCAAGGATACAAGATTGGAGTCGAGTTTGACCATCGGGAAGCCCTAGACGAGTGATCCGAAGGGTGTAACGTGATTGGTTCTTCTTTCTTTCTTGTTATTCTCTTTTACTGATGTTTGAGATGAGTTTTGACATTGAATGCTACTGTTTATTTAGTATGATTCGTGGCTAAACATTCTAGACCACCTAGGGTTTTACAAATATGCATGTCTGATATTGATAACGATTGATTGTGGAACAAGTTTGGATTTTTAATGGTTTAAATGATTTAGTTTGAATTCTTGGATGTGTATGAATGTTTATGATGTTTGTGATTGAGATATTGGTTCCCCATATGCTTTGGCGAATGTCTTTCGTGTAATAGGCATGTGATAGGTCATTTACTTGGTGTTTATGATTTATGGATGTATTACTAGATGTAGTAATTCATAGGAACAATAATTAGGTCACAAAGGAATTAAATGTTTAACCAAATTCAATAGCCGTGAGGTGAGAGTTTGTTAGTGTATCTTGCGTGTTTAAGAACTAGTTAAGGTCTTTGTGAAAAGACCAAGATTAGGTAACTTGAACATAGTCTTGTATGCTAAATCCAAGATGAATTTCCATATTATCCCGTGCAATTGATGTATTGAGACTATCCTTTCCGTGAGGTAGATGGTTTTAGGATATACCATTGATGGGTTGGTTAACTTGTGAGAGTGATTACCCTAACCTGGTATTTAAAACACTTATAAACATTTTAGTTGAAATCTTTAAGAATGGTTAAAGAATCTCTAATCTGTTGATAAGTTAATATTCTAAGATCCCGGTTCCATAACAAGTTCCATAATCAATCTAAACTTTTCAAACATGTATAAAGTAAACCCTAGTAGTCTTTTCATCATTAGTAAATTCTAGTTGAACTTTCTCAGTTGAGCTTTGATTTGTTTTCAGAATCTTTTTAGTTTCAGGTTAATTAGTTAATTACAAAACCCCCTTTAATACAATTAATTTAATTTAAGTCTTTCGTATAGATAAGTCTTTGAGTCTGTTTTGTACTTTCTATAGGAGTCTGTGGGTTCGATATCCGGACTTGCTTTTCTGTACTATTTCTCGATAGGTTCACTTGCCTGTTAGTAGTTTAGTTTAGGGAGTCTAGAATATTACTTAGTGTCTAGGTTAGTTTTGATTTTTGTTAAGTTTAAATTAAACTACTTTGCACACATCAAGTTTTTGGCGCCGTTGCCGGGGACTTCTTAGTCGATTGTGCAGTTTAGTCTTGAGTCTTATTTGTGCATATTTGTTTTTAGTTTTAGTTTTACTTTACTTTATTTTATTTCTTTTAATTTATTTTTAATTGTTTGCAGGTTTGGTAGTGTATGCCACACTTACGCTCACACTCACGCTGGATTTCTCTGAGGGTTCTACGAGCGAGGTAAGTGCTTCTACTCCAGTTTCTGCAGATTTTTCTGAGCACACACCACCATCTTCTTCTAGTTCTTCCACCCATTCTAGTCCACGTTTGCACTTTATTCCACCTATGGCTGAGCGTCGCACGGTTCACCAGCAGGCCACTGCAGGTTTCACGGGACTTAATAATCCCATCACTGTGCCGAATATCACGAATGAAAATTCGTAGCAGATTCCTTCGTATATCATGACGGCCATTAACAACACTCAGTTTAATGGCCGAGATGATGAAGATGCTCCAGCACACATAGCTCGCCTCACTCGCATCTGTGGTACCTTTAATCTTCAAGGTGCCACTGAAGATGCCATTTTCTTGCAGCTATTTCCTTTTTCTCTTGCGGGTCGGGCAGCCACTTGGCTTGATTCGCATGCACCCGGATCTTTCACTACTTGGGGCAGTCTTAGGGATGCATTCCTTAAGAAGTACTTTCCACCTGCCAAGGCAGCTCGCCTTCGTGATGAGATCCATTCTTTTCGTATGGCACCCGATGAGCCATACTACCTTGCTTGGGAGAGATTCCAGAATTTGCTTAGCAGATGCTCCCAGCATGGTCTCTCTGATTGGGCCCTTGTAGAGAAATTCTACAATGGTCAAACTTATGAGACCCGGGCTCGTTTTGACACTTCTGCGGGTGGTCATCTCATGGGAAAGAGAGATGTTGCTGAGTGTACTGATATGTTTGAGAGCTTTGCTCAGGCTGAGTATGAGCAGAGATCTGCTAATAGGAATTCAAATCCTATTTCTAGTTCTTCCTCTTCCACTAGAGGAGTTCACCACGTTAATGTGGATACTAGTGTGGCAGCTGCTCTCGAGGCTTTGTCGAAGGATGTGAAGGAGTTGAAGATGAAGGTGGATAGGTGTGAGATTTGTAGGGGTGGCCATGCCACATCTGAGTGTTTGGTGGTCAACCAGGAGCAAGTTGACTATCTTGGGGGTCAAGGTAGGGGTTACACGAACCCTTTCAATAATTCCTACAATCAAAATTGGAGGAACCACCCAAATTTTAATTGGTGCTCTTCCGGTCATCCCCCTGGTTTCCAATATGGGTCTTCTCATAACCAGGGGCAGGGTCATTCTTCGGTTAGTCATCCGAGTCATACACCGGGGGCGGGTAGCAGTAGTAGTGGTGGTATTTCTGTGGGTAGCATGAGTAAGATTGAGGAGTTATTGACCCAGTTGGTTGCTAAGGATGCTAATACTCAGAAAACCCTTGCTGAGCATGACATTCTTTTGAAAAACCAGCAATCTGCTTTTCTTGATCTTCAAAGATCTGTTGGTGATATTGCTAAGCGCTTGGATGAGAGGCCCCAAGGCCAATTTTCGGGCAGCACTCAGCCTAATCCAAATGCTCATGTGAAAGCAGTGACTACTAGGAGTGGTCGAGGGGGTGTGAGTGTAGAACCACCGGTTGAGGTAGATGATGAGGAACCGGTGGACGAGGAGATTGAGATGGAGACTCCTGGGGGGTACACATGAGGCCAGTCCTAGCAAGTACAGTACCGACCAGTGAGTCTCCCGTAGTGGTCCCGGTTGAGAAGAAACCGGTTGAGGTTAGGCCGAGTCCTAAGATTGATCATTCACGACTTCCTTACCCTGCTCGCTTAGCTCACCAAAAGCATGCTAAGGAGTATGGTCATTTTCTTGACATGTTCAAACAGTTGAAGATCAATCTTCCTTTTATTGAGGCTCTTCAGCATATGCCCAAGTATGCCAAATTTCTTAAGGATTTGTTGAAGAGAAAGGAGAGGTTAGGGGAACTTTCTAATGTTCCATTGAGTGGGGGATGTTCTGCGGTGATTCTGAACAAGCTATCGGAGAAATTGACAGATCCTGGGATCTTTACGATCCCATGTTTGTTTGGTAGTGACACTCAGAGGCACGCGTTGGCAGATTCAGGTGCTAGCATCAATTTGATGCCCTATTCTTTATATGAAAAGCTAGCACTTGGTGAACTTATGCCTACGCGCATGACATTGTCCCTTGCTGACCGAACGGTCAAGTGTCCACGGGGTATTGTTGAAAACTTATTGGTGAAGGTGGACAAATTTGTATTCCCCGTGGACTTTGTGATTCTTGACATGGAGGCCGATGAGAGTGTGCCTATCATTCTAGGCCGTCGTTTCTTGTGGACCGCTAAGGCTGTCATTGATGTGTTTGATGGGAAGCTCACTCTTCGAGTGGGTGATGAGACTGTCACGTTTGAGGTTGTGAAGTCTAGGCATCCCGGTAATCATGATGACTTTAGCGACCCATGTCATTCTGTGTACTTCATAAACTCTTTCATGTCACACGTAGATAGGTGTCTTGATTACGTGTGCGGTGCTGATTTGGTGGTTGAGAGGAGTGAGGAGGAGTGTGAGATTGATGATGAGGGTGTTGGTGTCATTTCTGAGGTGTTAGAGATAGATGAGTTGAGGGAGGAGAGTAAGAAGCCTTCTGTTGAGTCACCACCCACCCTAGAGCTTAAGGTTTTACCCTCACACTTAGAGTATGCATTTCTAGGAGAGGATTCCACTTTACCTGTTGTCATTTCATCTAGGTTAAGTGAGGAGGAGAAGAAGAGATTGCTAGATGTGCTAAAGTTGTATAAGGGGGCTATTGCTTGGAGACTCTCTGATATCCAAGGCATTAGTCCTGCTTATTGCACACATAGGATACTCATGGAGGATGAGTACAAGCCGGTAGTCCAACCTCAGAGGCGGTTAAATCCTAATATGCAAGAGGTTGTGAAGAAAGAGGTGTTGAAGTTGATGGATGCCGGTTTGATCTATCCTATCTCGGATTCATCGTGGGTGAGCCCTACTCAGGTTGTCCCTAAAAAGGGAGGGATGACAGTCATCACGAATGAGAAAAATGAGCTCATTCCTTCTCGCACGGTCACGGGGTGGCGAGTTTGCATCGACTATAGGAAACTTAACGATGCCACCAGGAAGGATCACTTTCCCCTTCCTTTCATTGACCAGATGTTAGAGAGATTGGCGGGACAGCAATTCTATTGCTTCTTAGATGGTTTTTCTGGGTATTTCCAGATCCCCATTGCACCGGAGGATCAGGAAAAGACCACATTCACGTGCCCTTATGGCACCTATGCTTACCGTCGCATGCCATTCGGGCTATGCAATACTCCTGCCACATTTCAAAGGTGCATGGTAGCCATCTTTCAAGACATGATTGAATCATCCATGGAAGTGTTTATGGATGACTTCTCAGTTTATGGTGACTCATTTGATCAGTGCTTGGTGAATCTTGAGAGGATGTTGAAGAGGTGTGTAGAGACTAAGTTGATGCTTAACTGGGAGAAGTGTCACTTCATGGTGACCGAGGGGATAGTTCTAGGTCATAAGATTTCGAGAGTGGGGATTGAGGTAGACCAAGCTAAGATAGAAACTATAAGTAAACTCCCACCGCCTTCAAGTGTTAAAGCCATTAGGAGTTTTCTTGGCCATGCGGGTTTTTATAGGCGATTCATTAAGTATTTCTCCAAAATCACTAGGCCTATGACCCATCTTCTAGAGAAAGACACCCCATTCGTTTTTGATGAGGAATGCATGAAGGCATTCAAATTTTTGAAGGAGAGGCTTGTGAGTGCTCCTATTTTGGTTGCCCGCGATTGGAGTTTGCCCTTTGAACTCATGTGTGATGCTAGTGACCGAGCCGTCGGGGCGGTCTTGGGGCAAAGAAGAGAGAAACATTTTCACCCAATATACTATGCTAGTAAAACTCTTAATGATGCTCAAGAGAACTACAATACCACCGAGAAGGAGCTTCTTGCGGTGGTGTTTGCTTTTGACAAATTCCGGTCTTACCTTGTGCTTTCAAAGACCACCGTCTTCACCGATCACTCGGCTTTGAGGTTTCTTTTTGCAAAGAAAGATGCAAAGCCTCGTCTCATTCGGTGGATTCTTTTGTTGTCGGAATTTGACATTGAGATCAAAGATAAGAAAGGGGCTGAAAATGTAGCGGCCGATCATCTCTCCCGGTTGGAGGACCCGGAGAGGAGTGAGATTCGTGAGGAGGAGATTGGTGATAGGTTCCCTCATGATATGATCGACTTTGTAGAGGCGGAGAAGCAAGGAATGCCATGGTTCACCGACTTGGCAAATTTCCTTGCTCATGGAGTAGTGATTGAAGGGATGACTTCTCAACAAAAGAAGAAGTTCTTTAGAGATGCGGGTAAGTATGTTTGGGATGATCCGTATCTTTATCGTGTGGGAGGTGATAGGATTCTTAGGAGGTGTGTGAGTAGAAAGGAGGGCCTAGACATTATAAGACATTGTCATGAAGGCTTGACGGGTGGACATCATGGATATCATTCCACCGCCCAAAAGGTCTTCGATTGTGGATTTTATTGGCCTTCGGTGGTGAAGGATGCACTTGAGTTTGTGAAGAAGTGTGATCCTTGCCAACGCACCGGGAATATCTCCTCTAAGGATGAGATGCCTCAAAACCTGATTCAAGTGTTAGAGGTTTTTGATGTTTGGGGCATCGATTTTGTTGGACCTTTCCCTTTGTCCAAAGGGAATAGGTATATACTCGTGGCCATAGATTATGTATCAAAGTGGGTAGAGGCTCAAGCCTTGCCTACAAATGATGCCCGAGTGGTTCTTAAGTTCCTTAAGAAGTTGTTTAGTAGGTTTGGAACTCCTAGAGCTTTAATAAGTGACCGTGGCACGCACTTTTGTAACACCATGTTAGAAAAGGCACTACAACGCTACGGTGTCACTCATCATTTAGCAACCGCTTACCATCCTCAAACAAGCGGTCAAGTGGAGAATGCAAACCGAGGCGTGAAAAGGATACTTGAGAAGACCGTAGGGAAGAGTCGGAAAGATTGGTCCGACAAGTTAGACGATGCATTGTGGGCGTTTAGAACGGCCTACAAGACACCTTTAGGAACCACACCATACATGGTCGTTGTAACATATGTGCCGGAAACGTCGCCGGAACAGTGAGCTGAACAGTAAACACACCATAACTCAGGTACGAACTACGTAAACTATTGTATGCTACTAATATCATGATGCTCGATATTAAACTATTATGCTATTGTTTCTGTAATCTGATTAAACTTAACAGTTTAACAGTCAGAAACACATCAAACAACATTGAACGGTGAGACAAATGCTTATGGATGTGCTATTATGTGCAAACGTATGTGAGGTTAAACAAAACAAAACTAAAGCGGTTATTGTTACAGTATGTTAAACCGACGAATTATTCGTATAGGTGACGATCGGTACGAATAAATCTGAAAGTTTAACGTTCTGAAATAATGACTGAAAAGTAGAAAACAAAAGTCTGAAAGCAAAACCATTGTCGTGTTCGTTCGAATGACGATTCGAACGAATACGCGCGATGGCGACGCGTTCTGATGAAACGAAAACGAAAACGATAAACGACACGAACGATCATAAATTTAAGGAAATAAAATATTTCCTTTTTTACAATTTTGAAACTCATCAAAAAGGAAACTAAACAAAACTATTTATAATAAATCGCGAACAAATAACTAAACGAGTAAAAATATTAAGTTCGATAAATAAATTAATATAACGATATTTAAAATGATTTCTAACAATAATTGTATTTTTAAACGTCATAAAATAATCTTTTTATTTTAAAAGCGTAAAACTACGCGTTACGTTCCGGAAACGCAACGAAAACGCGAACCGAGCAACAAAAACGAACCCGAACTCACTGGGGTATATATACCCTAAATGAGTTCAACCTACACATTTCTCTCTTCACTTTCTCTCTCTAAAACACCCCACCCTATTCTCTCTCTCTCTCTAAAAACCCTAACCTTCAATCACTCATAACTCACTCATTTCTTAACGAAATCGAGTGATTCTTGAGCCTAATCAAAGATCTCGACCTCCCCTACATGAAAGTACAATCGATCTGGGTTGGAATCCATCTGAAACGAGGTAATCAGTGAAGAAAGGTAGCGATTTTTAGGGTTTTCTACAAACCCGACAAAAACCGAACTTTAGCCGGTTTAAAACACCCATTTTTCGACCCATACACCTTCTAAATGAGTTTACTCATCTAAACCCACTCAAAACGACTATATATACGACTATACCCCGAAATCGTCTTCTCCCATGGCTGAAAACCCGTTCCGGCGAATGGCCCATGAGTATGAGCCATTCGGCCGAATGAGTCGGGAGTATGAGAAGGGAGTATGAGTCGGGAGTATGAGAAGGGAGTATGAGTCGGGGGTATGAGAAGGGAGTATGAGAAGGGAGTATGAGAAGGGAGTATGAGAAGGGAGTATGAGTCGGGAGTATGAGAAGGGAGTATGAGTCGGGAGTATGAGAAGGGAGTATGAGAAGGGAGTATGAGTCGGGAGTAAGAGAAGGGAGTATGAGTCGGGAGTATGAGACGGGAGTATGAGTCGGGAGTATGAGACGGGAGTATGAGTCGGGAGTATGAGTCGCGAGTATGAGTCGGGAGAATGAGCCCGGAGAATGAGCCATTCGGGTGACTCATTCGGGCGAATGACTCATTCGGGACTCATTCGGGAGACTCATTCGGCGACTGACTCATTCGGGACTCATTCGGCGACTCATTCGGCGACTGACTCATTCGGGACTCATTCGGGTGAACACTCATTAGCATGAGCCATTCTTATGAAAATCACAAAAATGAGTCATTTTCACTACACCAACTCAATTAACAACTCTGATTTCAAAAAGAACAATCAAATAAGGGATCGTAACTCAATTAACATTTAATCAAACACAGGACTGTGAATACAACATCAGTACGATAACAGCGAGCGCATGCATTCTTGAGTCTTAGTCAACCACTACAACAACAAGGTGAGTTCATTGTCCCTTTTTAAATTATTTTGATTTTAAACCGGGACTGAGAAGCATGTTATACATTTTAAAACAAATGTTTTAAATTTAACAAAATGCTTTTATACGATTCTTATATACAGATGTTAATGCTACATGATTATGCCAAGTGCTAAAGGCATAAGTTCACTATTAATACTAATGCTACATGATTATGCCAAGTGCTAAAGGCATAAGTTCACTATTAATACTAATGCTACATGATTATGCCAAGTGCTAAAGGCATAAGTTTACTATTAATACTAATGCTACATGATTATGTCAAGTGCTAAAGACATAAGCTAAATCGCTAAAACTAAGGCTATGTGTTAATACCAAGTGCTAAGGGTATTTACTATCTGTTGATGCTGTTGTGAATGCTAATGCTACTGGGTTATGCTACAAACTAAAGCTATGAGTTATGCTAAATGCTAATGCTACTGGGTTATGCTACAAACTAATGCTATGAGTTATGCTAAATAATAATGCTACGGGTTATGCTAAATGCTAATGCTAATGGGTTATGCTACATGCTAAGGCTATGGGTTTATGCTAGAGACTAATGTTAACACTAGATACTAATGATGCTATGAGGATGTTAAATACATACATACATACATACATACATACATGCATATTGAATACTTGAAGCTATGGATACTATAAACTCTTGAATGCTATATGATTGCCATGCTCAAACAACGGTTTGGCCTCTCAGTGCTTGCCTTACCGGTTGTAAAGCTAGTACTTGTGCACAAGTTACGTAAATGCTGGACTATTTGAATGCTATGCTAAAACTATTGGCTATGGAAGAACAATAGTTGGTCTCTCAGTGCTTGCCTTCATGTGTTCTTCCTAGTCGGGACTTGAAGAACAATAGTTGGTCTCTCAGTGCTTGCCTTCATGTGTTCTTCACAGTCGGGACTAGAAGGCACCTACTATGGTCTCTCAGTGCTTGCCATAGGGTGTCCTTCATGGTCTGAAACGAGGAAACAGACTGATGGCCTCTAAGTGCTTGCCATGCAGTGTTTCTCAAAACTATTTTCTCATGTGATTAAAAAGAAAAATAAAAGAAAAAAAGTTGGACGAGAAACTTATGTGTCACACGCCGGGTTGCAGCCTGGTTGAAACACCACTAAGCTAAGTTCAATAAAAAATTTGAATAAAAGAAAAATGCTCACGCTTTCATCTGATTCCATTATGAAAAATCTGATTTGAGAAATTTCTTGTTTGTTTATATGTAAGGATGACTTGAAAGCTAGAATCCAGGATTGATTTGGTTTTAATTTCCTAAGTGTGGGTCTAATGAAATGAAATCTAGAACATGAACATAATGGACCATGACTAAGGGACTGGGAAAATCAGTATGAGTTTAATAGGATAACAATACTTGCAATCTTTTCCAAGGCATTTAATTTTGAATTAATGAGTTTAATTGTGTGGAAACCATTTTACCCAACTGTGATCCCAGATTTTTGCATAGATCTTTTTCAGGGACGAAAAAGAGATAAGTGTGGGGATGTGATGTCACACCCCTGCGCCGCGTGCGGAATCCACGGCGCGGTGACGTATGATCAGTTGAATCATGCACAAGTATTGAATAAGAACAACCACAATGGATTACTACATTTCATAATGTTTAGACAGTTGATTAGTTACAGACAATCTATCTACCAAAAGTAAGACAACTACAGACCCAAAATATAGTTACAAAATAAGACTCCAAACAAGACAATTAAACATTTAGGATTTAGTGAGTTTCTATTCCATCCTAGCATGTTTCTTCATCTTGTTCTATCTTAGAATGGTCTCCTTAGTTGTCCCTGAGAATGTCTTAAACCTGATTACCTGAAACACGTGAAAAGTAACTGTCAACTACAGACGTAGTTGGTGAGAACAATAGGTTTAAACATTTGTAAACATGAGTTATATGATATAAGACATAGGTAAGTTAAAGCATCATAAGATTCACACGGATGAGCTGCAACCCAAACTAACATCAAGTAAGAAAAATGAGTGTAAACAGTCCAATCACTGTTCGCACGACAGCCGATAATATCAAGTCCCAAACCACGTTTGGAGTTAGATAATACGTCAGCAGTTTTGATAACCATATGACACCAGACCTGCAGTTGGCTTTTAAAAGCAAATTTAAAAGCCAACTCCATCCTGGATAAGAAAACCATGACACCAGACCTGCAGTTAGCTTTTAAAACAAATTTAAAAGCTAACTCCATCCTGGATAAGAAACAATGTGTCCGCTTTCCCTTGTTGTGATCACCCAGTACTAACGCTAATGAATATGATACTTGATGCTTTTTGCAAGTTTGTTTACAACAATGGACACCATGTTTTCTGAATCTTACTTTAACCGGATGTGTTAATGTCTTATTTGAAAACCTAGATTTAACTCCACGAGTTAAATCCTTTGTTTATGTAACATGAAAATGAATCTCTTGATTTGAATACCATGATGTGAACAACTTGACTTGAATACCATGTTTTTGCACCACTTGATTTGAATACCATGTTTTGAACCACTTGATTTGAATACCATGTTTTGAACCAATGAATTTGAGTACCATATTGTGAACCACTTGTTTTGAATACCATGATGTGATGACCTTGTGTAATAACAAGGTTTATAACAAAAGGGTTTGTAAAATCCTTTATCAAAAAGTGTTTATCCTTCATAAATACATTTGAGTAAATAATTTCAAAACAGTTCAAAAGTCCCTTATAAAACCTTTTTAATGAAAAGAGTTTAGTAATTGACAAGTAAATAAAAACAGTTGACAATTTCTTTAAACAATTGATGAATCCCTTGGATTCGTAAGATGAACCTGAAATGTTTATGACTTACACATAACTTGTGTAATGAAACAAGATTGAAATAGCGGTTTTGATCACGTGTTCCACCCCAAAACAGTTATAAAACAGTAAAAGAGGGGCTAAAGTTCTCACCTGTCTGCAGTAGACTCTGAACTTAAACAGTTAGCAAGTAGCAAACAGGACTTCTAACTTGTTCCTATATCATTGTAATCATACATAAGATATAAGATTTATAGTTGTATAGACTTTGATTCATTGATTGACTTGTGTTCTCATGATTTGATCGTTGTGAAAACTTGAAAGTTATGATTTGAATCACTTGATTGATCATGGGTCAATGAAACTTATGAAATGTTCTTTGATGCATAATTCATATGCATAAAATGATAAATGTTTAAGAATTTGATAGCCATTGATTACCATTTGTTGTGAAAAGATGTTCAATTGTTTCAAATCTTTGTGATTATGAATTGATCTCTCGATTATGTTAAGTTGTCACTTAACCTCTTCGTGATCAATTCACAATATCATAAATCGAGGCCAACACAATTGGGCCTTAAGCCCATAAACCATGTGGGCTTAATCAAGACCATGGGCCACTTAGGTCAACTAGGACCCAATTGAATGTGATATTGGTCAATTGAATGTAGTGTTGGGCCGAAATGGGTCTTGTAAACCAAACGAGTGAGTTATTGGCCCAAGTATATCGTCAAGGATAAAATTGGACCAATTAGGATCATAATGGATCAACCTAATCCCATTGGACTTGTTTTAACCTATGGGGTTGAATACCATTGCAATTGGGCCGCATATGCTTTGGGTTGGGCCGATAGGAAGGTGGGCTGCCATTTGGGCAGCGAACCCTTGGGGTTCAAGTCCTAGGTTCGTCCGATACAAAGGGATCACCATGGTTCGGCCAAGGATGTGATAGCTAGGGTTCGTTGCATGTATGCATGAAGGGTTCGTCCATGGCAGCACAAGGTTCGGCCTACCTACTGCATATAGGGTTCGCTTGGGTAACACACAGGGTTCGTAGATGAATACAAGGGTTCTGTCATCATAGCACCTACATGGTTCGTCTCTAAGTTTTCTGGTTCAGTGGGCATCAAAGGAGCAACCAAGGTTCGTTATGGTTCGTGACTGATCCAGGGGGTTCGTTGGGCATACCCTGGTTCGGTGAAGGCTCGGGAAAACTCCTAGGGTTCGGCTGATCATGCTGCGAACCATGTAGGGTTCGCGACAATACTCACGGCTGGTTGATGGCTCGGGAGGGTTCGTGAGACTTGATGGCCTGAGGCAGGTTCGAGAGGACCTTTAGGGTTCGGCAGCATCCACGAACCATGCAGGGTTCGTTCGGGTTCGTCCTAATCAAAAGGGTTCGGGCAGGAAACCTCCTGGGTTCGGCTGCCTGCTGTGTGCAGCGAACACCCCACGAACCTGCACACCTGCATCTTCATCTTCATCGAATCCCCACCTCTAGGCCACGATCTAGGTTAGTACATCATCAGATGAGGTTGCTAGAATTGCGAAATCAGAAATGGAGTGCTAGAACCGGTTTCATCTAGGTTCGAACAAAACCCACGAAAAACCCTATTTTCAGCTCATACTTTCGATCGTACCTTGCTTTTGGCTGGACAAATCCGTGGTTTTCTTGTACTTTCGTGTAGAGAACGTTGAGAGCTTCGCGTGGACACCAAGAACACCGAATTCCGTCAAGAAACGAGTGAGATACGAACGATTAAAATTTGGTTTTCTAGAGAGAGAGAGGGTTTGCGAAAATTTGTAGAGAGAGAGAGGGTTTGGCTGATAAAAATGAAGGAAATGGCCTTCTTTCGGGCTTTTATAGTCCGGGTAGTGTTCGGGTCCGTTTCGGTCGCTCGGTTCGCGTTTCCGGAACGTAACGCGTAATTTACGCGGTTTTAACTAAAATAGTTATTAAACTCATTTAAATGATGAGTTTCAAAATTGTAAA
Source organism: Mikania micrantha (assembly GCA_009363875.1). Classification (NCBI taxonomy): domain Eukaryota; kingdom Viridiplantae; phylum Streptophyta; class Magnoliopsida; order Asterales; family Asteraceae; genus Mikania; species Mikania micrantha. The sequence continues at coordinate 1,579,338 of CM018690.1, read as the reverse complement.
AATATAAAATAATTAATTTAATTATTTTTACTCTTCGTGTGTTGTCAGATCGTTAAAAACATTCACAATTACGTGTATACCCGCAATCGCGTACGTTTTCCGATCGTATTAAAATATTTAAAGTCGTTTAATCGTAATTATAAGTTCAACATTCGTATTATTATGGATCGTCACCCATAACTATACTCAGTCTCGCTTACAGATTACGATCTTGGTTGAATTAATTAATTGTCATAGTATTCGTCTCAACACTACGCACTAACACTAACCTGTTACACCGAACGCAGTATATGTATAGGGCTCACTCTCGCTGCCCACCACTGTTTCGATATAACAAGTTACTGTTCTTGCTTAGTGAAATCGACTGTAAATAGATAATACATACTTGTTTTCTGACTACTAAGATCCTGTAACACACAAGCACACATTATGAACATACTGAAACACATTGATGAACTGAACCATGAATAGACACTGTTCTAACACTGTTTACAACTACATGACTATATGCACAAATGTTACAGTCTCCCCTAGTTAAGGGAATTTCGTCCCGAAATTAACTAGCCGAAGATACTGTAAAAAGATGAGGGTACTTAAGCTTCATCTGGTCTTCACGTTCCCAGGTGAACTCAGCACCGCGTTTGCCCTCCCATCGCACTTTCACGATCGGGATACGGCTGCGTTTAAGTTTCTTGACCCCATGATCCATGATCTCAACTGGACGTTCAATGAATTGCATGTTGTTCTGAATCTGTATGTCTTCCAGTGGAATCTGAACATCATGATCCGCCAAGCATTTCTTAAGATTTGATACATGAAAAGTATCATGAACATTGCTTAGCTCCACTGGAAGTTTGAGTTTGTAGGCTACGAGACCGATCCGTTCCAGGATCTCAAAAGGTCCAACGTACCTTGGTGCAAGTTTCCCTTTCTTCCCGAATCGGACAACGCCTTTCCAGGGAGAAACTTTGAGTAAGACTCGGTCACCGACTTGGAACTCAAGCGGTTTCCGACGTCGATCAGCATAACTCTTCTGCCGATCTCGTGCGGCCTTAAGCCGTGACTGAATGATTGTGATCTTGTCTGATGTTTCCTGAATGAGTTCTGGTCCTACGACCTGTGAGTCACCAATCTCGGTCCAACAGACCGGTGATCGGCACTTTCTACCATATAGAGCTTCGAATGGTGCACATTGAATGCTCGTATGATAGCTATTGTTATATGAAAACTCAATGAGTGGGAGATGAGTGTCCCAACTTCCACCGAAGTCAATGACACAAGAACGGAGCATGTCCTCAAGTGTTTGGATAGTCCTCTCACTTTGGCCGTCGGTTTGGGGATGATACGCCGTGCTAAGATTAACACGCGTTCCCAAAGCCTTTTGCAATGATTGCCAAAAGCGAGAAGTGAAGCGACTATCACGATCAGATATGATTGATGTTGGAGTACCATGACGTGCAATGATTTCGTTGATGTACAATGTGGATAACTTCTCCATCTTGTAATCCTCTCGGATTGGGAGAAAATGAGCAGATTTGGTGAGTCGGTCAACGATCACCCAAATCGAATCGAAACCTCTCGGAGTTCTCGGCAACTTCGTTATGAAATCCATGGAAATTTGCTCCCATTTCCATTGAGGAATTTCAGGTTGCTGCAGAAGTCCCGAAGGCTTTTGATGTTCTGCTTTGACCTTTGAACACGTAAGACATCTTCCCACGTACAGTGCTATGTCTTTCTTCATTCCCGGCCACCAGTAAGATGTCCTCAAGTCCTGATACATCTTGTCGGCTCCAGGATGAAATGAGTATCGCGACTTATGAGCCTCATCACAGATGAGTGTGCGCAATTCTTCAGACTTTGGAATCCAAATGCGGCCGTTGAGATATAACAACCCATCAGTTCGAGGTTCTAGTTTCTTCTCAATACCACAATCCAAGTCTGTTTTGAGTTGATTATCTGTTACTACTTGTTGTTGTGCAATACGAATCAAGTCTTTCAAGTTTGGCTGTGTGTTGATCTCCATGGCTCTTACACGAATCGGTTTGACTGGTTCCTTGCGACTAAGAGCATCCGCCACCACATTGGCTTTACCCGGATGGTAACGAATCTCACAGTCGTAATCAGTTAGAAGCTCAACCCAACGTCGTTGTCTCATGTTGAGTTCTTTCTGATTGAGAATGTATTGAAGGCTCTTGTGGTCTGTATAGATGACACATTTAGTACCGTACAGGTAGTGTCTCCAAATCTTCAGTGCAAAGACCACAGCCCCTAACTCAAGGTCATGAGTAGTGTAATTCTTCTCGTGAACCTTAAGTTGTCTTGAAGCATAAGCAATGACCTTGTCCCGTTGCAAAAGTACACAACCGAGACCAAGGTTTGAAGCATCACAGTAGACAATGAAATCATCACTGCCTTCTGGAAGACTAAGGATAGGAGAATTGCATAACTTCTGTTTAAGAAGTTGAAATGCATCTTCTTGTTTCTGTCCCCATATAAACGCTTGACTTTTCTGAGTCAATGTAGTGAGTGGCAAAGCTATCTTAGAGAAGTTTGCAATGAATCTTCTATAATAACCTGCCAGACCCAGAAATGAACGAATCTCTGTTGGAGTAGATGGAGTAGTCCAGTCCTTAATCGCCTCAATCTTCGCTGGATCTACATGTATTCCATCCCTGTTTATGACATGTCCTAAGAAGTGAACCTCCTTTAGCCAAAATTCACATTTTGAGAATTTAGCATATAGTCGTTCAGTTCTTAGTAACTCTAAGACTTTCCTCAAATGATCCTCGTGTTCTCGTTCTGACTTGGAATAAATCAGTATATCATCAATAAAGACGATAATAAACTGATCCAAGTAAGGCCTGCAGACTCGATTCATCAAGTCCATGAACACTGCGGGTGCATTGGTCAGCCCAAATGGCATAACCACAAACTCATAGTGTCCATATCGAGTCCTAAATGCCGTCTTTGGTATATCCTCATCATTTACTCTTAACTGATGATACCCGGATCGTAAATCAATCTTAGAGAAGCAAGTTGCTCCCTGCAATTGATCAAATAGATCATCGATCCTAGGTAGAGGATATCTGTTCTTGATTGTTAACTTGTTCAGCTCACGATAATCTATGCACATGCGAAATGAACCGTCTTTCTTCTTGACGAATAGAACCGGAGCTCCCCATGGAGAGAAACTCGGTCTAATGAAACCTTTGTCTAAAAGTTCCTGAAGCTGACTAGACAGTTCCTGCATCTCAGATGGTGCTAATCGATACGGTGACTTCGCCACTGGGTTTGCTCCAGGGACGAGATCAATTCTAAACTCCACTTGTCGGACGGGTGGTAGTCCAGGCAAGTCTTCTGGAAATACGTCTGGATAGTCTTTGATAACCGGTACGTCTCCAACTGCTTTCTTGTCAGGTTTCTTTTCCACCACGTGAGCTAAGAATGCATAATATTTCTTCTTCAGATACTTCCTCGCCTTGATGCACGATACAATCTTCAATTCGCGGCAGGGTTTCTCACCGTAGACTATCATCGTTTCGCCGGACGGTAGAGGAATTCGAATAAGTTTCTCCGAGCATACGATTTCAGCATTATTCTTAGATAGCCAATCCATTCCTACTACAACTTCGAAGCTTCCGAGAGTCATAGGAATGAGATCGATAGAGAAGAGATGGTCATTTAATCTTAGCTCGCAAGCATGAATTATGGAATCTACAACTATAGTCTTACCATTCGCTACTTCTACAGTATAGGGAGCAGTAAGTGTGGATAGTTGCATATTAAGCAAAGAAACAGTATGTGCAGAGATAAAGCTTTTATCAGCACCAGTATCGAATATGATAGAAACATAGTGATCATTGATAAGAAATGTACCCGTGATGACTGCTGGATCCTCACGTGCTTCAGCAGTTCCAATTACAAAAGCACGAGCAGCAGCAGTATTGTTGTTGAGCGTTGGACACTGGTTTCTGAAGTGTCCCTCTGCTCCACAATTATAACAGGCTCTTCCACCTGTGGCAGCAGTGGTAGCAGTTGTTGTAACAGCAAGATGAGCAGATCGGCATGTAGCCGCCAGGTGTCCCATACGCCCACATTTGAGACACTTTCTGCATGGAATGTTGGGTAGATGATGATACTGACATCTGGTGCAAAGTGGAAATGTGCCAGTATAAGACTTTCTGGCGTTAGCAGGTTGTGGCATAGCATTGATAGGTGTGGCATGAGTAGGTGCAGCCGCAGTCAACGCTGCAAAGTTCTTGATTGTCTTTTGTTTCTTCTTCTTGGGATGATGCTATTCAGGCTTCTTGCCTTCTTCAATCTGTGCTCTTTTGAATCCCTTTCGGGTGAGCACTCCAGATTTCACATACTCCTCAGTAAGAGTAGCACCAAGTTGAATTGCCGCCTCTAAAGTAGTAGGGTTATTACCCATGACAGTTCCTCTAACCACCAGAGGCAACCCTTCAATGTATTTCTCTATCCTGCGGGATAGAGGAGTAACCAGATGGGGCACCAGAATGCACAACTCATGGAATCGAGTTGTATACTTTGCGTTCTCTCCACTGTCTTGCACCAGATTCCACATCTCCACCTCCAGTTTCTTCAGTTCATGACGTGGACAAAACTTTTCCACGAGTAAGTTCTTGAATCCGTCCCATGGTAAAGCTAGAGCAACTTCACGTCCTCTGGTGTTCTTCTCAGAATTCCACCAGGTGAGTGCTCCCTTATGAAAAGCACTTGAGGCCATTTTGACCTTCAGATTTTCAGGGCATCCAGTGAAGTCTAGAATGTCTTCGATACTTTCCAGCCATTGCAGTAGGCCGGTAGCTCCTTCGGTACCAGAGTACTTAGGAGGCTTAGCATCGTTGAACTGCTTGAAAGTAAAGTTAGCAGTTCCAGCGTTTGTGGCATTTGAGTTATGTGCAGAATCACCGGTACTTCCCCGAAGATTCTGGGTAATATCAGTGACCATGCCCGGGATCACATCCCTCATGTGAACAGCGATAGCTCGAGCAATCCTGTTAATTTCATCATCATTACCGCTTGTCGAACCCCCAGCATTTGGGTCTCGTCGAGGAGGCATTCTACGAATAGAAGCCACAAGCGGGTCAGTAATGAGAATGGATACAATTGAATTTTCATGATAAGGTCAGTAATATATCCATACTACTAGTATTATCCTTCAATTGTAATATGATCCAGTACACGTATAAGTTATCAACTTATTTGTATACTTATCATGTGAATATGTACGATGTCTCATGATCTCTCCACCAAACCTACACACTGACACTTTCCCGATATACCGAAAATAGCTTATATATAGGGCTCACTCTCGCTGCCCACCACCGTTTCGGTATACCACGATCATGCCCTTGCTAGCATTTGGCAACACGTTTGTACTGATTTCCATGTGTTTTCCATTGATTAAGAATCCCATGATCTTTGATCAACTTGAACTATGATTGATTCCATGATTGAACTATGATTATGTTATGCGTGCACCTACTAACAGTTGTTAACATGTAGAACTAAGTCATACGTGTGTTCTACACTTTCCTGTTAACTTATGCCAGTAAGTACTAATGATGTAATCACTTAAGAATTTCACTTAAGGTTTACATTTATGATATGTTCACAACTTGGTTGATTCACCATAATGTCTGGTTCATCCAAGTTTGAATTTCATTATGATTTGATTCCCCAATGATTGTTTCCCAAATGATTGTATCCCATGTGTTTTGACTAATGTTCCATGTGTCCAGTTGATCCTGAATCCTCACTCCAAATACAAACGCCGGATTCCCCCTAACATACTGAAATAAGCTTATATATAGGGTAAGCTCTCACCGACCCACCACTTACCTCAACACGTCAGCGTTAATCCGTCGTCTATATTTGGGGCTAAGATTCCAACTGTTGATTGATTATGATTGTCTCATGATTTCTCTTGTTCCTTGATTCTGTTTATGATTGTGTAAACCATGGTCCTTAATTTACTAGAAACTAAGACCTTAGGTTTATGTATATGTGTCCTAGGTTAATCAACCTAGTTTCCCAATACTTACAGTACTGAGCATAATGATTTCCTGTGAGAACTTCAACTAAAGAATACTGTTACACAGATTCTAAGTTATAAAGTTCCTATGATAATGAATCCATGATAATGATAACAATGACAAGGATTTCAAATCTAAGTTCTAAATTAATAGACCTCAACCTTTGAATTCCTATAGTGATATGACAAGGATCTCAAATCCAAGTTCTAAGTTAATAGATCTTGACCTTTGAATCCTATAATGAATATGACAAGGATCTCAAATCCAAGTTCTAAATTAATAGATCTTGACCTTTGAATCCTATAATGAATATGACAAGGATCTTAGATCAAAGATACTAAATTAATAGATCTTTGCCTCTAAATCCCATAATGAATATGACAAGAAATTCATATCAAAGATACTGATAATACAGATCTTTGCCTCTGAATTTCTATAATGATCTCTGTGTGAGAATTTCAGATCAAGAATACTAAGAATACAGATCCTTGCCTCTGAAATCCTTAAATGCATATGTGTGAGAATTTAATTCGGTTTCTAAAATTATAGAAGTCCGATTCAAATTCCTTGACTCGATGTCTAATCTTAGAAAAATATCCCTAAGATCTTTCAAGCTTATTGTAGACTTAATGCTCACTTAAGTTACTTAGATCCTAAGTATCCTCAAGCCTATAGCACTTAGTCCTATTGGGTAGCTTAGGTTATAGTCTAGGTCATTTAACATTGGGTTTTTCCTAGTTCTCTACAACCTTGGCTCTGATACCAACCTGTCACACCCCTGCGCCGCGTGCGGAATCCACGGCGCGGTGACGTATGATCAGTTGAATCATGCACAAGTATTGAATAAGAACAACCACAATGGATTACTACATTTCATAATGTTTAGACAGTTGATTAGTTACAGACAATCTATCTACCAAAAGTAAGACAACTACAGACCCAAAATATAGTTACAAAATAAGACTCCAAACAAGACAATTAAACATTTAGGATTTAGTGAGTTTCTATTCCATCCTAGCATGTTTCTTCATCTTGTTCTATCTTAGAATGGTCTCCTTAGTTGTCCCTGAGAATGTCTTAAACCTGATTACCTGAAACACGTGAAAAGTAACTGTCAACTACAGACGTAGTTGGTGAGAACAATAGGTTTAAACATTTGTAAACATGAGTTATATGATATAAGACATAGGTAAGTTAAAGCATCATAAGATTCACACGGATGAGCTGCAACCCAAACTAACATCAAGTAAGAAAATGAGTGTAAACAGTCCAATCACTGTTCGCACGACAGCCGATAATATCAAGTCCCAAACCACGTTTGGAGTTAGATAATACGTCAGCAGTTTTGATAACCATATGACACCAGACCTGCAGTTGGCTTTTAAAAGCAAATTTAAAAGCCAACTCCATCCTGGATAAGAAAACCATGACACCAGACCTGCAGTTAGCTTTTAAAACAAATTTAAAAGCTAACTCCATCCTGGATAAGAAACAATGTGTCCGCTTTCCCTTGTTGTGATCACCCAGTACTAACGCTAATGAATATGATACTTGATGCTTTTTGCAAGTTTGTTTACAACAATGGACACCATGTTTTCTGAATCTTACTTTAACCGGATGTGTTAATGTCTTATTTGAAAACCTAGATTTAACTCCACGAGTTAAATCCTTTGTTTATGTAACATGAAAATGAATCTCTTGATTTGAATACCATGATGTGAACAACTTGACTTGAATACCATGTTTTTGCACCACTTGATTTGAATACCATGTTTTGAACCACTTGATTTGAATACCATGTTTTGAACCAATGAATTTGAGTACCATATTGTGAACCACTTGTTTTGAATACCATGATGTGATGACCTTGTGTAATAACAAGGTTTATAACAAAAGGGTTTGTAAAATCCTTTATCAAAAAGTGTTTATCCTTCATAAATACATTTGAGTAAATAATTTCAAAACAGTTCAAAAGTCCCTTATAAAACCTTTTTAATGAAAAGAGTTTAGTAATTGACAAGTAAATAAAAACCGTTGACAATTTCTTTAAACAATTGATGAATCCCTTGGATTCGTAAGATGAACCTGAAATGTTTATGACTTACACATAACTTGTGTAATGAAACAAGATTGAAATAGCGGTTTTGATCACGTGTTCCACCCCAAAACAGTTATAAAACAGTAAAAAAGGGGCTAAAGTTCTCACCTGTCTGCAGTAGACTCTGAACTTAAACAGTTAGCAAGTAGCAAACAGGACTTCTAACTTGTTCCTATATCATTGTAATCATACATAAGATATAAGATTTATAGTTGTATAGACTTTGATTCATTGATTGACTTGTGTTCTCATGATTTGATCGTTGTGAAAACTTGAAAGTTATGATTTGAATCACTTGATTGATCATGGGTCAATGAAACTTATGAAATGTTCTTTGATGCATAATTCATATGCATAAAATGATAAATGTTTAAGAATTTGATAGCCATTGATTACCATTTGTTGTGAAAAGATGTTCAATTGTTTCAAATCTTTGTGATTATGAATTGATCTCTCGATTATGTTAAGTTGTCACTTAACCTCTTCGTGATCAATTCACAATATCATAAATCGAGGCCAACACAATTGGGCCTTAAGCCCATAAACCATGAGGGCTTAATCAAGACCATGGGCCACTTAGGTCAACTAGGACCCAATTGAATGTGATATTGGTCAATTGAATGTAGTGTTGGGCCGAAATGGGTCTTGTAAACCAAACGAGTGAGTTATTGGCCCAAGTATATCGTCAAGGATAAAATTGGACCAATTAGGATCATAATGGATCAACCTAATCCCATTGGACTTGTTTTAACCTATGGGGTTGAATACCATTGCAATTGGGCCGAATATGCTTTGGGTTGGGCCGATAGGAAGGTGGGCTGCCATTTGGGCAGCGAACCCTTGGGGTTCAAGTCCTAGGTTCGTCCGATACAAAGGGATCACCATGGTTCGGCCAAGGATGTGATAGCTAGGGTTCGTTGCATGTATGCATGAAGGGTTCGTCCATGGCAACACAAGGTTCGGCCTACCTACTGCATATAGGGTTCGCTTGGGTAACACACAGGGTTCGTAGATGAATACAAGGGTTCTGTCATCATAGCACCTACATGGTTCGTCTCTAAGTTTTCTGGTTCAGCGGGCATCAAAGGAGCAACCAAGGTTCGTTATGGTTCGTGACTGATCCAGGGGGTTCGTTGGGCATACCCTGGTTCGGTGAAGGCTCGGGAAAACTCCTAGGGTTCGGCTGATCATGCTGCGAACCATGTAGGGTTCGCGACAATACTCACGGCTGGTTGATGGCTCGGGAGGGTTCGTGAGACTTGATGGCCTGAGGCAGGTTCGAGAGGACCTTTAGGGTTCGGCAGCATCCACGAACCATGCAGGGTTCGTTCGGGTTCGTCCTAATCAAAAGGGTTCGGGCAGGAAACCTCCTGGGTTCGGCTGCCTGCTGTGTGCAGCGAACACCCCACGAACCTGCACACCTGCATCTTCATCTTCATCGAATCCCCACCTCTAGGCCACGATCTAGGTTAGTACATCATCAGATGAGGTTGCTAGAATTGCGAAATCAGAAATGGAGTGCTAGAACCGGTTTCATCTAGGTTCGAACAAAACCCACGAAAAACCCTATTTTCAGCTCATACTTTCGATCGTACCTTGCTTTTGGCTGGACAAATCCGTGGTTTTCTTGTACTTTCGTGTAGAGAACGTTGAGAGCTTCGCGTGGACACCAAGAACACCGAATTCCGTCAAGAAACGAGTGAGATACGAACGATTAAAGTTTGGTTTTCTAGAGAGAGAGAGGGTTTGCGAAAATTTGTAGAGAGAGAGAGGGTTTGGCTGATAAAAATGAAGGAAATGGCCTTCTTTCGGGCTTTTATAGTCCGGGTAGTGTTCGGGTCCGTTTCGGTCGCTCGGTTCGCGTTTCCGGAACGTAACGCGTAATTTACGCGGTTTTAACTAAAATAGTTATTAAACTCATTTAAATGATGAGTTTCAAAATTGTAAAAATATAAAATAATTAATTTAATTATTTTTACTCTTCGTGTGTTGTCAGATCGTTAAAAACATTCACAATTACGTGTATACCCGCAATCGCGTACGTTTTCCGATCGTATTAAAATATTTAAAGTCGTTTAATCGTAATTATAAGTTCAACATTCGTATTATTATGGATCGTCACCCATAACTATACTCAGTCTCGCTTACAGATTACGATCTTGGTTGAATTAATTAATTGTCATAGTATTCGTCTAAACACTACGCACTAACACTAACCTGTTACACCGAACGCAGTATATGTATAGGGCTCACTCTCGCTGCCCACCACTGTTTCGATATAACAAGTTACTGTTCTTGCTTAGTGAAATCGACTGTAAATAGATAATACATACTTGTTTTCTGACTACTAAGATCCTGTAACACACAAGCACACATTATGAACATACTGAAACACATTGATGAACTGAACCATGAATAGACATTGTTCTAACACTGTTTACAACTACATGACTATATGCACAAATGTTACATGTGATGTGTTGCAAAACACATCTGTTTTTCTATTTGTTTCTAATTAGTTTTTGTACAGTTTTAGTCAGTTTTGAGTCGATTGATGCTGGTTTTTCACAATTGCACAAAATTGTTGCTTGCAGGTAATAAACATGTGTATTTGGTGCTAAAGATCGAGAAATAGAGCTCCCGGTTAGTCGAGAACAAATCCAGGACACAAGAAGAAGAATTCTGGAAATAAAGTCCTGTCGCGTCACGCGACACACATAGAAAACCCTGTCGCGTATCGCGACAGGTTGAAAATGACCATTTTACACTTTTTAATGATTGCGGGTTTGACCCGACTAATTTGTCGGGTAGTGGGTACCCTCGCGTAGCGCGAAGGGTTTTAGGACACCTTTCGCGTAGCGCGACAGGGTTAAAAATCCAGTTTTTCGAGTTTTATGTGTGGGAAACGGCTGGAGGCGAGGATATTCTATTTTGGACGATCAGAGACGACTTGGGAGGCGACTAGAAGCAAGGATACAAGATTGGAGTCGAGTTTGACCATCGGGAAGCCCTAGACGAGTGATCCGAAGGGTGTAACGTGATCGGTTCTTCTTTCTTTCTTTCTTGTTATTCTCTTTTACTGATGTTTGAGATGAGTTTTGACATTGAATGCTACTGTTTATTTAGTATGATTCGTGGCTAAACATTCTAGACCACCTAGGGTTTTACGAATATGCATGTCTGATATTGATAACGATTGATTGTGGAACACATTTGGATTTTTAATGGTTTAAATGATTTGGTTTGAATTCTTGGATGTGTATGAATGTTTATGATGTTTGTGATTGAGATATTGGTTCCCCATATGCTTTGGCGAATGTCTTTCGTGTAATAGGCATGTGCTAGGTCATTTACTTGGTGTTTATGATTTGTGCATGTATTACTAGACGTAGTAATTCATAGGAACAATAATTAGGTCACAAAGGAATTAAATGTTTAACCAAATTCAATAGCCGTGAGGTGAGAGTTTGTTAGTGTATCTTGCGTGTTTAAGAACTAGTTAAGGTCTTTGTGAAAAGACCAAGATTAGGTAACTTGAACATACTCTTGTATGCTAAATCCAAGATGAATTTCCATATTATCCCGTGCAATTGATGTATTGAGACTATCCTTTCCGTGAGGTAGATGGTTTTAGGATATACCATTGATGGGTTGGTTAACTTGTGAGAGTGATTACCCTAACCCGGTATTTAAAACACTTGTAAAAATTTTAGTTGAAATCTTTAAGAATGGTTAAAGAATCTCTAATCTGTTGATAAGTTAATATTCTAAGATCCCGGTTCCATAACAAGTTACATAATCAATCTAAACTTTTCAAACATGTATAAAGTAAACCCTAGGTAGTCTTTTCATCATTAGTAAATTCTAGTTGAACTTTTTCAGTTGAGCTTTGATTTGTTTTCAGAATCTTTTTAGTTTCAGTTTAATTAGTTAATTACAAAACCCCCTTTAATACAATTAATTTAATTTAAGTCTTTCGTATAGATAAGTCTTTGAGTCTGTTTTGTACTTTCTATAGGAGTCTGTGGGTTCGATATCCAGACTTGCTTTTCTGTACTATTTCTCGATAAGTTCACTTACCTGTTAGTAGTTTAGTTTAGGGAGTCTAGAATATTACTTAGTGTCTAGGTTAGTTTTGATTTTTGTTAAGTTTTAATTAAACTACTTTGCACACATCAAGCAAGATAAGGGTTTGTTTCAAATCTTGAAATTGGTTGTTTAAATGGGTTAGAAACCATGAATAGATGCTTATTAAGTGTTTGAGACAATCAAAATACTAGTTATTGTGTGTGATTGCATAAAGTTATGAACTTTGATGTTAATGAACCATGAATGGGGTTTATTAGTAAGTAAACATGCTGAATGAACATGTCTATAAGTTATGCACATAAGATGCTTGGTGAAATGCTTGAACCAAAAGAGATTAGATGCTGAATTGAAAAAAAATTATGTTGATGCACTGTTATTAACAAATTCGTATAAAATCATAGAAAAATCATGAGAAAACGAGCCTTATATGGTTGAAAAGCTATTTGAAAGGGCTACAATCCATCTTTTGACATGAAAATCTGAAAACAAACTTAAGATGGGTTAAAATGGCAATTACAGCAGCAACATGGAAAAATTCAGCAAACTGAATTGTGAAAATAAAGGTGCTGGTCTGATTTTGTAAATTGTGTATAAAATCAACCGTGTATCCGTTTGAGGCATAATTTATATGCATGGAAAGGTCTAAGAGTCTAATACAACCCATATTTGAGCATGAAGAGCTAAAACATATTGTAAATGTGTCAAAAATGTTGATTACAGCAGCAACTCAGAAAGTTGCTGCACAAAAAAAAGAGATTTGAAAGTCAATGTTTTTAACATAAACATGTGATTATAGGTAGTATCTTGACTTCTAAACACTATATAGTGATAATTGAGATTCAAATTAGTTTGAATCAATATGTATATGTGTGTGTATTGAAACCAGTTGTATATATATATGTGAATTGCAACTAGGTGTTGGTGGTGGAAGTCAAGGGATAAGCCATAGAAGTGGAAAAGAAGTTGTAGGAGGTGATCAACCATTTGAACAAGGTAAGTTGCCCAACTTACTATAACATTACATATAAGTAGTAGAAAGAGTCTACTTGATTTTTGGTGTTTATAAATTGATTGTGCATAACTTGACTAATGAAACTAATTGAGTTAAAAGACCTATGAAAAGGCAATTTTAGTTTCAATATGAATGTTATGCTTGAGTTGTATGTGTAATATAAATGGCATAAAATTAGCCGGATGAGCCGGTAGATGAGTTCATGATACCACATGAGTGTGGATAGCCGGATGAGCCGGTAAAATTGATCAATTGAACCACTAGAGAGTGGATAACCGAATGAGTCGGTAGATAGTGTGACAAACCACTAGAGTGTGGATAACCGGATGAGCCGGGAGTTAACTTGATAAAAACCCACTAGAGTGTGGGTAATTGAATGAGTCAAAATAGTGAATATAATTTGATCATTAACTAGAGGTGCTAGTAATGGAGTTGGAAATAGATCATATAATCCTATTTGTGAAAATGACCCGTTAAGGGAAATTAATGCACAATGGTGAGTTATGTGCAATTAGATGCTTGAATATGATATATTATGATCTAAACATGATAAACATCCATATGATATGTATGTGGATGTGTTAGAATGAGTTTTGTGAACTTTGGGGGTTGCTTACTTAGTTCATATGAACTAATTGTGAATTCATATGTGATGTTTACAGGTCAAAAATAGATATGCATTGGGCGATCAGATCGGGCACGTTTGGAGCGGAATCACTCGTTATGTTGGTTTTTTTTTTGTGGTTGTAACTTAAACATACTATGTTTTGTTGATATGTGAATGTTTTAAATAAGTTTGTGTCAGTTTTTAAATGTGACAGGTTATAAAGGGTTGTTTATAGAGTTTTCAAACAAACCCTTGCAAAATTTTGTTTTGAGACCAAATTCCGCAACGTGTTTTATGTCTAAACAAGTGTTTTATGATCCGTGTGGGATCATGGTGTCACAAGTTGGTATCAGAGCAATGGTTTGAGTGAATCATGTGTGTAGCGAACACTTGATCTCAAACTCTTGTGCTCTTGATAGGAAAACATAACGTTTGATTCAAAGACCCGATCATGAAGCCGAATGTATGAGGTCAGCATATCTATTTCTTGTATTATAATTGTTAAATGTAATGTGAATTATTACATATGAAATGTGATTATGTGATTATGTGAAACCGAAATCAATGTCTTGAGTATGACATGATGAAAGTAAGGAATTGGGCATATAATGAATGGACTAGTACGTCTGGCCAACTTACTAGTGCAAGCATGATATGAGCAAGTTCTTATGGGAATCATTTTATACTTAGGCTATTGAAATTAGGTAAAGTGTTAAGAGTTCTTATGAAAAGTGATTGTAAGATCACTAAGAAATTGAGTTATATATAGTGATAACTATATAAATATACTATTGTGTGTAAAATTAACATGTGAGCTATACAATTTCAGCCACAAATGGCTGAAGAACATACCTCCGGTGGGAGTAGTCATGTGAAAGAAAGACTTATCGAGAGTCAACGTATGGTAAAAGAGGAAGTGGCAAGAGCTCTTGAAGCTGCTTTGCCTACATATATTGAAGAAATTAAATCCACCTTAAAAGATTTCCTTCACGAAGAGTTAGCAGATTTCAAAGCTGGGGCTGAGGTAGAACAACCTTCCAAGAAGGTTACTTATAAAGATTTTATGACTTGTAAGCCAGCGGAGTTTAAGGGAGATGTGGATCCTTTGATGAGTCAGAGGTGGATTGCTGATATAGAAAGTGCGTTTGAAACCAGTCATTGTGACTCTTCTGATCAAGTCATGTTTGCTGGTAATCAACTGAAAGACAGAGGAAAAGATTGGTGGGAGCTGTTACGAAAGGAGAGAGGTGCACAAGGTATGAAGGGGCTGAACTGGACTCAGTTCAAAGAACTCTTCTTGAAACGCTTTTGTCCTCAGGCTGCTATTGATCGTATAACTGAGGAGTTTTTACAGTTGAGGCAAAAGGAGGAGAGTATTGACACCATCACTGCTATTTTCTATGATAAAGCAAGGTTTTGTCCGGATTTGCTTCAGACGAAAAGGATGT
Source organism: Mikania micrantha (assembly GCA_009363875.1). NCBI lineage: Eukaryota > Viridiplantae > Streptophyta > Magnoliopsida > Asterales > Asteraceae > Mikania > Mikania micrantha. Next base: position 1,564,025 of record CM018690.1, on the reverse strand, counting down.
GGATCAACCGATATCATACCATGCTGAATGCTAAGTATCGAGAGTTTCTCACACCTTCTAGGTGTGATACATTGATGAAGCTCATTGATTGTGCTAGAGAAAGAGAGTTGGAATTGAAAAGACAAGATGATCATGGGGAGAAAAGAAAGGCGGTTGTGGATGTGGGTTCTTCAAAGAAGGCGAAGTTTGTTAAGTCGCCTAAAAAGACCAGTTTTATTAAACCCTGTTCGAATTGTGGAAAGCTACATACTGGTGAATGCCGTGCAAGAACCACCATATGCTATAAATGTGGCAAACCAGGGCATTTTGCTACTTAGTGCACGAGTCCTATTAGCTTATGTTATAACTGTTACAAACCTGGACATAGGAGAGATGAATGTCCTGAATTGAAGGGAACAAGTCAGGGTAGTGGTGGAGGTCGATCGTTTGTGACACAGAGTTCAGGAAAGAAGCCCGAAATACCAAAACCAAAAAGGAGAGCCTTTCAGATATCGGCGGAGGAAGCCAAAGTCACATCTGATGTGGTGACATGTACTTTCCTTCTTAACTCGATATCTGCATACATATTGTTTGATTCTGGAGCTAGTAAATCTTTTATATCTGCAAAATTTGTGCATCATCCATCGTTCGTTTTAGAAAAGCTATATGTGCCATTGGAAGTGGAGGTAGCTGATTCTAAAAGTTTCTTAGCATTTGATATCTACCGAAATTGTAAACTTACCATTGAGGGTGAGGATTATAGTGTTGACTTGATACCTATGGTGTTAGGAGATTTTGATGTGGTTATAGGGATGGATTGGCTATCTATTTATCGAGCCAATATTGTTTGTGATCGTAAAATTATACAACTAATAGCTCCGAGTGGCTATGAGGTGTCTATTCAGGGTGAAAAGAGGGGTGGTGTTGTTTTGTGTTCATTGGTGAAAGCTATGAAGTATATGAACCATGGGGGTCAATCCTTCTTAGCTTATGTTATTGATAATGAAAAAGTGGCGCAGAAGTTAGAGGATGTTCCAATTGTTAGAGAATTCCCTGATGTGTTTCCGGATGATTTACCGGGAATTCCTTCTGATAGAGATGCTGAGTTTAGGATTGATCTTGTTCCTGGAGCTAAGCCTATAGCTAAAGCTCCATATTGTTTGGCACCATCTGAATTGCAGGAGTTGATGACTCAACTGCAAGACCTTCTCGATAAGGGTTTTACTCGCCCTAGCATCTCACCGTGGGGTGCACCAGTCCTTTTTGTTAAAAAGAAGGATGGAAGTTTACGAATGTGTATTGATTATCGAGAATTGAATGAGGTGACGGTGAAGAACAAATATCCTTTGCCTCGTATTGATGATCTGTTTGATCAGTTACAAGGGGCTTCTTGGTTTTCCAAAATCGATCTTCGTTCGGGTTATCATCAACTTAAGGTTAGGGAAGAAGATGTTCCCAAAACGGCCTTTCGTACCCGATACGGTCATTATGAATTTCTGGTGATGTCTTTTGGGCTGACGAATGCACCAGCTGCGTTCATGGATCTGATGAACCGCGTGTGTCGCCCAATGCTGGATAGGTCTGTCATAGTTTTCATAGATGACATTCTTATCTATTCCAAAAATGAAGCTGATCATGCTTGTCATTTACGTGAGGTACTTGAAACTCTCCGTGGGGAGAGATTGTATGCTAAATTTTCTAAATGTGCCTTCTGGCTACGTGAAGTCCAATTTCTTGGACATGTGATTAATGCAGATGGCATTTTAGTTGATTCTTCTAAAATTCAAGCGGTGACAAAGTGGAGTCCACCCAAGACTCCTACTGAAATCAGAAGCTTTCTTGGCTTAGCTGGATATTATCGTAGATTTATTCAAGACTTTGCCAAGATTGCATCTCCCTTGACTAAACTAACAAGGAAGAATACTAAATTTATTTAGGGTGAAGATCAAGATAAAGCATTTAATGAGTTAAAAACAAAATTAACTCAAGCACCGGTGTTGACGTTACCAGATGGACCTAATGATTTCGTTGTGTATTCGGATGCTTCTTATATTGGTCTAGGTTGTGTTCTAATGCAAAGAGGAAAGGTAATTGCCTATGCCTCAAGACAATTGAAAACCCATGAGATCAATTATCCATTTCATGATTTAGAACTTGCAGCAGTCGTATTTGCCTTAAAAATCTAGAGGCATTATTTATATGGTGTAAAGTGTACGATTTACACCGATCATAGGAGTTTGAAATATTTCTTCACTCAGAAGGAATTAAATATGAGGCAAAGACGATGGCTGGAATTGCTTAAGGATTATGATTGTGAAATCCTTTATCATCCGGGTAAAGCGAATGTGGTGACGGATGCCTTGAGTAAAAAAGAAGAGTGTGAACCAATCAAAGTGAAAGTCATGAAGCTTGTGATTACTTCCGGATTAATTGAGCAGATTAAGGAGGCTCAAAAGGAAGCTTTAAAAGAAGAAACCTGGAAACGAGATAGAATAAAAGGGCAAGCGTATAATCTAGATGAAGACAATCGTGGTTTAAAGACTAGGTGGGGTCGAGTGTGGATACCTCCTACTTGTCCACTTAAGTCTGCACTATTGGAGGAAGCACACAAGTCTAAATACTCAATTCATCCAGGGGCTACTAAAATGTAACGTGACCTTCGGGTAAACTATTGGTGGCCTGGTATGAAGCGAGATGTGGTTAAGCATGTGGAGAAATGTTTGACTTGTATGCAGGTTAAAGCTGAGCATCAAAAACATATGGTAAGTTACAACCGTTGGAAATCCCGTTGTGGAAATGGGAGCATATCACGATGGACTTGATTACTAAAATTCCTAAAACTAGGAAGGGTTATGATACGATATGGGTCATCGTGGATAGGTTGACAAAGAGTGCTCATTTCTTACCTATTCGTGAGTCCTATTCTTCTTAGAAAATGGCCGAAATATATGTTAGAGAAGTCGTGTCTAGGCATGGTGTGCCAGTGACAATTGTTTCTGATTGAGACACTTGATTTACTTCTCATTTCTGGAGAAATTTTCAGGAAGAATTAGGTACAAAATTGTTGATAAGCACGGCGTATCATCCTCAGACTGATGGCCAGAGTGAAAGAACCATTCAAACGTTAGTGGATATGTTACGAGCGTGCATAATTGATTTTGGAGCTAGTTTGGATGATTATCTACCTTTAGCCGAGTTCTCATACAATAACAGTTATCATTCCAGTATTGGAATGCCTCCATATGAAATGTTGTATGGGAGAAAATGTCGTACTCCCGTGTGTTGGGGAGAAGTTGGGCAACGAGAACTGGCGAATAAAAAGATAGTTAAAGTAACAAATGAACGTATAGATCAGATTCGAGCTCATTTGAAGGCGGCACAAGACCGTCAGAAATCTTATGCTGATAAGCATAGGAGGCCTATCGAGTTCCAGGTGGGAGACTTTGTGTTGTTAAAGGTCTCTCCTTGGAAAGGTGTTATACGTTTCAGAAAGCGAGGGAAGTTAAGCCCACGTTTCATTGGGCCATTCAAAATTATAGCTCGAATTGGCGAGGTTGCTTATCGCCTTGAGCTACCAGACGAGTTGAGCGGAATTTATAACACATTCCACGTGTCTTATTTGCGAAAATGTTTGGCTGACGAATCGGCTTATGTGCCACTAGAAGACTTGGAAATTGATGACAAGTTGAACTATGTGGAAAAGCCGGTAGCTATATTAGACAGAAAGGTCAAATAGTTAAGAAACGAGTCATTGAATCAGGTGAAGGTTCAATGGAAGAATAGAAGGGGATCTGACGCCACGTGGGAGTCAGAAGATGAAATAAGAAAGTTTTATCCTTTCCTTTTCGATGTATAAACGGTTTCGGGGACGAAACCTTTGTAAGGAGAGGAGAATTTATAACTACCGGTTTTAACGGTTACGTGTTGTTAATAAATAAATGTTGTTATGTTTTTAAATTATGTCGTGATAATAATATAATAACATTTGGGTATTTTAGTTAACTAGTAACTAACTTGATTAGGTTCGTTAAGTGGGTTAACTAATTAAAAAGGTTGAGGGACTAACCTTGCCATATGGGTAAAGTTAGAAAATTAGATGGGATAAGAATTGACTTGGTCAAACTAGATTTCAATCTCATCAGATTATGTGTGTGTGTTTACGTGAGGAAGCCAAGAATGGAGAACAAGGTTTTCAAAAACCTAGCATCTAAATCCATTGATTTCATGGTGTAAATTCGAGATTGAAGCTTCTAACCCCATCCATAAGTGTTGTCTAACATCTTGTAAGTGATTTTAGATCATATTTTGATGTTAATCGTGAGTTCTTGTGATGAGCAAGATAAGGGTTTGTTTCAAATCTTGAAATTGGTTGTTTAAATGGGTTAGAAACCATGAATAGATGCTTATTAAGTGTTTGAGACAATCAAAATACTAGCTATTGTGTGTGATTGCATAAAGTTATGAACTTTGATGTTAATGAAACATGAATGGGGTTGATTAGTAAGTAAACATGCTGAATGAACATGTCTATAAGTTATGCACCTAAGATGCTTGGTGAAATGCTTGAACCAAAAGAGATTAGATGCTGAATTGAAAAAAAATATGTTGATGCACTATTATTAATAAATTAGTATAAAATCATAGAAAAATCATGAGAAAACGAGCCTTATATGGTTGAAAAGCTATTTGAAAGGGATACAATCCATCTTTTGACATGAAAATCTGAAAACAAACTTAAGATGGGTTAAAATGGCAATTACAGCAGTAACATGAAAAAATTCAGCAAGCTGAATTGTGAAAATAAAGGTGCTGGTCTGATTTTGTAAATTGTGTATAAAATCAACTGTGTATCCGTTTGAGGCGTATTTTATATGCTTGGAAAGGTCTAAGAGTCTACTACAACCCATATTTGAACATGAAGAGCTAAAACATATTGTAAATGTGTCAAAAATGTTGATTACAGCAGCAACTCAGAAAGTTGCTGCACAAAAAAAAAGAGATTTGAAAGTCAATGTTTTTAACATAAACATGTGATTATAGGTAGTATCTTGACTTCTAAACACTATATAGTGATAATTGAGATTCAAATTAGTTTGAATCAATATGTATATGTGTGTGTATGGAAACCAGTTGTATATATATATGTGAATTGCAACTAGGTGTTGGTGGTGGAAGTCAAGGGATAAGCCATAGAAGTGGAAAAGAAGTTGTAGGAGGTGATCAACCATTTGAACAAGGTAAGTTGCCCAACTTACTATAACATTACATATAAGTAGTAGAAAGAGTCTACTTGATTTTTGGTGTTTATAAATTGATTGTGCATAACTTGACTAATGAAACTAATTGAGTTAAAAGACCTATGAGAAGGCATTTTTAGTTTCAATATGAATGTTATGCTTGAGTTGTATGTGTAATATAAATGGCATAAAATTAGCCGGATGAGCCGGTAGATGAGTTCATGATACCACATGAGTGTGGATAGCCGGATGAGCCGGTAAAATTGATCAATTGAACCACTAGAGAGTGGATAACCGAATGAGTCGGTAGATAGTGTGACAAACCACTAGAGTGTGGATAACCGGATGAGCCGGGAGTTAACTTGATAAAAACCCACTAGAGTGTGCGTAATTGAATGATTCAAAATAGTGAATATAATTTGATGATTAACTAGAGGTGCTAGTAATGGAGTTGGAAATAGATCATATAATCCTATTTGTGAAAATGACCCGTTAAGGGAAATTAATGCATGAATATGATATATTATGATCTAAACATGATAAACATCCATATGATATGTATGTGGATGTGTTAGAATGAGTTTTGTGAACTTTGGGGGTTGCTTACTTAGTTCATATGAACTAATTGTGAATTTATATGTGATGTTTACACGTCAAAAATAGATATGCATTGGGCGATCAGATCGGGCACGTTTGGAGCGGAATCACTCGTTATGTTGGTTTTTTTTGTGGTTGTAACTTAAACATACTATGTTTTGTTGATATGTGAATGTTTTAAATAAGTTTGTGTCGGTTTTTAAATGTGACAGGTTATAAAGGGTTGTTTATTGAGTTTTCAAACAAACCCTTGGAAATTTTTTTTTTGGGACCAAATTCGACAACGTGTTTTATGTCTAAACAAGTGTTTTATGATCCGTGTGGGATCAGGGTGTCACACCACTTCCAATACAGGGTTTCGTGTACCAGTGTTCGTGTAATGGGTTTCGGCTACTTAGATTTGGATACTTGATTTCATGATCTTCAGTTTGATTACAACATTTCATGAACATCTGTTTGAGTACAATGTTTCGTGTTCTTGACTTCGGGTACTTGCCTTTCGTGATCTTGGCTTCGTGTACTTGTGTTCGAGTACCTAGACTTCGCATACCTGGATTTTGATTACTCTGTTTTGAGTACTTAGTTTAGAATGCTTCACAGACTTCAAGAACTTTGCTAACTTCGAGCACTTGGGGACTTCGTGTAGTTTGCTTTGTGTACCTCACTTAGAGTACTTTTGGGCTTCATGAACTGACACTTAGAATTTTTCTGGTCATGGCTTCCAAGAACTTGGCAAACCTTTCAAACCTATTGAACCTGGACAACGAGATTGAAACGGGTACCAAGCCACCAAGGCTTGTTTCAGGCTATAACTTTCAGGACTGGAAGTTCAGGTTTCAGTCATTCATCAAATATACTTATCCAAAGCTATGGCGGTCAATCAAGGAAGGGCCTTACGTGCCCCATGTATGAGAGCGAGCTGAATAGGTTGATTCCTAAGGACCCAGAGTTGTTCACCGAGAATGACATCCTGCTTAGAGAGAAAGATGACGAGGCTTATGCCTCCATTACTATGGCCATGTCTACTGAAGTTGCTCACAGTTTAAGGAGCACAAGACTGCCAAACAGCTATGGGATGCATTGGTTGAACACTTTGAAGAGAATGAAGACATGAGGGAAAGCAGAAAAGACATGTTGAGACAGCGGTTCAACGTGTTCAACCACATCAAAGGAGAATCTCTGGAAGCTCAGCTCAACCGTTTCACCCACCTTATGACAGAACTTACAATGCAGGAATTGAAAAGACCAATGGAGAGGTCAATAAGATGTTGTACTCTTTGCCGTACAATTGGAACTCCAATTGTACTACTATCAAGAGGACCAAGGATATGTAAAAGACAACATTGAGTGAGCTGATATCCATCATCAACTCGTACGATATGGATGATAAACAAAGAGCCCTCAACCATGCTAGCGCCATGGGTATTACCCCATCCTCAACGAACTCAGCACTTCTGTCTTCAATCAGTTATCAAGCTTCATGATCACAATTAGTTCCGTATGAGATTGCATTCCTCTTCTCAGGGCAAGCTAGTTCAGTGCCCAAAATCAGTCTCGAGAGTGAAGAAAACCTGCTACTATTCAAGGGGTTTATGAACAGTTGCAATGCTTTCCTTGCTGGTGAATTGGCACCGGCCAATCGACACAGAATAATGTGGAGGAGATGGACATTGCATGGCAGATGGTCATGGTGGTCTTCAGAGCAAAGAAGTTCATCAAGAAATACAGAAAGAATAGTTTTGGGAATAATCCGGGGAAGAGGCTCAGATTTGATAAGTCAAAGCTAATGTGCTACAATTGTGACCAGCCGGTTCATTTTGCTCGGGAGTGCAAGCATCCAAGAATGCGAAGGAGGCTGAGAAGAAAGCAGATGATGTTTCAGGAGCTGGAACATCCAAAGCTTTAGTCACTCAAGAATCAGATGCTTATGGCTAGAGTGATTAAGTTTAGGAGTTGGAGGTGGCATTGAGCCATGCATTCATGGCTGAGGTTGATGAAAAGCGCACTAAGGTAATTGAAAATCTCTTCTCTACTTCTTGCATTGAAAAGATTTTTAAATATCGATCTCACAATGAGGCTTTGATCAAGGAGGTCACCAAACTAAAATATTTTAACTCTGAGTTTCTTTAAAATGAAGATATTTTCAAAAAGAAACATGATGCTGAAAGGCGTGGTATTTCAAAATTAAAAGAGCTTTTGAGTGACAAGGAGTCTAACTATCGGGACGCCAAGGGGACGCAACACAAAAGGCCTCATAAGCCAAAGCTGTTCAATTCAATTTCATCAGTTCTGCAACTTCTTCACATGGATCTATTTGGACCAGTCAACGTTATGAGCATCGGGAAGAATTCATATTGTCTTGTGATTACAAATGATTATTCTAGATTCACTTGGGTTTTCTTTCTTGCTAAGAAGGATGAGACCGCAGAGATCCTAAAGAAGTTCATCACCTTGATAGAGAATTAGAAGAACTTGAAGGCTAAGGTGATCAGAACAGACAATGGCACATAATTTAGGAATCAGACTCTTATTGATTTCTGCGATGAGAAGGGGATTTCTCAACAGTACAGTGCCGCTCGTACACCTCAGCAAAATGGAGTAGCCGAGAGAAGGAACCGAACGCTTATTGAGGCTGCACGGACCATGCTGCCTGAGCCAAAGCTGCCAATATTCTTCTGGGCTGAAGATGTCAATATAGCTTGCTATGTTCAAAACGTGCACTACTTAACAAGCGCCATCAGAAGACACCATATGAGATTTTCTTCAACCAGAAGCCGAATGCCGGTTATTTCAAATCATTTGGATGTCCTTGCACTCTCCTCCACACTGAGTCAAATCACAAGGAAGATTGTGGAGTCATACTACATGGACAAGGAAGATTTTCTACTCTTCTTCGAAAGCTGCCTACCATGTCTACAACAAGAAGACAAGGAAGATTGTGGAGTCATACTACATGGACGGGCAAGAGTTGAATCACACTGATGCCGGTTCAGGTCCAAAGTGGCTGTTCCAATAAGATTCAACTTTTGAGCCTTTTAATACTACCTCTGAGAGTGCAGGACCCACTGAGCCTGAAGACAATTTCTACAAGAGTGACGACATGGATTACCGGGTTGACTATGTTCCATGTGATCCCAATCTTCTTCGTGTTGACTCACCGTGTAACATTCGTGTAATTTATATATAGTTATTTAATAATGCATGACGTCATTTGAAAATTTTATCTAATGAGAAAACAAATTTAAACATCTTTAATATACATATCTATGTATGTATATGTATGTAATTGTTTAAAATTTCACAAGTTAAATATATACATACATATATATATACAAAACATATTCTTAAAGTTATTTATAAATTTATAATAATATGTTTTATAAAATTTAGAATTTATTTCTTAATAGATAACTTAAACAAATAAACTTTAATTATAAAGTTAAATAAAAATCACAAAACATTTTATTTCAATAAATAAAACGTTTATAAATTTTAAATACTTTGATTATAAATAAATTTCAAATAAATAATACAAATAATTTTGTTTTAGTTTATATATATATATATATATAACCAATTTATATGGAGTTTAATTAAAATTATAAACAATTTATAATAACAAGGTTTAATAAAAGTTTTAAAGTGAAAAGTGACAAATTCAAAACTATAATAAAAGGAGAAACTTGGAGGGACTGAAGTTGTCAGAAGCTCAAAGTGCATATCTCCTTCACCTAACAAGCAACCGGATCCACCCATGGTCCCATTTCGACCCGAATGCAACCCGAACATCATCTACGCAATTACAACTAATTACAACTCGATCAAATTCAATTTTGGGAAGTATTTGAACGCGTGATGTGATTCTAATCCCATTTATAATCAAATTACATCTCAATTACGCATAAATCGTTTCCAAAAATGTCAACAACGACCGAGATTCAAAATGGGCACAAATCATGTATAAATATTGAATTAATCTAACCATAATCACCCTAAGAACCAGTCGAAGCTTTCTGTATACACCAGACCAACCCACAATCTGAAATAATCACGATTCAAGCTCCTGCATAGCTTCGGTTTCGTCGCTCCTGTTCTTCAGTCGAACTTCATCTAAGCGAACGATAAGGTTAGAATTTCTTACATCAATCAAGTCAGTTTTGAGCCTAGAACAATAGCCCCATGAATCGGATTTCAATCGGGAACCCATTTGATCGAAATTGAGATGAAAATGGAGCTAGGGTTTGGTTTATTGAATCTGATTTGGGGAAAGCATACTGAACTATGTTAACATTAATTAAACCGCGAATCTTTCGCGGCCGAGTGCCTAGATCAACCTGTAAAACATGCATTGCAACATTCTAATGGTCGAGAGTTCCAATCCGGCTTGAGCCGGGTTTGACAATTTTTTTTATACATTTTCATTTATAACTTTTTATTTAAATCTTATTTTTAAAATCTGTTTTCACAGAAAATTTTATCTATTAAAACACTACCATGTTTAGCAAAAAGAAAAATATAAATATCATTTTAATAATATAAATATAAATAAAATGTATATATATTATTAGTTAAGTTATTTTTAAACTATTACAAGGTGGTTATATTAAATTTCAAATTTGTTAATTTTTAATTTATTTTTTTTTTATCTATTTTATATAAACCTTTTTGTACTATATATATATATATATATATATATATTAGTAACTTATGATAAACTATAACCATATTTTGTTAATACACAAATAATTGTAATATTGTTATAAATTTTCTAATATCTAATATATATATATATATATATATATATATATATATATATATAAACCTTTGTTTCAACTTGTAAAACTTATATGAATATAATAACTAAATAAGTATTGATTTATTTGAAATATAATATTATTAAACTTAGCTACAAACTATTAAATCATAGTAATGCATTGTTATTATAATTTAAAAATCTTTAAAACTATTTTAGATTTATAACATTTAATTTCTTTAATCTTAAATATTATAAGGTTTACATTTTAAAGAATTTCAAACTTTAGAAAGTTTATTACAAATTAAATGTAAATGTTTACACAAAAACCCATTGAGATTTAATATCACTTTAAACAAAGCAATTGTTATATATTCAACTATACCATAAAAAAAACCGAACTATATGACCTATCTAAACTTTAGGAATTCGTTAGAAATCATAGTTACGTGAGCTTAAATATAATGAACTATATAGGTTGATATTGAACTTGATATGACCCGCGCTACTATTTAAATATATATTGCAAATTTATCAACCTCATCCAAAGGTGAGTCTTCATAGCCCCTCTTTTTACTTGTTTTGAACTTTTGGGGTGAAGCATGTTATCTTGGAACTTAACTTATCCAAACCATGTGAACTTAGCTTAAATGACCTTAGTTGTTTGAACTTATCTATTGAACTTATCTATTGAACTTATCTTTTGAACTTATCTATTGAACTTATCTATTGAGCATTGCATTGATCACAACTTATCTATTGGTAGCAATAATGGATCCATTGGATTGACCACCCACCCAGGACGGGCTTTCCCTGTGGGGGAAACCTCGCGGATTGTAACCTATTGGTCAAACTTAACTATCTGATCAATTGTTTGTTCGTTGACAATCTTTGTGCATTTGTTCTTGGTATTCACATGTGTTAACTTATCTATTATTAAACTATTTTGCTATATGATCAAACCTATGAAACTCACCAACTATTCGTAGTTGACACTTGATTTTAAACATGTTTCAGGTGGACATGACAAGTTAGCTATATTTATGAGCTTGGATTGGAACTGAAATTTATTATATTTATGGTTTTGAATTGATGCAATATTTAGGGTTTTGAACATTTAAGCAATGTAATGAATGTTTGAAATTAATGAGGAATTGAATGTGAAGTTTGAATTATTTACAACTATATACCTTGTGCTATGACCAATCTACACTTCGTGCCGCCCCGATGTTTCCGCCATCGGTCGGGGTGTTGTAGATTGGTATTAAAGCCTGGGTTATAGAAAATTAGGTTATTTAAACTAGATGACCTAGACTATAACCATAGGATGCCTTAGTTTGAAATCATAGGCCATGAACTGTTATTTGAACTCTTAGATGCCATGATAGGTCATACTTGCATATGTGACTATTTATTTGGTAGGTCAAATGTTTGAACCTAGTTTAGGATGCCTTAGTATGCACACACTAGACTTTAAGGTTCAAAATTTCTCGACCCCTTTCTTAGGATTTGAACGAGGATCGTCACCACGAGGAATGATCTTAGACTTCTAAGCCTAATCTTGAATCTCGTCAATAGTCTTTAGGTTCATCTTAATGATTAGGAAACACATACAAGCTGGAAGGGGGAATACCTGTACTTTGGGGAGTTCTGTCTAGGAAAGCATTTCGTATAAATCCAAATCAACCGATGGACCTGTTATGCTTTCCTGGGAACCCTTGGAGTGAGTATGAACCTATAGGCTAAAGTATGTCTTTCTGAAAGTTAAATTGAACTTAGACACTTTGATCTGTCAAGAGTATTCCTTCAAGAATACAATCCAAGTATTACTTTAACCTTCATTTGAACTCTCAATTTAATTATTTGAACTCTTTGAGGTAATTGTATAATTTGAAAATTTGGAATTTTCTAACTCTTCCTTTACCTTCTTAGCCATGTCATCGTACTCTGCTGACCGGTCTACAAGCTTCTCTCGTAATGAATCTGTTAGTGCACAGAAATGTCCTTAGTTCTATGTTTTGTATGATCTTAATGTATAAATTTTATCATATTAATGAAGATCAGTTATTCTATATTGTTCTTTAATGTTTATTCAAGTTTATATATGTTTGACTATGGTTGAATTTGATTATATATATCATATAGACCCATTCGTGCGAATGATCCTAAGAATGAGGTCATTCGGGAGAATGAACGCCTAGCGAATGATTGGGGCGAACGAATGAGTCATCCGCATGACTCATTCGGTTGACCAATCTCATTCGGCTGAGCCATTCACCGAATGAGTGATTCGGCCACTCATTCGCCGAATGAGTACAACCTATATATACTTCAGCAAACAGATTCAAACATAACTTTTCTGAGACTCCTCCCTTCCCAGAGCACTGCAGAGTCATACCCTTAGGGTTTTGTGCGGTTCTTTCATCTCCAACTTCGATTCTCACCCGATGGTGTTCGATTTCGATCGAAACGTTCACTCCTCATCGTCGGATCGTCACGGGGCTTGGTGTTTTCGATTGGAAAACCCTGGAATAGGATTCCGCACTAGTCCAGTGGCTGTAGAGCAGATCTACCAAGGAACCGAGTTGATTCCTAGGGTTCCTTAGGTCCTACAAAGTGGTATCAGAGCCTTGGCTCTTGTTTCTGCTCGATTTTCAATCCAAATCACCATATTTCAGATTGGTTGTTCGAGATTTTCAAAAACCCTAACTTTCTTGCCTTTCAAGTTACTGTTTCATTATAAATCCGTTGGTTTTTGTGGATGTTTTTGACAAATCGATCATTCCAATTGCTTAGTAATGATGTCTTGAAGTTCTGTACCAATTTTGGTGGTTAGATTCACTCTAAATCAAAAGTTATCATGATTTTTGTTGCTGAAAACCCCAGATTGTACGAATGAGTCGATCATCCGGATCACCGTTCGAATAGCTCTCTTTCGGTCTTTTACTCATTCGGCCAACTGCTCTTTCGGTCTACCTGTCATTAGGTTTTCTAATCATTCGGCCTTCAGGTCATTCGGTCCTCTATTCATTCACCTCAGACTGTTCATTCGCCCGACTCAGTTCATTCGGCCAGTTCACACTTATTCGGTCCCGACATTTGGCCTTGTCAGTGTCATTCGGCCATCAGTTTTTTTAAAATTTTTCTAAGTGTTGGATACATCTGATCTTGACATAATGGAGGAACTAGCTTTGATGGCTAACTAGAATCATAGGATTCAGAACTTGCTACTCACAGAGACTGAGACACGGAATTCTAAAAAAGCTCCTAAGTTGCTTTCATTAGACGATTACCCTCATTGGAAGTACATATTTGAGATCCACATCAATGGAGTTGATACAAACTTATGGATGATGATAGAGAGTGGTTACTTGAGACCTCTGAATGAAGATGGAACTCCCATGTTAGTCACCCGAATGACTGAACCCCAGAGAAAGTTATATGATGTAGAAAATTAGTGACCCAAGGAGAGGCTGATTTAACCAGGAACTAGAGCTTTAGATACTTAGTCAAAGCTTTTGGTATTAGCTCCCTCTAGGGTTTTGCCCTTAAGTTATTTTTAGTGTTTAGTTTTCTTGTTTTAAAGAAAAGAGAGAACAGAAAACAGTAAGGCAACACTAAGAAGATTCAGAAAAGTGTTGTGTATTATACAACTGATGTTGGGGTATAAATAGCCCCGACATTTAATGTTTCAGGACAAATACAAGAGAAAGACAAACAGATAAGACTGAAGACACTTTTACAGACACTGTAGCATCAGAATAGTACAAGTGCAAAGTCAACTTAGGATCTTCAAAGATCTTGAAGTCTTCCGAGGTTCAGACATTTGTACTGATGCATAAGAGTTATTCTTTCGGAAGTTCTTCATAGGAAACCGATTAAGGGAATCAGCTATCCTATCGGAAGCTGAAGAAGGAAGCATTTATTCTTTCATCGGAAGCTGATGTAAATACCTAAGTCTTCCGAAGTTAGCGTTTTTCTTCCGAAGCAGATATCTTCCGAAGTAATTGTCTTTTATTCTTCGGAAGCAACTGTTTTCTTCCAGTAGTGTCTTCTGAGGTTTGTCTTTCGATAGAGTCTTCCGAAGCATCTTCTGAATTTTTGTCTTCGGAAGCAATTGACTTTTATTTAGTGTCTTCCGAAGCATCTTTTAAAGTTTTGTCTTCGGAAGTTAGTGTCCTGCAAAAATTATTCAAATTGATTATTTGAAAGGTGGTTTTGCTTCGTCAGTCCTTATTTCCAACAATCTCCCTCTGGACTGATGAAGCCAAAACCACTTAGTTATAGAGCTAGCCAGACCAATTTCTAGAACATCAAACTCAATGGGGAAAGTACTTGAGAATGGTTCAAATGGGGTCTCAGTACAACAAAGAAAGTACAACAAATGCTTCTTTGTTTACAGCAAATGCTTCTTTGTTTATTTAAGCTTCAGCCCGTTTTCGAGAAGGGTTTATGTATTCTCCCTCTTTTTGGCTTTATCAGCCGGGAGGCAAGGCAGGGAAGGGAGATAGGCAGAAAGAAGTGAGCTAAATGCTCCTTAAAGGCAGTGGAAGAAAGGTGGTAGTAGTGAAGGTGGTTGAAGAGTTTGGGAGATCCTCAAATGAAGGTGCCTGCATTGGGTTGGATTTGGATTGCAGGGCTTTGGACATTCAATATTGTTGTGACTCAACACAATGAATGTGGTCAGAGCAATCTGAATGTGAAAAGTGGAATCCGTCAATTCGTTAATGTTAAGAACTGATCCGTCCATCATTTTACATATGTCATCCGAATCCCTGACTTTGAGAGGCAGTTTTATCATGACCTGAGTCTATCTCAGAAATTTCATGAACCCCTTTTTCTTGGTTCTGGGGATTTCCAGCCTTAGTTTAAAAGAAAACTTCATTAGCTGTTGCCATACCAGGAGTCTTATTGCATAATCCATTCAGATGAGAATTCATTGGATTTTCATGTGAAATGGATGCTCCTGATATATGATCAAGAAGTCTAGATGGACTTCACATCCGGATCTCATCCTCTTTTCATGGGTAAGAGATTTGTCAAGAGAGAGTGGGGGGCTTTTAAAAATAACAGAGATGTCCTTGGGAGAGAGGACGACCATCTGAGTGTCAAATGACATTTCAGTGGTTAGTGTGGGTTCCCTTAGGAATACAACATCATCCTGTTATGAGGATTAATGAGGAGCTGGACGGGAAGAGATTCTTAATTCATCTGTGAGGATGAAACAGATGTATCCATGTGTTCAGTAGGAACACTGTCATGTTCAGGGATCTCATCTTCCTGAACAGACTTTTGGGGGTTATTAGGCTTAAAAGGTTTTTGAGAAAAATTATTTTATGGCCGGTACCTGTTATAGGTGTGGAAGGTGGATGTGGGTTCACTGAAGATGGGTGTTTCTTCAGTGTCATCCATTAGTGTTCATACTTGTGAACATTAGTTTGTCAAATCCTTCATAGTACTATGAGTATCAATGGGACAAACTAAAAGCACGACAGGGACTAGGGACATTTCTGGTAATGTACCAGATGATCAAGGATATGCTAATATACCGCATGTTATTGAAATGATTTTCCCTAAAACTGTAGAGACATGAGATATATAGAGCAGAAGAAGTGTTTATGCACAATCAGGTTTTTCAGGTTAACCTTATAATAAAAATGAATGAGTCGAAAGCTTCATGATTATTTTTGAGAAGAAAAGAAAATTTGATACTTACATATCTTGACAGGAAGGCATGTTAATGCACATCGTGAAGTACAGACGAAGCTTTGTGAGGAATGAAGCCTGGTCCGAAGCCGTTACACCATTATCATAAGCTTAAAGCTTAGACAAAGTTTGTGTAAGTGCTCCGTGCCAGGCGACATGCCTGATAAGTGATCATCCGTAGCCATGAGCATTACTTAGAATTTTAAAGATGATGAAGGGCTTCTTGGTAATCAGAGGAGCAAGAAGGTTTAAATAGATTAATGGTGAGAGAGACGAGAAATGAAAGATATGATTATTGAATTAAATAAGATTATTGGTTATTAAGATGACGGTAAGTATCTTCTCGAGCCGTGGGAGTCAGCATTGAGAATCCGATCTTGCAGAGAGATTGACAACTGTCACATCAGGTGCAAAGCTCAAAAAAAAATTTTATTTTCAGATCGGAAGAATCTTATCATCGGAAGCAAGTTAATTGATCATGTGATGATTTTCGGAAGGAAGAGAGATCATCGGAAGGAGAAGAAACCAAAGTGGTTATAGAATGTAACAATGGAAGGTTTAAACATAGGATATATATGAAGCAGTGACAATATTATCACTGATCCTATCCATGTGTTGAGATAATCACTGAAAGAAACCAAGATTTCTTTAACAGTGATTTATCAAATATCCATTGTTAGGACAATTTATAAAAATTATCCTTTTATATGTATGTGTATAAAGGTTAATAAACATAATCTTAACTATGTTTATCAACTCATATTTATCATTCCCAATTTTGCCACAAACTTAGAGAAAGTTGAGGAGTCTAAGGGCTTGGTAAATATGTCAGCTATTTGGTCACTTGTAGAGACATGTTCTGGAAAAATTAGTCCTTTTTCAAAACAGTCTCTAATGAAGTGATGCCTTATTTCAATGTGTTTGGTTTTAGAATGATAGACAGGATTCTTTATTATGTTTTTGGCAGCTTCGCTATCTATTAGAAGAGGTGTCTTTAGTTCAGTTATTCCAAAATCTAGCAGTTGGTATTGTAACCAAAGAATTTGGGCAGTGCAAAGGGCTGCTGCAATGTATTCGGCTTCAGCAGTTGAGTTTGACACTGATGTTTGCTTCTTGCTTTGCCAAGACACTAAGCAACATGCAAAGAACTAACAACCTCCTGAAGTAGATTTTCTGGTGAGCGAGCAGCCAGTATAATCACTATCTGAAAAACCAACAAGCTTGCAAATTTGATTAGCAGGATACCAAATACCTAACACAGGAGTACCTTTGAGATATCTGAGTATCCTCTTCACAAATGAAAGATGAGATTGTTTGGGAGCAGATTGGTATCTTGCACAGACACATGTTGCATACATGATGTCTGGCCTTGATGTAGTGAGATACATCAGAGAACCAATCATGCACCTGTAGAGAGTTTGATCTACAGGTTCACCATTGTCGTCTGGACATATGCCAGGACTTGTTGCCATGGGAGTAGAAATTATTTTTCAATCATTCATATCAAATTTATTTAGAAGATCTTTTACATATTTAGATTGATGAATGAAAGTCCCATTTGGGGTTTGTTTGACTTGAAGTCCTAAAAATGTTTTTAGTTCACTTAAAGCACTCATTTCAAACTTAGAAGACATTAATTTAGAGAATTGTTCACACATAGAAGGTTTTGTTGATCCAAAAATGATGTCATCAACATAGATTTGGACAAGCAGAAGTTCCCTATCTACCCTTTTGATGAACAAAGTATTATCAATGGTTCCCCGAGAAAATTTATTAGATAGGAGAAACTGAGAGAGAGTATCATACCATGCTCTGGGTGCTTGTTTCAGACCATAAAGTGCCTTGTCTAGTTTGTACACCCAATCAGGATGATGAACATCATCCAATCCTGGTGGTTGACACACATAGACTTCCTCTTTTATCGTCCCATACATGAATGCACTTTTTATGTCCATTTGATATACCTTTATATTATGGGAGATGGCAAATGCTAGGAAGAGTCTGATGGCTTCCAATCTTGCTACAGGAGCAAATGTTTCATCATAGTCAATACCTTCCTCTTGACAATAACCTTGTACCACTAATCTGGCCTTATTTTTAGTTACAATGCCTCTTTCATCTGTTTTGTTCTGAACACCCATCTGGTTCCAATGGGATATTTTCCAGCTGGCAATGGACATAGAGTCCAAACATTTTGCCTCTTGAACTGTAAGATTTCGTCTTGCATAGCCTCTACCCAATTATTGTCTTTGAGAGCCTCCTGATATTTAGAGGGCTGAATTTGGGATAAGAAGGCGGCATGAAGGCAAAAGTTTGAAATTTGACTCCTAGTTTGAACTCCTTTACTTAAATCACCTAAGATTTGTTCTAGAGGATGATTTTTGTTGAAAGGAATAATTTCTAAACAATTATTTGAGGAGGCAACTTCGGAAGTAGGTGAGTTTTCAATAGGGCTCATAGAGTTTTCTGGAGGAGAGACATGAGTATTTTCATGAATGTCTGCGGGTAGATTATCCAAGACAGGAGATGAAGAGTAGATATTTGATTATCTTGGTTTTGAGAGTTTGTTTCTTGAGAATTTATTTGATAAGAAGGAAAGGAAGTGAAGAATTTAGAAGCAGAACATTCATCTAGAGCGGATAAATCTTCAGATGCTTGACACGATTCTGAAGAAGGTGAAGAGGGGGAGATGGAAGGAATGAAGGAGAAGCTTTCAAGATCAAAAAGATCATCTGGAGTAGAAGGGAATGATGAGGTTGATGCTAATTCATTGAATTTAACATCAATGGATTCCTCAATGATTTTGGTCCTAAGATTGAAAGCTCGGTATGCCTTAGAGGTCTGAGAGTATCCAACAAAATATCCAGAATCAACTTTAGCAGCAAATTTGGACAAGGAATCTTTTGTGTTTAATATAAAACACGGACATCCAAAGACTTTGAAAAAGGAAATGAGAGGCTTTATGTTATACAAGATTTCATAGGCAGTTTTGTTATGTCTTTTTACAATGTGAGCTTTGTTTAAGACATAACACGCAGTGTTTACTGCCTCAGCCCAGAATGATAAAGGTAATCCTGAGTCTGCAAGCATGGTTCTTGCAGCTTCAATTAGTGTCCTGTTCTTTCTTTCTACAACTCCATTTTGAGCAGGAGTTCTAGGAGCACTATATTGTCTAAGAATTCCTTTAGAGGTACAGAATTTATCAAGAACTTGATTCTTGAACTCTGTGCCATTGTCACTTCTTATTATTTTAACAGGGAGACTAAATTGTCTCTCAAGATTAGTGATAAGAGCAATTATTTTATCAGAAGTCTCGTTTTTGCTGAAAAGAAAGAAGCTCCAGCAAAATCTTGAGTAATCATCCACAACAACTAAACAATATCTTTTTCTTGCCAAACTGGCTACCTTCACTGGACCAAACAGATCCATATGAAGCAGATTAAGACAGTTAGTTGTTTTGGATTCCTCAATGGACTTATGTGAAGTTTTATGTTGCTTTCCCTTTAAGCAAGATTCACATTGACCTTCAAAGTGAAATTCTTTTGAAGGCAATCCTCTTACTAAAGAAAGGGTTGAAAGCTTATGAAGAGTTTGGTGATTAAGGTGACTGAGTCTCCTGTGCCAAAGAGTAGTTTCCAAAGATGATGCTTTGGCTATCAAACATGTAGGAGAAGATGTTTGAGAGTCAGTAGTCATATCTACAATATAGACATTTCCACTTCTTCTTGCCGTTAGCAGAGTGTGTTGATCAATCAAGACCTTTATTTTTGAGTTTATTTCTGGAGAAAGAATTTTGCAACTGTCTTTAGTGAAAAATGAACTAAAATTCTTGTCAGCTAGTTGAGAAACACTTAAGAGATTAAACTTGAGATTCTCAACTAAGCTAACATCTATAAATTTCAAATTTCCACTTAAGACAGAACCAGATCCCACTATCCAACCTTTTGCATTGTTTCCGAAGGAAACAGATCCTCCATTTTTTGGAATGAAGTCATTTAGAATGGATCTGCATCTTGTCATGTGCCTAGATCCTCCACTATCCACATACCAGAGATGATTTTGGTTTGAAGAGGTTTCTGCACATGAGGATTAAGTACAAAAGATTAGACATGGGATATTTTGATTTTATTTTATTTTATTTTATTTGTTTGGTTTATTTTGTTGTGTATCATTCATCAATTTCTGCATCATTAACAACAGTTGTTGCTGATTCTATTGGAGAAGATTGATTTGAGAATCCACGGGAGAAGTGTTAGCAACATTATGAGAGTAAGAAACTGGGTTCACCTTAGAGTAAGGAGGTGGTGTTCCCAAAATAGAAGGTCTATAGTTTGCAGTCAAGGAAGAGGGTAAGATGAACGAAGAATGGGGGTGTGGTCCAACAGATTGGTTACTTGTTGTTCTTACTTTCTTCATCTTATTAGGGAGATTCCCTCTAGATGAAGAGGCATGATCAACTTTCAACTTATTAGCCTTCAATCTAGCTTTCTCCAAAGGCGTTTTTGTTCTGCAGTTTTCAGTAGCATGGTTGTACTTAAAACATTTTAAGCAGGCTGGAGAAAGAGATGAATAATTTGGGATGAAAGGTCTGTTTACTTTCATTGTGGGGTAAGGAGGATGAGGATGAGAAGGAGGAAACTGGATGTTAACCATAGGTCCTTTTCCTTTTTCAAGATTTGACTTGATGCTAGAAGAGAGACCCGATTTTGTTGTTTTTTCTGAACTATGAGTAGAGCTCATATCAGGAGCAATCTCATTTTGTTCTGAAGAGTTATTGTGTTGAACTGAGTTCAACTAAGGTTTTTCTATTCTTGTCAGATTTGTATTAGTGGGGTATACAAACTTAGAAGAATAGTTTGGCTAATACACCAATGGAGGTGTATCTATTATTGGAGGAATTTCATCAGGAAGAAAGGTTGGTGAGATAGGTTCAGGAGTGGTTTCTTCCTTATTGTTATCGATTGGGGTGTAATCCTCTGGTTGAGCAGTGTGATTATACCCAATCCCAAATCTTGCTTTGCTATGAACTTGCTTTTGTAAAAGCATTTTGAATCCTTTGCAAGACTCAACCCACTTTTCACAGCTCACTTGAGTTTTAGATAATTCATCTTTACAAGCATAATATTTTTCTCTTTGTAGATCAAATGATGCTTGTAAGTTGATTTTCTCAGTTTTTAAAGCTGAGATCTCATTATCTTTTATTTTTATTAATTTTTATTGAAGAAACATATTGGCTTTCTTTATTTTTGCAAAAGCCTCTATGCAAGCATTGGAACATAGTTTTTCTAAGGTAGAAGAAGATACCTCAGCATCAGAAATATCTGCTTCAGGTTGAACAGAAGAACAGGAGTCTTCACCAACAGCCATGAGAGCAAATTCTGTTGGTTCAGAAGTGATGAGGGCATAGCCAACATCTTCAGGCAAGCTGCTCCAGTCTATGTACTCTTGAGAGAAAAGATCCTGTTGACTAGATGATGAAGACTGGACAGCAAGGCTTGGTGCATTTATTTGTGAAGAAGGAGCTGCAACAACTTGAAGTGAAGCAGGAGTGAGTTGGTACATGTTACCGTTTGCAGCTTGTACATATTGCACATTGGTGGAAGAAGAGTTTTGTGCAATGTGTGCTGATTCTTGAGGGTTATTGGACCTTTTGAAAGAGGAGGAGGAAGAGGTGGATGAATATGGTGTTGAAGAAGTGTGTCAAGGTATGTTTGGAAAGGTCACATAAGAAGAAGGGTTAGAGTTTGGAGCATTAGAGCATTCCCTGGCAAAATGTCCAGTGCCATGACACCTATAGCATTGGACATTAGCCTTATTTAGACCAATCCTGGTTTTTCCATGGATACCAGGAAATTTTCTTCCTGTCCTCTTGTAGAACTTGTTAGTTCTTATGCTCAAGAGTGCCAGTTGATGGAGAATGTCCATCTCTTCCAAGTCATCACTTGGAACATGATGAAGATCGTCCATGATAAAACACAGACGGTCAATGTGTTCATCATAACCCTGATCATTTATCACAGGGTTATGACTAAGAAGAGCTGTGTTCCCTTGAATATACTCTTCAGTTGATTTACCAGATTTTATTAGTTTTCTTTTCTGGTCAATCTCTCGCTCAAAGGTGAGCAACTTACCATGAAGTTGGGTAAGTGAGAGTTTGCCAAAATCTGGTGAAGATATCATGACTATAGAATAAGTTTCCCATTTTTCAGGAAGAGATCTTAAAAATCGATTAAGAACTGAGACAGGAGGGTACACTTGACCAGCTAATTTTAGTTCACTTAAGAGAGAAGTGAACCTTTCAAATTGTTGAGTCAGTGACTCATTATTTAGTTGGCAGAAAGTCTCATAATGTTGAGCCAATATTTCCCTAGTGTTGGCTACAACATCATCGGTACCACCGAATTGCTCTTTTAGAGCATCCCATAAGTCCTTAGCGGACTCATGGTGAAGAAGACCCGAATAAATTTCATTCGGAAGGGCCATAGCCAGCTGAGCATGTGCCTTGGCATCAAGCTCCAATTTCTGAAAGTCTTCTTCAGTGTAGTTCCGAGGGTCCTTAGGGACATCATCTCCAGTCTCTGTGTCCAGGACCATTGGTTTATGAGGTCCGAACATGACAGACTTCCAACATCCTGTATGATTATTTGACAGGAAATGTAACATCCGTCTCTGCCAAATATTGTATTGACGCCTAACCAAAATTGGTGGCTTTGTGGCAGAACCGGTGTTATGGGGGCCTAAGGTGAATTTTTCTGCCATGTGTTCAAACAGTTATGAGTAAATCAACAAGTAATGAGTACTCAAGGTAGTTTGGTTGAAAGATTCTTGAACACTTTAGAGTTTCAAAAATCAATCTTCAGCAGATTATGAAAAGAAGATGAGCACAAAAAACTAAACACAAGATATCAAAGTGAGCTTTGAATTTTAGACTTGATGGTTAAACCAAGACTAATGAACATAGCTCTGATACCAATTGTAGAAAATCAGTGACCCAAGGAGAGGCTGATTTAACCAGGAACTAGAGCTTTAGATACTTAGTCAAAGCTTTTGGTATTAGCTCCCTCTAGGAAATTTCCCTTAAGTTATTTTTAGTGTTTAGTTTTCTTGTTTTAAAGAAAAGAGAGAACAGAAAACAGTAAGGCAACACAAAGAAGATTCATAAAAGTGTTGTGTATTATACAGTTGATGTTGGGGTATAAATAGCCCCGACATTTAATGTTTCAGGACAAATACAAGAGAAAGACAAACAGATAAGACTGAAGACACTTTTATAGACACTGTAGCATCAGAATAGTACAAGTGCAAATTCAACTTAGGATCTTCAAAGATCTTGAAGTCTTTCAAGGTTCAGACATTTGTACTGATGCAAAGGAGTTATTCTTTCGAAAGTTCTTCACAGGAAACTGATTAAGGGAATCAGCTATCCTATCGGAAGCTGAAGAAGGAAGCATTTATTCTTTCATCGGAAGCTGATGTAAATACATAAGTCTTCCGAAGTTAGCGTTTTTCTTCCGAAGCAGATATCTTTCGACGTAATTGTCTTTTATTCTTCGGAAGCAACTGTTTTCTTCCGGTAGTGTCTTCTGAGGTTTGTCTTTCGATAGAGTCTTTCGAAGCATCTTCTGAAGATTTGTCTTCGGAAGCAATTGACTTTTATTTAGTGTCTTCCGAAGCATCTTTTAAAGTTTTGTCTTCGGAAGTTAGTGTCCTGCAACATTTATTCAAATTGATTATTTGAAAGGTGGTTTTGCTTCGTCAGTCCTTATTTTCCAACATATGACTTTGAGAAGAAAGCCTATGCTATTCTGTCTCAATCCATTGCTACTGATATCTTTCATCAGTTCAGACAGTTTTCTTCTTCTAAGTTACTTTGGGATGCGTTGCAACAAAGATATGAGGGAAATGATGCTTTGAAGAACATAAAGTCCAAAGCTTTAAGGAAAGAGTTTAACAGTTTCATGTTTGTGGGAAATGAGTCTCAAGATGATCTGATTGCTAGATTTTATCATCTTCTGAGTGAGCTGTTCAACCATCAGGTCCAGACTACAACACAAGAGAAGATTCGGTGTTTGGCAGATGCTTTACCTCCCAAATGGGAGTCATTCCTCATGGTCTTGAAGCAGAATGAAATGATGGCTAATATGGACATCAATGAGTTTATCCAGAAGCTGAAAGAACAGGAGATTGAGAACAAGTGGAAGGCAAAGAGAGTTGCTCAAGTTCAAGATCTTTCACTGTATTACTCTACTCCTACTGTGGAAAGAGCTTATTCTCATGCTCCATTGAAGACTACTTTTGTCTCTCAGATTAAAGAAGCTCCTATCTCAAACCAGACACACTTCAGTCAATCATTCTCAGCTTCCACTTCTTAGAAAGAATATAGTCATACAGTCACCTATCTGAAGACAGACAACTTTAATAAAGTAACAGTAGAGGTTGCCAAGGAGCATATGGGTCATCTGTCTACTCTTGTGAGCTCTTATGATGGATTACTATGACAACTAGTACCTGACCGGCCGGTAAGTCCGTACGGTATGTGTACTTTACAACAGTAATTATGTGTAATTACACGTGTATAAACAATACTTGTATTAACAGAAATCTAAATACAAGAAACAGTTGAATGTATTTTCGTGTAAACTTAAATACTGTAAGTACAACATACATTTGAAACATTAGTTGTGTGTATTTAAGTGAAAACCTAAGTACAGTTAACACAACAGATCATGAGAAACAACTATGTTCAAACAATTAACAGAAACAAATTGGTTGCGATCTGATATCGATAGATGACAGGACTCAGATGGCCGACAAATCAGTGTGAAAACAATGTGATAACAGGATGTTTAGTTGAGTCCGACAGTGAGGAAACACAATTCAAACATAATTCACAGTGTCGTTTCAGAATAACAAACTGATAGAGTGTTTGCATGGGTGACGATTCACACAAACATATCTGTGAGTTAATGTTCTGAAATGATAACTGGAAAGTAGAAAACAAAAGTCAGAAAGCCAAACCATCGACGTGTTCGTTCGAATGACGATTCGAAAGAATACGCGGGATGGTGATGCAATCTGACGAAACGACAACGAAAACACGACACGAACGACTTTAATTTAATAAAATAAAATAAATAACAGTTTACAATTTTGAAACTCATCAAAATAAATTAACTAACTTCTTTTATTTAAAAGATATAAATTAAGCGTAAAATTTCCGGAAACGTAACGAAAACACGAAACGACCAACCGAAACGAACCCGAATACCCTCGGGGTATTTAAAGGTTAAATGAAGCCTTCTCCTTCATTTTACACATTCCCACTCTCTCTCTACATTCCATTGCCGACCATCCTCTCTCTCTCTAACTTCTCTCTACCCTAAAACACTCAAAACTCAACCATTTTGCAAGATCTTAGTGCCAAATCGAAGCTACAATCATCCTTCAATTGAAAGTACAGCATATCAGAGCAATGGCCCGCTAAAACTCGAGGTATTTAGCCATGAATGCTACGAAAACTAGAATTTTTATGTGTTCTTGTACGACCAAAACCCTAACCGGTTTTAGGCTGATCTTCCACACTCACAACACCTTCGAGGATCATCTGTTGCATGGTGCTATCGTGTGAGCAGCCTGGAAACAGTAAAACTCGATGAAGATGATGAGGATTGCAGGTTCGCGAAGGGGTTGGTCCAGCCGAACCTGTTTTGGCCGAACCTTCATCTAGAACGAACCTTTTCTGGTCACCCTCACCGCATCTAGGCTGCCCACGAACCCTCGAGTACTCACCTAACCCCATGAGGGCTGCGAACCTTGCTGCGATGTGGACCTCATGGTCACGAACCTAAAGAATACTGCCGAACCTATGGTTGCCATCCATTAGCCGAACCCTATGCTATACCGGCGAACCCTAGAGGAACGAGCCTTGCATGGCCAACCCTACGAACCTCTCTAGCACCGAACCCTTGGCCGAACGTACACAACCACCGAACCATCTGTGAGCAGGCACGAACCTATAGGCGAACCTACCTGGGAGAAGCCTCATGTTCACGAACCCTGTTGTCAAATACTCGACGAACCATGCATATCATCTGTAGGCCGAACCTTTAGAACCTCAAGGTTCGCTGATGTTGGACGTGTTTCAAAGAATCAGGATGCACTCATTCGCTGCGGCCTCCCAGATGCGTTCCAGCCCAACATCCATATTAGCATAGTAGCCGGTCCACAGATCATCGCCTAGCCCAGATTTCTTTATTCAACCATGACGAAAATTCTATAGGCCCACAATATTTGTTTAAGCCCATATATGTATCACACTTGGCCTACCACACCTATACGGCCCAACATCAACTAATTGGGCTAACCGGTTGAAGCCCAATACCCAACCCAGAGCCACTCATTCGGCCCAATGGATTTTAAACCCACATGAGCTAAATTGGAACAAACACTTGAATTAGTTGGATTTAGTACCAACGACATGGGGTAATTAATCAAGGCTACTACAAAGATAGTGAATATTAGTTGAATGAGGTTCATAAACTTAAAACACTAAGTTACTATGAAAATTGCAAGTTTACTAGTTAACTATGTAATAAACCATTTTGGGCCTAACAAGAGCAAAATGTGGAATACTAAACTATAAATCTAAGATAACATTTAGGTTGGGTTGCAAAAATTCTACAATTACAAAGAATGATCGTGTAATAACAAAGTTTAGAGATTTCAAGAATAACCTTGGGCCGAATAAAGACCGCGACTCACGAGTGTTAGCCAATTTAGGGCTAACACATACACGCTCACAAATCACAATAATTGACACTTATAAGTTACATACAACGTGTAAACAATACAGGATCGTGAAATCAACTACAAGAAAAACAAAGAGCGCGTGCATTCTTTATTTTAAGTTAAGTCAACCACTACAACCACAAGGTGAGTTCATATGCCCCTTTTCTTTAATCTGTACTGATTTTAAACTCTCGGGGCTGAGAAACATGTTTACTTTTATTTATTTAAAAGTTTTGCTTAACATGTTATTTATACTTTGATTTAGATAATATTAAATTGTTTATTATCGCTTATCATTGTATGCATGCTTGTATGATCATGAGATAACAGGGAAACTCAGATGAATATGAAAATATAATTTCATAATCAGCACATTTGAATAACATAGTTGTAAGATTTTATCTTATAACACTTAGTTATTCTTACATGAGCAAACATTGAGATAATTCATACACAAACAAACAATGAGAACTACTACAGTGAAACATGATGACACTACACAACACATGAATGATTAGAAGAAAAAATATCTTCTAAATATCATTCCACATTATAATTAACCAAGTGTGATAAGTCAAGTACTTATAACACTTAGTTATAACTTAAAAACATACTATGTGATAGTATGAACGCATTGATCATCCACCACCTGCGTCACTTAAGGGTACTAAGACTAGTTCTTACTACAGCTTAAGGATTACATGGTGAACATATGGAATTCATGAATGATAATCATGATAACGTAACTTCATGATAACCACATCATTCACACAATGATTAACATAACGTAATAAGACAAGTTCTTATTCAACTTTGTTAATCACATGAGAACATCCCACATTGAGAACAACAACAACATAGATGTACATCATCCATCGTTACCTGTGGACTAGTAGACTGAGGAATTTATTTTCTCTCATGTCATATTATTAGTAACAGTTTCGATGAAGGCTTTGGGATCACACGGCAGAATAGAGGTGAATTGGGTGCATTGTAATATGATTACGTGAGGATCATAATGGACTCCTTTTGGGCTCTATACGTTGCATTGAGATTACATTACAAACAGTTAACTAGCACTTTTAATATTTAAAAGTGAAACAACAGTTAACCCCACAAATATAGAATAATACAAGGAACAGATTGAGAATCTAATATCCTTAACACATATATTGGTTATCAATACTTCGGTTTGATAACTACAACGCTATCATCATATTATTCTATATATGAGAACACAGGTGATCAAAGAGGATATAAACATGAGAAATGAGAATGGAAATCCATAGTTGTATTGCAAGTAGTGTGAACCTTGTTTGAGCATGTGGTGGGATGGCGTCTGGGCTTGACCCTTTTGTATGCCCTATATATAAGAATGCTTGATGGGTGTCACATCACTTGTACATACAACTAGGGAAAAGCCATTGGGTGAACAGGTGAACATACAACATACAAGTGACATAACATACATTGTGATTGTGCATGTGAATGTGAATGAATCAAGGTTTTCAATTAACATACTTATGAACTCACCAACCTAGTGTTGAATTTGTTTAAATACATGTTTTCTCAGGTGATGAACATGTGTAGCTACTTATATGCACGGGTTAGCTTGTGAACTTTTAGAAGACCTAGCTACTTTTGATGTTGCATACTTTTGATGACTAAACAATGAATCATCTTTTGTATATCTTGTACATATACAAGATATAGTTACATTGATTCTTTTTGGTAGATTTACTTGATTAAATTAGGAACGATACATTGTAATTTAATCTTGTAATTCTATATCATGGATGTGTTAGCATTTATCATTTATTTATCATGTGCTATGTAAACAATCTGATCATTCGATTGTCACTCAAGATATCGCGCCCTGGGAACCTTCCGCCCGACGGGAAAACCCGATCCGTTCCCGCCAGCCCGGGGTGTGACAGATTGGTATCAGAGCCATGGTTATAGAGAAATACAGGTCATATTACATAAACGGTTTGGCCTAGACTATAACCTAGGGACCATCATATAGAGATCATGTGACTTAGGATTCTATTTGCATGTGTCTTCTGCATCTGATCACAGCACTAACCGATTTCTTTTCGGTTATGATCAGAATGCCGCCGAGAAGACCACCACCTGCTATACTGCCACCACCACCACATGATTCAGCACCGCACTCATCTACACCTTCACCTGCTGACTCTCCTACACAACCACCTCCTCCTCCACCTCCACCTCCACCAGTTCATCAGTTAGATCCTGCCACCATTGCACTGGCTACACTGTTAACCAGTCAACTGAGGGATGTGATTCCCGAGATGATGAACAGGATCAACATCAACAACAGCAACCACGTTGCCAACTCATCTGGAGAAGGCAGCGACAACACCCGACAGCAACAGGACTACGCTTACAAGAACTTTGTAGGTTGCAACCCACCTAGCTTCAGTGGCAGTGAAGGAGCCGTCGGATTGATCTAATGGATCGAGAAGATGGAAACTACTCTTGACATCAATGGCTGTCCTGAGCAGAACAGGGTTAAATATGTTGCGGGTTCATTTCACAAGAGAGCGTTAACTTGGTGGAACGCTCAGGTTCAGATTAGAGGCAGAAATGAGGCCCATTCTATGCCTTGGGATGACTTGAAGGCGATGCTGAGGGCAGAGTTTTAACCAAGAAATGAACTGAAGAAGGTTGAGACAGAACTACTCAACCTAGTCATGGTTGGTGCTGGGCATCTGGCCTACACCACCCGATTTCACGAGTTGGCTACCTTGGCACCGGATGTGGTGCCAACACTGGAGAAGAGAATCGAACGGTATGTCGGGGGACTGCCGTCCTGCATTCAAGGGCACGTGATGTCTGCCCATCCCACTACCATGGAACTGGCTCTTACACTGTCAGCATCTCTGACAGATATGATGGTTGCTGCGGGGCATTTCAAGAAAGAGGCTGACTTAGCCAAGGCTGAAACTTCCAAGAAGTCAGATAAACGTCCAACTAAGAAACAAAAGGTGGCTAGAAACTTTGCTGCCACCACTCAAGCCCCAATGCTCAACCAGCCACCACCACTACAGATCAGAAAGCCATACACTGGCACTGCACCTTTGTGCAACTCTTGCCAGTTTCATCACTTACCAAACATCCTGTGCAGACACAGCACCAACTGTGGGAGATTTGGTCACACAGTAACCCACTGCAGGAGCCCGAGGGCTCAGAACAGAAACAACAATGCAGCCACTGCTGCTACTGCTGATAACAGGTCTTGCTTCACTTGTGGTGAACCTGGAAACTTTTCTAGGGATTGTCCCAAGAAAGCACAACCAAGGGCTCAAGCACCAAGAGGACGAGCCTTTCAGATAGGAGCTGCTGATGCTCGACAGGACCCGAATGTGATCACGGGTACATTTCTCTTATCTGACTTCTATGCATCCATATTATTTGACACTGGTGCGGATCAGAGTTTTATCTCAGCTGACTTTGCATGCCATCTTAATTATGTTGAGGAATTATTAGACTCCCCTTACACTATTGAGATAGCAAACGGAAAACAGATCACAGTAGACACAATACTTAGGAATTGCCCACTAACACTTGGCGATCACACATTTTCCATCGACTTGATACCGATGGAGCTGGGCAGTTTCGACATCATTATCAGAATGGATTGGCTATCTCTTAACCGAGTTGAGTTCATCTGTTCCGATAAACTATTACGCTTTCCAGTGGAGAACAATGAGATTTTGGAGATTCGTGGAGACCAAGCGAAACGCAGTGTCAAGATAATATCGTGCATGAAGGCTCGCAAGTACCTACGAAAAAAATGTGTCGCATTTCTAGCTCATGTGATCGAAAAAGACAAGAAAGCAATCAAGATTCAAGACGTGCCAATTGTGAGAGACTATGCAGATGTATTTTCGGATGACTTGCTGGGACTGCCACCCGAGAGATCAGTGCAGTTCCGAATCGATTTGATTCTGGGAGCTACTCCTGTAGCTAAGTCTCCTTATAGACTTGCACCATCTGAGATGCATGAGTTGTCCAATCAATTACAAGAATTACTTGACAAAGCATTCATCCGACCGAGCTTTTCCCCGTGGGGAGCTCCGGTTCTTTTTGTTAAAAAGAAAGATGGATCTTTCAGGATGTGCATTGATTATAGAGAGCTCAACAAACTCACCATCAAGAATTGGTACCCGTTACCGAGGATTGATGATTTGTTTGATCAGTTACAGGGAGCACATTACTTTTCAAAGATAGACTAGAGATCAGGTTATCATCAGCTCCGGATTGAAGAGGAGGACATACCAAAGACGGCCTTTCATACCCGATATGGTCACTACGAGTTCATGGTGATGCCATTCGGACTGACGAATGCACCGGCAGTGTTTATGGATTTGATGAACCGGGTGTGCAAGCCGTACTTAGATCAGTTTGTTATCGTCTTCATTGATGATATACTGATTTATTCAAAGAATGAGAAGGAACATGAGCAACACCTCAAGACAGTCTTGGAACTCCTGAAGGAGGAACGACTCTATGCCAAATTCTCCAAGTGTGAATTTTGGTTGAGAGAAGTTCAGTTCTTGGGTCACGTGATTAACAGTGATGGTATTCATGTGGATCCTGCCAAGATTGAAGCAATCAAGAACTGGGATGTGCCTACAACACCGACAGAGATCAGATCATTCTTGGGATTGGCAGGTTATTACAGGAGATTCATCTCGAATTTCTCTAAGATAGCTTTGCCTCTCACCAAGCTCACACAGAAGTCTGAACCTTATGTGTGGACACATAAACAAGAGTAGGCATTCCAGACACTGAAACAAAGATTGTGCAATGCTCCTATCTTAACACTCCCAGAAGGACATGATGACTTTGTAGTGTATTGTGATGCTTCCCATCAGGGACTCAGATGTGTGTTGATGCAACGAGACAAAGTCATTGCTTATGCCTCACGACAGCTGAAAATACACGAGAAGAATTACACGACACATGATTTAGAACTGGGAGCTGTTGTCTTTGCTTTAAAGATTTGGAGACACTACCTTTATGGTACCAAGTGCACTATCTTCACAGATCACAAGAGTTTACAACACATATTTGATCAGAAGGAGCTTAACATGAGACAAAGACGTTGGGTTGAGCTCCTGAACGATTACGATTGTATGATCAAATACCATCCGGCAAAGCAAATGTTGTTGCAGATGCTTTGAGTCGGAAGGAAAGAATCAAACCCTTGCGCGTTCGAGCAATGGGAACGACGGTACAAACAAGTTTGAAAGATCAAATCATGAGAGCACAACAAGAGGCAGTGGCTCGAGACAACCTGAAACGCGAGCTCTATTGTGGAGTCGAGAAACACTTCAAGACAAAACAAGATGGAGTTATCTATTATCTGGAGCGTGTTTGGATTCCAACAATAGATGAACTCAGAACACTCATACTTGACGAGGTACACAAGACATGTTATTCAGTTCATCCTGGTGCCGATAAGATGTACCAAGATCTTAAGTCGTTTTATTGGTGGCCGGGTATGAAGAAAGATGTTGCCACTTATGTTGGCAAATGCATCACTTGTGCCAAAGTCAAAGACGAACACCAGAAACCTTCGGGTTTGCTGGAACAACCAGAGATACCACAATGGAAGTGGGAAAAAATAGCTATGGATTTCATTACCAAGCTACCCCGCACTTCCAGCGGATATGATTCTATTTGGGTCATCATTGATCGATTGACCAAGTCTGCACATTTCTTGCCAATCAGAGAGACATACAAGATGGAGAAACTAGCGAGACTCTACGTTGATGAAATAGTAGTAAGGCACGGGGTGCCATTGTCTATTATTTCCGACCGGGACAGTCGATTTACATCGCGGTTCTAGCAATCATTGCAACAATCCTTAGGGACAAGTGTTAACTTGAGCACTGCTTATCATCCACAAACGGATGGACAAAGCGAGAGCACCATTCAAACCCTAGAGGATATTTTGAGGACATGCATCCTAGACTTCGGTGGAAGTTGGGACACTCACTTACCACTCATTGAGTTCTCCTACAACAATAGCTACCACAACAGCATTGGATGTGCTCCTTTTGAAGCACTTTATGGTAGAAAATGTCGGTCTCCAATTTGTTGGACCGAAGTGGGAGACAACAGAATTTTGGGCCTGAGCTTATTCAGGAAACTACTAATAAGATAGCCCAGATACAACAACGATTACAAGCAACACGTAGCCGCCAAAAGAGTTACGCAGACAAACGGCGCAAGCCTTTGGAATTCGATGTGGGTGACCGAGTTATGTTGAAAGTGTCCCCATGGAAAGGCGTAGTTCGGTTTGGGGCTAAAGGCAAGCTAGCACCTAGGTATGTCGGACCGTTTGAGATTACTCAACGCATAGGTCCTGTGGCATACAGACTTAGACTCCCTGATGAACTCAGCGGAGTACACGATGTGTTTCATGTATCAAATTTCAATAGGTGCTTAGCAGACGAAACATTGATCATACCATTGGAAGAGATACAAATCGATGAGCAACTACACTTCATTGAAGAACTTGTAGAAATTATGGAACGTGAAGTTAAGAAACTGAAATGAAGCCGTATCCCTATTGTAAAGGATCGATGGAACTCCAAGCGTGGACCAGAATTTACCTGGGAGCGCGAGGACAACATGAAGAAAAAGTATCCCCACCTATTCGAGAAGTAAAGCCCGATTTCATGCTTAAATCTTGGGACGAAATTTCTTTAACAAGGGGAGACTGTGACAACTAGTACCTGACCGGCCGGCAAGTCCGTACGGTATGTCTACTTTACAACATTAACTATGTGTAATTACATGTGTATAAACAGTACTTGCATTAACAGAAATCTAAATACAAGAAACAGTTGTACGTATTTTCGTGTAAACTTAAATACTGTAAGTACAACATACATTTGAAACATTAGTTGTGTGTATTTAAGTGAAAACCTAAGTACAGTTAACACAACAGATCATGAGAAACAACTATGTTCAAACAATTAACAGAAACAAATCGGTTGCGATCTGATATCCATAGATGACAGGACTCAGATGGCCGACAAATCACTGTGAAAACAATGTGATAACAGGATGTTTAGTTGAGTCCGACAGTGACGAAACACAATTCAAACATAATTCACAGTGTCGTTTCAGAATAACAAACTGATAGAGTGTTTGCGTGGGTGACGATTCACACAAACATATCTGTGAGTTAATGTTCTGAAATGATAACTGGAAAGTAGAAAACAAAAGTCAGAAAGCCAAACCATCGACGTGTTCGTTCGAATGACGATTCGAACGAATACGCGTGATGGTGACGCAATCTGACGAAACGACAACGAAAACACGACACAAACGACTTTAATTTAATAAAATAAAATAAATAACAGTTTACAATTTTGAAACTCATCAAAATAAATTCACTAACTTCTTTTATTTAAAAGATATAAATTACGCGTAAAATTTCCGGAAACGTAACGAAAACGCGAAACGAGCAACCAAAACAAACCCGAATACCCTCGGAGTATTTAAAGGTTAAATGAAGACTTCTCCTTCATTTGACACATTCCCACTCTCTGTCTACATTCCATTTCCGACCATCCTCTCTCTCTCTAACTTCTCTCTAACCTAAAACACTCAAAACTCATCCATTTTGCAAGATCTTAGTGCCAGATCGAAGCTACAATCATCCATCAATTGAAAGTACAGCAGATCGGAGCAATGGCCCACTAAAACTCGAAGTATTTAGCCATGAATGCTACGAAAACTAGAATTTTTATGTGTTCTTGTACGACCAAAACCCTAACCGGTTTCAGGCTGATCTTCCACACTCACAACACCTTCGAGGATCATCTGTTGCATGGTGCTACCGTGTGAGCAGCCTGGAAACAGTAAAACTCGATGAAGATGATGAGGATTGCAGGTTCGCGAAGGGGTTGGTCCAGCCGAACCTGTTTTAGCCGAACCTTCATCTAGAACGAACCTTTTCTGGTCACCCTCACCGCATCTAGGCCGCCCACGAACCCTCGAGTACTCACCTAACCCCATGAGGGCTGCGAACCTTGCTGCGATGTGGACCTAATAGTCACGAACCTAGAGAAAACTGCCGAACCTATGGTTGCCATCCATTAGCCGAACCTTGCATGGCCAACCCTACGAACCTCCCTAGCACCGAACCCTTGGCCGAACGTACACAACCACCGAACCATCTGTGAGCAGGCACGAACCTATAGGCGAACCTATCTGGGAGAAGCCTCATGTTCACGAACCCTTTTGTCAAATACTCTACGAACCATGCATATCATCTGTAGGCCGAACCTTTAGAACCTCAAGGTTCGCTGATGTTGGACGTGTTTCAAAGAATCGGGATTCACTCATTCGCTGCGGCCACCCTGATGCGTTCCAGCCCAACATCCATATTAGCATAGTAGCCGGCCCACAGATCATCGCCTAGCCCAGATTTCTTTATTCAGCCATGACGAAAATTCTATAGGCCCACAATATTTGTTTAAGCCCATATATGTATCACACGTGGCCTACCACACCTATACGGCCCAACATCAACTAATTGGGCTAACCGGTTGAAGCCCAATACCCAACCCAGAGCCACTCATTCGGCCCAATGGACTTTCAACCCACATGATCTAAATTGGAACAAACACTTGAATTAGTTGGATTTAGTACCAACGACATGGGGTAATTAATCAAGGCTACTACAAAGATAGTGAATATTAGTTGAATGAGGTTCATAAACTTAAAACACTAAGTTACTAAGAAAATTGCAAGGTTACTAGTTAACTATGTAATAAACCATTTTGGGCCTAACAAGAGCAAAATGTGGAATACTAAACTATAAATCTAAGATAACATTTAGGTTGGGTTGCGAAAATTCTACAATTACAAAGAATGATCGTGTGATAACAAAGTTTAGAGATTTCAAGAATAACCTTGGGCCGAATAAAGACCGCGACTCACGAGTGTTAGCCAAATTAGGGCTAACACATACACGCGCACAAATCACAATAATAGACACTTATAAGTTACATACAACGTTTAAACAATACAGGATCGTGAAATCAACTACAAGAAAAACAAAGAGCGCGTGCATTCTTTATTTTAAGTTAAGTTAACCACTACAACCATAAGGTGAGTTCATATGCCTCTTTTCTTTAATCTTTACTGATTTTATACTCTCGGGGCTGAGAAACATGTTTACTTTTATTTATTTAAAAGTTTTGCTTAACATGTTATTATACTTTGATTTAGATAATATTAAATTGTTTATTATCGCTTATCATTGTATGCATGCTTGTATGATCATGAGATAACAGGGAAACTCAGATGAATATGAAAATATAATTTCATAATCAACACATTTGAATAACATAGTTGTAAGATTTTATCTTATAACACTTAGTTATTCTTACATGAGCAAACATTGAGATAATTCATACACAAACAGACAATGAGAACTACTACAGTGAAACATGATGACACTACACAACACATGAATGATTAGAAGATAAAATATCTTCTAAATATCATTCCACATTATAATTAACCAAGTGTGATAAATCAAGTACTTATAACACTTAGTTATAACTTAAAAACATACTATGTGATAGTATGAACGCATTGATCATCCACCACCTGCGTCACTTAAGGGTACTAAGACTAGTTCTTACTACGGCTTAAGGATTACATGGTGAACATATGGAATTCATTAATGATAATCATGATAACGTAACTTCATGATAACCACATCATTCACACAATGATTAACATAACGTAATAAGACAAGTTCTTATTCAACTTTGTTAATCACATGAGAACATCCCACATTGAGAACAACAACAACATAGATGTACATCATCCATCGTTACCTGTGGACTAGTAGACTGAGGAATTTATTTTCTCTCATGTCATATTATTAGTAACAGTTTCGATGAAGGCTTTGGGATCACACGGCGGAATAGAGGTGAATCGGGTGCATTGTAATCTGATTACGTGAGGATCACAATGGACTCCTTTTGGGCTCTATACGTTGCATTGAGATTACATTACAAACAGTTAACTAACACTTTTAATATTTAAAAGTGAAACAACAGTTAATCCCACAAATATAGAATAATACAAGGAACATATTGAGAATCTAATATCCTTAACACATATATTGGTTATCAATACTTCGGTTTGATAACTAGAACGCAATCATCATATTATTCTATACATGAGAACACAGGTGATCAAAGAGGAGATAAACATGAGAAATGAGAATGGAAATCCATAATTGTATTGCAAGTAGTGTGAAACTTGGTTGAGCATGTGGTGGGATGGCGTCTGGGCTTGACCCTTTCGTATCCCTATATATAAGCATGCTTGATCGGGTGTCACATCACTTGTACATACAACTAGGGAGAAGCCATTGGGTGAACATGTGAACATACAACATACAAGTAACATAACATACATTGTGATTGTGCATGTGAATGAATCAAGGTTTTCAATTAACATACTTATGAACTCACCAACCTAGTGTTGACTTTGTTTAAATACGTGTTTTCTCAGGTGCTGAACAGGTGTAGCTACTTATGTGCACGGGTTAGCTAGTGGACTTTTAGAAGACCTTGCTACTTTTGATGTTGCATACTTTTGATGACTAAACAATGAATCATCTTTTGTATATCTTGTACATATACAAGATATAGTTACATTGATTCTTTTTGGTAGATTTACTTGATTAAATTATGAAAGATACATTGTAATTTAATCTTGTAATTCTATATAATGGATGTGTTAGCATTTCTCATTTATTTATCATGTGCTATGTAAACAATCTGATCATTCGATTGTCACTCAAGATATCGCGCCTTGGGAACCTTCCGCCCGACGAGAAAACCCGATCCGTTCCCGCCAGCCCGGGGTGTGACAATTACTAGCCGGGCAGATTGGTAATCCTCACTTGACAAATGAAGATTATTCTCAGATTGATCCAAATGATATGGAGAGGATAGACATCATGTGGGCTCTTGCCAGTGCAGTAAGAAGAGCTAAGGATTTTGTGAGAAGAACTAGAAAAGATATCATGGGTTCAAAATTTGGTTTTGATATGTCATTTGTCACTTGCTATAACTATGGAGAAAAAGGACACTTTGCAAGACAGTGCAATAAACCAAAGAAGATGGGCAACAAGAATCCTTTTCAGAATCAAAGATCATCTGCAGCAAATCCAAAACGAAGACTTGTGCCCATTGATACTCCCACTCATGCAAGTTCTTCAAATGCTAGCAAGGCCTTGATGGTTCAAAATGATGAAGGAGAAAACTGGGATTTCAGATTCAATCCTGATCAGGGAGGAGAAGATAAAGCTTGTGTTGCAGAAATCCAGAAGGCTGATGAATCCAGTGATGAAAGCACTTCAGAAGAAACAAAGACTAGTCTGGAGGAATCATCAGGATCAGAATCAGAAAGCACTTCAGACTCAGACACTCAAGGAGATTCTGATGCTGAGTTTGAAGAACAACCTGCTACACAATTTGCTATGATGGTGAACACTTCTGCTACCTCTTAGTCAGATCAGGTATATGATGACTGTTCTCCTTCTCATTCCAGATGCTTTAACTGTATTGACCTTGACAGTAAGGTCCTGGCGTATCAGAAGCACAATTCTGACTTGATTAGCGATCTCAACCAAATGATTGAAGCAAATAGAATTTTAAAATCAAATGAAAAAGATTTTCAGGCTAAAATTGATTTGTTAAACAGACAATTACATGAGGCTGAGATCGCTGTGCTTAACAAACAGGATGCAGTTACTTCTTATCTCAACACTATCAATGTGACTAAGAAGAAACTTGCCATAGTCGAGTATGACTATGATACTTTAAGCCAGAAGCTCAAGAGCTATGAAAGCTCTTCATATATTATTGAGCACATGATCAGTAATGGGACTGATCAAAATGGGAACGGAAAAGATACAAAGTATAATCATTTCCCCCCACCAGTCTTGAACTGCTTTGTCAATTCTCCAAATGACAAAGAGATGAAAGACTTTCAAGTGAAAACTCCATTAGTTATTGATCGTATTGGGATTATTAGTGATTAGTGTTCCTCAATGTCTGAGGAATCTTTTGTGGAGGGAGTGGTTGAAGATTGGGTCTCTGATTCTGAGGATGACTCTGATGTTTCTCCTCAAGTGTCTTGTGTTAAGAATCAGACATCTGTTGCCAAAAAGGCCGACCCAATCTTACCTAAGACAAACATGATTTCAAAGTTATCCAAAGCCATCTGCTATGTGAAGTCTTCACAAGATGGTCGAGCAAGTAAGACCAAAGAGACTGAGAAACCTGTTTTTAATTGTACAAAGGGTTTGGGTTTTGTGCAAGACAAAACTAAGAAAGATATTTTTCAAATCAAAAATTCTCATTCTAAAGTCAAACAGTCTTGTTACACAGAAAGAAGGGCTTGTTTTGAGTGTGGTGCACTTGGGCATATTGCTAGAGTTTGCCCTCATCTGATCAGACCTAAGGTTGCACCACCCAGAAAACAAAATCAACATTTTATTAAGCAAGTCAAATCTGATTGTAAATCATCTCAAGCAAAGCCCAAACAACCCAATCATGTTAAGCCTTTGGATAAGGGTAAAGGGAAAGTTGTTAATTTGGATGTTCCCAAGGTTGTAAATGTCAATCAATCCAAATCATCATCCATCTACTTGAAAAACTCTTTCAGTAAAAACACAGTCTGGAAAGTTAAGTCTTCAGAGACTTCAGTTTCAAATACTCCAGACAAGGCAACCCTAGATGGAAAATGGATTGATGTTTTGATCCGAGACTCATTGGGTCAACCCAAGACTGTAAAGGCTTGGGTTCCCAAATTGAACTAATAGTTTGTGTTTGTGCAGGTTGCCCCAACTGCTGCTATTAACAGCACTTGGATTGTTGATAGTGGGGCTTCAATGCATATGACTAGAGATATTTCGCTTCTCACCAACGTCAATTCAATTCGAGGTGGATATGTAGCGTTTGCTAGTGACAAAGGCGGGTTCATTACTGGAGAGGGTATTCTTTCAAACGGCCAAGTTTCTTTTGACAAAGTCAGATATGTGAAGCAGCTGGAGAACAATCTACTCTGAGTCTCACAGATTTGTGACAAGAAGTACAAAGTTCTTTTTGATGACTCTAGTTGCTACATTCTCAAGCAAGGTATTACTATTCTTGAAGACTGGATTCTGATGTCTTCACCCCATAAGCAAGAGTTGTATGTTCTCAACATACCTACAGCTTCAACAACATCCTCCTCAGCTTCATGTTTTATGTCAAAGGCTATAGAGAAAGATTCTATTCTTTGGCATAATAGGATGGGCCATTTGAGTCTACGTAAGATGAACCATTTGGTACATAACAATTTGGTTGAGGGTGTTAGCTTAAAGAATTTTAAGCTGTCTGATGTCTGTTTTTCGTGCAAGAAAGGTAAGCAAACCAAGCAGTCTCACAAGCTGAAAAGTATCATTCAATCACTGTTCCTCTTGAGCTTCTCCATATGGATTTATTTGGTCCAGTCAGTCGCAAGATTACAGCTGGAGATCAATACTGCTTAGTCATCACTGATGAGTATTCCAGATATTCTTGGGTTTTCTTTCTGAAGGAGAAATCAGAAACGTTCGAGTGTATTCAAGTTTTGGTAACTAAACTTGAATCACTTTATAAGCTCAAGATCCGTATGCTCAGAACAGATAACGGGACAGAGTTCAAAAATCACAATATGGAGACCTTCTGCAATGAACGTGGTATTGTCCAACAATTCAGTGTTCCATATGTCCTGCAAATGAATGGTGTTGCTGAGCACAAGAACATAACATTGATTGAGGCTGCCCGGACTATGCTTGCTGATTCATCCCTTCCTGTTCAATTTTGGAATGAAGTTGTTGCAAATGCTTGCTACACATTGAACCGGGTTTTGATAGTCAAGAGACATGGGAAGACTTGCTTTGAGCTGCTCCATAATAGAAAACCTAATCTTAAATATCTTGAACCTTTTGGTACTCCGTGCACGATGCTTAAGAAACACGAGCAAGGCAAGTTCAAGGAGAAGAATGAAGAAGGGTATTTTCTTGGGTACAACACTCCTAATAAAAGGGTCTACAATAGATTAACTGAAAATGTGGAGGAGTGGTACCATGTGGACGTTCAAAGACATTCTATGCCCCCACATGGGAAAGGTCCAGACTGGATGTTTAATTATTCAGACCTTTTCAACTCTTTTAGTATGCCTCCCATGTACTCAGATGAAGATGTTGCTGTTCAAATGATGTATGATGCACAAAGTACACCTGATGAACCTATGCAACCTTCATCAGCTTCAATTCCCATACAGATACATGATGAAAGCTCAGACACAGATGACAATCCAGCTCAACCAATTGCCCCCGAACCAAATGTTGACAACATTGTACCTGCTCTTGAGGACTTGAATCTGAACAACCTTGATCCACAGGTTAAGGTTCCTGCTCATCCTGCTGGAAGAATTAAACGCATTCATCCTCATGAAAACATTATTGGAAGTCCATCTTGCAGATATTCTTGACTTTGCTGATGTGAACTATTGGGCACATTCTTGCTTCATCTCTCAAGTTGAACCACGAACCGTCACTGAAGCATTAAAAGAAGAATCGTGGGTTGATGCCATGCAAGAAGAAATTTTACAATTCAAGAAACTCGGTGTTTGGCAACTTGTTGACAAACCGAAAGGTGCAAAGGTTATAGGCACAAGATGGGTTCTTCGTTGCAAAAGGGACGATCACGGGATCGTTGTGCGAAACAAAGCATGTCTAGTGGTGCAGGGATTCAGACAGATTGAGGGACTAGATTATAATGAAGTGTTTGCACCGGTTACTCGTCTCGAAGCAATTCGTATTTTCTTGGCATATGCATCCTTCAAGAAATTTAAAGTTTATCAAATGGATGTCAAGAGTGCATTCCTTCATGGTGTGATCAATGAAACTGTGTATGTCCATCAACCTCCTGGGTTTGAGAATCCATTGCATCGTGACCAAGTCTACAAGTTAGACAAGGCTTTATATGGATTACATCAAGCTCCGCGAGCGTGGTACGAGGCACTTTCCACTCACCTTCTGAACAACAGGTTCAGAAGAGGTGTCATTGACTGCACTTTGTTTATTCAAGAGAAAGATGGTGATTTACTCTTGGTACAAGTATACGTGGACGACATCATCTTTGGTTCTACAAATGATAGTCTGTGCAAGGAATTCGAGAAGGTTATGAAATACAAGTTTGAAATGAGCTCTATGGGGGAGATGAAATTTTTTCTTGGGTTGCAGGTGGATCAATCTGAGGCAGGAATCTTCATTCATCAGACCAAATTCATTGGTGACATTCTGAGTCGGTTCAGTATGTCGGATGCAAAACCTGCTGGTACCCCACTAGCTGTAAATCACAGGATTACACCAGACGAAAAGGGGGAGTTAATCGATGCCACTCTGTACCGAGGAATGATTGGATCTCTCATGTATCTCACCACTTCTAGGCCAGGCATCATGTTCGCCACATGCTTGTGTGCTCGTTATCAATCCAAACCAAGAGTATCACATATGATTAGTATGAAGAGGATTTTGCGTTATCTGAAGGGTACTCCGGATCTTGGCTTATGGTATCCTAATGATGATAACTTTGAGCAAACTGCATACAGTGATTCAGACTATGGTGGATGCAAAAGAGATTTCAAGTCAACATCAGCAGGATGTCAGTTCTTTGGAAACCGTTTAGTTACCTGGTAGTGCAAGAAGCAGACGTCGGTGTCTACTTAAACATGTGAAGCTGAATATATTGCTGCTGCTAGTTGTTGCTCACAAATCATCTAGATACAACAACAACTCAGGGATTATGGGTTACATTTTTCTAACACTCCTATTTAGGTTGATAATACTGCTGCCATTGTTATCACTAAAAACCCAGTTCAGCACTCGAAAACCAAACACATCGACATAAAATATCACTTCATATGTGATTGTTTTGAAAAGAAACTCATCGATGTTGTTAAAATTCACACCGATCACCAGAAAGCCGATCTTTACACAAAAGCATTTGATAAACCCAGATTTTTATATCTGTTATCGGCTAATGGTGTTTTTCAAAAGGATGAAGTCATTCCTTCATCTGAATCAAACAAATGATCATTGCTTTTATTAGCTAGTTTCTTTTGTTTTATTTTTCCTTGTTAGTATTTCTGTTATTTTTCTTTCACTTAATCAAAAACTCAAAAAGATTTTCAGTTTTAGGTTTTTAGGGTGAGAAAAAGTAGTTTAGTTTGAAAAACCAAAAACATTTGAAAATTTTGAAAAACTAAAAACATTTGAAAATTTTGAAAAACCAAAAAGATTTGAAAATTTTGAAAAACTAAAAACATTTGAAAATTTTGAAAAACTAAAAACATTTGAAAATTTTGAAAAACCAAATACATTTGAAAAATTGTAAAAATGAGAAAGTCTGATTAGAGAAAGTGATGTGTTAACCTATCATGTCTTAAAAGCAAAAAGCGAATGCATAAACTGAAAGTACATAAGTTGTGTGATTTGATGTACTGATCGGCCAACTTTACAAAATGTATAGACTATTGGTGATTGCTTAAAAAGTTTGAATTGTGGGATCCATTTTAGAAAAGCAGTTAAATGATAAATAGTTTTTAATTCAAATCAAGCATACACCTGTTATCATAGGATCAAATGAGGTTTCCAATGATTCATGAATTCAA
Organism: Mikania micrantha; assembly: GCA_009363875.1. Taxonomy (NCBI): domain Eukaryota; kingdom Viridiplantae; phylum Streptophyta; class Magnoliopsida; order Asterales; family Asteraceae; genus Mikania; species Mikania micrantha. The sequence goes on along the minus strand of CM018690.1, from coordinate 1,520,180 downwards.
GTCTGTACATGTGCCATATTGCTTTGTAAAGACCTAGCTGAAGCCGTCCATTCAGATGAGCATGATTGAGTCACAAGAAAATAAAAGTAAATCCGATTTTGTGCACGTACCATATTGCTGGGTTGCAGCCTAGCTGAAGCCGTCCATTCAGATAGGATAAGCTAAGAAAAATACAAAAATAAAATAAGTTCTATTCCATACATGTGCCATATTAATGGGTTGCAGCCTAGTTGAAGCCATCCATTTGGATAGAACAAGTTGATCTTGTCAACACAGTTCTGTATACGTGCCATATTGCTTTGTAAAGACCTAGTTGAAGCCGTCCATGAGAACGTGTTGATATTGAGAAACAAATCAAAAAGAAAAATACAAAAAATAAATTGGAACCTTATAGAACTTATGATGTTAGGTATTAAGTTATGCAGAGATGAGTTACAAACTAGTTTTGATCTTTATTGGTTAAATACAATGGGTAACTCGGTCAGAAAATATGAGTGATCATTAATTTGTTTAGAAATGATGTATTGTCAGGTTTAAAGTGGACAAGTATATCAGTAATTAAATCATAAGACAAATGTGTCAGAAGTGTTACATTCATTAATGCTGATTTGATGTGATTAGGTGTATGTGTCATTTTTCTTGAAAGACTGCTCACAAAAATATGTGTTTCTTAATTGTTTTAGTTTTATTTGTTAGTTGTACAGTTGTCTTTCATTTCAGAAAAATACAAAAAGACTTTAAATTTCAAATTTGTTTTTAGATGATCATTTGTGTGTTTAGATGCTCAATCGTATTTGAACCCATCACCAAACCAGACTAATCTTCATAATGGTACTTGTTTAAATGTTCAAAATGTCAAATTTGAAATTAAATTGTGTTTTTGAGTGCTAGACCTCATTCATCCGAATGAAGGAGGCGAAAGACTCATTCGACCGAATGACTTTACTCATGCGAATGAGTCATTCGGCCGAATCAATCTGATGCAAAGTAACTCATTCGGTTGACCTCTCAGCTGAATGAATCTTCCTATTTATTGGGCTCTTTCGGCCGAACCAACTCATTCCCCCAAATTTTTCTTTCGGGCTTACTGTGTGCACCCTTTCGCCTGACTCACTCTTTCTCCATAGATTTTTTATTTTCATCGATTAAGTCAACCATACTGGAAGTATTCCTTCTTGTGTTTGTTACAGGTACTATTGGAACCAAGATCTTCCAATTTTGACCATGGATTTGCTGAGAACAACCCACGGCTTAGGGTTTTAGGGGTCGTAACTATAACCTTCTAATAAATGGACAAAATGGACCCTAAAATACCTAAAACCTGTTCTAAAACACTAATCGGACATATCTGAACTTGTTGGTGTCAATTTTATGGTCTAATTTGTTGTTTTGAGTACTTGGATTTTTGAAATCCTTCGGTCGACCGAATGACACTCATTCGCACTACAGTGGTCGACCGAAAGAGGTGTCTCGACTGAATGAAATTCTTTCGGCCATTGGTCTTATTCGTTTGACATTCGGATTACTCGATTCCTTCGGTCAATGGGTTAACTGAATGAATCTCATTCGCTTGTCATTCGGATGACATGACCTATTCGGTCATTGAACTCATTCGCCAAGCCTCATTCGGGCATTAATGTCTCATTCGCACAAGTTGTATACTTGTGTAAAATTTTTGATTTGGCTCAAATGTTTGACTGAGTTGAACTAACATGTTAATTCTCTTGTTTTTCAGTATGGCAGACTACAAAGCTGTGATGAAGTACAATATTTGTGCTCATCTAGATCTTGCTACCAAGAACGCCAGGCATTTTACAGTGATTATTACTTTTCTCAGGCGTTTTAGGATCTTCACTGCCATATCTACTGTCTATGATCCCTATTTGCCGCACCAGAGGGATTTCTGGAGATCTGCAGACATAGATTGTGAGGTAGAGCCTCCTGTGATCAGAGGCAAGGTGCGAGGACATGACATTATAGTTTCTGCTGAGCATATTCGGAGGGTGTGTGGATTCCAGGATGCACCTGATCATCCCTTTCTACTTGATCGCTATCTTGTTCGAGGATGCTTTATGCGATGCAAGTATGATGGTGACTTAGAAGTCGGAGTCCTGAACAAAGCTTTTCTATCCCCGCAGTTCAAGTACTTGGCTCATGTACTCATTCACTGCTTGGGCTCTAGACGCGGGGGATTTGATGAGCTCAGAGAGACATTACAGGGTGCTTTCGTGGCTTTTGTGCTGAATCTACCATTCAACTTCTCGTAGATGGTATTCACGCATTTGAAGGAAAATGTCTATCTTAAGGGTGACAAGAAGTTCCTCATGTACCCTAGATTTCTAAAGCAGATCTTCGATGCACAAGTGCCTAATCTACCGAAGGCCAGTTCAGACATTATCCGATTAGAGCACATGAACGACATCACTCTTAACAGAGTTTTATCATACAGAGGAAAGGAGACGAAGCCTCCAGTTCATGCTCTATTCGGCCATCTCCTCAATCCTGATTACATTGCACCCGGTGGGAGGAAATGCAGACATGATGATTCTGATTCAGATTTAGAGGATATCATAGTGCCGGGTGGTGATGATGGAGATGATGGTGATGATGGTGGAGATGTTGGTGCTAGTGGTGGTGCTAATATTGTTAGTGGTGCAGGTGCTAGTGGTGGTGATGGTGTTGTTTCTGGAGTTGGTGTTGATGTTTCTGGTGTTGGTACTGGTGCTGGAGTTAGTGTTTCTGTTGCTGGTGATGATGATGTGGATGTTGGTGCTTTACTGGATTTAGATTTCATGACTTCCACTGATGCCACCGTCTCCACTCCACTAGAGATGGGTGGTACCACTTCAGCTGATGAGAGAGATGATTCAGATGAATCAGATCAAGATGGTGGTGAAGATGATGATGAAGAAGGCTCTGACAGCTCAGATTCTGACAAGCTAGATGATGAGTTTGAGAACGTCAAGGTGGGGACGAGGCTAGTGAAGAAGAGGAAGAGGCCCAGTGTGACAGAGCAGGAGAGGGAGGAGATCAGGGATCCATCTTTTATCCCTGAGTTTGACTTTTCTCCTCCCCCACGTACTTCCATTTCTACATCTACTGCTGCTGCTACTGCTGTCCATTCCACATCATCCCCTCTTGCAAAGAGAAGAAGGACTCGCTTTGTCCTACAAAGACGGTCAGAGTCGGTGTCTGTTGCAGCAACCACTATTATATCAGCTGCAACAGTCTCGACTTCTTCACTGACCAGGTCAAGGGCTATACATACACATGCTATTTCTGCCCCTCTGACCTCCTCTATTGCTGCAACACCTGTTTTTACTGCAGCTTCTTCTGGTCCCTCCACCACTCGAGCTGATTCATATATACCTATTGTTTTAGTTGCTGAACATCTCAGCACACTGAACAGTTTGGTTCTTAGGCTGATGGAGAGAAACCACCAGCAGGATGAAGCTATTGCCCAACTTACACAGAGGGCCAGTGAGCAAGATGCTCTATTATTACAGGCGACTGACCAGCGTGCAGATTTGAGGGCCAGATCTGCTGAGCAGGAGGAGCGATTGCTCAAGTATGTTAATGAGAATAACCAGTTGGCACTGATGGCCTCGGGATTCAGTGATAGGATCTTAGCTCTTGAGGCTGAAAACTTGCGATTAGCTGAGCAAGTTGAAAGCCTTAAAGATGCTACTCCTAGGCTGGAGGCCTCTGAGCCTGCCTCCAATGATTCAGATAAAGATGATGAAGAAGAAGACGAAGAAGAAGAAGACGAATCTGATGAGGAGAAGGTTGATTACGAGGATATTGACAAAGATGATGATTCAGATGATGATGATGACAGTGCCGAAAGTGGGTTTGCTAGTTCATCTAGTGCATCAGGGTAGCAGTCCCCTCCCACTGAAATCTGGACAAAGACAAGGCACAATAAAGGTGCCAAGCCTTCTCCTCCTTAAACTGAAGAGCCTAAAGCTGCAGAAGAGGTTGAAGCGATGCCAGTGAGGCGGATTTTGGACGAAAAGCTAACTATGATTTTGGACGCTCAGGGCATTGTTCAACATTCTGTTAGCTACGATAAGGAGGAAGGTGAGATTATACATTGCCTCACAAAGGAACAGATTGCTGAGCTGTTCAGGTTAAATCCTGATGAGGTAGTGCTCGATGAAGCTACCATTCCTGCCTCTGATATTCCTTCTCCTGAAGTCTTTGATGATATCGATGAAGTTATTTTGGAGGATATCACTGATCAAGAGGACATCAAGTATACTTCAGCTGAGGATAAACTTCCTACTTTCACTGGTCTTTTCGGTTAACACACTAAGGAGGAGCTGAACAGGAAGGTTGACGGAAAGGTCAGCGGTAGTGAGTCTTCAGCAGAAGACATTCAAAAAAGAAAAGAGGAATGGGAAGCATATTGGCAAGTGTTAAAGAAGGAAAGCGTTGCTCCAATGCCAGCTTCACACACTAAAGTTTACAGGACCAAGGGATACAGATCAGAAGGTCAAATTCTAAGCTGGGCATACTTTCACGATTTGAACTGCTATGCAGTCAAAAGGGAGCGAGGAATACAGTACTTCCGGTACCCCCATGACTTCAAGACGTTGCCAGGATTTGAAGTAAATCAACTCGCACGTTTGAAGATGCTTTATAGTGAAGATTCGGGGATGTCAACGTGGTTCTCAAGACATATTATGTATGAGTACCGGAAGATATGGATTAATTTCAAGCCTCAGGAACCAGAAAGATATTATCAACCAGAGATCAATGCAGATACCCGCAGACAAAGTCATCCTGAAGTGGCTGCCTCCAAAAGTCATGAGGAAGATTCCATTACGGAAGATGCCTCAGGACTTCTTGGACGGTTTCCGAAGGTGGTATTATGATGGGAGAACAACAGAGGCAGTAATTGTGTTGTGCAAAGACAACAAATGGGATACAGTGCGCGTATTTGATCCCATGTGGCTGACCAATCTGTCACACAGAGATGTGAAAGCATTGTGCAGATGTCAGATATTCTTCGAAGTTGCAGACATGGAGCAAGCACTACAATTGTCACACCCCGAGCCGACGGGACGGATCGAGTTCCCCGCCGGGTGGAAGGTTCTCGGGGCGCGATATCGTGAGTGATAATCGTGATGATCAGATTGTTTACATAGCATCAATGTTAAGAATAACTAAAGCACAATAAGCATTTAAACTAGGATTACAAAGTTAAATTACAATATCAATGTTCAGTAATTTAACCCGGTAAACCTATCAAAAGAATCAAATGTTTTCTATCTTGTAACTGTACAAGACATCCAAAAGTGATTCGTATTAATAACAAAATATGTGCTTCCAAAAGTCAACTAGGTCCGCTATCTGGGCAGCCTAGCATGCAATCCAAAAGCTTAAGCCTATTCCTGTGTGTTACCTGAGAAAGCATGTAAGAAAACAAAGTCAACACAATGGTTGGTGAGTTCATGTAGTTTATAAGTTTAAAAAAATAGCTTTAACAAACCTTTTTCGGTAAAACCTTAACCTCATTAACTTCACATGTAATATCCAAATCGGTATGCTTATATATAGGGCATACCCCTGAGTCGAGCCTCCAACCCGCCCTGACGCCATCCCACCACATGCTAATTCGCATATGACACTGTTGTCAATAATAATTAAGCATTTTACCTACCATTCAATCCCGTCTTCATCATAGCTTTAGTTTACTGTTTCAAAGTTCACAAGTTAGCATTCATGTGTATTAGCTTTAATGTAAGTTTAACTAGCATCATAGTTTCACACGTCATAGTTTAGCTTTTACTAATCTCATGCGTGGGTACAAGCTCTGCTCTAGCAGTGTTTAGCAATCACGTAGCCCACGGCTAGATACAAGCTCTACTCTAGCAGTCGTTTAGCCATTACGTATCTCATGAATTAGTTAAGCTTAGTATCCGAATAGTCTAGCAATTACGTGTCTCCTATATGAAGATACAAGCCCTGCTCTAGCAGTCGTTTGGCAATCACGTATCTCATACATAGACACAAGCCGTGCACACACAAGTAGTTTAGCATTTACATATCTCATATAAGCAGACACAAGCCCTGCTCTAGCAGTCGTTTAGCAATCACGTGTCTCTTATATAGATAACAGCTTAGCATCGTCATAGTTTAGCTTTCACATATCTCAATGCATGGGTACAAGCTCTGCTCTAGTAGTCGTTTAGCAATCACGTAGCCCATGATTAGATACAAGCTTAGCATTTCGCACACAATCATAGCTTCAAGCATATAGTTTCCAACATTAGCATATAGTTTGAGCATAGAGTTTAGAACATAAGCATCAAGCATCTAGTTTAAGCTTCAAGTCTGTAGCATAAGCATCAAGCATATAGTTTAAGCTTCTAGTGTGTAGCATAAGCATCAAGCATATAATTTAAGCATCAAGTTTGTAGCATAAGCATCATGCATCTAATTTAAACATCAAGTTTGTAGCATAAGCATCAAGCATCTAGTTTAAGCATCAAGTACATATAGCTTCTCAAAAATAAGGATTTCCCAGTATAAGCATTAGTGTAAGCATCATGTTTATGTTTAAAAGCATTAACTAATATTTCAATAATTTCTTAAAATGTATAACATGCTTCTCAGTCCCGAAGTAAAACAAATAAGTTTGAAAAGGGACAAATGAACTCACCTTGTGTCAGTAGTGGTTGAATAAGCAAAATAAGAATGCACGATCTCTTTGTTTGTACTTGTTGTGATGTTCACGATCCGGTATTGATTTCATAGTGTTTGTATCTTATAAGTATAAGTTGTTAGTATTTGTGTGCGTGCATGTGTTAGCCCTAGTGTTGGCTAACACTTGTAAGTCTCGGTATTCCTTTGGCCCCAAGTTATTGGTTATTGCCTTGACAACAATTCTCCCACCAGGTCTAAATTACTTACTTGGTTATTAAATATTTTTAGGCTTCCTTTGAATCTCTATTGTGACAAAAGAATTTTAAGTGTGAAAGCTTAGATTTTTTTTTGTTTGCTTGTTAATTATCTTTAACATGTTGTAACCTAGCTCATGCTTATTGGAATTTAACCCTGTGGGCCTTATGTTGGGCCAGACTAGCCAATGTGGGCCGCTTGGTCGATATTGGTGTAACATCTGTGCCGGAATCGTTACCGGAACAGTAAGTTGCACAGTAGATTGAACAGTAACTCAAGTACAAGCTATGTAAACTAGGTAAAGACTAGTGACACTTGATGCTAAACACAAACCATAATACTATGTTTCTGAAATTCTGATTTAAACATTATGGTTTAAACAGTCAGAAACACATCAGACAACAAGGAACAGATACGTACATGTTTGAATTGATATTATGAGGTATAAACGTATGTGAGGTTAAACAAAACAAAACCATAATGGTTGTTGTTACAGAATGCTAAACCGACGAACTATTCGTATAGGTGACGATCTGTATGAATAGATCTGAAAGTTTAACAATCTGAAATAATGACTGAAAAGTAGAAAACAAAATTAGAAAGTGAAACGTACGATCGTATTCGTACAGTTAGCGCTCTGTACGAAAACGTGCGTAAGTGACGCGTTCTGACGAAACGACAACGAAAACGATACGAACGATAATAAACATAAGGAAATATAATATTTCCTGTTTTACAATTTTGAAACTCATCATAAATAAAATTAAACAAAACTATTTAAATAATTCGCGAACAAATTAACAAAATGCGTAACAATAATATAATTTGATAAATTATTTAATAAAACGATATTTAAAATAATTATTAGAACTAAATACAATTCAAATAGTTAAAAATAAATTCTTTTATTTAAGTTAAGAGAAACGCGCGTAACATGCCGGAAACACGAGGAAAATACGAACCGAGCCACCGAAACGAACCCGAACACCCCCGGGGTATTTAAACTCTAAATGAGACACTTATTTCATTTTTACATGTTCATTCTCTCTCTAAAAACTCCATGGTCGTTCACCCTTTCTCTCTCTAAAAGTTCATCACTTTAAACCCCCATAACTTGATCAATCTTTGGCCAAATCGTATGTTCTTGGAGCCTAAACGAAGATCTCGACTCCCTCTACCTAGATGTACAGCTATTTTGCAGATTCAACCGACCATTCGTGAGGTAAAGATGATTAAAAGTCACGAAAATAAGGGTTTTCACTTGTAGTTTTGTTATACAAACCCTACTCGGTTCTAGACCCGGCCCTAGTTTGAACCACACTACCACGGTAACCCACTTGCATAGGACTTGACCTGATAACCGATTGAGATGGATGATGCTCGACGAGGATGAGGATGGCGAGAGTACAAGGTCGAAGATCGAACGAACCTTTCTGGTCAAGCAGGAAGGGCCGAACCAACCTCTGCCGAACCTGTATCACCACCAAACTCACCTGGCTGGCCGAACCTTCTGCAAAAGTCACGAACCTGTTTGCGGCCGAACCCTCTACCTCACGAACCTACTACACCACCAGCCGAACCTTGCATGGCTGAACGAACCTACACGCAAACGAACCTGCATGTAGCCAAGTCGAGAGTGGCCGAACCTCCCTGGGTTCTAAGTTGGCCGAATCTTCCTTGACTATTGGCGAACCTGCTTCTCAATTGGCGAACCATCCGAACCATCATCTAGCCGAACATTGGGCCTAGGAACTACCAGCCGAACCTTGTTAATTTCAGGCGAACCATTGATGATCGCAAGCCGAACCTAAGTGCTGTATATGCCGAACCTTTACATCATTACTAGCCGAACCATATAACCAGCCGAACCCACCCCACTAGGGCCGAACTTAGGACCCTTCGCATGAAAAGGTTCGCTGTGATGGAGACTTAGCCGGTTTCCTGCTCAGCCGAATCATAGCGCAGCCCAACTCCTTCCTACAGCCATAGAATTTGGTGGACCCAATTCACTAATCTCAGCCCAACATCATAGCGTGGAAGTGCTTACCCTCGGCCCATGCAAGACACTTACCGGCCCAAGGTCTATTATGTCGGCTAAGTTGGTCGCTTGGCCGACATAGACCCACCGGCCCAAGAAAACAATAGACACACGCGTTCGTCTTGACCCACTCCTTATTAGACCTAATAACCAGCCCAATAGCACTCCTCGATTTCTTATGGTTATTTAGACCCAAGACTTGACCCAACAGTTGGCTTATTTCACCTTTTTGGCCCATTATGGTTCCACTTGGCCCACTAAATTGTGTAAGGGTTCATGTCTTGGGCGGCCCAACTACCATTTGGTTAGCCCAAGGACTTTGCACATTTGGCCCACAAACATACTAATTCTAGGCCCAATTACACAACAATTGGTTCAATAGGTTATCCGGCCCAATATATTCTAAATGAGTAAAGAAAACATAAAAGAATGTCTAGAAACGATGATAAGCTAATGCATAAAACACCACTTTAGTCGTTAGAAATGTGGTGTTAAAAGTTTTAGACAAATAATGCAAAAGCTCAAACATGTTACTTAAAAATCTATGAATTGTAAGTTAAATTCTAAGTGAAGGAATTTCAAACAATAAAGGAGGCTCAACAGTACATTACTTAGTATATGGAATTCAGGGCCGGATAATGAACAAGAACCGCGAGTGTTAGTCAACTTTAGGACTAACACTTACATGCACACGAATCATTACAACACGAACTTATAAGCTACAAATACTATGAAATCAATAAAGGATCGTGAACATTACAACAAGTACAGACAAAGAGCGTGCGTATTCTTGTTTTGCTTAGTCAACCACTACGGACACAAGGTGAGTTCATTTGTCCCTTTTCAAACCATTTGTTTTAACTCGGGACTGAGAAGCATGTTATTCATTTTAAACAATTATTGAAATGTTTATTAAATGCTTTTACACTATTGAAAATGCTTTTACTAATGCTTGAACTTGTAACGCTTATTTGGAAACTAAAGACTAAGGCTATAGTGTAAATAGCTAATGCTATTTACATTATACTTATTTACATTATACTTACACTTTGTGCTCAAACTGGAAACTTAGAATTAAATGCTTGATGCTTATGCTACAAACTAGAAGCTTAAACTATATGCTTGAGGCTTACACTACAGACTTGAAGTTTAAACTTTATGCTTGACGCTTATGATATAAACTTGATACTTAAACTTTGAGCTAAATACTTATGCTATAAGCTATGTGCTTAAACTATAAGTTTAATGTTTAAATTATAAACTCTATGTTTAAACTACATACTCAATGCTAAGGCTTTGAAACACTTACACTAAACACTAATACTTGATACACTCGTTTCGAAAGATTTTTATGCATGGAAAGCTTGAAAACATGTGAATACTTGATATACTTGGAATGCTTGAAACACGCGAATACTTGATATGCTTGGAAGACATGAACACTTGAGTGCTTGAAAAATTTGAAATGCTCAGACTACAGACTGAATGACCGCCGCGTGTTGACCTGCGTGTCAACCCCTACTAGTCATCAGTGAAAATATGTGAATGCGTTAAACTTGTATGCTTAAGCTATAGGACATCGTAAGACAGACTGTTGGCCGCCGCGTCTTGACATTGGTCAAGCCCTACTTGTCATCAGTGCTCTTCGTTGTCAGAATCATGTAAGACAGACTGATTGGCCGCCGCGTCTTGACATTGGTCAAGCCCTACTAGTCATTCAGTGTTCTTCTTGATTCATCCATGGTTATGACAAGTGACTAGAATGATTTGGGTTCTTCTAGTTGACTTTGTGTCAGCTTGAAGGTTCCTCTATCATAACACGTCACGAGTCATATTTAGGACCATTATGGATGGATGCAGAATTCATTAGGGTGTTCAGCTGTCCATAATGGTGCCTCTCAAACTCAATACTCATAAGTCATGTAATCAATAGGGTGGAGTGAAACGCTTAATTATCATTAACAACAATATGTTAAGCAGCCCGGTATGTGGTGGGACGGTGGCTGGGGCTTGTCCCCTACATATGCCCTATATATAAGCATACTCGGTTGGATAGCATAGGTGGTTGTTAGTGAGGTTAAGGTTGTCATTTCGGGGAAATCAAAGTAAACATTTTCAGGGAAATCAAATGTTAAGAATTATATGTCATGGAATCAAGGTAGTGGAATGAAATGCTTAATTATCATTAACAACAATATGTTAAGCAGCCCGGTATGTGGTGGGACGGTGGCTGGGGCTTGTCCCCTACATATGCCCTATATATAAGCATACTCGGTTGGATAACATTGGTGGTTGTTAGTGAGGTTAAGGTTGTCATTCAGGGAATCAAGGTAAACAATTACAGGGTAATCGAATTAAATGAATCGAATGTTATGGAATCAAAGATGTAGGATGAAACGCTTAATTATCATCAGGAACAGTATATTATGTGGTTTGGTATGTGGTGGGACGGTGGCTGGGCGGACGGTAAGTTCGACCCTACATATGCCCTATATATAAGCATACTGAAACAGATGGTATAGGTGGTTAATGGTGAGGTTAAGGTTGTCATTCAAAGGATTTTTCAAATATTTTTACATAAAACTACACGACCTCACCAACCTTCGTGTTGACTTTGTTTTCTTACATGCTTTCTCAGGTGACGCACAGGTTTAAGCTAAGATTCAGGATTGCATGCTAGGATGCCTAGATATAGATCCTAGTTGACTTTTGAAGAAGTGCATCTTTTGAGATCAATACGAATCTCTTTTGATATCTTGTATAGATACAAGATAGATATATTCGATTCTTTTGGATATGTTTACTTAGTTAAATTACCAAACATTGACATTTGTAATTTAACTTTGTAATCCTAGTTAATATTTTATGGTGCTTAATTATTCTTAACATTGATGCTATGTAAACAATCTGATCATCACGATTATCATTCACGATATCGCGCCCCGAGAACCTTCCGCCCGACGGGGACTTCGATCCAACCCCGCCGGCTCGGGGTGTGACAATTGGGCCTAATGATAGTGAACCGATTCTAGTCCACTTATTTCCTTAGGCCAAATCAGCACGTTGGGCCAATCTATTGGGCCCAAAGTGCTTCATGGTTTAAGTCACCAAGTTCATATAATCTATTGGGCCAATGATAGGGTTTTGAGCTAAGTGTTATACTTATGAGTCGAATCAATGGGCCTTGAGTCAAAATGTTCTATTAGTCGAATAGGGTATATGGGCCGTGGATATTTGTGGGCCAAGTAGATAAGCTGGGCCGATCAAAATCATGCTTGGGCTAATCAAAACAAGGGCCGAATATGGTTTCCAGCGAGCCTTTCAGAAGGTTCGGCTTCATGGAGGTTTGTGGCCCAAGTGTTCGGCCAGCATAGATGATGTAGACCATGGGTTCGTGAATGTGTGCAGTCCCCATAAGGTTCGGCTATATTGCATGACTTTTAGGGTTCGGCCGGCTTGGTAGTTTGCCATAAAGGTTCGGTGATGGCAGTCGGTGAGCCCAGGGTTCGTTGGTAGCACAAGGTTCGGTTAGCAATGCATGGTTCGGCTGGCGCTGCATGGTTCGTTGGCCTATGGGTTCGCCACCCCAGGGAGGTTCGGCAAGGGTGGGTTCGTGGGTTACAGGTTTGAGAATTTCATGCTGAAGGTTCGTTAGTGGTCCAGAGATTCGCGGCCGATGCAGTATTTCGTGAGGGTAGAGGGTTCGGTCAAGGGCAGGCTCAACCCAGAAAGGTTCGCCAATTCCCTGGTGCACATCAGTAGGTTCGTTGGGTTCGGCCGCGCCTCCACTAGTTCGGCTCCTTAAATGGTTCGGCCAGATTGGTTCTTACGAACCTGTAAGTGTGCATCACCATCATTCATCTTCGAACCATTGGTTTAGTCATCCCTAAGCTGCGGTTTCGTGTATACAAGCCCTCGAGATGATGTAGGTTCGAGAGTTAGCCCTAATGACCGATTGAGTGTATGTGTGTTGGACAAGCTAGAAAACCCTATTTCTTACAAACTTTGTGGCTTCATACCTCATTTTTGGTTGGGTAACTCGTTAGATCTGTTGTACTTCTTGGTAGAGGACTTCAAGATCGTCGTTTAGGCTCAAGAATCATCAAATTTCTTCAAGTTTGAGGGAGTTATGATCATTCAAAGTGTTGAATCTAGAGAGAGAGAGGGTGAACAGTTTGGTGAGTTCTAGAGTGAGAGGATGACATGAAAAATGAAATAAATGCTCTCATTTAGAGCTTAAATACCACGAGGGTATTCGGGTTCGTTTCGGTTTCTCGGTTCGCGTTTTCGTCGTGTTTCCGGCACGTTACGCGTGTTTCTCGTAAATTAAATAAAAAGACTTATTTTAAACATTTAGAAGGTGGTTATTTCTAGTAAATAGTTTTATAATATTTTTATTGAATTATTTGTCGAAATTTAATATTTTTACGCGTTTCGTTAATTCTTTCGCAAATTTACGTATTTAATTTAAAGTAATCTCTTTTTAGTTTATTTCTGATGAGTTTCAAAATTGTAAAACAGGAAACATTATATTTCCTTAAATTTATTATCGTTCGTATCGTTTTCGTTTTCGTTTCGTCAGAACGCGTCGCCATCGCGCGTATTCGTTCAAATCGTCATTCGAACGAACACGACGATGGTTTGGCTTTCTGATTCTTGTTTTCTACTTTCCAGTCATTATTTCAGAACATTAAACTCTCAGAATCATTCGTACAGATCGTCACCTATACAAATAATTCGTCGGTTTAGCATTCCGTAACAACAACCATTAGGATTTCGTTCTGTTTAACCTCACATACGTTTATACATAATAGCATCAAATCAAGCATCTGTGTGTTAGTTCTGTGTTGTCTGATGTGTTTCAGACTGTTAAACCCTAAGGTTTTAATCAGATTTCAGACAATCGCATAATAGTTTAGTGTTAAGCCTCAAGTGTAAATAGCATAAACATAGTTTCACGTAATGTGTACCTTAGAGTTTAATGTTAGTGCACAGAAATGTCCCTAGTTCTATGTTTTGTATGATCTTAATGTATAAAGTTTATCATATTAATGAAGATCAATTATTCTATATTGTTCTTTAATGTTTATTTAAGTTTATATATGTTTGACTATGGTTGACTTTGATTATATATATCATATAGACCCATTCGTGCGAATGATCCTAAGAATGAGGTCATTCGGGCGAATGAACGCCTAGCGAATGACTGGGGCGAACGAATGAGTCATCTGCATGACTCATTTGGTTGACCAAGCTCATTCGGCTGAGCCATTCACCGAAGAGTATGAGAGGGTAGTCGGGATGGAAGAACTAAAGTCAGATGCAGAGAGTCCATACTGCCATCCTGAAGCTCCACTGCCTCTGTGACATCCAGTACCAGATCGTCCAGCAAGTCCGTACGGTATGAGTAGTTTCACTATTTACTATGTGTAAATACATGTTTGTGAACAGTACTTGTATTAACAGAATTCAAAATATAAGAAACAGTTGTACATATTTATGTGTAAACTTAAATGTCGTAAGTACAACACTCATTATAAACAATAGTTGTTAGTATTTAGGTGAAAACCTAAGTACAGTTAACACAACTAACCAAGAGAAACAATAGTGTTCAAGTGAATAACAAGAACAAATCGGTTGCGATCTGATATCCATAGATGACAGGAATCAGATGGCCGACAAATCAGTGTGAAAACAATGTGATAACAAGATGTTTAGTTGAGTCAGACAGTGAGGAAATACAGTTTAAAACAATGTTGCAGTGTTGTTTCAGAATAACGAACTGACAGTGTGTTTGCGTGGGTGACGATTCACGCAAACATATCTGTGAGTTTAACGTTCTGAAATGATCACTGGAAAGTAGAAAACAAAAGTCGGAAGGCAAAACCATCGTCGTGTTCGTTCGGGTGACGATTCGAACGAATACGCGCGAAGGCGACGCATTCTGACGAAACGAAACGAAAACGAAAGACGCTACGAACGAAAATAAATTAATAAAATAAAATAAATTATGTTTTACAATTTTGAAACTCATCAAAATTATTAAAATAACAATTCATTTAATTAAAACACTTAAATTACGCGTTACGTTCCGGAAACATAACGAAGACGCGAACCGAACAACCGAAACGAACCCGAATACCCCCGGGGTATATAAGCACGAAATGAGGGTGTTTTTCCCCATTTCTATCAGCTCTCTCTCTCACTAAACCTCCATTCCCGAACCTATTCTCTCACTAGGAGAACCACTCTTCAAATCACGATATCTTGCTCATTTCTTGACGAAATCGGGCGTTCTTGGTGTCCACCCGTAGCTCTAAACCTCCTCTACCTAGAAGTACAACAGATCTGAGTTTTTGTCCAGCCAAAATCGAGGTATGATCAAGAGAAAACCACGAAAAGTAGGGTTTTCCTAGTTTGTTCGACCCACACACGTGTAACGAGTCCTAGAACCATCTCCACGACCTCTCCACCTTCGGAAAATCAATTACTGCATAACATTATGGTGTAAAACAGGTGGTACCGATGAGAATGATGGTGATTGGAGGTGCAGGTCATGGGGGAGCCGAACCTGTCATACTCGTGGATTCTAGGGTTCGCCAAGTCCACACCGAACCTGCATGATCAGCAGCCCCTCGACGAACCTAGTAGCTGCTGATCTCATGGCCGAACCTCACAATTGTCACGAACCCTTCCCAATGCAACGAACCTTCGGCTGCATCATCTTGGCCGAACCATTTCCTTGACCGAACCATTGACGTCATCACGAACCTGCATGGTCAACTTGATGCTAGCCGAACCTAACCATGCAGCGAACCTTCATGCTCATGACCAAACCCTTTTGCTGCCACCCTATAACCTCACCAAACCTATGTGCAGTAACCCTAGTCGAACGAACCCTCCCCTACCTAAAACTAGCCGAACCTATGATGGTGGTTAACAGGTTCGCTAGGTGGTTGAGAACTGAACCCTTACCCAAACGAACCAAAGGTTCGCTGGGATTTATGCCAAGATATCTTTATACTCATTTTGACCAATTGCCACCGACTGAACCCCATTCTATTTGGCTGGCCCAACACATAGTTAGCCCACACATTCTACTTGGTTTGGTTAAACCATTCGGCCCATTAGTACATATCCGGCCCATATGCATATACAATCGAGTTGGAATCATTCGGCCCAAGGCCCAATTATTACCGGCTCAACTCCTTGCTTGGGCCCACGAACACTTGATTCGAACCACATAGCGACGTTCGGCCCATAACTTGCTTCGACTCAACAACAATCGGCCCACATGACAAAGAGTATAGGAACTTGATTAAATCCAACTTTATGGGTAATAATGTATAAGAAATGGTGTTTTCTCTTTTTATTACAAAGGTGACAAGAGTTGGGTTGAATCATAAAGCTTAACACATAGTATGTCAAATATGTTAGACAATAATTTAAAGTTCCTACACTTAGAACACTTTAGTCATGTTAATAATTCAAGTAAGACATACATCAATAAACAAAGTGTAGTAAGTTAAAACAAGGAGGTTAAGTACTATTGAGTTGATTAACAAGCGAGCTGGGCCGAATGAAGACCAAGACTGAGACTCACAAGTGTTAGCCAACTTTAGGGCTAACACATACATGCACATAAAGCAACTACAATTAATACTTATAAGTCACAACAACATAAAATCAATACAGGATCGTGAAAACAAACTCAAGTCCAATCAAGAGCGCGTGCATTCTTATTTGAGCTAAGTCAACCACTTCCACAACAAGGTGAGTTCATATGCCCCTTTTCTTTAATCTTAACTGATTTTAAGCTCTCGGGGCTGAGAAACATGCTTACTTTTATTTATTTAAAAGTTTTAATGTTTAACATATTGCTTATACTATGATTAGATAATATTGCTTGCCTTATTATCAATTATCATTGTATGAAAGCTTGTATGATCAGGATATGACAGGGATAACTCAGATGAATATGATAATATAATTTAATAATACATCAACACAATAGAGTAACATAGTTGTAAGATTAAATCTTATAACACTTAGTTATTCTTACAAGAACAAATATTGAGATAATCAAAGGTGAACATGATGACAAGAACATAATACATTGAATGATATGAAGATAACACATCTTCATAATAACATTCACACAAGAGTTAAATAAGTGTCATAAGATAAATTCTTATAATACTTAGTTTTAAAACTCGATACATTTTACAAGTTAACATGGAACAAGTATCATCCACCACCTGAGTCGATTAAGGGTAGTAAGACCAGTTCTTACCATGGCTTAATGGCAACATGGTGACAACATGGAACAACTGGCATCCACCACCTGAGTCGATTTAGGGTAGTAAGACGAGTTCTTACCACGGCTTAATGACAACATGGTGAATATATGGAACAATTATCATCCACCACCTGAGTCGATTAAGGGTAGTAAGGCCAGTTCTTACCACGGCTTAATGACAACATGGTGATCATATGGAACAATTAGAATGATAATCATGATAATGTAACTTCATGATAACAACATCATTCACACATCAGTTAACTTAAAGTAATAAGACAAGTTCTTATTTAACTTTGTTAACAATAATGAGAATACACAACATGGTAGAGGTAAATCGGATGCATTGAAATCTGATTACGTGAGGATTACAATAGATTCCTTTTAGGCTCTATGCGTTACAAGTTGAGAACAAATAACAAGTGGTTAACTAACACTTTTAGTATTTAAAAGTGATCAACAGTTAACCCCACAAGTAATAGAATAATACAAGGAGCAGATTAAGTAAATCTATTATCCTTAATACATATAAGGGTTATCTATTCTTTGGTTTGATAACTAAACCCTATTATTATATTATTCTATACATGATATAACAGGTGATCAATCAATGAGATGAACATGTGATATGGAGATGGATATCGATATTTGTATTGCAAGTAGTGTGGAGTTCTAGTAGTTATGTGGTGGGATGTTGGCTAGGGCTTGGTTCCCTTACATATGCCCTATATATAAGCATAACTACTAGGATGATATATTACTTGTGAATATAACTATTGAGAAGCCATTGGGTGAACAGGTGAAACAAACAACATACAAGTAACAGAAATTACATTGTGATTGTGCATGTGTAAAAATCTAGGTTTTCAATTACTATATTTATGAACTCACCAACCTAGCGTTGACTTTGTTTAAATGCATGTTTTCTCAGGTGACGAACAGGTTTAGTCACCAGGATTACAGGGACTTAGCTAGTGGACTTTAAGAAGGCCTAGCTACTTTTGTGTTGCATACTTTTGGGTGACAAAACTATGAATCATATTTTGTATATCTTGTACAGATACAAGATATGAACTCATTGATTCTTTTGATTAGATTTACTTAGTTAAATTATGAGGAAACAATGTAATTTAACTTTGTAATTCTATTTCATGTGATGTTAGCATTTCTCATTTATTTATCATGTGCTATGTAAACAATCTGATCATTTCGATTATCACAACGATATCGCGCCCCCGGAACCTTCCGCCCGACGGGAAAGCCGATCCGTTTCCGCTGGCTCGGGGTGTGACAGATTGGTATCAAAGCCATGGTTATAGAGAAATATAGGTCATATTACATAAACGGTTTGGCCTAGACTATAACCTAGGGACCCTCATGTAGAGATTATATGACATAGGATTCTATTTGCATGTGTCTTCTGCATCTGATCACTGCACTAACCGATTTTCTTTCGGTTATGATCAGAATGCCACCGAGAAGACCATCACCAGCTATACTGCCACCACCACATGATTCTGCTCCTCATTCATCTACACCTTCACCTGCTGACTCTCCTACACCACCGCCTCCACCTACTCCTTCGCCACCACCTGTTCATCAGTTGGATCCTGCTACCGTGGCACTGGCCACTTGTCTGACTAGTCAACTGAGGGATGTGATCCCGGAGATGATGATAGGATCAACACCAACAACAGCAACAACATTGCCAACTCATCTGGAGAGGGCAGTGGCAATACCCGACAACATCAGGACTATTCCTACAAGAACTTTGCAGGATGCAAGCCACCCAGTTTCAGTGGCAGTGAGGGTGCCGTTGGATTAATCTGATGGATTGAGAAAATGGAAACCACCCTAGACATTAGTGGCTGTCCTGATCAGCACAAGGTAAGATATGCTGCTGGCTCATTCCCCAAAAGAGCATTAACTTGGTGGAACGCTCAAGTTCAGATTAGGGGCAGGGATGAGGCCCAGTCTATGCCTTGGGACGACTTCAAGGCTATTCTACGAGCGGAGTTTTGCCCCTGGAATGAACTGAAGAAGGTTGAGACTGAACTGCTCAACCTAGTCATGATTGGTGATGGGCATCTGGCCTACACCACCCGATTTCACGAGTTGGCTACCTTGGCACCGGATGTGGTGCCAACACTTGAGAAGAGAATTGAACGGTAAGTCGGTGGACTGCCGTCCTGCATTCAAGGGCACGTGATTTCTGCCCATCCTACTACTATGTAGCTAGCTGTTACTCTGTCAGCATCTTTGACAGACATGATGGTTGCCTCCGGAGTATTCAAGAAGGAAACTGACTCAAACAAGGCTGGAACTTCAAGGAAGCCGGATAAAAGGCCGGCTAAGAAACATAAAGTGGTTAAGAAGTTTGCTGCAACCACTCAAGCCCCAATGCTCAACCAACCACCACCACCGCAGATCAGAAGGCCCTACACTGGCACTGCACCTTTGTGCAACACATGCCAGTATCATCATTTACCAAGCATCCAGTGCAGACACTGCACTAACTGTGGGAAGTTTGGTCATTTGGTAGCCCAGTGCAGGAGTCCGAGGGCTCAGAACAGAAACAACAATGCAGCCACTACTGCTGCCGATGATAACAGGTCATGCTACACTTGTGGCGAACCTGCTCACTTCTCGAGGGATTGTCGCAACAGAGCTCAACCAAGGGCTCCGGCAGCAAGAGGACGAGCCTTTCAGATTGGAGCAGCTGCTGCTCGATAGGACCCGAACATGATCACGGGTGCATTTCTCTTATCTGACTACTATGCATCCATATTATTTGACATTGGTGCGGATCAGAGTTTTATCTCATCCGACTTTGCATGCCATCTTAATTATGTTAAGGAATTGTTAGACTCCACTTACACTATTGAGATAGCAAACGGCAAACAGATCACAGTAGACACAATACTTAGGAATTGCCCACTAACACTTGGCGATCACACATTTTCCATCGACTTAATACCGATGGAGTTGGGCAGTTTCGATATCATCATCAGAATGGATTGGCTATCTCTTAACCAAGTTGAGTTCATCTGTTCCGAGAAGTTACTACGCATTCGAGTGCAGAACAATGGGATTTTGAAGATTCATGGAGACCAAGAAAGCAATCAAGATTCAAGACGTGCCAATTGTGAAAGACTATGCGGACGTGTTTTCGGATGATTTACCGGGACTGCCACCTGAGAGATCGGTGCAGTTTCGAATCGATTTGATTTCGAGAGCAACTCCTGTAGCTAAGTCTCCTTATAGACTCGCACCATCGGAAATGCAGGAGTTGTCCAATCAACTACAAGAGCTACTCGACAAAGGATTCATCCGACCGAGCTTTTCCCCGTGGGGAGCTCCGGTTCTTTTTGTTAAGAAGAAGGATGGATCGTTCAGGATGTGCATTGATTACAGAGAGCACAACAAACTCACCATCAAGAATCGGTACCCGTTACCGAGGATTGATGACTTGTTTGATCAATTACAGGGAGCTCGGTACTTTTCAAAGATAGACTTGAGATCAGGTTATCACCAGCTCCGAATTCAAGAGGAAGACATACCAAAGACGACATTTCGCACCCGATACGGTCACTACGAGTTCATGGTGATGCCATTCGGACTGACGAACGCACCGGCAGTGTTCATGGTTTTAATGAACCGGGTGTGCAAGCCGTACTTAGATCAGTTCGTTATCGTCTTTATTGATGATATACTGATTTATTCAAAGAACGAGAAGGAACACGAACAACACCTCAAAACAGTCTTGGAACTTCTGAAAGAAGAACGACTCTATGCCAAATTCTCCAAGTGTGAATTCAGGTTAAGAGAAGTTCAGTTCTTGGGTCACGTGATTAACAGTAATGGTATTCATGTGGATCCTGCCAAGATTGAAGCAATCAAGAAATGGGATGTGCCTACAACACCGACAGAGATCCGGTCATTTTTGGGATTGGCAGGTTATTACAGAAGATTCAGTTCGAATTTCTCTAAGATAGCCTTGCCTCTCACCAAACTCACACAGAAGAGTGAACCTTTTGTGTGGACTCAGAAACAGGAAGAGGCATTCCAGACATTGAAACAAAGATTGTGCAATGCTCCTATCTTAACACTCCCAGAAGGTAGTGATAACTTTGTAGTATACTATGATGCTTCCCATCAGGGACTCGGATGTGTTTTGATGCAACGAGACAAAGTCATTGCTTATGCCTCAAGACAGTTGAAGATACACGAGAAGAATTACACAACACATGATTTAGAACTGGGAGCTGTTGTCTTTGCTTTAAAGATATGGAGGCATTACCTGTATGGTACAAAATGCACTATCTTCACAGATCATAAGAGTTTGCAGCACATATTTGATCAGAAGGAGCTTAACATGACACAGAGACGTTGGGTTGAGCTCCAGAACGATTATGATTATGTGATCAAATACCATCCGGGCAAAGCAAATGTTGTTGCAGATGCTTTGAGTCGGAAGGAAAGAGTCAAACCTTTGCGCGTTCAAGCAATGGGAATGACCGTGCAAACAAGTTTGAGAGAACAAATCATACAAGCACAACAGGAAGCAGTGGCTAGAGACAATTTGAAACGCGAGCTCGATTGTGGAGCCGAGAAACAATTCAAGACAAAGCAAGATGGAGTTATCTATTATCTGGATCGTGTCTGGATCCCGGTAGTAGATGAACTTCGAACACTCATACTTGACGAGGCACACAAGACACGTTATTCTGTTCATCCTGGTGCCGATAAGATGTACAAGATGTTAGGTCGTTTTATTGGTGGCCGGGAATGAAGAAAGATGTTGCGACCTATGTTGGCAAATGCATCACATGTGCCAAAGTCAAAGCCGAACACCAGAAACCTTCGGGTTTGCTGGAACAACCTGAGATACCACAATGGAAGTGGGAACAAATAGCTATGGATTTTATTACCAAGCTACCCCGCACTTCCAGCGGACACGATTCAATTTGGGTCATCATTGATAGATTGACCAAGTCCGCACACTTCTTGCCGATCAGAGAAACGTACAAGATGGAGAAACTAGCAAGACTCTACATTGACGAAATAGTAGTGAGGCACGGGGTGCCATTATCTATTATTTCAGACCGGGACAGTCAATTTACATCGCGGTTCTGGCAATCGTTGCAACAATCTTTAGGGACAAGTGTAAACTTGAGCACCGCTTATCATCCACAAACAGATGGACAAAGCGAGCGAACTATTCGAACCCTAGAGGATATGTTGAGAACATGCATCCTAGACTTCGGTGGAAGTTGGGATACACACTTACCACTCATTGAGTTCTCCTACAATAATAGCTACCACAGCAGCATTGGATGTGCTCCGTTCGAAGCATTGTATGGTAGAAAATGTCGGTCTACAATTTGTTGGACCGAAGTGGGAGACAACAGAATCACTGGGCATGAACTTATTCAGGAGACTACTGATAAGATTGCCCAGATGTAACAGAGATTACAAGCAACACGTAGCCGCCAAAAGAGTTACGCAGACAAACGGCGAAAGCCTTTGGAATTCGATGTGGGTGACCGAGTAATGTTGAAAGTGTCCCCATGGAAAAGCGTAGTTCGTTTTGGGGCTAAGGGCAAGTTAGTACCGAGGTATGTCAGACCGTTTGAGATTACTCAACGCATAGGTCCAGTGGCATACAGACTCAAACTCCCTGATGAGCTCAGCGGAGTATACGATGTGTTTCACATATCAAACCTCAAGAGGTGCTTAGCAGACGAAACATTGATCATACCGTTGGAAGAGATACAAGTTGATGAGCAACTACATTTCATTGAAGAACCTGTAGAGATTATGAAACGTGAAGTCAAGAGACTGAAACGAAACCGTATCCCTATTGTAAAGATTCGATGGAACTCCAAGCGTGGACCAGAATTTACCTGGGAGCGCGAGGACAACATGAAGACAAAGTATCCCCACCTGTTCGAGAATTAGAGCCCGACTTTGATGCTTAAATTTCGGGACGAAATTTCTTTAACAAGGGGAGACTGTGACATCCAGTACCAGATCGTCCGGCAAGTCCGTGCGGTATGTGTACTTTCACTATTTACTATGTGTAAATACAGGTTGTAAACAGTACTTTTATTAACATAATTCAAAATAAAAGAAACAGTTGTACGTGTTTATGTGTAAACTTAAATGCCTTAAGTACAGCACTCATTATAGACAATAGTTGTTAGTATTTAGGTGAAAACCTAAGTACAGTTAACACAACTAACCAAGAGAAACAATAGTGTTCAAGTGAATAACAAGAACAAATCGGTTGCGATCTGATATCCATAGATTACAGGAATCAGATGGCCGACAAATCAGTGTGAAAACAATGTGATAACAGGATGTTTAGTTGAGTCAGATAGTGAGGAAATACAGTTTAAAACAATGTTGCAGTGTTGTTTCAGAATAACGAACTGACAGTGTGTTTGCGTGGGTGACTCTGTGAGTTTAACATTCTGAAATGATGACTGGAAAGTAGAAAACAAAAGTCGGAAAGCAAAACGATCGTCGTGTTCGTTCGGGTGATGATTCGAACGAAGACGCGCGAAGGCGACGCGTTCTGACGAAACGAAACGAAAACGAAAGACGATACGAACGAAAATAAATTAATAAAATAAAATAAATTATGTTTTACAATTTTGAAACTCATCAAAATTATTAAAATAACAATTCATTTAATTAAAACACTTAAATTACGCGTTACGTTCCGGAAACATAACGAAGACGCGAACCGAGCAACCGAAACGAACCCGAATACCCCCGGGGTATATAAGCACCAAATGAGGGTGTTTTTCCCCATTTCTATCAGCTCTCTCTCTCACTAAACCTCCATTCCCGAACCTATTCTCTCACTAGGAGAACCACTCTTCAAATCGCGATATCTTGCTCATTTCTTGACGAAATCGGGCGTTCTTGGTGTCCACGCGTAGCTCTCAACCTCCTCTACCTCGAAGTACAACAGATCTGAGTTTTTCTCCGGCCAAAATCGAGGTATGATCAAGAGAAAACCATGAAAAGTAGGGTTTTCCTAGTTTGTTCGACCCACACACATGTAACGAGTCCTAGAACCATCTCCATGATCTCTCCACCTTCAGGAATCAATTACTGCATAACATTATGGTGTAAAACAGGTGTACCGATGAGAATGATGGTGATTGGAGGTGCAGGTCGTGGAGGAGCCGAACCTGTCATACTCGAGGATTCTAGGGTTCACCAAGTCCACATCGAACCTGCATGATCAGCATTCCCTCGACGAACCTAGTAGCTGCTGATCTCACGGCCGAACCTCACAATAGTCACGAACCCTTCCCAATGCAACTAACCTTCTGCTGCATCATCTTGGCCGAACCATTTCCTTGACCGAACCATTGATGTCATCACGAACCTGCATGGTCAACTTGATGCTAGCCAAACCTAACCATGCAGCGAACCTTCATGCTCATGACCGAACCCTTTTGCTGCCACCCTATAACCCTCACCGAACCTATGTGCAGTAACCCTAGTTAAACGAACCCTCCCCTACCTAAAACTAGCCGAACCTATGATGGTGGTTAACAGGTTCGCTAGGTGGTTGAGAACCGAACCCTTACCCAAACGAACCAAAGGTTCGCTGGGATTTATGCCAAGATATCTTTATACTCATTTTGACCAATTGCCACCGACTGAACCCCATTCCATTTGGCTGGCCCAACACATAGTTAGCCCACACATTCTACTTGGTTCGGTTAAACCATTCGGCCCATTAGTACATATCTGGCCCATATGCATATACAATGGAGTTGGAATCATTCGGCCCAAGGCCCAATTATAACCGGCTCAACTCCTTGCTTTGGCCCACGAACACTTGATTAGAACCACATAGAGACGTTCGGCCCATAACTTGCTTCGACTCAACAACAATCGGCCCACATGACAAAAAGTATAGGAACTTGATTAAATCCAACTTTATGGGTAATAATGTATAAGAAATGGTGTTTTCTCTTTTTATTACAAAGGTGACAAGAGTTGGGTTGGATCATAAAGCTTAACACATAGTATGTCAAATATGTTAGACAATAATTTAAAGTTCCTACACTTAGAACACTTTAGTCATGTTAATAATTCAAGTAAGACATACATCAACAAACAAAGTGTACTAAGTTAAAACAAGGAGGTTAAGTACTATTGAGTTGATTAACAAGCGAGCTGGGCCGAATGAAGACCAAGACTGAGACTCACAAGTGTTAGCCAACTTTAGGGCTAACACATACACACAAACAAAGCAAGTACAATTAATACTTATAAGTCACAACAACAAGAAATCAATACAGGATCGTGAAAACAAACTCAAGTCCAATCAAGAGCACGTGCATTCTTATTTGAGCTAAGTCAACCATTTCCACAACAAGGTGAGTTCATATGCCCCTTTTCTTTAATCTTAACTGATTTTAAACTCTTGGGGCTGAGAAACATGCTTAATTTTATTTATTTAAAAGTTTTAATGTTTAACATATTGCTTATACTATGATTAGATAATATTGCTTGCCTTATTATCAATTATCATTGTATGCAAGCTTGTATGATCATGATATGACAGGCATAACTCAGATGAATATGATAATATAATTTCATAATACATCAACACAATAGAGTAACATAGTTGTAAGATTAAATCTTATAACATTTAGTTATTCTTACAAGAACAAATATTGAGATAATCACAGGTGAACATGATGACAAGAACATAATACATTGAATGATATGAAGATAACACATCTTCATAATAACATTCACACAAGAGTTAAATAAGTGTCATAGATAAATTCTTATAATACTTAGTTTTACAAATCGATACATTTTACAAGTTAACATGGAACAAGTATCATCCACCACCTGAGTCGATTAAGGGTAGTAAGACCAGTTCTTACCACGGCTTAATGGCAACATGGTGATAACATGGAACAACTGGCATCCACCACCTGAGTCGATTAAGGGTAGTAAGACGAGTTTAATGACAACATGGTGACTATATGGAACAATTATCATCCACCACCTAAGTAGATTAAGGGTAGTAAGGCCAGTTCTTACCACGGCTTAATGACAACATGGTGATCATATGGAACAATTAGAATGATAATCATGATAATGTAACTTCATGATAACGACATCATTTACACATCAGTTAACATAAAGTAATAAGACAAGTTATTATTTAACTTTGTTAACAACAATGAGAATACACAACATGGTAGAGGTAAATCGGATGCATTGAAATCTGATTACGTGAGGATTACAATGGATTCCTTTTAGGCTCTATGTGTTACAAGTTGAGAACAAATAACAAGTGGTTAACTAACACTTTTAATATTTAAAAGTGATCAACAGTTAACCCCACAAGTAATAGAATAATACAAGGAGCAGATTAAGTAAATCTATTATCCTTAATACATATAAGGGTTATCTATACTTTGGTTTGATAACTAAACCCTAGTATTATATTATTCTATACATGATATAACAGGTGATCAACCAATGAGATGAACATGTGATATTGAGATGGATATCGATAGTTGTATTGCAAGTAGTGTGGAGTTCTAGTAGTTATGTGGTGGGATGTTGGCTAGGGCTTGGTTCCCTTACATATGCCCTATATATAAGCATAACTACTAGGATGATATATTACTTGTGAATATAACTATTGAGAAGCCATTGGGTGAATGGGTGAAACAAACAACATACAAGTAACAGAAATTACATTGTGATTGTGCATGTGAACAAATCAAGGTTTTCAATTACTATATTTATGAACTCACCAACCTAGCATTTACTTTGTTTAAATGCATGTTTTCTCAGGTGACGAACAGGTTTAGTCACCAGGATTACAGGGACTTAGCTAGTGGACTTTAAGAAGGCCTAGCTACTTTTGTGTTGCATACTTTTGGGTGACAAAACTACGAATCATCTTTTGTATATCTTGTACAGATACAAGATATGAACTCATTGATTCTTTTGATTAGATTAACTTTGTTAAATTATGAGGAAACAATGTAATTTAACTTTGTAATTCTATTTCATGTCATGTTAGCATTTCTCATTTATTTATCATGTGCTATGTAAACAATCTGATCATTTCGATTATCACAACGATATCGCGCCCCGGGAACTTTCCGCCCGACGGGAAAGCCGATCTGTTCCCGCCGGCTCGGGGTGTGACAGCCTCCTACCAATTCTCAGGATTTCCCATCAAAGGCCCCAATGCCCTCCACAAACCCTACCATTGCTCAACCAAAAACTCCAAAACCTCCTACTAGTCCCACAAGTAGTTCTGAGAGTCGAGTGGGGCCAATACTTATTACTGCTGAGCCACCACCAAAGATACGTCGCCTAAGCCAAGGCGCACGGCTACCTCCACCACGTGAAGGATGGATTTATGCTAGGAAGTTTGCTCACACGATTGGGTCGTGTTCTTGGGGAGCTCATGAGGAGTCTGAGGATTAGCGGAGTTTATTTGCTTATTTATTTCCTTTCTTTTCTTTTATTTCTAGTATGTACTAGACATCAAGTATATACATATGCATATGACATATGTGTACTCGTGTCTACAATTTTGTCTATCCAAGTACTATTAATGAAGAGATTATTACATTCAATTTTTTTTGCGCAATGAGTATTGTATGGATTGATCTAAAACAACTATTACCTAATATATGTAACAACTAAAAACATGATAACAAGTCCCATCGTCGTAAAAATTAATTGAGTGAACTTGCAACATCAACCATTAGCCGATGCAATACTTGGCATGGTCACATGACTTAGTGGTTCCCCCTGCCGGTAACTTTGGGGATCGTTACGTTGAGAGCCTTTCTCCCCAAATGAGAGGCCACATGATCAATGTTGCTCCTACGAATGCGATACAAAGGACACAATTGATGAATGATTTACTTAAAGTCCAATTTTGGTTGAAAACTATGAACTATACCTACATGGAAAACTACATGTAAACATCAAAGGTGAGACATTTTTATGTTGTGTTGTGTTGGTAGGTTATCAGAATGCTTTCAAAGTATTGGTGATGTGGTGGGTTGGCTGCGGTATACCCTATATATAAGCACCACCAATACATTGGGAGTAGAATTGAAAGCTTGACCAATGATATGATTCTTAGATTTGAGTGTTTTGATAAGAATGATTGATTGTTGTGTTTGCATATGCATGAATGGTGATTATGTAATCTCATTACGTATATTTGTAAATGTGAAGATAATGGTCGGCGAGGACATACATATGACAGTTGCTGAGCTCAATGAGCTGATCAACAACAGGGTCGCGGAGGCAATCGCGAACTACACCCAGACACACACGACAGGGTCACATGGTCCAGCAGGGGGATCGGTGAACCCACAGGTGTGCACGTTCAAGATGTTCTTGGACTGCAAGCCACACAACTTCAAAGGATTGGAAGGGGCCATTGGACTCTTACGATGGATTGAAAAGGCGGAATCAGTGTTTGAGATGTGCAACTGTCCTGATGAGAATAAAGTTAAGTATGCTACGGGAACTTAGGAAGGTCCAACATTGACTTGGTGGAACTCCAATGTTCAAACTCTGGGATTGGGTGAGGCCAATGCCCTAACTTGGAATGGGTTCAAGACTTTACTACAAGAGGAGTACTGCCCTCGCAGTGAAATAAAAAAGCTGGAAGATGAGTACTGGCATCTTAAGATGGAGGGGTCTAACATTGAGGAGTACACTACTCGGTCACACGAATTAGCCAGACTCCTACCACACATGGCTAATCCACCGAGCAAGTTGATTGAGAGGTACATCAGGGTATTAGTGCCTCAGATTCAAGGGTTGGTCACTTCTGCGAATCCCACCACCATTCAACAAGTTGTTCGGTTGGCGTACCAACTGACTGATCAGGCAGTGCTACAAGGAACTCTGCCTAAATGAACATCAGCTACTAAGGTAGGAGACCACAAGAGAAAGTGGAAAAGCAACAACTCCAAAAATTTCAATCAACAATCGTTTCAGCAGAACCGCAAGCAGGATTCAAACAAGACTTATCACAATTCGAACAGTGGTCAGCAGTCATCATCATCAGGAGGGTATATTGGCAAATACCCAAAATGCAACAAATGTGGACTCCATCATCTAGGGAATCAATGTGACAAGAACAAATGCCAACGGTGTGGTAAGATGGGTCACGCAGCCAAAGACTGCCGTGGAGAGCTGCAAACAAACTCACCAATCAGAACAACAATCAGAAAGGATGTTTCGAGTGTGGAAAGCCGGGACATTTCAAAAAGGATTGCCCACAACTCAAGAAAGGCGGGGCTAATGATACTAACGGCAACGGTAATGGCAACGGCACCAATAACAACAATAATAACAACAATGGTGCTAGGGGCATGGCGTTTGTGATTGGAGGACGTCAGGCACGAGAGGATCCCAACATTGTTACGGGTACGTTCCTCTTGAATAATCACTATGCCTCAATGCTATTTGATACTGGTGCATACCAGAGTTTTGTATCTAGTACATTCTCTAAGTTGCTAAATGTTAGTCCCACTGCCTTAGAAAAACCATACACTGTAGAACTAGCTGATGGCAAGTTGATTGTAGTTGAACAAATCCTTAAGGGATGTACCCTTGATTTGATGGGTCAAACACTGGAAATTGATCTTATGCCTATCACGTTAGGCAGTTTTGATGTAGTTATTGGCATGGACTGGTTGTCCAAACACCAGGCTGAAATAGTATGCCATGAAAAGATCGTTCGTATACCTCTTTCAAATGAAGAGACACTGTACGTACAAGGTGAGAAGAGCAGTACGCCACTGCGTCTCATATCTTGTATGAAAGCAACAAATGTCTGCGTAAAGGTCATACAGCAGTTATAGCACTTATAATTGAGAAGCCGGTAGCTGAAAAGAAGATCGAAGACATCCCAGTAGTTTGTGAATTTCCTGAAGTATTTCCAGAAGACTTATCGGGATTACCGCCTATCAGACAAGTGGAATTTCGAATCGACCTTACACCAGACGTAGCACCGATAGCTAGGGCGCCTTATCAACTTGCACCATCTGAGATGCAAGAATTATCTACACAACTGCAAGAGTTGTTGGATAAGGGCTTTATAAGACCTAGTTTTTCACCTTGGGGAGCTCCAGTCTTATTTGTTAAGAAAAAGGACGGGACTTTCCGTATGTGCATCGATTACCGGGAACTTAACAAGGTTACTATCAAAAACCGGTATCCATTACCTAAAAGTGACGATATGTTCGATCAGTTGCAAGGTTCGAGTTACTACTCGAAGATTGATCTCAGATCGGGTTATCATCAACTCAGAGTTCAAGAAGAAGATATTCCAAAAGACAGCATTCAGGACGCGCTATGGCCATTACGAATTCTTGGTCATGCCGTTTGGATTGACGAACGCTCCAGCAGTATTCATGGATCTCATGAATCGAGTCTGCAAACCTTATCTTGATAAGTTTGTCATTGTTTTCATTGATGACATTCTCATCTATTCTCAGACTGAGGAGGAGCACGCTGAACATCTTCGATTGCTGTTAGAATTAGTTAAACAAGAACAGTTGTACGCGAAGTTCTCGAAATGTGATTTCTGGATGCGAGAAGTTCAATTATTGGGTCACATAGTCAACGAAAAGGGCATACATGTTGATCCAGTGAAAATTGAAGCGATTAAGAATTGGGAAGCACCAAAGACCCCTACCGAGGTACGACAATTCCTTGGTTTGGCGGGTTATTACCGACGGTTCATTGAGGGTTTCTCAAAGATCGCTCAACCACTTACAGCTCTTACTCACAAAGGAACGAAGTATAACTGGCCGGACAAACAGGAAGCTGCATTCCAACTATTAAAACATAAACTCTGCAGTGCACCGATGTTGTCCTTACCGGAAGGGACGGAAGACTTTGTGGTGTATTGTGACGCATCTGCACAGGGTTTGGGATGTGTGTTGATGCAGCGTGATAAAGTGATTGCTTACGCTTCAAGGCAACTGAGACCACACGAAAAGAATTACACTACTCATGACTTGGAGTTAGGAGTAGTGGTTTTTGCTTTGAAGAATTGGAGGCATTACCTATATGGAACCAAGTGTACCATTTACACTGATCATAAGAGTTTGCAACATATCTTTGATCAGAAGGAACTCAATATGAGACAGGGACGATGGGTCGAGTTGTTGAACGACTACGAAAAGATAATGTGGTAGCTAACGCTTTAAGAAGAAAAGACACAACATCGACAAGACGGGTTCGCGCACTTATGATGACGATACATACTGACTTACCTGACAAGGTACGCAGTGCTCAGCTTGAAGCCTTAGAAAAGAGTAACTTGGTACAGGAATCCTTACGAGGAATGGAGGAACAATTGGATGTTAAGCCTGGTGGAACTCGTTGTTTCATTAATCGGCTTTGGATACCTTTGCATGGTGGTTTGAGGGAACTCGTGATGGATGAAGCGCACAAATCCAGATATTCAGTCCATCCGGGATCAGACAAGATGTATCATGACTTGAAGGCACTGTATTGGTGGCCTCACATGAAAGCTGACATTGCTAAGTACGTTAGCAAATGTTTGACTTGTTCTAAAGTCAAAGTTGAATATCAGAAACCATCTGGTTTACTACAACAACCAGAAATACCTATGTGGAAATGGGAACAGATTTCGATGGATTTCATTACTAAGTTACCCCGTACACCAAGTGGTTGTGATACGATATGGGTAATTGTCGATCGATTAACGAAATCTTCACATTTCTTGGCAATTAAAGAAACTGACAAAATGGAGAAACTGACTCGTATTTACATCAAGGAAGTGGTAGCACGGCATGGCATGCCAATCTCTATCATATCAGATCGGGATGCCTGATTCACTTCAAACTTTTGGAAATCTCTCCATAAGTCATTGGGAACTCGTTTAGACATGAGCACCGCATATATTCCACAGACCGACAGTCAGAGTGAACGTACGATTCAAACACTTGAGGACATGTTACGGGCTTGTGTCATTGATTTTGGTGATAGCTGGGAAAACCACTTATCGTTAGTGGAATTCTCGTATAACAACAGTTATCATACAAGCATTCAGGCAGCACCGTTTGAAGCATTGTATGGTCGTAAATGCCGTTCACCAGTTTGTTGGGCTGAAATTGGTGACAGTCAGATTACAGGTCCTGAACTAGTACACGAGATGACTGAGAAGATAGTTCAAATCCGGAACCGTATGGCAGCGGCTCGGGATCGACAAAAGAGTTTTGCTGACAAACGTCGCAAGCCATTGGAATTCCAAGTAGGAGACCGAGTTCTTATAAAGGTATCACCTTGGAAAGGTGTGATACGATTCGGGAAGCGCGGGAAGCTTAGCCCACGTTACGTAGGACCTTTTGAGATTCTGAAAAGGATTGGTCCGGTTGCGTATCAACTTCAATTACCGGATGAACTCAGTGGAGTTCATGATGTCTTTCACGTTTCGAACTTAAAGAAATGTCTTTCTGATGAGACGTTGATAGTGCCACTTGAAGAGATACAGGTGGACGAACAGTTAAGGTTCATCGAAGAACCAGTTGAAATCATGGACCGAGAGGTCAAACAGCTCAAACAAAGCAGGATTCCGATAGTCAAAGTCCGGTGGAATTCAAGACGTGGTCCTGAATTCACATGGGAAAGGGAAGATCAAATGATGAAGAAGTATCCTCATCTGTTCAAAACACCAACTGCGAACATTGTGAAGACGCGTTAAATTTCGGGACGAAATTTCCTTCAACAAGGGGATGACGTGATGCTTCATACATCAACAGTTCAGATTTCAAATGGTAAGCACAAACACTTTATTCAATTGGTTTTGTTACAAACATTTGTGCTACATTACATTTTATGTGCTACATTTCATATGTTACATGTTATGGTAGTACCTGTATGATTAGTTACACACATTTTGCGATGTGCGAGGTTACATAGTACAAACAGTTACAAACACTCACTATGTGCAAGGTTACATAGCACAGCATGATCAAACACAAAACATTCACAGTTAGGTGTACTAACTGGTGTGCACTCAAACAGTTACATAGAACGATCACACTTAGGTGTGATGTTACAAACATTGAACCTTGTGTGTGAGTACACACATGCACGCAGAATGATCAGACACCACACTAACACTTACAATTTGAACTCAAAAGTAGTGTCCTAACTACTTCTAACACTAAGCAATTTTCGGGACGAAAATTCCTTCAACAAGGGGATGATGTGACAATCCGGCATTTCCGGATTAACCCCATTAACCGAAATTTAAGAAATTGGATGAAATCATTAAATAACAAACTATAAGGATTAATATTTCACAAAATAAATTTACAAATATCTAAATTACAAGAATTAATGTTTAAACTATGCAAAATGATCAATTTTGACTTTAGGAGTCAAAATTCGAGTGGTTTTATCAAATTAAATTCGAAATCATGCCAATAAGCAATTATAATCAAATTAAACCTGTGATAGTCATCACTTTAATGATTATTAACAGATATCATGCGTTACTAAGCCATTAATCATCGAAATTAATCAAGAATTAACACCAAAAGTCGAAACCGTCACTTGTGATAATAGAATTCTCATAATTCGAAGTAAACATCTCAAATTGAGCATTCCTATACTCTAGTCGGCATCTTTAGAGACTGTGGGATCCAACAATTCAAAACAAGAAGCTTCTGATAGAAGAGTGTGATCGAGAGCCGGCCGAAAGTCGAGCAACAAGTCAAGTTACATCAATTCATTATCAAATCGGGTAAGTATTAGCACCTACACATTCCTTTTAATGCGTCTCAGCAAAACCCTAATGAAATAGAACACGAGAATCACGAATTGCAAGGATTC
This sequence comes from Mikania micrantha, assembly GCA_009363875.1. Classification (NCBI taxonomy): domain Eukaryota; kingdom Viridiplantae; phylum Streptophyta; class Magnoliopsida; order Asterales; family Asteraceae; genus Mikania; species Mikania micrantha. The sequence goes on along the minus strand of CM018690.1, from coordinate 1,486,023 downwards.
GGATTCTAGGGTTCTTCGGTTTAGAGGATTTGGGGGTTTCTAAGCAAAAGAATTCGAAAACCCAATTAATTTACATCATCAGTTTCGAAATACCATCTCAAACGAAAACCTTGTACCAATTTCATATAACATCAACGAATTAAACGATTTCAAGTTCTAAATGAAATCCCTATAAAAGTTTCATCAAATCATAACGAATTTATGGATTTCGAATTCTAGGGTTTATTAGTGAAAAACGAATTGGGTTTTTTTTAAGAAATCGACATTTATAGTTCAATTAAAACATACAGATGAGTTAGTCTAGATCTAGGGATGAAAAGCCCTATGATTTTGAGGACTATCAGATTCGAATTTAATCCAATTGAATCGGGGATTGGGATGTTCGAACCCGACTTAGTTCGGAACTAAATTGAAGCGTTTATCAGAATCAATGGGTGAATTAAAATCACCCATAGATGCGCTTGAACCTAAGGAACCATAGCCCTATGGTTGTGTGATTGATCAAGTCCGAATTGTGGTTCAATTAGGTGCCATATGAGTCGGTTATGATTAAAGATAAGAAAAAGGGTTAGTGGGCCGAGTGGGCTTAATACAATTAAAAACCATACTCTAGTAATGAAATCAGAACTAGATGAGATGGTAGAGTGTGTGTGTGTTGGGTTGTAGGTCTCGGGTTCGAACCCGGCCTTCAACAGTTTTTGAGTTTTAAAACCATTTTTGGTATTTTGATCATATCTTATTCGTTCTAACTCCGATTTGATCCATTCAAGTTGTGTTGGAACCGTAACGGAATCCCGAACCAAATAAAATAATAAAATTCACATTTTAGACTGAAAACATAATCGCGTATAATTACGCTTATTTAAATAAAATCATATACGGTTATATGATTTAATTAAACGATTTTAAAGTCACGCGTATTTACATATGAACGATTCTAACAATCTAACATACGTGTGTTGACACGTATGTGAGTTCAAACACAAAACGACATCCCGAATAACACGAAGTTATTGTTAAAATACAGGTTCTTCATAGAGGACTTTCCACGCGATTTCACGTGTGTTGATCATTCTGTTTGCTAGCAAAGGTGCGTACACGGCCCCTTTTCTTATTTTAACTGTTTTGGGGGAGAAAACATGTGCAACAAACATTTTAGATACATATCACTTGCATGAGTTAGTTGTTTACTATAAGTGCGAACATAACACTCAAAGTCCTTACATTTCGAACCGTTTAGTTTGCCGTAGTGCAAAGCGTGGTAGTTGAAGATAGATCTATTGGGTTTGACAAACCTCACTTGGTAGATGGGATCTACGCAGGTGTTTAACTAGCCAATTCAACATTACTATTGTTTGTGTTAGACAATAGTGGAAAGGCAACCAACACTCAAACAGTCAGCTTCGGTGTCGACCGCTTATGTAAATAGTACAATGACTAGCTATCATGACTATGCAATGTGTGATTATGTTATCTGCAAACATTTCATTTCAACAGTTGTTTCAAAAATTTGTGATCAAACAAACCTGTGTATGCACCAACCTTTGTGTTGACTTGATTTACATGTTTTCTCAGGACGTTAAGATACAAGATCAAGCAAGCATGGACTAGGAGATCGAGTCGCATGCATATTTTACATTACTGATTGTTTTGGATTTGAACATTTGAGACTTTGCTTTGTAATATACAGTTTTCAAACCGTTATGTTTGTTATTGTTTTAAAAACGCTTCCGCAACGTTAGAACTTTGATATTACAGTTTTAGACCAAAGTATGTTTGAAAATCATATAGAGGTCTTCGTTATGTCTAATGATCTGAGATCCTGGTTTGTCACGTCCCAAACGGTATGATTCCGTTAGTTGAAAATTGGGGGTGTGACACCAAGTCCCACATCGAACATCCACATATGAGATTAACATCTCAAATGATTTGATCTCATATAAACAATACAAAAATTTGCATACATCTAAACGATAAAACTAATACCATTATAATACGTGACCGTATTATTTGTCGCACTTTCTAGTGATCACAAACAAAGAAACTTCTTACTAAGAACCAAAACCTATCCCACAGAACACGATCTTTAACATGACATTTTCAACTGTACCTTACAAGAATTAAAGAAATTATGCCTTAAATCCACTTGAAACAACAACGTTGGGGCAAGTTGCTTAACAAGTTCGATTACGAGAATCGAATGTTGTAGAGGATGCACTCAACCGTAAGAAATGTATCTAAACTTATAGCAATTGAACCTAAAACAACATATTCGTAGTTCAACGAATTTCTTGACCCAAGTCAATTTGGATGATGAAAAGTCTGCTGGCGTTGAACTCTTAATAGCAACCAAGTTTGATGGTTTGCTTTGTCCTCTGAAATCGTAATAATCTTTAACACACGTTCATGAATAAATCACTCAAGTACAATTATAAGAATCTACAAGCTTATTATTGGTGTGCCTTCAGCATCATATTCGATTATGATGCTCGTTTCACGGCTCATTATTTTTAGAACCTCTTCACGGGCCGTTTGTCACTTGATTCGATCATAACATGACGGAGGGTCAAATTGAACGAAAAATTCAATACCTTGAACTTTCACTTGAACTAAGCAATATTCACCGACTTTCACATGATAAACTTAAAAATTTAAAATTCACTCGGTACGAAAAGATCAAACAAAAAACAAAGTATCCACATCTATATCGCTACAATTCTCCTTAATTTCGGGACGAAATTCTTAAAAGTAGGGGAGACTGTAACTTTCGTGTTATTTATACATAGTTATTTAATAATGCATGACGTCATTTGAAAATTTTATCTAATGAGAAAACAAATTTAAAAATCTTTAATATACATATCTATGTATGTATATGTATGTAATTTATTTCACAAGTTAAATACATACATACATACATACATACATACATACATACATACATACATACATACATACATACATACATACATACATACATACATACATACATACATACATACATACATACATACATACATAGATATATATATATATATATTGAGACATATATACAAAACATATTCTTAAAGTTATTTATAAATTTATAATAATATGTTTTATAAAATTTAGAATTTATTTCTTAATAGATAACTTAAACAAATAAACTTTAATTATAAAGTTTAATAAAAATCACAAAACATTTTATTTCAATAAATAAAATATTTATAAATTTTAAATAGTTTGATTATAAATAAATTTCAAATAAATAATACAAATAATTTTGTTTTAGTTTATATATATATATACATATATATATATATAACCAATTTATATAGAGTTTAAACAAAATTATAAGCAATTTATAATAACAAGGTTTAATAAAAGTTTTAAAGTGAAAAGTGACAAATTCAAAACTATAATAAAAGGAGAAACATGGAGGGACTAAAGTTGTCAGAAGCTCAAAGTGCATATCTCCTTCACCCAACAAGCAACCGGATCCACCCATGGTCCCATTTCGACCCGAATGCAGTCCGAACATCATCTACGCAATTACAGCTAATTACAACTCGATCAAATTCAATTTTGGGAAGTATTTGAACGCGTGATGTGATTCTAATCCCATTTAGGATCAAATTACATCTCAATTACACGTAAATCGTTTCCAAAAATGTCACCAACGATCGAGATTCAAAATGGACACAAATCATGTATAAATATCGAATTAATCTAACCATAATCACCCTAAAAACCAGTCAAAGCTTTCTGTATACACCAAACCAACCCACAATCTGAAATAATCGCGATTCAAGCTCCTGCATAGCTTCGGTTTCGTCGCTCCAGTTCTTCAGTTGAACTTCATCTAAGCGCACGATAAGGTTAGAATTTCTTACATCAATCAAGTCGGTTTTGAGCCTAGAACAATAGCCCCATGAATCGGATTTCAATCGGGAACCCATTTGATCGAAATTGAGATGAAAATGGAGTTAGGGTTCGGTTTATTGAATCTGATTTGGGGAAAGCACACTGAACTATGTTAAGCTTAATTAAACCGCGAATCTTTCGTGGCCGAGTGCCTAGATCAACCGGTAAAACATGCATTGCAACATTCTAATTGTCGAGAGTTTGAATCCGGCTTGAGCCGGGTTTGACCATTTTTTTTATACATTTTCATTTATTACTTTTTATTGAAATTTTATTTTTAAAATCTGGTTTCATAGAAAATTTTATCTATTAAAATACTACCATGTTTAATAAAAAAATATAAATATCATTTTAATAATATAAATAAAAATAAAATGTATATATATTATTAGTTAAGTTATTTTTAAACTATTACAAGGTGGTTATATTAAATTTCAAATTTGTTAATTTTTAATTTAATTTTTTTTATCTATTTTATATAAACCTTTTTGTACTATATATATGTATATATATATTAGTAACTTATGATAAACTATAACCATATTTTGTTAATACACAAATAATTGTCATATTGTTATAAATGTTTTAATATCTAATATATATATATATATATATATATATATATATATATATAAACCTTTGTTTCAACTTTATATGAATATAATAACTAAATAGGTATTGATTTATTTGAAATATAATATTATTAAACTTAGCTACAAACTATTAAATCATACTAATGCATTGTTATTATAATTTAAAAATCTTTAAAACTATTTTAGATTTATAACATTTAATTTCTTTAATCTTAAATATTATAAGGTTTACATTTTAAAGAATTTCAAACTTTAGAAAGTTTATTACAAATTAAATGTAAATGTTTACACTAAAACCCATTGAGATTTAATATCACTTTAAACAAAGCAATTGTTATATATTCAACTATACCATCAAACAAAACCGAACTATATGACCTATCTAAACTTTAGGAATAAGTTAGAAATCATAGTTACGTGAGCTTAAATATACTGAACTATATAAGTTGATATTGAACTTGTTGGATACGACCCGTGCTACTATTTGAATATCTATTGCAAATTTATCAACCTCATCCAAAGGTGAGTCTTCATAGCCCCTCTTTTTACTTGTTTTGAACTTTTGGGGTGAAACATGTTATCTTGGAACTTAGCTTATCTAAACCATGTGAACTTAGCTTAAATGACCTTAGTTGTTTGAACTTATCTATTGAACTTATCTTTTGAACTTATCTATTGAACTTATGTATTGAGCATTGCATTGATCACAACTTATCTATTGGTAGCAATAATGGATCCATTGGATTGACCACCCACCCACCCAGGATGGGCTTTCCCAGTAGGGGAAAGCTCGCGGTGATTGTAACCTATTGGTCAAACTTAACTATCTGATCAATTGTTTGTTCGTTGACAATCTTTGTGCATTTGTGCTTGGTATTCACATGTGTTAACTTATCTATTATTAAACTATTTTGCTATATGATCAAACCTATGAAACTCACCAACTATTCGTAGTTGACACTTGATTTTAAACATGTTTCAGGTGGACATGACAAGTTAGCTATATTTATGAGCTTGTATGACTTTCAAAAGGAGTTCTTACCAAGATCAGATATATTCTGGTTTAGATCGCCTTACCTGAACGAACCATCTCACATAGTCAATCAGGTCCAACTAATTCTTGTTTGTATTCTTGCTTTATTTCGCAGGTAGAACCCAAGAACATCAAGATGGCTCTTAAGGAGTCAAGCTAGGTTGAAGCGATGCAAGAAGAGTTGATGCAGTTTTAGAAGCTCCAAGTGTGGAATCTGGTTCCATTACCCAAGGGGAAACTACCAATTGGAACCAAATGGGTCTTAAGAAACAAAGGGATGACTCTGGTGTTATCATCAGAAATAAGGCAAGATTGGTAGTCCATGGCTTCTACCAACATGAGGGAATCGACTATGAGGAAGTCTTTGCACCAATTGCAAAACTTGAGGAAATTCGCATCTTCTTGGCCTGTGCTTCCTACATGAACTTCACGGCTTATCAGATGGATGTGAAGACAACTTTCTTGTATGGAAAGGTCAAGGAAGAGATATATGTATGCCAACCTCCCGGTTTCGAGGATTCGCAGTATCCCGACCATGTCCACAAGCTAGACAAAGCCCTGTACAGTCTTCATCAAGCAACACGAGCATGGTATGCTACTCTCACGGATCATCTTCTAGCCAATGGATATACCTGTGCAGCCATTATGAAGACACTGTTCATTCGCAGAGAAAAGGATGACTTGATTCTTGTCCAGATCTATGTGGATGATATCATCTTCGGTTCCATGAGCTCGATGCTTTATAAGGATTTTGAAGCCGTAATGAAGAAGAAGTTTGAGATGAGTGCTATGGGGGAGATGATGTCACACCCACAAATTCCCACGTGCGGTGTCAAACCGCATGGGTGTGACATGGCCAAAATCATAGCTCTGAGTCATATAGAACGACTCTATATGCTTTTGAATAAACTCATGTTTAACAAAACCAAAAAATTTAACGATACATGCAGCGGAATAATAGTTGCTTAAACAGCGGAATAAAATAGATTATAACGCAGTGGAAAAGTAAAATTGTTAGACAACACATTGTTTGACATAACATAATGTAATTAAAATTGTTTGATCAAAACGACACGGTATAAATGCATGCAAATCCTGTGCTTGTGTCCTTAAATGCATCTCTGTTCCGTGCCAGTCAGCTAATTACCTGAGAATACATATTAAGAAAAAGTGTCAACACATAGGTTGGTGAGTTCACAGGTTTTGATATAGATACATAAGAAATAAAAGAATGTTTGTCACGTGTCATGTTGTTTATCATATGTTAGTTCCGAGCCCTAGGCTCCAAGTGTCAGTTGCGTTTCTACCGAACTAGACTTGTTAGCTCTTGTCTCCGCCATGTCTATTGTAAAAACAATGGCGCGATGGGTCGAGATTACACGCGTCCCGACCTCCGGTCAGTATTGGCGTCGCGTGAGGTTCGTCACACCCAAAAGTACTATCTAAACTCACTTCGTTGTTTGAACATTAACGGAAAGACTGTGCGTGGACTTTGTTACGATACAACACTTAATGTTTGTCAATAAACTAGCATACACAATATGTTTGTACAAGTAAATATGTTTGACTCAACAACATGTATTCTCTCCCTATTTTGAAAGTTTGTAAAAGAGTTTAAAACGGGGCCGTAAACTCACCTTAGTGATCTTCGAAGAATGCGTAAGCTTCGGTTTTTCTTCAGGTGACTCGTCACCGGTTACCTATATCATACGGCTTATGTAAGTTCGTGTTTATGATTGTGTTTTGTTTTCGTGTTCGTGCTCAACAACCCTCGGTTGTTATGTTTGTCTATGTCGGTCCGTGTTTTTCTGTGTTTGACCGTGTCAAAGTCAACGACCCGTTGGTGAACTATGTGTTGGTTATAATTTGTGTAACATTCGTTATCGTGCACATAGTGCGTAAAACACATAAGTCACATTTATGCACAACTTACTATTTATAGTAAGTTTCCATCTTTAGAAAATTCAAAACAAGTTACATTTTAACGATTCTAGCATGCTTAATATTTCTAAGTGATCATGTTAACACTTAGCACGTTGTCTCATATGATCAAGAAATCACATAAACTAGTTTCATTCATTAAAGTTTCCTAAAATAGAAAGTTTCTATATTTTACTTGTTTAATAACAAGAATCACATTACTTTTCACAAATTCATCATATTACATCATTTTAAGCCATTTTTCATAAGTAAATCAAAACTTACGTTTCTATTTTATGAAATCCCTGAATAAAGTTTCTAAAATTAGTAAGTTTGTAAAAATCAAGTTTTAATAAGATCAAATCACCTACAACTTGTTCATAACATCATCAATGTTATTAATCAACCTCATTATAGCCTAAAATCATTCTATATGTATATTATTCACCATAAAAGTTTCTATTTATAGAAACATCTAGCAAAACACTTACTTCACCAAATCTAATACATCAATATACCAAAATTCATCATTTTAAACATATATCATCATTCCAAAGTACATGCATGTTCATATTACACCTTCTAGTAAGATTTGCACAAATAAAGTTACTATTTTTAGTAACTATGCTCATAATGACCATAAATCATCATCTAAGCTATTGTAACACTTCACACAAATCAATTTATCATTCATGAACATTCAAAATCATCTAAAACTTGTTAGATCATGAATGCATGTTCCTAGAAAGCATTATTTCTTAGTGATATCAACAAATAACCATTAACATCCAAACATATTGTTGTAGATCATCATCACAACTCACATGGATCATTCTAAATCATCAAATTAGTCATATTAACATAAAACCCAGATCATATAACATCCCAATTTCGTGCATGTAGAGATTAGGTGTGTGCATGTGGGTTTCATGCCTTGCATGTGTGATTTTAGGTGTGTAGTGTGCATATTAGCCATAGGAACTACTTTCAAATGCTTCAAAGCGATGAGATGGTGAATCAACCAGCTTCTAAAGCTCCTGGACAGCAATGGTTTTGTAGAAACAAGAAGGTGATGTTGGTGTTTGTGACAACTAGTACCAGACTGGCCCGCAAGTCCGTACGGTACGTGTACTTTCAACAGTATCTATGTGTAATTACATGTGTATAAACAGTACTTGTATTAACAGAATTCTAAATACAAGAAGCAGTTGTACGTATTTTCGTGTAAACTTAAATACTGTAAGTACAACACTCATTGAAACATAAGTTGTGTGTATTTAAGTGAAAACCTAAGTACAGTTAACACAACAAATCACGAGAAACAACAGTGTTCAAGCGAATAACAATAACCAATCGGTTGCGATCTGATATCCATAGATGACAGGAATCAGATGGCCGACAATTCAATGTGAAAACAATGTGATAACAGGATGTTTAGTTGAGTCCGACAGGAAGGAAACACAATTCAAACAAGTATTGCAGTGTCGTTTCAGAATAACAAACTGACAGTGTGTTTGCGTGGGTGACGATTCGAACGAATACGCGCGATGGTGACGCGATTTGACGAAACGAAAACGAAACACGAACGATCATAAATTAATAAAATTAAATAAATAACATTTTACAATTTTGAAACTCATCAAATAATTAAAATAACATTCTTTTACTTTATTACAAATAAACTACGCGTAAATTCCGGAAACGCGACGAAAACGCGAAACCAGCAACCGAAACAAACCCGAACACCCCGGAGTATTTAAACACCAAATGAGGTGTTTTCTCTCATTTCAACCAGCCACTCTCTCTCTCTAATTTCAAAATCTCGTCCATTTCTCTCTCTAGAACCAAAACCACCATTAATGACCTTCAAAGCTCCATAACTCCTTCGTTTCTCCACGAAATTGGACGATTCTTGAACCCACGCGAAGCTCTCGACATCCTCTACACGAAAGTACAAATGATCTACGGGTTTGTTCAACCAGAATCGAGGTACGAAGCATTAAAAATCTGGAAAAATTTGGGTTTTCTACTTGCTCTTGTTCGACCCAGCCAATAACCGGCCGATCACTCCCTTAGTTGGAACCACACGACCACCGAGCACATTAGGACCGATCCTGGATGTGGGAAACGACTGCAACAGCAACGGGCTCGAGGGGGAGGATAATGGTGACTACAGGTTCGTGTGTGAGGGGTGGTCGACCAAGCAGCTACCAGCCGAACCCTGGGTTCGCTGGGCAACAGGGACAGCCGAACCCTCCACTGGACATTGGTCAGCCGAACCTCCGACCTTCACGAAGCCTGCTGGTGCTCACCGAACCCAGAAGTGTCGAACCCTCCTTGGGGACCACGAACCTTCCTACTCGCGAACCCACATGGCTGGCCTCCTTTACGAACTCTGGCAACCCACCGAACCTGCATGGCATCTAGACGAACCCTTCATTAGTTGAACGAACCCATAGCAGCCACGAACCTTACCCATCCGGAACGAACCTTTGCACTGTTTTATGGATGACGAACCTGTAAGTAACAACAAACCATCCGAACCTATACATAGCTGGAAAAACTTTGGGCCATAGCGAACCTATCATCACCACAGCTCCATGGTCGAACCCTCATGCGTGAAACTCACTAGCCGAATCCTACTCCCTACTCAACGAACCTATGGACTCCATTTAAACGAACCTTAGCTAATTGACCCAATGGTTCGCTGGATTACATGCTATACGTCCGAACTGACTAGTTTCAGCCCAAATCCCTTCGGCTCGTGCTAATCCATGTGGCCCAGCATCTTGTTCTATCAAATCAGTGTTCTTTGGCCCATCTAATTTACACGGCCCAACGTGTTGTTTCGGGCCCAACTATTAAACTTATGAGTTTTCTTTTGGCCCAAGGGATGAGCCAAGTCTATTGAATTAGCCCATATTACAACCGACCCAACTTTCTTGCTGCGGCCCACATGCTGTTCGGCCCAAGCAGCCCCACTTGGCCCATGTGAACTTGATTCGGCCCACTAAATTCCTTTGGTCCATGATCCAATCTTTCGGTCCACATCATTAACATTGTGAACCCATACTTAAAATCAAGTAGGAAAACCATACATGGGAAATAAATTTATAATGATGTTTTATTACAAAAGATGACAATATGTTTGATACAATTACACATAACGACTAGAAACTATTTTATAGCATTTAAAGATGCTAAAGGGTTACATAAAACACATGCTAAATGTATTTCAAATACATTAAAGAATTTACATAATAACAAAGATTTCATCAAAGCATGATGACAAGTCTTTGAGATTACAAAAGTGGGTCAAGGATAAACACATAACATAAGGAATTATGGGATCAACGAATCCTAATAATAGGATCGGGACCGAATGAGGATTGAGACCAAGAGGAGATAACAAAGATAGGGAAACACATACACGCGCGCAAAACCTCACAACTTATACTTACAAGTTACAATCATATGACAAACAATACAGGATCGTGAAAGCAAACTCAAGTACAAACAAGAGCGCGTGCATTCTTATTTAGGCTAAGTCAACCCTACAACAGCAAGGTGAGTTCATATGCCCCTTTTCTTTGATCTTTACAAGATTTTAAACTCTCGGGGCTGAGAAACATGTTTACTTTTATTTATTTAAAAGTTTTGCTTAACATGTTATTTATACTTTGATTTAGATAATATTAATTGTTTATTATCGCTTATCATTGTATGCATGCTTGTATGATCATGAGATAACAGGGAAACTCAGATGAATATGATAATATAATTTCATAATCATCAACACATTTGAATAACATAGTTGTAAGATTTTATCTTATAACACTTAGTTATTCTTACATGAGCAAACATTGAGACAATTCATACACAAACAAACAATGAGAACTACTACAGTGAAACATGATGACACTACACAAACATGAATGATTAGAAGATAAAATATCTTCTAAATATCATTCCACATTATAATTGATTAAGTGTGATAAGTCAAGTACTTATAACACTTAGTTTACAACTTAAAAACATACTATGCGATAGTATGAACGCATGGATAACCACCATCTGTATCACTTAAGGGTAATAAGACTTGTTCTTACTACGGCTTAAGGATTACATGGTGAGCATATGGATCATATTGAATGATAATCATGATAACGTAACTTCATGATAACAACATCATTCAAACATGATTAACATAATGTAATAAGACAAGTTCTTATTCAACCTTGTTAATCACATGGAGAACAGTGATATCATAGATGTACATCATCCATCATTACTCGTGGACTAGTAGACTGAGGAATTTATTTTCTATCATGTCATATTACTAGTAACAGTTTCGATGAAGGCAATGGGAACACACGGTGATAGAGGTAAATCGTATGCATTGCAATCTGATTACGTGAGGATTGCAATGGATTCCTTTTAGGCTCTATGCACTGCAAGAGGAGAACAAATGACAAACAGTTAACTAACACTTTTAATAATTAAAAGTGAAATAACAGTTAACCCACAGACAATAGAATAATACAAGGAACAGATTAAATAAATCTAATATCCTTATTACATATAATGGTTATCAATACTTCGGTTTGATAACTACAATGCTATCATCATATTATTCTATTCATGCTATCACAGTTGATCAATAATGAGACAAACATGTGGAATGGGAATGGAAATCAATAGTTGTATTGCAAGTAGTGTGGAGTTCTAGTAGTGATGTGGTGGGATGTTGGCTAGGGCTTAGTTCCCTTACGTATGCCCTATATATAAGCATCACTACTAGGATGAAATATTATTTGTGAATATAACTATTGAGAAGCCATTGAGAGAACAGGGGAAACAGATAACATACAAGTAACATTATGAACATTGTGATTGTGCATGTGAATGAATCAAGGTTTTTAATTAACATACTTATGAACTCACCAACCTAGTGTTGACTTTGTTTAAATACATGTTTTTCTCAGGTGATGAACAGGTGTAGTTACTATTATGCATGGACTAGCTATTGGACTTTTAGAAGACCTAGCTACTTTTGATGTTGCATACTTTTGATGACTAAACAATGAATCATCTTTTGTATATCTTGTACAATCACAAGATATAGCTACATTGATTCTTTTTGGTAGATTTACTTGATTAAATTATGAACGATACATTGTAATTTAATCTTGTAATTCTATATCATGAATGTGTTAGTATTTCTCATTTATTTATCATGTGATATGTAAACAATCTGATCATTTGATTATCACTCAAGATATCGCGCCCCGGGAACCTTCCGCCCGACGGGAAAACCGGATCTGTTCCCGTCGGCTCGGGGTGTGACAGTGTTCAACCTTCACAAGCCTCCTTTTTCAAGTCTTCTTTGAGTTCCAAGCTTCAACCCTCAAGATGGGGTGCTTCAATGGCTTCCAGATGGTGTTTCAGAGTGTTCTGGGGAATATAAGGTCGTGTGGTTGCGTCTAGAGCTGAAGATAATGAGTATGTGTAGGATAGCAATGATTTTGCCTTGGATTTAACAAGATTTTACTGTCTGGGCTGCGTCGCGTACCGCCAAGACTGTCCCCATAGGGTCTTGGCGTACCACCGCGAATTTTGGGATACAAATCCCCTGCCCGTACTTCGCGTACCACCGGGGCCCTCTCCGGGGTCCTTGGCGTACCGCGAAGGATCCTGATTGAGCCTAATTCATCCAATTTCAATGGTTTGGCTCGTTTTTCGTTGTTTTCTCGTTTTTAGACCATCGTACATCGTTGTATGGGCCATATAGTTCAATGTTTGATCAATTGTGATGTTATTAGTGTTTAGTTACACGTTTTGCTTATTTTTCACCAATGTTCGTGGCTTCATGACATATGTGTGCGTGTTGCAATAATTCACCGAATTATCGGGTTTGTGTCTGTGTTTGTACTATCGTGCCACGTGTCACACTAAATTAAACTAATTCTAGTGCCATGTAAGCAAATGTTAGTTTAATAAACTTTTAAATAAACTAATTCGATAGGTGAAACACGTTGTGCACACTGCTTAGCTCGTTCGGCAAGTTCAGTTCATAGGCCACGTGGCCTATTCGTTTGGTGATATTGAAGGGTCCGATGTAACGAGGATTTAACTTCCCTCGTTTCCCAAATCGGATAATTCCCTTCCAGGGCGAGACCTTGAGTAACACTCTGTCTCCCACCTGGAATTCCAAAGGCTTGCGCCTTTTTTCGGCATAGCTTTTATGTCGGTCCCGAGCTGCTGCCATTCGGTTGTGTTTCTGCACAATCAACTTCTACCTTGGCGGTACGTGGCGTGTCTCGGAGGAGCACCTGATTATTTTAATCCTCACGGTACGCCAAGACCTCATGGGGCAGTCTTGGCGGTACGCGAAGCCACAAAATCGTAGAAATCTTTATAAATCCACTCAAAATCACTTCTCTCACTTCTTACTCAATTTCTCCGAAGTCAGAAGCAAGTAACTCGACTAAACACTCTCTAAAACATCTCCCACAATCCCTAGAACCCTCACATCCATTTCATTGAAGATTCAAGCTTGGAAACATTGAAGGGAGCTTTCTTGGAGCTCATTCACCATCACCGTCTTCTTGTACATGCTATAGAATCACTATCCAGAGGTTTCTGGACTTGTGGAGCTGCTATAATCTTACACAAGAACACCTATACACACACATGCAACCACCAAATCACACATGCAAAACCATCTAAGGTGCATGCACGATACTTGGGGACTTCATGATCTGATTTTGATGCTTTGGTGACTGATTTGGAGTATGTGAGTAATCCATTTGAGTAATTTGATGATTCTTGAGGATATGTTATGTGTATTAATGGTTATTTCGAATAATAGAAACATTTATGATCATGCATGCGCAATCCATGAGGATTTAAATGATTTTGGTTATAATTAAATGTTATTTGGGATGATGGGATTGATTTCAATAGATTTAGCATTGATTTCTGGTCATTTTGTGATGATTTGGGCATAGTTACTATTAATAGTAACTTTTGTTGCTTAAATCTTGCTAGATGATGATGCTAGTGATGTGAACATGTTTGAATGATGCTTTGGAGTTCAGAATGATGATATTTGCATAAAAGATTTATTATATTTGTTAATTTGATGGTAAAGTAAACATGTTCAAGTGATGTATTGTAATTAGTAATGATGTTACTAACATGATTTATGCGCTAAATGTACTGAATGGGTAATTTTGGTCGTATGTTTCCACTTATAGAAACTTTATTTGAGGATTTCATGAGATAGGATCATAGGTCTCATTTTGATAATAATAAATGACTTAAAAGGCTATAATATGATGTTATGTGAAGTGTTGTGTGACTTTTCTATGTTAAACATGTCGAATATAGAAACTTTCTATTTTTAGTAACTTTAGTTACTAAAAACGGACTTATGTGCTTATTCAATCGTATGTAACAGCGTGCTAAGTGTTAACATGATCACTTAGGCTAAACAAGCATGCTAGAACTATTAAATTAGATTTTTTATGCAAACTTACTAAAAATGGAAACTTACTATAAATAGTAAGTTTTCCATTACCATGACTTACGTATTTCCATGCAATACGTGAACAATAACGAACGTTACACAAACTATAACAAACACACGGTTCACCAACGGGTTGTCGTGTTGACACGGTCAAACACGAACAAACATGGACAAACATAACAACCTTGGTTTGTTGAACACGAACTTACGTAAGCAATGCGATATAGGTAACTAGTGACGATTCATCTGAAGACTAAGAGCTTATGCATTTATCACTCAGGTGAGTTTACGGCCCCTTTTAAGCTATTTTACATGCTTTCAAACTTCGGGGAGAATACATGTTGTTGAGTCAAACTTTACTTGTACGAACATTTTTGTGTATCCTGGTTTATTAGAACAAACATTAGGTGTTGGATTCGCGAGGTCCGGTTTCTTGGAAACATAGTCAACGAAAATGGAATACACGTAGACCCAGCCAAGATCGAGGACATCAAAAACTGGGAAGCACCCAAGACTCCAACAGAGGTGCGACAGTTCCTAGGATTGGCAGGGTACTATCGGCGGTTTATCGAGGGATTCTCGAAGATCGCTCAATCAGTGACCTCCGTTACGCACAAAGACAAGAAGTTTGAGTGGGGAGAGAAACAAGAATCTGCCTTCAACTTATTAAAGCAGAAGTTGTGCAGTGCACCAATACTATCCCTACCTCAGGGATGTGACGATTTCGTGGTTTACTGAGATGCGTCAAAACAAGGACTCGTTTGCGTGCTGATGCAACGCGAGAAGGTCATCGCATACGCGTCCCGACAACTGAAGGTGCATGAAAAGAACTATACAACTCACGATCTGGAATTGGGAGTCGTGGTGTTCGCTTTGAAGATCTGGCGACACTATCTCTACGGCACCAAATGAACAATCTTCACCGATCATAAGAGCCTACAACACAACTTCGATCAGAAAGAGATGAACATGAGACAACAAAGATGGGTTGAAGTTATAGGCGATTATGATTGCGCTATCACGTACCACCCTGGAAAGTCTAACATAGTGGCTGATGCGTTGAGCAGGAAAGAAACAACGAAGCACGTGCGTTCACTACAACTTACCATATATTCTGAACTGCCAAACCAGATTCGTAACGCACAACAAGAAGCTCTGAAAGCCAAAAACCTCACTCACGAATCCTTGCGTGGCATAGATGAACAATTAGAGGTGAAGGCTTATGGAGCATACTCACAAGAGTAGATACTCAGTACATCCTGGTTCTGACAAGATGTACCACGACTTGAAGGTGACATACTGGTGGCCGAATATTAAGTCAGACATTACGACTTACATGAGTAAGTGTCTGACTTGCTCAATGGTTAAAGTCGAGTACCAGAAACCATTAGGTCTACTTCAACAACCGGAGATACCGGTATGGAAATGGGAGCAGATTTCCATGAATTTTATCACGAAGCTGCCCAAAACAGCAAGTGGTTGCGATACTATCTGGGTAATTGTAGACCGACTTACTAAGTCTGCACACTCCCTACCCATTAAAGAAACTGACAAGCTAGATAAATTGATCCAGATTTATCTAAAGGAAGTGGTCACCCAACACAGAGTTCCAATATCGATAATCTCTGATCGTGATAGCCGATTCATGTCACATTTCTGGAAGTCCTTGCATAAGGCATTGGGCACGAGATTAGACATGAGCACTGCTTATCACCCGCAGACTGATGGGCAGAGCGAACGGATGATTCAGGCACTGGAGTACATGCTTTGGGCATGCGTTATTGACGTTGGCAGCAGCTGGGAGACTCATCTACCATTAGTTGAGTTTTCTTACAACAACAGTTACCACACAAGTATTAAAGCTGCACCCTTCGAGGTACTTTACGGATGCAAGTGTTGATCGCCCATTTGCTGGGTGAAAGTTGGTGAAAGCCAACTGACTGGTCCTGAGTTAGTGCACAAGACAACCGAGAAAATCGTGCAGATACTCAACCGGATGGCAGCAGCTCGAGACAGACAGAAAAGCTATGCTGATAAAAGGCGCAAGCCTTTGGAGTTCCAGGTGGGAGACAAAGTGCTTCTAAGGGTCTCGCCCTGGAAAGGAGTAATCCGATTCGAGAAACGAGGAAAGTTGAATCCTCGTTACATTGGACCGTTTAAGATCGTCAAACGAATAGGCCTTGTAGCCTACGAACTAAACCTACCAAACGAGCTAAGCAGTGTGCACAACGTATTTCACATATTAAACCTCAAAAACTTCTTATCTAACGAGACACTAACGATTCCCTTAGAGGAAATACAGATTATCGAACAACTGCACTTCGTTGAGGAACCGGTTGAAATTATGGACCGGGAAATCAAGAAACTCAAGCTTAGCTGTAAACCGATTGTGAAAGTGCGAAGGAATTCACGATGCAGACCGGAATTCACGTCGGAGCGTGAAGATCAGATGAAGAAGAAATACCCTCACCTGTTAGCTGACCCGATAAACAGTAACAACGCAAGCTGAATTTGGGGACGGAATTTTTTCTAACAGGGGGATGATGTGACACCTCGCAAATTCCAGGTCAGCAAACAATTTAATTACATGATTATTTAATTGACTTAATTACACGTGGCACGATAGCACAAACACAGTTGCAAACACAATAATTCAGTAAATTATCAAAAGACGCACACACATGTCAAGTAACTCACGAACGTTCGTGGACGTTGAACAAAACGAATAATTAAACACTAAGAGTTTCACAATGGATCAAATATCGAGCAAATTAAATTCAAACAACAATAAAAGATAAGTTATGATGAAAAACAAGCGAAAACCGTATCAAACAAATAAAATTGGGCCAATTGGGCTCTTCAGGCAGCCTTCGCGGTACTCCAAGGGCCCTGGTTTGAGCCTTGGAGGTACGCGAAGCCTAGGCGGGCAATTTGAATTCGACAGAAAACATTCGCGGTACGCGACGACCGATCAACTTCCACCTTGGCGGTACGCGGCATGTCTCGGATGAGCACCCGATTATTTTAACCCTCACGGTACGCCATGACCGCATGGGGCAGTCTTGGCAGTAAGCGAAGCCACAAAATCGCAGTATTCTTCATAAATCCACTCAAAATCACTTATGTCACTTCCTACTCAATTTCTCCGACGTCAGAAGCAAGTAACTCGACTAAGCACCCTCTAAACCATCCCTTAAAATCCCTAGAAGCCTCTTACATTCATTTCATTGAAGATTCAAGCTTGGAAACATTGAAGGGAGCTTTCTTGGAGCTCATTCACCATCACCATCTTCCTGTACCTGCTAGAGAATCACTATCCAGAGGTTTCTGGAGCTATGGAGCTGCTATCTCACTGTTCTTGAGCCATAGAAAGTAGCCCCTTTGGTTAAAATATTATAATCTTACACAAGAACACCTATACACACACATGCAACAACCAAATCACACATGCAACTCCATCTAAGGTGCATGAAGGAAATTTGGGGACTTGATGATCTGATTTTGATGCTTTGGTGACTGATTTGGAGTATTGGAATAATCCATTTGAGTAATTTGATGATTCTTGAGGATATGTTATGTGTATTAATGGTTATTTCCAATAATAAAAACATTTATGATCATGCATGTGCAATCCATGAGGATTTAAGTGATTTTGGTTATAAATGAATGTTATTTGGGATGTTGGGATTGATTTCAATAGATTTAGCATTGATTTCTGGTCATTTTGTGATGATTTGGGCATAGTTACTATTAATAGTAACTTTTGTTGCTTAATCTTGCTAGATGATGATGCTAGTGATGTGAACATGTTTGAATGATGATTTGGAGATAAGAATGATGATATTTGCATAAAAGATTGATTGGATTTGTTAATTTGATGAGTATGTTGGATAGTTACTGTATATAGTAACTTTATTTATGCAAAAACGTGTTAGATAGTAATGTTTGTAAAATGAGCATGTTCAAGTGACGTATTGTAATTATTAATGATGTTACTAACATGATTTATGGGCAAAATGTATTGAATGGGTAATTTTGGTCGTATGTTTCCATTTATAGAAACTTTATTTGAGGATTTCATGAGATAGGATCATAGGTCTCATTTTGATAATGATAAATGACTTATAAGGCTATAATATGATGGTATGTGAAGTGTTGTGTGACTTTTTTATGTTAAAAATATCGAATATAGAAACTTTCTATTTTTAGTAACTTTAATTACTAAAAACGGAGTTATGTGCTTATTCGATCGTATGCAACAGCGTGCTAAGTGTTAACATGATCACTTAGGCTAAACAAGCATGCTAGAACTATTAAAATAGATTTTTATGCAAACTTACTATAAATAGTAAGTTGTTCATTAACGTGACTTACGTATTTCCATGCAATACGTGAACAATAACGAACGTTACAGGACTATAACAAACACACGGTTCACCAACGGGTTGTCGTGTTGACACGGTCAAACACGAACAAACATGGACAAACATAACAACCTTGGGTTGTTGAGCACGAACACTACACGAACACGAACTTACGTAAGCAATGAGATATAGGTAACTGGTGACGACTCATCTGAAGACTAAGAGCTTACGCATTTATCACTCAGGTGAGTTTACGACCCCTTTCAAACTATTTCACATGCTTTCAAACTTGGGAGAGAATACATGTTGTTGAGTCAAACTTTACATCTACGAAAATTTTTGTGTATGCTGGTTTATTAGAACAAACATTAAGTGTTGTATCGTAACAAAGTTCTCGCACAGTCTTACCGTTTTGTAAATATATTAAAATTTGTGTTTTGTTTCAGTTTAATTTTTAGATCAAAAATTTAGGGGGAGAATATTTACAAAAAGAAATAAATGATTTTCGATTGTTGAGTCCATTTATAAGTTTAGAAAATTTCAAAAAGAACAAAAAGATTTTTTTTTGGTCCTTAAGACGATCTATAAGTTTAAGGGGAGTGGAATTTAAGAAAAATACAAAAAGAGTTTATATTTTCTAAAGTTTAAGAAAAATACAAAAAGATTTTATCTTTTCAAAAGTTTAAGAAAAATACAATAATATTTTATTTGGACAGTGAGGTGAAGTGGTTAAATGGGAAGTGAAATAATTTCAAACACTTAGAAATTCACTACCTAAGTTTAATTTCTAAGAAATAACAACTTTAGATAAGTATAAATCACTAAAAAATTAAAGCATGTTTTCCAGTAAGAAGATTAGACATGATTATTTAAAAATACTAAAATATATAAATAAGTGAGAAGTATAGGAAAATCAGATAACCGGACAAATTCAATAACTATTTGACTTTTTGTAAAAATCCTTAAGTCAAAATATGATTGTGTTTTAATAAATTTGAAATCGTTTTGAGAAAACTCGGGTATTTTCTATGTTTTGTGGAAATAAAGAACAGAAAATACTTACGGAAGTATCCTCTGTTTTGGGTAAGCAAAGACCTGGATATGTGATGTTAAGACCAATGTGTCTGCAGATCAGTAAAATAAAAGAAGCCAATGTGCACAAAGATGATAGAACCCTTCTTGTTCTCGACTCTAATATGATAGATCTGTTCTTTCTTTTCTCACCTTAAAACTCTGTCAAAACGTTTTAAGTTCGTTGAAACACAATCAAGTTTTGAAACAAAAGATTTCGCAAAATTGATATGTTGCATGTAGATCTGGATTACATGTCTGATTGCCCATAAACTTCCCAAAAGGATTTTTAGAAAAACCAGTAGAAAATTTTTGAACATAAATCTTATCTTCAAATTATGGATAAACGACAGGAAATCATTGGTGGGGTATAATTAGTTTTAAGATTGGGTTTCTGTAAGAAATTATTTTGAGGTGGTCAAATTTTTGATAAAGATTTGATTCCATAAAATTGACCTGACTCAACCTTGAACTCGTCTAAAGTTCTTGAGTTTATTTTTTTATTATATTATTTTATTTTATTTTACTCAGAATTTATAAATAAATTTAGTTCAAGAAAATGGGTACTCGAAATGGAGTACATGAAGTGCAGTACACAAATTCACTTCGTGTACTGCCTTCGTCTATAAATACTTCGAGTATTGTTCATTTCGAATACAGCATTTCGAAACTCCCAGTTTCTCTGTTTAGGCGATCTAACTTTCTGGACTAGTTTTAGAAAATCCCCTCCGACGATCTTGTAGATCTACTATTGGCGAACTTAGGTATATATTTTTATACAATTTTGACCGTTAAATAAAAAGTTATCGAAGAAAAACACTTTTCGAGTACTTCCTTTCGTAAACAGAAAGTCCTTTGGTCAAATCACATAGAAACACTCGAAATTGGAAGCCGATTTTTCCATATGTTGGTCGCCTACTAATTCCGAGCATTTCGAGACCAAAATGGAATTCTATGGAGCAAAATTGAAGGAGTTATGAAGAAAACTTAGTTCACGAAATTTGAATTTCGAGCACACAAGTTCGTGAACTGGTCTTCGTTAACCTCAGTTCGTGAACAATGTTTCGAGAACATCTTTTCGTGAACCCAGTTTCGTGAACTAAATTTAATTCGTCAACTTTGGTTTCTTCGTGTACTCCCTCTCTTTTAAGAACTGCATGAATTTCGAGAACTTGACCTATTTCGAGAACTCCTTGAGTTTCGAGAACTTGGTTGTTTTTCAAACCTACGGTACCACTACGCTATCGTCGGTTTAGTCTCTACTAAATCAATGGTAAACGATATAGAAAGGGACTTACGACTGATCTTGAATACATGGACACATGAATATAGTTATATAATGCAATCAGGCTTAATAGTAATCAAATTATTGTTATGTGTTCTCATTGTCATTGTCTCATTTTTATATGTTCTCACTTGAATGAGTGTACTGTTTCTCACTTCCAACTGGAGGTGACAGTGAACTCATTGAATGGTTGTAGATTTATTGAACAGTTTTATGGTCAACGTTAGCTAAACCACTACACTACCAAATCTACACCTCATTCGGTTCTGGAATTATGTCCTCACAATGTCTTTAACAACGTGTTATAAGATCTAGTCTTATTACACAATGTTAGTAAATGTGGTAAATGATATCATCATGAAATTATGTTAACATGCATATCATTCTTGTTATCTCTTGTAACTGTCTCAATGTTATCTCATTGTTATCTCAGTATTAATAACAAAGTGTTATAATATCAAATCTTATTTTACTTATGTTATTTAAATGTTTAGATGATTTCATGAAGTTATGTTATCATGAAACATCCTTGATTTGTCATTGTTGTTATTGAACACACAAGCATACACATTGATATGCTAAAAGTGTTATAATAAAGATAAGATCTTTATTTAAAAGAGTTAGCATTCTTCTCAGCCCCGCATTTAAAATCAAAAGATTAGGAAAGGGGCAAATGAACTCACCTTGTGGTTGTAGTGGTTGACTAAGACTCAAGAATGCACGCGCTCACTGTTGTTGTACTGATGTTGTATTCACAGTCCAGTGTTTGATTAAATGTTATTTGAGCTATGATCCCTTATTTGATTGTTCTTTTTAAAATCTGAGTTGTTAATTGAGTTCGTGTAGTGAAAATGACTCATTCTTGTGATTTTCATAATAATGACTCATGCTAATGGCCATTCATACGAATGATTCATGCTAATGAGTATTCATACGAATGACTCATGCTAATGAGAATTCATACGAATGAGTCATGCTAATGAGTATTCAGACGAATGACTCATGCGAGTGAGTATTCACACGAATGACTCATGCTAATGAGTATTCACACGAATGACTCATGCTAATGAGTATTCACACGAATGACACATGCTAATGGCCATTCACACGAATGACTCATTCGTACGAATGAGTCATGCTAATGGCTCATTCTTACAAGCTATTCATCTAAAACGGAGATCACCCATGGCAGATGGAGATTTCAAGTTGTAGTCGAATATATGGTCGTTTTGTGTGGGTATATGTGCGAAAACTCATTTAGAAGGTGTATGCGTCGAAAGGGGTGTTTAAAACCGGCTAAAACCTCGGTTTTGTCAGGTTTGTAGAAAACCCTAAAAACTGCACGTTTGAGCTCAATTTACCTCTGATTTGGCTGTTCTTGAGCTCGTTTTCTTCGTGGGTTCATGATATAGACGAGTGGAGAAGAGCTTTGACACCAAAATCTTGCGAAATGGTCTAGATTTGAGAAAGAACCGTAGAGAGAGAAACTAGAGAGAGAAAGTGACGGGTGTGTGTGTTTTAGAGAGAGGGAGTAGCTGGAAAAATGAGGAAGAAGAACGTGTTCCGGCTTTTATAGACCGAGTTTAACGCGGTGCTCGGTTTCATTTGTTTACGCGTTATCATAGTCGTTTTTTTTCTTTTAAAGTGGTAATTCCTAATAAATCTTTTAAAATTAATTAACCTTATTTTATTGTTTCAAAAACGTTTATTTTTATAGTTCGTCAGATCGTATCACCTTCGCCCGTATTCGTTCGAATCGTCACTTGAACGAACACAACGATGGCTTTACTTTCTGGTTTTGTTTTCTACTTTTCAGATACCGTTCAAAACGTTAAACCCACAGATATGTTCGTGTGAATCATCACCGACGCAAACACGCTGTCAGTTTATTATTCGTAAACGATACTGTAACATCAGTGCCGGAATCATAACCGGAACAGTGATCTACACAGTAACTCAAGTATGAACTATGTGTATTACATGTATACTATTATCATTTGATGTTTGACACAACACTATTACGCATTCATTTCAGAAACATAACTCAAAAACCATGGTTCAACAGTCAGAAATTCATCTGACAACACAGAGCTATCACGTGACTATCAGTTAGGACTTTATTATGTATAGACGTATGTGAGACTGTACAGAACAAAACAAAAACGGATGTCGTTACGTGAATGCTAAACTGACGAATTATTCGTATCGATGACCATCTGTACGAATATATCTGAAGGTTTAACGTTCTGAATGATGTCTAATAATTAGAAAATCATATTGAAAAGTGTAGTTATCGTCGTGTTCGTACGGGTGACGATCCGAACGAATACGCGCGACAACTATACGATTCCATTTAAACAGATAAATTTAACGTTTTCAGGAATTTAAAATAAATGGAAGATATTTAGTTAATTTACTAGGAATTACCACCTAAATTAAATTAATAAACTCTATTTAAAACCGTAACGGTTCGTTACGAAAACGAACGAAAACCGACGCTTCTACGTGAAACCGAGCGAGACCGAACGAACCCGAACGCACCGGAACGATTAAAGACATTAAATGGCATTGAATGCCCAAATCTACCACTCACCTACCACCTCTCTCTCTCTCTCCCAAACCGTCACTTTCTCTCTCTACACTCTCTCTTGATTTCAAAGCCCTAGAATTCTCAAATCTTCACCAAATCAAGCCATCTTGGTTGTCAAAACGACCACAACAACTTGTAGATCGCGAAAGTACAAGAATTTAGAGCTTGGAATCATCTGAAACGAGGTAGATTTGAGTTTAAAGTCGCGAAAATTAGTGTTTTCATCCTCTTTGGAACACCTACACCTATAACCGGTTTAAACCACCATAAAACCCATAGGAATTACACAAAAATGGTGAAGGATGAGTTAGGAACTTGGGGAAACACCTTGCTTAGGTCTAGAACTCAGAAATGGTAGCAAGGGAATGGCTGTGTTCGAACCAGGCGAATGAGTCACCCAGCTCGGCCGAATGGCCACGAGCAGAACAGCCCCAGGCCGAATGATCCCAGACCGACTGACTCCATTCGCATGGCAATCCCATTCGGTCGACCACTTTCCTTCGCATGCAACCCACATTTCGTTCCCACGACTCAGTCGCATGGCAACCTTGCTTCGGCTGATCTTCCTCCATTCGCATGACCACCTTTCCTTCGCCAAACCATCACAACGAAGGGGAAGCCATTCGCATGGCAGCCGTTCATATGATTCCATAACATTCGTATGGACTTATGAATGGAGGGGGTTTCATTAGTTCGATAACCATAGTTATGTTCTAAGAGTATCGTGTGATTTGTTGCATGCATGGGAAAGTCATTAGGGTTTTCACTAGTGTATTAATCGGTTTTGTCAACCGTCCATGCTAAGGTTCAACACGAAAGTTTTCTAAATTACAATGATGTGTAAACATGGATTTAACAAGACATTTAGTTCGAGATACTCTCACATTACTAGTTTGAACTAACGGGAAGTTATTAAGGTTTCAAGTAATGATAATCGGTTTTGTAAATCACCTATACTAGGGATTTCTAACACCAACTTCCTTGTAAACAAATTTTAAACTACAAACATGGATTATTGAATATCATTTGAGTTTAAAACATTCGGGTTACATTAAACAGAATCAAGAATAAGGTTGTGAGTATTCCTTAAGGATCAAGAAAACAATCTAAGTATATAGGTGTTGACCACATTGTTAACACTCAATACTTAGAAATTTCATACAAACATCTATAACTACATTAGATCGTTCAATTGAACTTTCTAGGATGGGTTATACACGAGACGATTCAAAGACTACGGAAAACAAAGAACTAACGAAGGACTTAGAGTTAATCAAGCGAGATTAACTTAAGTCTAACATGTTAACTTTTGATTTCTTAAAATAACTTATGTTTCAATTAAAATGAAATGATTTATAAAATTCTTCATTTAAATGATTTCAAACACCTTAAATGAATTTTAAACAAAATATTTTATCACTTAAAACGGATTTTATAAAATGATGTTATACTTAAAAGAGTCATGGATGCAATTAACATAAACCTTATATAACTAAGGCTTAACAGTGATTATCTACAGGATAAGGATTTATAAACGGGTAAGTCACTTAGAATAACTAGAGAAAATCATAACAACACACTAGTAAAGTTTGGGACACATAGTTGCACATCGAGACCAAAACCCTATATACGTCATCTTCAAACACTTATCGGATTCAATTCATAATAAATCAACCCAGGTACTGAAGATACTTAATATACAAATAACGAGCGCGCATATTTGCTGTGATTCATTACTTAGCAACACAGGTGAGTTCATTGCCCCTTTTCTAAACATTTTTGTTTTACAAACACAGGGCTGAGAAGCATGCGTAAATTATTTTCTTGAAATATATTTTACATAAATGCTTTTACTTCACGTATGTTTTACATGCGAAATTGTTATCTTATATTCTGTTTAGGTAAAACTATTTACAGGTTTACAAAATGACTTATTACTCTCTATGAGTAAGACAATGGTTTCAAAACAAAGAACTATTTTCAGAGACGTGTTGCAAGGAAACTAAAGATCTAATTCAAATAACTAATGTCAGTGTTGTGTTCAAGGAAACTAAAGATCTAATTCAAATAACTAATGTTAGTGTTGTGTTCAAGGAAAGTATAGATCTAAATCAAAGAAATCATTTCAGTGTGTGTCTCAAGGAACTAACGAACTCAACAAAGAACAATCCTAGGTGGATGTCAGTCGTATGCCGATCAAGACCACGTGTAACACACGAAAAGTCCCGACATATATAGTAGACTTTTATAGTCATGCTAACATGGGCACAAATCGAAAAATCAAACTAACAACAAGAGAACAGAGGTGAAAAATGATCAAAGGATATCCTAAAGTCCCGACATAAATAGTAGACCTGAAGGTCAAACTGATATGACACATCATAAAGTCCCGACACATACAGGTAGACTCCTTTGGGTCAAGCCTGATATGGGCCACGTGTGAGATGATACAGACTGGACACCACCAACAAACTAAAAAAAATTGTGATGAGTTAATTAAGGCTCAATCATTATGTCTTAAATTGTATTAAATGTTTACTTATTCATTTATTTAAGCATTTAATATCATGTTTCTACAAATACTATGGTTGATCATGAATGTGTGATGAACTCAAGAAATCAATAGAATTTCAATTTGTGGAACTCAAAAACTATTATGTCGATGGTGTGAAATGAAATGTTTAATTATCATTAACAACAATATGTTATGCATTTCGGTATGTGGTGGGTTGGTGGCTGGGCTGGCAGTAAGTTTGACCCTACATATGCCCTATATATAAGCATCCTTGATTGGATAACATAGGTGGTCGTTGATGAGGTTAAGGTTCTCATTTTGGGTGATCAATGTTAACAAATTTTCAGGGTTATTCAAACGTTGTGAATCAAAGGTAAGGGATGAAACGCTTAATTATCACCAGGAACAATATATCATGTGGTTTGGTATGTGGTGGGATGGTGGCTGGGCTGGCGGTAAGCTTGACCCTACATATGCCCTATATATAAGCATACTGAATTAGATGGTATAGGTGGTTAATGGTAAGGTTAAGGTTTTCATTCAGACAAGTTTATTCAAATTAATTTTTTTAAACAAAACTATATGAACTCACCAACCATGTGTTGACTTGATCTTTTTGCATGACTTCTCAGGTGACGAACGGGTCTGACTAAGAAGTTTATGCTTTTGACTAGGATGCCAGATAGAGGACCTAGTGTTTTGGACATGCATATTTTTGAACATCATTATACAGATTATTTTTGTATATCTTGTGCAGATACAAGATAGAAGAATTATGATGTTGGTAGTAGATTTACATTGTTAAATTATGAACGAAACTGATGTAATTTAACTTTGTAATTCTATTTTATTAAGCATTTCTCATCACATATCATGTGCAATGTAAACAATCTGATCATCACGATTATCATTCCCGATATCGCACCCCGGGACCTTTCCGCCCGACGGGACACACGATCCGGCCCGCCGGCTCGGGGTGTGACAGATACTGAATTCTCGTTTTGTACTGAACATTCTCACTGACGGACTCAACGAAACTTAACTGTTTTTCACATTGTTATGGATGATTTCCCACTGTTCTCTCACTGAATTGTCGGCCATCTGATTCCTGTTATTTGTGGATATCAGATCGCAACCGATATGTTTTTGCCAGTTGTTTTCACCGTTGTTATTTCACATGTGTTGTTGTATATCTATATTTCAATTTTCATTGAAATACATACAGCTGTTACTTGTTTTCACTGAATTGTTATTACATATTGTTTAACACATAGTAAATAGTGTTGATGCATGTTTATTGTCCCTAGTTCAGTTTTGTAACTCTTATCATGTAAATGTTCAAAGTATTAATGGAAGTTGTCTTTATATCTATTTCATAATGTTTATTTCTATTGATTATTGTCTATTAATGTTTATCTAGTTGTTTGATTTGATTATAAACTGTTTGAGTATGAAGTACTCTCATTCGGCCGAATGACTCTAGAATGAAGTCATTCGGCGAATGAAGGTTATAGCGAATGTCTGAGTTCCGAATGAGTCATTCGCCGAATGACTCATTCGAATGTCTGCTCATTCGAGCTTGGTCATTCGCCGAATGAGCTGCTTCGGCCACTCATTCGGCCGAATGACTACAGCCTATATATAGATGTTCAAATCATTTCAAACCTAACTTTCCAGAGCCCTCCTTCTTCCCTAGCACTCCAGTGTCAAAACCCTTGAAGATTTGAGCGGTTCTTGATCATCCAAGTTCGATTCTCAACCCGTGGTGTTCGATCGTTGCTTCCAAGTCGTTTCTATAGCCTCGGATCACCACGGTTTCTGTTGGTTTCGATTGGAAAACCCTGGAATAGGATTCCGCACTATCCCAAAGGTTGTCGAGTAGTTTTTCATTGGATTCGGATTGTTTCCGAGCTCCAAATCGGTCCAACAAAGTGGTATCAGAGCTTTGGCTCTTGATTCTACTCGATTTCCACTCAAAATCAACAGATCTGAGATTCCCAAAACCCTGATTTTCGTAACTTCCAAAAACCCTAAGTTTCTTGCTTTCAAAGTCACTATTTCATTGAGATTTTAAGTGTTTTTGTGGTTCATTTGATCTAGTTTCTTCCCAATTGGTTAATAATCATGTCTTGAAGTTCTGTGCAAAATTTGGTGGTTAGATCTGGTCAAAATCGAAAGATATCGCGATTTTCGTTGTAAAAAACCCCAGATCGCCGAATGACTCTGGCGGCCGAATAAGATCAGCCGAATAGCCTCTCATTCGCCGAATAGCTCTCATTCGGCGAATAGCTCCTTCGACACTTTCATTCGGCGAATAGCTTCTTAGACATTCTTCATTCGCCGAATAAGCCTCATTCTCAATACTCATTCGGCGAAAGACTTCATTCGACTTGCCATTCGCCGAATAGGTCATTCGACTTACCCATTCGCCAGTTCTCATACTCAGTCTCTCATTCGCCAGTTTCCACACATTCGGCCCCCGACATTCGCCAGTTTAGCACTCATTCGCCAGTTGCTTCTGAAATTTTTCTAAGTGTTGAATCTTATTACTTCTGATCAAATGGAGGATTTAGCTCTCATGGCTAACCAAAACCATCGCATTCAGACTCTCTTGTTGACAGAGAATGAGACAGGGAACTCAAACAAAGCTCCTAAGTTGTTGAATTTAGATGATTACCCTCACTGGAAATATAGATTTGAGATCCACATCAATGGGGTGGATACAAATCTGTGGATGATGATTGAAGGAGGTTATCTGCGGCCTCTGAATGAAGATGGAACTCCTATGCTAGTCACACGGATGACTGAGCCTCAGAGGAAGCTGTATGATTATGAGAAGAAAGCCTATGCTATTTTGTCACAGTCCATTGCCACTGATATCTTCCATCAGTTTAGACAGTTTCCTTCGGCTAAGCTTCTGTGGGATGCATTGCAGCAAAGATATGAGGGTAATGATGCTTTGAAGAGCATTAAGTCTAAAGCTTTGAAAAAGGAATTCAACAGCTTTATGTATGTGGGAAATGAGTCCCTTGATGAGTTGATTGCAAGGTTTTATCATCTGTTGAGTGAGCTGTTCAACCACGAGGTCAAAACCACAACTCAAGAGAAGATTCAATGTTTGGCAGATGCACTACCTCCAAAATGGGAGTCCTTCTTGATGGTACTCAAGCAAAATCAGATGATGGCTCATATGGACATCAATGATTTCATTCAGAAGCTAAAAGAGCAGGAGATAGAGAACAAATGGAAGGCCAAGAGGGTTGCACAAGTTCAAGATCCTTCTCTATACTACTCCACTCCCACAGTTGATAAGTCTACAACTCATGCTCCTCTGAAAACTGCCTTTGTGTCTAAAGCTTCTGAAGCCCCATCTGCAGCTCAGATGCACTTTAGCCCATCTTCTTCATCGAGCTCACAACAAGAGCATCATCAGCCTACTGCAAGTCTGAAGACAGAGAACTTTGATAAAGTCACAGTTGAGATTGCTAAAGAGCACATGGGTCTTCTGTCAACATTGGTTAGTTCATATGATGGATTGGTTGCTGGTCAGATCGGCAATCCATATTTGACCAATGATGACTACTCTCAAATTGATCCTGATGATATGGAAAGAATTGACATCATGTGGGCATTGGCTAGTGCAGTCAGAAGAGCTAAGGAGTTTGTGAAGAGGACAGGAAAAGACATCAATCTAAACAAGGAGTCCAAGTTTGGATTTGATATGGCTTCTGTTACATGCTACAACTGTGGTGAAAAGGGTCACTTTGCTAGACAATGCAAGCAGCCAAAGAAAGCTGGAAACAAGAACCCATTTCAGCATCAGAAGTCTGCCCATGCTAATTCTGAAAGGCGATTAGTTCCTATTGATTCTCCTACAACAGCTGGATCTTCATCTTCTGGTAGTAAAGCCTTGATGGTTCAACAAGATGAAGGTGTAAACTGGGACTTCAGATTTAATGCTGATAAGGAAGATCAAGAGAAAGCATGTGTGGCAGAGATTCAGAATTCTGATGATATTGATGAAGAAAGCTGTCAGGGAGATGTGTTGGTGATTGATGACAAGACATCAAGTTCAGAATCAGAAAATTTGACGGATTCTGACACTCAAGAATCTGATGGAGAAGCTGATGACTCTTCAACTCAATTTGCCTTGATGGCAAACTCTTCTGCTTCTACAGATTCTTCTGAGCAGGTATACACTGATTGTTCATCTTCTCAATCTGATTGTTTCAATTGTGTTGATCTTAGGAGCAAGGTCCTTGCTTACCAGAAGCATAACAGTGATCTGATGACCGATCTTGACTTGTGCATTGAAGCAAACAAAGTTTTAAAATCTAATGAAAAGGATTTTCAAAATAAAATTGATCTTTTAAATAGACAATTGCATGAGGCCGAGATCGCTGTTCTGAACAAGCAAGATGCTATTACTTCTTATCTCAATACCATAAATGAGATTAAGAAGAAATTAGCATTAGTTGAGTGTGATTATGAGACTTTGGGACAGAAGCTCAAGAGCTATGAGAGCTCCTCTTATATCATTGAGCATATGATCAGTAGGGGTACTGATCAGGGGAAGGAAAAGGTTAATTATCAAAAATGTCCTCCACCAATCCTAAATGCCTTTGTCAACACTCCAAATGACAAAGACGTAAAGGACTTTCAAGTTACTACTCCATTAGTAGTTGATCCAGTTAGTCTGAGTGAAAATCAGAGTTCATCTCAGACTAAGGATTCAAGGGTGGATGGAATCGTGGAAGATTGGGTTTCTGATTCCGAGGATGAATCAGAGTATTCATCAAAGCAGAGTACTCCTCGGAATCAAATTACTAGTGTCATGAAAGGTGACCCAATCTCCAAATCAAAGATTTACAAGGAACTATGCTTTGTTAAAGCTTCACAGGAGTCTGAAGCTAATTGTGCTACCAAATCAGCTCAGTTTGGTAACAAAGGAAGGAAGGGTTTGGGTTTCGAGCAAGATTGTCAAAAATCAAATGTTTTTAAATCAACTAAAAAGTCATTTTCTGATTTAAAACATTTTCATAAAAAAGGTGTTAAAGTCTGTTTTGAGTGTGGTGAACCAGGGCACATTGTGAGGTTTTGCCCTCAGTTGATCAGACCTAAGGTTGTCCCTTTCATAACCTTAAAGTCTGCTTTACCAAAACCTAGCAAATCTGTGTCTAAATCTTTTCAGTCAAAATCTTCATTTCACACTCAGCCTAAGGGTTCAGACAAGGGTAAGGGAAAGTTGGAAACATTGGTGGTTCCAAATGAGATTAATGTTAACCAATCAAAACAATCATCCATTTATCTGAAAACCTCTTTTGATAAAAATGCAATTTGGAAAGTTAAATCATCTGAGGTGTCTGTTCCACAAATTTCAGATAAACCTATTCCTAAGGGAAAATGGATCGATGTTTGGATCCGAGACTCAATGGGTCAACCCAAGACCGTAAAGGCTTGGGTTCCCAATGTAAACTGATAGTCTCTTTATTGTGCAGGTTGCCCCAAAAGCTGGAGTAAACAGCAATTGGATCGTTGATAGTGGGGCTTCCAGACACATGACTGGTGATATTTCTTTGCTCACCAATGTGAACGCAGTTCGAGGTGGCTATGTAGCTTTTGCTGGAGACAAGGGTGGTTTTATTACAGGAGAGGGAATCTTGACAAATGGACAGGTTTCGTTCGATAATGTCAGATATGTCAAACAGTTGGAAAACAACCTCCTGTCAGTCTCTCAGATTTGTGACAAAGAGTACAAGGTTCTGTTTGATGACTCAAAGTGTTATATTCTCAAGCAAGGTGTGCAGATACCTGAAGATTGGATTTTAATGTCTGCTCCAAGAAAACAAGACTTGTATGTTCTCAATATGGCTACAGCTTCAACTACATCCTCCACAGCTTCATGTTTTATGACAAAGGCAACTGAAAAAGATTCAATCCTTTGGCATAAGAGGATGGGCCATTTGAGTTTACGCAAGATGAATCATCTGGTACACAACAGTTTGGTTGAGGGAGTTAGCTTGAAAAATTTTAAGCTGTCTGATATCTGTGTTTCATGCAAGAAAGGAAAGCAGTCTAAGCAGTCTCATAAGCTGAAAAAGTATCATTCAATCAATGTTCCTCTTGAGCTTCTCCACATGGATTTGTTTGGTCCAGTAAATCGGAAGAGTATAGCTGGAGATCAATACTGCCTGGTTATCACTGATGAATACTCCAGATACTCTTGGGTCTTCTTTTTGAAGGAGAAATCAGAAACGTTTGATTGCATTCAAGTTTTGGTTACCAAACTTGAATCGCTCTATAAGCTCAAGATTCGTCAGTTTCGAACTGATAATGGAACCGAGTTCAAAAATCACAACATGGAGAATTTTTGTAATGCAAGAGGCATTGTACAACAGTTTAGTGCTCCATATGTTCCACAGATGAATGGCGTTGCTGAACGCAAGAATAGGACATTGATTGAGGCTGCTAGAACTATGCTTGCTGATTCTTCTCTACCGGTTCAATTTTGGAATGAAGCTGTTGCCAATGCTTGTTACACATTGAACCGGGTCCTAATTGTGAAGAGACATGGGAAAACTTGCTTTGAACTGCTCCATAACCGAAAGCCAAATCTTAAGTATCTAGAACCATTTGGTGCTCCATGCACCATGCTTAAGAAACATGAGCAGGGCAAGTTCAATGAAAAGGTGGAAGAAGGGTACTTTCTTGGGTACAGCACTCCAAATAAGCGAGTTTACAACATTGCAACTCATAATGTGGAGGAGTGGTACCATGTGGATGTTCAGAAGTATACAATGCCCCCACCTGGAAAAGGGCCAGATTGGATGTTTGACTATTCCAGTCTGTTTGACTCATTCAATATGCCCCCCATGTACTCAGATGAAGATGTAGCTGTTCAGATGTTGTATGATGTGCAGAATGCACCCGATGCTACTTTTCAACCTACATCTACATCTGGTCCCTCTACACAGGTAAATGATGACAGCTCAGACACAGATGACAATCCCCCAGCTGCTCCTGAACCAGTTGTTGATAATCTTGTACCTGATCTTGAGGACTTGAATTTGAATAACTTAGATCCTGAGGTTGAGGTTCCTGCTCATCCTGTTGGAAGAATTAATCGAATTCATCCTCAAGACAACATTATAGGGAGTCCTTTAGATGGAGTAAAGACTCGAAGTCAAATTTCTTCAGGTGGTCTTGCAGACATTCTTGATTTTGCAGATGTAAGCTTTTGTGCTCATTCCTGCTTTATATCTCAAGTGGAACCGCGTACCGTCACTGAAGCCCTCAAAGAAGAATCATGGGTAGACGCCATGCAAGAGGAACTGTTGCAGTTCAAGAAGTTAGGGGTCTGGCAACTAGTTGATAAACCCAAAGGTGCAAAAGTCATTGGCACTAGATGGGTTCTTCGTTGCAAAAAGGATGATCACGGGATAATCGTGAGAAACAAGGCTCGTCTGGTGGTTCAAGGATTCAGACAGATAGAGGGATTGGATTATAATGAGGTGTTTGCTCCGGTCGCTCGACTAGAAGCCATTCGTATCTTTCTGGCTTATGCATCCTTCAAAAGGTTCAAGGTTTATCAAATGGATGTAAAGAGCGCGTTCCTTCACGGGGTTATCAGTGAAACAGTGTATGTCAATCAACCTCCCGGATTTGAAGATCCATTGCATCGTGATAAAGTCTACAAGCTAGACAAAGCGTTGTATGGATTGCATCAGGCTCCGAGAGCGTGGTACGAGACACTTTCCACTCACCTTCTGAACAACGGGTTCAGAAGAGGTGTCATTGACTGCACTTTATTCATCCGTGAGAAGGACAGTGATTTACTCTTGGTACAAGTGTATGTGGATGATATAATTTTTGGATCCACAAATGATAATCTGTGCAAGGAATTTGAGACAGTTATGAAAGAAAAATTTGAAATGAGTTCGATGGGAGAGATGAAGTTTTTCTTGGGTTTACAGGTGGATCAGTCTGAGGCAGGGATTTTTATTCATCAAACCAAATACGTTGGTGACATTCTGAGCCGGTTCAGTATGTCTGATGCGAAGCCTGCTGGTACCCCACTGGCGATTAATCACGGGATTACTCCAGATGAAAAGGGGGAGTTAATTGATGCCACTCTGTATCGGGGAATGATCGGATCTCTCATGTATCTCACTGCCTCTCGGCCAGATATCATGTTTGCCACTTGCTTGTGTGCTCGTTATCAATCAAAACCAAGAGTATCTCACCTGATTGCTGTCAAAAGGATTATGCGTTATCTGAAGGGTACACCGGAACTTGGATTATGTAATGATGATAACTTTGATCTTACTGCATATAGTGATTCAGATTATGGTGGATGTAAAAGAGATTTCAAGTCAACATCTGCGGGATGTCAGTTCTTTGGAAACCGATTGGTCACCTGGCAGTGCAAGAAGCAGACGTCGGTGTCTACTTCAACCTGTGAAGCTGAATATATTGCTGCTGCAAGTTGCTGTTCACAAATCATCTGGATTCAACAGCAACTCAGGGACTATGGGTTACATTTTTCTAACACTCCTATCTATGTTGATAACACTGCCGCCATAGCTGTCACTAAAAATCCAGTGCAGCACTCCAAAACTAAACACATCGACATAAAATATCACTTCATACGTGATTGTTTTGAGAAGAAATTAATCGATGTTGTTAAAATTCACACTGATCACCAAAAAGCCGATCTTTTTACAAAAGCTTTTGATAAACCCAGAATTTTATATCTGTTATCGGCTAATGGTGTTTTTCAAAAGGATGAAGTTCAATCCTCATCTGAGTCTAACAAATGATCATCACTTTCATTAGATAGTTTTGTTTATTTTTAGTATTTTCATTTTATCTCGTACAGTTCTCTTTGAAAAACCAAAAACAATAGAAAATTTGAAAAATCAAAAACAATAGAAAAATTAAAAATGAAACAGTCATGTTTAATGATATAGCACATTGATTTCATTATGTCATAGAAGCAGAAATGAATGCATGAGCTAAAATCTTAAGGAAATGATGATGGGATGTACTGATAGGCTGATTATACAAAATAAATAAATGACTTATGAGAACTTAGAAAGTTTGACTTGTGGGATCCATTTTATTAAGGCTTTTGAGTGAAAAATGGTTCTTGACTCAAATCAAGCATACACCTGTCATCATGAAATCAAATGAGGTTTCATTCAAAGAAAAATCAAAGACAAGCTGGTATTAAGCTTGGTAAAGAAAAATCAAAGACAAGCTGGTATTAAGCTTGGTAAAGAAAATCTAATGCAAGCTGGTATTAAGCTTGAGAAAAACTTAAACAAATAAAGTTCGATTCCATACATGTGCCATATTGCTGGGACGGACCTAGCTGAAGCCATCCATGTGGATAGAACAAGAAAAATCCAAAAAGATAATAAATGATTGAATCTTATTGAATTCATGATGACTGGTATTAAGATATGCTGAAATGAGTTATGAACTGATTTTGATCTTAATTGATGAAATGAATTGGAGAACATAGTCAGAAAATATGAGTGATCATTTAGTTTGTTTGAAGAGTTATGTATTGATCAGTTTAAAATTGGACAAATATATCAGTAATCGTGTCAAAATGAAATTGTGATTGAAGTGAAGCATTCATTAAAGGTTATATGATGTAATCAGAGATTTGTGTTATTTTATTAACGGGCTTTTCACAAAAATATGTGTTTACTTGTGTTTACTTGCTTTTAATTTATGTTTGTACAGTTGTTTGGTTGTTTCAGAAAAATACAAAAAGATTTTCTATTTTCAATTTTATTTTAGATGATCATTTGTAGATTCGGATGCCTGTCATATCTGAATCCTGAACCAACTAGACATATCTTCATAATTGGTTAAATTTTGGTGCACAAAATGTCAAATCTTTGAAATTTTGGAGTTTTGGAGAAGTCCATATCTCATTCGTGCGAATGAGAGGCAGAATGGACTCATTCGGCCGAATGAGAATGAGTCATTCGACCAAATAAGCTTCTCAGAATGAACTTCATTCGACGAATGAAGAGTGTCGAATGTCTCATTCGACATTCTCATTCGGCGAATGAACATCACCGATTGACTCATTCGCCACATTCATTCGGCGAATGAAACAGAAACTTTGTGACCTTTCGCCTAGCTCATTCGGCGAATGAGTACACAGTATATAACTGTGTTTCGGCCGAATGAGAGTCATTCGACCATTTCCTCTTTCGTGATATCAGATTAAACCTCATTCGGCGAATCACACACAGTGCACTCCTACCTGATTTTCTTTGATTGATATTGATCCTGCTTCTGATAATCTGTTTCTACTTCTTCTCAGGTATATGGAGATCAATTTTCAGCCAATTCCATCCACGAAATCATGTCAAACAGATTAGCATTTAGGGTTTTTAGGGTTTTGAAATTCTCCCAACAAATAAACTGTTAAGATGGACCTTAAACCCAAAATGTCATGTATTAAAATTGCTAATCGGTCGTTTCTGAGGGTTGTTTACCAGGTTTTTGGGATTGATTTGAGATTTTGAACAAAGGGATTTTGAACTCAGTGATACTGCCGAATGTCGTCATTCGGCGAATGACTCATTCGGCGAATGAACCTCATTCGACGAATGGATCATTCGGCGAATGACCAGTCATACTCAAGTTTCATTCGACGAATGAGAGTCATTCGACGAATGAGCCTCATTCGACAGATAACTCATTCGGCGAATGGACTCATTCGGCATATCAGAAAAACAGTTAATCTGATTTTTTGTTAAATCTCATTGTTTTAGCGATTGTCTTGTACTGACATGTGTATTTCTTGTATTGTGCAGTATGGCAGGATACAAATCAGTTCCGAAGCATAACATCTGTGCCCATCTTGATCTGACGACTCCGAACGCGAAGAACTACACAGATATTATTACATTCTTGAGGCGTTCCAGGATATTCACTGCCATATCGACAGTCCATGTGCCCTATTTATCACATCAGCAGGATTTCTGGACATCAGCTGATATTGATTGTGAGGCCGAGCCTACAGTCATTAGGGGCAAGGTCAGGGGTCATGATGTTGTGGTGTCTGCTGAGCACATACGGAGGGTTTGTGGTTTTCAGGACTCTCCAGATCATCCTGTTCTACTTGACAGATTCTTAGTCCGTGGATGCTTCCTCCGATGCAAGTACGAGGGAGACATTGGAGCCGGGATTCTGAACAAAGCGTTCATGTCCCCGCAGTTCAAGTACTTGGCTCATGTACTTGTTCACTGCCTTGGCTCAAGGAGAGGAGGTTTTGATGATATGCGCGAAACCATTCAGTGCGCATTTGCTGCCTTGGTGCTCAACAAACCATTCAACTTCTCCGAGATGGTTTTTCTGCACATGAAGGAGAATGTGGGGCTAAAGGGTGACAAGAAGTTCCTTATGTACCCTCGATTCATACAGCAGATCATTGATGCACAGATTCCAGATCTTCCAAAGCTTAATGCCGACATCATTAGATTGGAGCACATGAATGACATAACTCTCAACAGAGTTCTGTCATACAGAGGGAAGGAGAGGAAGCCCACCACTAGATCCCTATTTGGTCACCTCTCTCGACCCGATTACAGGGCTCCGGCTGGAAGAAGATGGAGACACGATGACTCCGACTCAGATGTGGAGGACATTGTGGTTCCAGCTGGTGATGATGTTAGTGATGGTGAGGATGGAGATGGTGATGCAGGCCCGAGTGGTGCTGGTGTTGATGTGAGCACAGTGGAGGTGAGCACTGTTGCTGTTGAGAGTTCTGGGGCTGGTGAGATGACATCAGTACACATAACCACTGCTGCTTCAGTGAGCATGGTTGATGTTGCTGTTTCTGGGGCAGGTGGTGATGTTGATGTGTCGACAGCACAGGAGGAGGATGTGGACATCGACTCACTGATGGATTTGGACTTCTTGACTATTACTACATCCTCAGTGACTGTTCCTCTCGATGTTTCAGTTTCACATTCCTCAGGTGGTGGTGATGAGTCAGAGGACTCGAGTGAGGATGAAGGTGTAGCAGGTGAAGGTGATGAAGACAGTTCTGATTCTGAAGAGACTCATGATGATGAGTTTGAGAAAGTGGATGAGGGTGGAAGAGTGGAGATGAGGAAGAGAAAGAGGACAGATGATGATTTGGAGGAGATTACTGATACGTTATTTATTCCGGAGTTTGACTTTTCTCCCCCTCCTAGGTCATCTGCTCCTGCTTCCACAGCAGTGATTGTTTCTGCTGGACAGCCCACCTCATCCAGAGCTGGTAGGGGAAAGAGATCCCGATTCTCTTTCCAAAGGAGGTCAGAACTGACATCAGCTGCTACAACTACTGTCACATCAGTAGCAGCTGTGTCAGTTTCTTCACTGACGAGGACAAGGGCCATTCACACTCAGGTTACTACTGCCCCTCTGTCCACTCCTTTTGTTCGCGAGCCGGTGTATGTTACTGCTTCCTCTGGCCCTTCCACAGTCCGTGCTGATGTTCATATACCTACTGTTTCAGTTGTGGATCAGCTTAGCACACTGAACAGCATGGTCTTGAGACTGATGGAGAGGAGCATGGAGCAAGAGAGGAAGAACAAGGAGCAAGAGCTGGTTATTACTCAGCTCACAAGGAGGATTGAAGAGCAGGATACTCTGCTTATTCAAGCAGCAGACCAGAGGGCCGATTTGAGGGCCAGGTCTGCTCAACAGGAGGAGCAGCTCCTAAAGTACATCGATGAGCACAACCAGCTGGCTTTGACAGCCTCTGGTTTCAATGATAGGATCCTTCAGCTCGAGGCTGAGAATGCTCGCCTTGCTGAACTTGTCGAGAGTTCCAAGGAAGGCACTCCCAGGCTTGAAGGCTCTGCTGCTCCTTCCGATGATTCAGACAAAGAAGTAGATGAAGACGAAGAAGAAGAGTCTGATGAGGAACAGGTTGACTATGAAGACTCAGACAAAGACGATGAGTCTGATGATGATGATGATCATGATGATGAGGCCAAGGACGGATCTGGGAATGGGTCTTCTGGTTCATCGAGTACTGATGATGATGACGATGATGACCAGGCCCCTCCCTCATCAGAGATTCGATCCAAGAAAGCCAATGATAAGAAGAAAGCCTCTGCTCCACCTCCTCCTGCACAGACAGATGAACCCAAAGCGGCCGAGGAAGTAGAAGCTGTGCCGTTGAGACGTCAGCTAGATAAGACGTTGACTATGATCTTGGACGCTCAGGGCATTATACAGCACTCGGTCAGCTACGACAAGGAGGAGGGTGAGATCATACATTGTTTATCTAAGGAGCAGATAGCCGAGCTGTTCAGGTTGAATCCTGACGAGGTGGTCACTGATGACACCTCTGTACCCAGTACTGAAGAGCCCGAACCAGAACTCTTTGATGATGTAGATGATGTCATTCTGGAAGACATCACCGATGAAGAATACCCGAAGTATACATCGGCTGAAGACGAGCTGCCTACATTCACTGAGCCATTTGATCAGGAAACAGAGGATCTCTTGGTCAGATATCTTGAAGAGCAAGTAGAGGCAAGCAAGGCTGAAGCTGATGATCTAAAGAAAAGAAAAGAGGAATGGGCTGCATACTGGGAGGTATTGAAGAAACAAAGCACAGAGAAGATGCCAGCCACGCACAAGAAAGTTTACAGGACCAAAGGCTATAAAGCTGGAGGCCAGATACTTAGCTGGGCATACTTCCATGATCTTGGGTGCTATGCAGTGAAGAGGGAGAAAGGGATCGACTACTTCAAACACCCACATGATTTCAAGACGTTGCCTGGATTCGAAGTCAATCAGCTAGCACGTCTGAACATGCTATACAGTGGTGACTCTGGGATGTCTGCTTGGTTTTCTCGACAAATCAAGTACGAATACC
This sequence comes from Mikania micrantha, assembly GCA_009363875.1. Taxonomy (NCBI): domain Eukaryota; kingdom Viridiplantae; phylum Streptophyta; class Magnoliopsida; order Asterales; family Asteraceae; genus Mikania; species Mikania micrantha. Next base: position 1,445,312 of record CM018690.1, on the reverse strand, counting down.
GGAAGAGATGGGTGAACTTTCAGCCACAGCAACCAGAGAGGTACTACTTGCCAGAGATAGATGGGGATACCCGGAAGCATAAAGTGATCCTGAAGTGGCTTCCTCCTAAAGTCTTGAAGAAGATTCCTCTGCGGAAGATGCGACAAGACTTTATGGATGGCTTCCGATGGTGGTATTATGATGGGCGCACAGGTGAGGCTGTGATAGTTTTGTGCAAAGACAAACAGTGGGAGACTGTTAGGATCTTTGATCCTATGTGGCTGACTAACTTGTCTCACAAGGATGTTCAAGCTTTGTTCAGAAACCAGATTTTCTTCGACGTTCCAGACATGGTGCAAGCTTTGCAATTTATGAGAGTGATCCGTCTCTGCAGCATTTTCAAGATCCACGCTGGAGCAGACTGGAAAGCTATTTCAGAAAAGTATTTCAAGAAAGACACTTCCAAGAGTTGAACTAGGTCCAAGGGGGAGTTTGTTGATGCATGTTTATTGTCCCTAGTTCAGTTTTGTAACTCTTATCATGTAAATGTTCAAAGTATTAATGGAAGTTGTCTTTATATCTATTTCATAATGTTTATTTCTATTGATTATTGTCTATTAATGTTTATCTAGTTGTTTGATTTGATTATAAACTGTTTGAGTACGAAGTACTCTCATTCGGCCGAATGACTCTAGAATGAAGTCATTCGGCGAATGAAGGTTATAGCGAATGTCTGAGTTCCGAATGAGTCATTCGCCGAATGACTCATTCGAATGTCTGCTCATTCGAGCTTGGTCATTCGCCGAATGAGCTGCTTCGGCCACTCATTCGGCCGAATGACTACAGCCTATATATAGATGTTCAAATCATTTCAAACCTAACTTTCCAGAGCCCTCCTTCTTCCCTAGTACTCCAGTGTCAAAACTCTTGAAGATTTGAGCGGTTCTTGATCATCCAAGTTCGATTCTCAACCCGTGGTGTTCGATCGTTGCTTCCAAGTCGTTTCTATAGCCTCGGATCACCACGGTTTCTGTTGGTTTCGATTGGAAAACCCTGGAATAGGATTCCGCACTATCCCAGAGGTTGTCGAGTAGTTTTTCATTGGATTCGGATTGTTTCCGAGCTCCAAATCGGTCCAACAAATAGTGAAAGTACACATACCATATGGATTGCCGACGATCTGGTACTAGTTGTCACAATTTCGTGCTGATTCAAAGGATAAAGCTAGGATCTTGATCAAGCTTGGGACCTACAAGTGGTGTCAGAGCTTTGAAGCTCTTTTCAGCACAAAGGCAACAACTTTTCACTTCAAGTTTGCGACTTTATCGTTCCTCTCTACATCATCTACCTGCTGTATCAATTTGGAGTTCTGGATCTTAAAGAAATTTCATCTGGATTTCTTTAAGTATTTTTCGTGAACTTCAAATTTGAGTACTTCAGTGGTCGTGAACTTGTGATTCGTGATCTTTCTATTCGAGTACTTCAGAGTTCGGTTACTTTGAGAACGTGCACTTTCGGGTTCAAGTACTTTAGCTTCGAGATCTTTGGCTTCGACAGCTTTGGCTTCGAGAACTTCAGGATTCGAGTACTTTGGGATTTCATGTACTTGGTGACTTCAAGTACTGTGAGAATTTCAAGTACTTTGGCATTTCGATTACTTGAGGATTTCGTTAACTACTTAAGCCTTCGAGTAGTTCCTAGACTTCGCAAACTTTCTGGATTTCGAAAACTTGGACTTAGTTTCTTCTGATTATGGCTGCTAAGAACTTAACCAATCTGTCCAACCTGCTTAACCTAGATAATGAGATAGGGACAGGTACCAAGCCTCCTAAGCTTGTCTCTGGTGATAATTTTCAAGACTGGAAGTTCAAATATCAGTCTTTCATCAAATACACAGACCCGAAGCTATGGAGATCTATCGAGGAGGGGCCTTACGTGCCTATGTATGAAAGTGAGCTGAACGGATTGATCCTGAAAGACCCAGAACTATTCACTGAAAGTGACATTCTACTTAGGGAAAAGGATGACAAAGCATACGCCTCAATCACCATGGTGTTATCCAATGAAGTCGCTCATGGCTTCAAGGAGCACAAGACTGCTAAGGAACTCTGGGACGCATTGGTTGAGTGATTCGAAGGCAATAAGGATATGCGTGAGAGCCGGAAGGACATGTTGAGGCAATGGTTCAACATGTTTAATCACATCATGGGAGAAACTCTAGAGGCTCAACTAAACCAGTTTACACATCTGATGAATGAGCTCATAAGCATTGGGATAGAGATGACCAAGGGTGAGGTCAACAAGAAATTGTTGAATTCTCTTCCATGCAATTGGAACTCCAATTGCACAACTATCAAGAGAACAAAGGACATGTACAATACCACTCTTAGTGAGCTGATCTCCATAATCAACTCATATGATATGGTTGATAAACAAAGAGCTTTGAATCATGCCAGTTCGATGGGCATCACACCGGCTTCAAAGAATGCAGTCCTTCTCTCATCAATGACTTACCAAGCTTCAGGATCTCTGACTGTTCCGTATGAGACTGCTTTTCACTCATCTAGGCAAGCTCACTCAGTGCCCAAAGTTAGTGCAGAAAGTGAGGAGATCCTGCTACTGTTCAAAAGCTTCATGAACAGTTACAATGCCTTTATTGCAGATGAACTGGCCCCAGCCAATCTGACATAAGACAATCTAGAGCAGATTAATCTAGCTGACGTGGAGGAGATGGATATAGCATGGCAGATGGCCATGGTAGTCTTCAGGGCGAAGAAATTCATCAAAAAGTGTGGGAAGAACAACGTTGGAAACAACCTAGGAAAGAAGCTAAGGTTTGAAAAGTCAAAGCTCAGATGTTATAACTGTGACTAGCCAAGTCACTTTGTTCGAGAATGCAAGCTACCCAAGAATGTGAAGGAGGCAGATAAGAAGTCTGATGATTCCATAGGAGCTGAAACATCAAACACTGGTGACTCAGGAGTCAGACACTTATGATTGGAGTGACCAGGTGCAAGAGCTTGAAATCACTCTCAGCCATGCTTTCACGGCAGAAGTGGATGAGAAGCGCAATGAGGTAACTAAAAATCTTTGCTTAACCTCTTGCATTGATAAAGTCTTTAAATATAGATCTCACAATGAACCATTGATCAAGGAGGTCACCAAAATTAAATACTTTAACTTTGAATTTCTTAAAAATGAAGAAATTTTCAAGAAGAAACTTGAAGCCGAAAGGCATGATGTTTCAAAGTTAAAGGAACTTTTAAGTGACAAGGAATCTAACTATCGGGATGCCAAGCCCCAGATAGAAGAGATTACCTTAGAGTTAAAACAAGATAAAACTGAGTTGTCCAACACTAAAATCAGAGCTAAAAAAATCAGCGAATGCATTCTTGGATCATTTTTCAACTCAACTTATAAACGAATAATAAGAATTGGGTCGTGTAATTTCGTTTTAAAATGAAACTCTTTTCGAATCATTATGGAATCAAATTAGAAAATTATATGACTACTCAAGTAACTTGATGGCTAAAATGATCAATGTTTAGATTAAGGGAATAAAAACCATAAAGATTATGATCCAGTCGAGCTTGATCATGAACTGGTTGACAATACTTTACTGAGGATGGGATACGAGGGACTATATCCTCCGACGGAGAAGAAGCTGTTGCACCCATACTAGCGATATCTGGCCCATGTGGTGACTCAGTGCCTATCTAGACGAAAGGGTGGATATGATGTGCTCAATCAGACCCTCAGTTTCTGCACTATGGCTATTGCGCTGGGAGTGGACTTCAAATTTTCTCGCATGGTATTCCGAGACAAGTATGACAACATCAAGGGCAATTGGAAGGGGAGGTTTCTAGCATTTCCCAGATTCATACAGATTATCATCAACGGATGACATCAGAACCTTATCCCTACCGTTGGCACGCTGCCCTTGAAACAGATGAATCAAGATATCTTCTCCAATATGGGCATGAACAAGAAGGGAAAGAAGATCTTCACTAGAGCCAGACCTTTAGAGAAATTTGGAAGGCTTCTTGCTGGTTTAGAAGAGTATGTTGATGATTAGGGCACTCCGGTGGCATTCGTGGCTGAAGAACATGACCAGGCTCCTACTGCCACATCTGCACAGGAAGCTGAAACAGATAAAGCCACTTCTTCAGAATCATCAGATGGAGAAACAGAGTTCGTTAATGGGGTAGTAGTCGTATCTCCTCCTCGTGCTCGGGAAGATTCTGATGCCACAGACGCTGATTTTATCCCTTCACCAAAGTCAACTCCAAATAAGAGAAGACTGAATATGGTGTCAAGGAGATCGAGGGACCCGCGCCTCAAGAAGCAGAAGATTACGGGCACATCCTCTCAAATTGCACCACCTCCACCACAAACCACTCCCACACTTGCTACCCAAACCATTCCTGCCACACAAACCACCCAAACCATACCAGCCGCTCAGACAACCAAAACCACCAAAGCCCCCAAAACCACCAAAGACACCCAAACCACCCAACCTCAGATCCAACCCACCAAACCAACATCACCCCAACCATCAAAACCACCATCACCTTCACCCACACAAACTTCACCACCTCAATCTCCTACACCCCTTCATTTCTCCCAACCTCCACCACCACCGAAATCCAAGGTTGACAAGGGCAAGTCTCCACTTGAGACTCCTTCACCTTATATACCCGAACATGTGCCCGTTAAACTAGAATTCCTACAGGAGAGGGTATATTTGCTTGAACAATATGCAGCTACCAAGACACTCATACTTGAGAACCTTAGAGATGGTATGCTAAGGTTCGTAGAGCACATCAACCATCTAAGAAAAGATATCATCTTGTTGAAGAAGGAAAATGCAGAGCTACAAAAAGAAATAGAAGCCCTTAAAGGAACGAAGCATGCAAATCAAGAAGAAAAGAAATATGATGACAAGAAGGATAATGACAAAGATGATGAAAAGAAATACGGTGATGATGATGACGATAATGATGATGAAAATGATGGTCAAGGAAAGGATGGCCCAAGCAAGAAAGATGATAAGCCCAATGACGATAAGTGCGGTGATGAAACCGAGAATCCTTCTTCCCCCAACAAACCTTCCAACGAATTTGATGATTATCTATTCGGAGACCTTGCTGAAGATTTTTACTTTGAGGGGCTTGGAGAGGAAATGAAGAACGAAGGATACGGGGACATGTTCAAAGATATATCCATGGATTCGGTCTTTGATTTCGTCTGCGAACAAGAGCGTGGAGAGTTACCTGGATCTTCCTTAGGAGCATCTCAGGAAGAAGAACCAACAAATATCATACTTGGGAACATATCCACAGATCCATATGTAGACTATTTGTATGCTCACAAATATGTCTATGCACTTGGACATGATGTCACCTCTCTCGAGACTGTGATCGAGAGCTGGTTTGACAAAAGGAGGGACTGGAATCCTGCTCCAACTGAAGTACAAAAGACTTGGATTACTCCAAGACCATATGACAAGGTGGAGAATCCTGAAGTCACCTACACTGCTTGCTCCAAGGACTTATTCGCTGTCCGCAACGACAGATCTAGAGTTGTTTGCTGGATGTATGATAAGGAGAAGTAGTTGTACTTGGTCAAACAGCTTAATGGCAAGCTAGAGTACTTCAAGAGACCCCAAGACTTCTTCTCCTTCCCAAAGATTGATCTTCAGAGTATCAACAACGTCGCATTCCTGAATCTCTCCGAAGACACTCAGGCTGCTTTGTTCGCCAAATTTCTAAAGGACGAGTGCGATAGGGACTTCCAAGTGATGAAGACAGCTAAAGGAAGAAGATTTGTCGCCAAAAACATACTGGATCCTATCAAGAAGGAGCCTTGGGTCTACACCAAATATCCACCACCCAAAACAAAGAAAGTAGTCCCAGCCCATATGAGGGTTCCTGATAATTCGCTCAAGAACTTCAGTTCTGGTACTTCAACGTGATTACATAAGGAGCAGTTATTGTGAGAGATAAGTCAAATGCCTCCATCATTCTAGACCCAATGGACTTGATCAAGTTTGGGAAGGATGACATGGCGGTGCTACACAAGAACCCCATACGCACCAATGGTGGTTATGACCAGGAAGCGAAGCCTTTCACCAGAGTTGTTGCATTGGCTATGGCTTACAAGCTGTATGCCGGACCTAGTCCTCATTCAGTATCACTTGTCATCGATTGATTTCATCAATCTAGTGGGAGTTTGTAGAGCCCAACCTGAAGACAAAGAATGACAAAATCAACTCGTGACAAGATGAAGACCAAGTTTTGTAGTTTAGTGAACTTTTCATATTCGTGAACTTGAAAATTTCATGTACTTTTGAGATTCGTGTGCATAGATTCGAGTACTCCTAGAGTAGTATATATAGACGCATTGTATATTGTTCTAGGGTTGGATTCCCGAGACAGAAATCTTCTAGACGTATTGAAGCAGTTACTGTAAAGTTCACGAATTTGAATAGAAATTCATTTTTCTGTTCGATTTCTATCTTCTATCTTGGATTCCGCTCATTATAGAAGTGTTTCGTGCTGTTTGATAGGATAAAGATTGTATCTTTACCAAGTTTGGGACCTATATCTGCACACGTAGAAATTCCGGTAAATGATAACAAATGTTCATACCTTTGTATGAAGCAAGATACCCTTTAGTATTTGGGTATCCATCATCAACAACGCCATACTTATATGAAAAAAGAATTAAAATTTGTTATTTGTTTCAAATAAGGATGAAAAGTATAATTATTGCAAATAAACTATATTCTAACTGCCAATCGGATGTGGAAAATTAAGCTTTGGTCTTTGTAAGGCTTCATTGAAAATTCTCGTGTCATGTATGGTACCCTCCCATTCGGCCCATACAAATGTGAAGCACATGTTAAAATCACAAATTGCATTATATTTTGTGTAACATATCCCTTATGACCAATGTACTTTGGTTGATCGTTGAGTCAAACTGATGTCCTCACATATGCCCTGTCTATAGCGCCAATACAATCCTACAAAATGAATAACATAATTAGCTAACTTTTATACTTTAAAATGACATGAAACGCAAATATTTATGGAATACCTTAAACATTGGATAATAACAAGGATTATTTAATATATATGCTGGTAATTCACAATTGAAGTTTACAGATGGCTTGATTATGTAAGGAATAGTTTTAGAAGGATTGTGATATCAAGAAGATGCATTCTCGGTGACTTAATGTGTTCTCGGTTTAACTGATTGGTTCTCGGTGGAATGGTTCTCGGTGGGGTCCAGTGTTTTTGTATTTGGTTCTCGGTATAGTTTGTTTGGATATTAATAATTGTTTTCATTTCAGAATTAGGTTAAGCAATCATTCAGTATTATTAGAGAGAGTTCTTCTTCTTCTCTTATTCTAAATTGTTCTTGTATCAGACGGGTGTTTCTAGTTTAATCAAAACTCGTATGCAAGTTTCTAAATATTTGTCTTGTTTCTTGGTTAACTAACTAATGATTTCCACTCATTAGTTAGTTTAGTTTGATTTCGAATTGTTAAGATTCACGTGTTTGGGACTTACTGTAACATCAGTGCCGGAACCGTACCGGAACAGTGATCTTAAACAGTAACATAAACAGTTACAGGTACAAACCGTATACATTTCAGTGCATTTCCTATTCATATCATTTATCATTATCATTTTGTGTTATCAAACAACAAGTTCAGAAACATTTGATAGAAACAAAGTTCAGAACTATGGTTCTTGAGTCAGATAAATTATCTGGCAACACAGAACCATCAAGGAATTACTTGTTAAGATTACTATGTATAAACGTATGTGAGGCTTTATAGAACAAAACAACACGAATGTCGTTAGGTGAATGCTAAATCGACGGATTATTCGTATAGGTGACGATCTGTACGAATAAATCTGGAAGTTTAACATTCTGAATGGTATTCGATAATTAGAAAAAATATTGAAAAGTATAGTTATCGTCGTGTTCTTGCGAGTGACGATTCGGACGAATGCGCGCGACAACCGTACGATTCAATTTAAACAGTAAATTAATATTTCTAAAATTTAAAATAAATAAAAGATATTAGTTAATTTATTAGGAATCACAACTAAATTTAGTTTTATGAATTCTATTTTAAAAACCGTGTCGTTTCGTGACGAAAATCACAAGAAACTGCAGTGTTACGCGAAACCGAGCAAAATTGAACAACCGGGTATGTTGGAAACATTAAATGAGGTCATTTAATGTTGACCAACCTCCACCACCCTCCCCTCTCTTCTCATTTTCGTCCAAACCCTCTCTGTCTCTAGAAAAGGATCCTCCACCTTCTCTCTAGGAATTCTTGGTGACTTCTTGTTGGATTCGAGCAATCTTGGTGTCAAAACGACCATCTCATCGAGTAGATCACAAAAGTACAAGAAGTTTAAGCTTTCATCCGTAAAAGTTGAGGTAAATACCCATTTTTCTTTCGGTTTTATAGTAGGTCCCGAACCCTTTGAGTTTGTTGTGGTTTAACCGATGTAAAACGTAGAAAACACTTAGATAAACACATATGGATGACTAGGAAGTTGTAGAAACTGATTTGCAACAGATTTGAATCGAAAAATGAAGGAGATGATGCAGGTTCGCGAACCAGTTCGATCAGCCGAACCTTTGTACAGGTAGCCGAATCTGTAACCTGTCAGCCGAATCTGTAACCTGTCAGCCGAACCTGTCTCCTCTGACCAACAACCAGAGCCGAACCTGTGTACTCCTAACTCACGAACCTGGACTAGCCGAACCCTCAATCAACTAACCTTTGATCAGGAACCTAATAACAACAAACCTTTGACCACGAACCTAATAGCAACGAACCTTTGACCAACGAACCTTCTAAGCTGACGAACCTTAGTCGAGCAAACCCTAAAGGTTTCGCCCAACCCAAAAAGGTTCGCCGAACCCTAAAGGTTCGCCGAACCTATGCTCAAATGCCAATAGGTTCGCTGCCCCAATGGTGGTTGAACCTAAAGTGTTAGCTAATCAAGGAAATTCAGTACCTAGGGCTGTTGAATTTAATCATAAGGACAAGGAAATGAATATACGAGCACTCAAAGTTTGGAACGAATTAAGGAACATGCATTAGTGGATGCTAGATACTTAAGGTGTTAGTGTTAATTTCAACATTTACATCTAACACTTAGAAATCTCATATGAATGTATATAACTAAATTGGATTGCTCAATTGTGCACTCTAAGCTAAGTTATATACACGGACGAACAAAGGACTATGGGAAACAAAGAACTATCAAAGGACTTGGAAGTGACCTAAATTTGGTTAACTCAAGTTCTAACACGTTTAACTTGTATTTTTCATAAAAATAACTCATGTTTTTAATAAAATAGCATGACTTTAATTAATAGCTAATTGTTATATTTTATAAATGTCATTGGTTTCTTTTAAAGTTAGTTTATTATAATTGATTGGGATTTGGTTGTAAAATAGACAATATAAATTGTCTGGATTTGGACTAAAAACAAAGGAAACTCTGCCCGGATTTCGTAAAAATTTAAGAACAAGTTATTATAACTAATTATGGGAATGGGTTATAAATGGGTATTTAGGCTAAATTAGTTAGACTAAATCATAGAAGTACATAGTAAATTAGGACACTTAGATACACATACCAAGACCAAACCTTAGGTGCGACGACTATTACGCGTACTTATAGTATTCGAAATTTCTTTAAAACAACTCAGGAACTGAAGAAACCTAAGCTACAAGAACGAGCGCGCACTATGTGATATATCAGTTACATAGCAACACAGGTGAGTTCATTGCCCCTTTTCTAAGCTTTTTGTTTTAAAATGCGGGGCTGAGAAGCATGCGTAAACTGTTTATTTAAATTGTTTACTTAAATGCTTTTAAATTCTATATGTTTTACATGTATGATTGATATCCTAGATCATGTCTAGGTAAATTTTATGCAGGTTTTTGACTAAGGTTATCTACTTATATTTCAAGTGGATAATTGGGTTAAACTAAACATTTCAATGAATCAAACGAAACTATTTTGACGAATCAAGTGTGTCATTTCAACGAATCAAACGAAACTATTTTGACGAATCAAGTGTGTCATTTCAACGAATCAAACGAAACTATTTTGACGAATCAAGTGTGTCATTTCAACGAATCAAACGAAACTATTTTGACAAATCAAGTGTGTCATTTCAACGCATCATACGAAACTATTTTGACGAAACAAGTGTGTGGGTTCAACGAATCAAACGAATCAACAAATCATTTTCAGGTAAAGTATGGGAAATATCAAAGATAACGTATGCAAACGAAACAATACGAAACAAGGGACGAATCAAGTACGAAACAAGAAATCCTACATTTCAAGAAGTCCTAGCTAGACCGTTTGATTTGTAGGTCATATGTTTGATGATATTTACAGAATCCCTAACTACTAAGAACCTTGATTGCTAGACTAGTCCACTCGAGTTGACCAAGGCCCAATCATTAGGACTTAGATTTTATTAAATGTTTATTTATTTAATTAAGCATTTATTACTGTTTCTACAATTATTGTGGTTGATCATTATTATGATGAACTTAAGGAATCAACATAGATTCCAAATTGTTGTATTTACAGGAACAAAGAACAGAAGAATCATTTGGGTGATGGTAGGGGTAAAATGCTTAATTTTCATTAATACGAATGTCCCATGTGGATTAGTATGTGGTGGGATGTTGGCTGGGCAGGCGGTAAGCTTGACCCTACATATGCCCTATATATAAGCATACCGATCTGGATGATACAGGTGATATTAATGAGATTAGGGTTGTTACCCGAAGGGTTAACAAAGGTTTTGAGTGTACATTGAACCATTGTGAATGGAAGTGTGTGTTAGGTAAAAATGCTTAATTATCATTAACAACAGTGTCATATGCATATTAGTATGTGGTGGGATGTTGGCTGGGCGAGCGGTAAGCTTGACCCTACATATACCCTATATATAAGCATACCGATGTGGATATTACATGTGATGTTAATGAGGTTAGGGTCTTTACCGAAAGAGGTTTACAAATCATTTTTCAATTACTAAAATATATGAACTCACCAACCATGTGTTGACTTTATTTTTGCATGACTTCTCAGGTGATGAACAGGTCAACTAAGAAGCTTATGCTTTTGGACTAGGACTTCAGTTAGAAGACTTAGTATTTTTGGACCTGCAAACTTTTGGAACATCATTATACAATTATTTTGTATATCTTGTGCAGTTACAAGATAGATATTTTATGATGTTTATGATAGATTTACATTGTTAAATTATGAACGATTCGGATATAATTTAACTTTGTAATTCTATTCCATTTAGCATTTCTGATTTATATCATGTGCAATGTAAACAATCTGATCACTTTGATTATAACTCACGATATCACGCCCCGGGAACCTTCCGCCCGACGGGGACTCCGATCCAACCCCGCCGGCTCGGGGTGTGACAGATTGGTATCAGAGCCATGGTTATAGAGAAATATAGGTCACTTATTTAAACGGTTTGGCCTAGACTATAACCTAGGGACCCTTCATGTGGAGATCATAGAAATTAAGCTTGCATTGTGTCTTTTACAATTGGTCATTTCGCTAACCGATGTTCTTTCGTGTATAAGCAGAAAGTCACCAAGAAGACAACCATCACCACCTCCTCCTACACAGGAGATGGACCCAACAGCCGTTGCACTCGCAAGCCTAGTTACTGAACTAATGATGACGGTTCTCCCAGAGATCATCACTCAAGTCATGAATGGTGATGAGAACACTCGAGACTACCCGAAGACAGTCGCGGGAACTGAAGGGTTGGTGCAAGGAGAAACAAGCAAGAAGCGAAAACGGTGTCGTTCTAAGAAAGCAAGAGACCCTGTGATCTACACTGAGGCCATTCCTCTTCGCCAAATGGCCGTTGCACCTGAGACAGAGAGTCGTAAACATTATGCTGGGAAAGCCCCGTTTTGCGCTAGCTGCCACTATCACCACCGTGCTGAAACCTCATGCAGGAAATGCACCTGTTGTGGTAAGATGGGCCATTGGGATCATCAATGCAGATAATCAATGGAATTAGTATGCAAACAGAAGGCTGGCAAATTTCCTTTATGTGCCACATGCGGTCTTCACCATGCTGAGAATAAACTGTGCAAACATTGTCTGAATTGCGGGAGGAAGGGACACTGGAGTCGTGATTTTAATAATCTCCCGACTCATAATCAGAACCCTGGAAACTCTACATATCCCCTTCCTCGACAAAGCAAGGATTGCTATGTGTGCGGAATGTCCGAACACACTGCACGAGACTGCCCCGTAAGGGTATCTTCAGCAGGTCCAGCGCATTCTGAGGAAATGGTTACTTTGCCTGTCTCTGATGCAGATTTGGAGGGGGGTGATCCCACAGGTATGCATATTTTATCCTGTTACGTTAAATTATTTATTCGCGTGCTAATTTGAAATGCATACTCCATGGTAGTTTTAGAAACAATAAATCTAAAGGAAACTGTAAACAAGTACAGTGCAAATAAGTTAATTGAGATAGTGAGCTAAGGAAGCCTTAAGTCAATAAGTATTAATTAAATAAATAAAGATATGGTGACTCCTAGTTACAGTTTAGTTACTATAGTTAGGAAAAGAACCTTACCTACTTAGAGCACTAAAGGCCGTAGACATTCAGACACTAAGTTAGTGTGTAGGCTGTCCCTTCTCGCCTAGATCTCGTGGAACTTGAATCACTAAGTTTAGAAAACTTCGATTCTAGGATGTATAGGAAAGGATGAATGTTAGAACTATGTTGTGATCATAACTAAACTAGATAAGTAGATCAAGGGAAATCAGTTGTGAATACAAGACGAAGACATACCGAAGACGGCGTTTCGAACCAGATATGGGCATTAGAATTCATGGTGATGCCTTTCGGATTAACAAATGCACCAGCGGTTTTCATGGACCTCATGAACCGAGTGTGCAAGCCGTACTTGGACCAGTTTGACATTGTTTTTATTGATGACATCCTGATTTATTCTAAGAGCAAAGCAAATCATGAACAACATCTTAGAAAAATCTTGGAGCTGTTGAAAGAACAGAAACTTTATGCCAAGTTCTCTAAATGTGAATTCTGGCTAAGGGAAGTTCAATTTTTGGGTCACGTAGTCAACAGCGAGGGAATACACGTTGATCCTGCCAAAATTGAAGCGATAAAGGATTGGGACACTCCGAAGACGCCAATGGAGATACGGTCTTTTCTGGGATTGGCGGGTTATTATAGAAGGTTCATCTCGAATTTTTCTAAGATAGATTTGCCTCTCACTAAGTTAACTCAGAAAAGTGAACCGTTTGTCTGGGAGCAGAAACAAGAAGATGCTTTTCAAACATTGAAACAGAAATTGTGTGATGCTCCAATTCTATCTCTCCCAGAAGGATATGATGACTTTGTTGTCTATTGTGATGCCTCACATCAGGGACTTGGTTGCGTACTAATGCAACAGGACAAAGTCATAGCCTATGCATTAAGACAGTTAAAGGTTCATGAGAAGAATTACACTACTCATGATCTTGAACTGGGAGCTGTAATCTTCGCATTGAAGATTTGGAGACATTATTTATATGGCACTAAATGTACCATATTCACTGATCACAAAAGTCTGTAGCACATATTTGATCAGAGGGAACTCAACATGCGACAGCGTCGTTGGGTTGAACTTCTGAATGATTACGATTGTGTGATCAAGTACCATCCGGGAAAGGCGAACATTGTAGCTGATGCCTTGAGCCGGAAGGAACGAGTCAAACCCTTGCGCGTCAGAGCAATGGGAATGACTGTGCAGACCAGTTTAAGAGACAAGATTATTCAAGCACAACAAGAATCGGTTGATAGAGGAAACTTGAAGAAAGAACCTGACTGTGGAGCAGAGAAACACCTTGAAACTAAGCTTGATGGAATGATCTACTACCAGGATCGTATATGGATCCCGGATGTAGACAAATTGAGAAGACTTATCTTCGATGAAGCACACAAGACTAAATACTCTGTTCATCCCGGCTCTGATAAGATGTACCAAGACTTGCGTGGATTTTATTGGTGGCCGGGAATGAAGAAAGACATAGCCGAGTACGTCGGTCGATGTTTAACGTGTGCGAAGGTAAAGGCGGAACACCAGAGACCGTCTGGTCTACTGGAACAGCCTGAGATTCCGCTCTGGAAGTGGGAACAAATAGCTATGGATTTCATTACCAAGCTACCCCGCACTTCCAGTGGTCACGATACAATTTGGGTGATCATTGATCGTTTAACCAAATCTGCTCACTTTCGGCCTATGTGTGAGACTTTCACGATGGATAAACTGGCAAGACTGTATATCAATGAGATAGTGGTACGCCATGGTGTGCCATTGTCTATTATTTCTGATAGAGATAGCAGATTTACATCCAGGTTCTGGCAATCATTACAGAAATCTCTAGGGACGTAGTTAAATCTGAGTACAGCTTACCACCCACAAACGGATGGTCAAAGCGAACGTACAATTCAAACCCTGGAGGACATGTTAAGAACCTGTGTGTTGGATTTCGGTGGGAACTGGGATTCCCATTTGCCACTGATCGAGTTCTCCTACAATAACAGTTACCACAACAGTATCGGATGTGCACCGTTCGAGGCTCTTTATGGCCGGAAATGTCGATCACCGATTTGTTGGACTGAAGTAGGAGATAACCGCATAACTGGGCCCGAACTTGTACAAGAGACTACCGACAAGATTGCTCAAATTCAAAGAAGACTACAAGCAACAAGGAGCAGACAAAAGAGCTACGCAGACAAACGGCGCAAGTCGTTGGAATTCCAAGTGGGAGACCATGTAATGTTGAAGGTATCCCCATGGAAGGGTGTAGTACGTTTTGGAAAGAAAGGCAAATTGACACCACGATATGTGGGACCGTTCGAAATCATCGAACGTATTGGTCCCGTAGCGTATCGACTTAGATTACCAGATGAACTTAGTGCGGAGCATGATGTATTTCACGTCTCGAACTTAAAGAGATGTATTGCCGATGAATCACTTGTTATTCCAATTGAAGAGATTCAAGTGGATGAACAGTTACACTTCATTGAGGAACCTTTGGAGATTATGGATCGCAAGGTTAAACAACTGAAGCGAAGCCGTATTCCGATTGTAAAGGTTCGACGGGATTCAAGGCGCGGACCCGAGTTTACTTGGGAACGTGAAGATCACATGAAGACAAAGTATCCCCAACTGTTTGAAGAGGAAGCCTTACCCGATAACAACTCTTAAATTTCAGGACGAAATTTCCCTAACAAGGGGAGACTGTAACATCAGTGCCGGAACCGTACCGGAACAGTGATCTTAAACAGTAACATAAACAGTAAACAGGAACAAACCATATACATTTCAGTGCATTTCCTATTCATATCATTTATCATTATCATTTTGTGTTATCAAACAAGTTAAGAAACATTTGATAGAAACAAAGTTCAGAACTATGGTTCTTGAGTCAGATAAATTATCTGGAAACACAGAACCATCAAGGAATTACTTGTTAGGATTACTATGTATAAACGTATGTGAGGCTTTATAGAACAAAACAACACGAATGTCGTTAGGTGAATGCTAAATCGACGGATTATTCGTATAGGTGACGATCTGTACGAATAAATCTGGAAGTTTAACATTCTGAATGGTATTCGATAATTAGAAAATAATATTGAAAAGTATAGTAATCTTCGTGTTCGTGCGAGTGACGATTCGGACGAATACGCGCTACAACCGTACGATTCAATTTAAACAGTAAATTAATATTTCGAAAATTTAAAATAAATAAAAGATATTAGTTAATTTATTATGAATCACAACTAAATTTAGTTTTATGAATTCTATTTTAAAAACCGTGTCGTTTCGTGACGAAAATCACAAGAAACTGCAGTGTTACGCGAAACCGAGCAAAATTGAACAACCGGGTATGTTGGAAACATTAAATGAGGTCATTTAATGTTGACCAACCTCCACCACCCTCCCCCTCTCTTCTCATTTTCGTCCAAACCCTCTCTCTCTCTCTAGAAAAGGATCCTCCACCTTCTCTCTAGGAATTCTTGGTGACTTCTTGTTGGATTCGAGCAATCTTGGTGTCAAAACGACCATCTCATCGAGTAGATCACAGATGTATAGACTTAGACATCTCAACGCATTAAAGGGAAATCAATGTGAAAAACTGAATCCTCAATAAATCCTAAGGATGGATAGGTTTTACCTTGAAATTAAGAGACCTCTTTCTTGTCAAAACTAAATCAAAACATGATAATTGTTGAAAACAGAAACCCGAGGAGAAGCCATTTTACCAGGAACAAAGGCTTCAGAAACTTAGTCAAAGCTTTGGTATTAGCTCCCTCTAAAGTTTTGCACAAGGTTATTTTCGTTGTTTAGTTTCTTGCTTAGAAAGAGAGAAAAGAACGGATAGAAAGCACAAGGAATTTTGGGGGAAGTACTTCATTTTATTCAGAGAATGTTGGGACGTAAATACCAAACATTCTGAGACACAAGACAAGAAATAATAAGACAAATAGCTGACACTATTACAGACACTGAATCATCAGATTAGTACAAATACAAAGTCAACAACAACGGAAACAGGAGTCTTCATGAGTCTTCAGGTCTTCCGAGGTTGAAGTAGTTGTTCTGATGCTTAGTGGTTATTCTTTCGGAAAATGTTCATCGAAAGCGGAATAGGAGATTGTCTTCCAAGTCATTTGATGTCTTCCGATACACTAATTGTCTTCCGAAGGTATCATGGTCAGCTAGTGTCTTCTTAGGTAGAGAAGTTCAGCGGTAGTTCTTTTTAGCGAAGCTTCTGCTGTTGGTCTTCCAATGCTGAAGCAGTTCTTCAATCGGAAGAGAAGCATCCACGGTTGGTCAATCCGCGGTTTATTTATTTGTCTGGCTTCAGTGGTTTTGCTCATCAGTCCTTATTTTCCAACAATCTCCCTCTGGACTGATGAAGCCAAAACCATTTGTTTTTGTTTTAAAGCCAGACCAATTTTATTTCTAAGAATTTGAACATAGTTCAGAACTTCATACTCTGTATCAGCATTATCCAGAGTCTTGTGTTGTAGTTCTTTCAAATCATTAATTGGTAGGGTGAGAATCTCATCCCAATTTGAGAAGAAGTTTCTTGAACCATTATATCTTTCAATGGTCATGCTCTTGGAGACAGGGTCATAGAACCATCTTTTGATTCTGGTTCTGGAGTTTTTGATCTGAGGAGGCTGGGATTTGGAAGGTAGACCCAAAGGAAGAGGAGCTCCAGCTGGCCAGTGTATTATTTCTCTTCTCTTTACTTGATCATTTGAATCAAGTACCTTCTTTACTACAGCATGCTGATGAGGCTCATAATTTATCAGAAGATCAGGAAGGATTTCCTTATCAACATCTACCCCGGGTCTGAATCTGACGGCATATAGAGATTCTGTAGACCCAACACCTAAGCTTCCCATAGGTGCATTGAGTAGGTGATCAAGCATTGTCCTTGGATTTGCATCCTTGAGCTGAGTCACTATGGTGGGAGAGGGTGAAGTGACTTCTTTCCAAAGCTCAGGATGATCACTGTTTTCTCTTTTGAACTTTGACCATTCATCAAACAGAACATCATCTCTCCATCTTGTTATTGTATTATTTGGTCCCCATTAATTTTGAATAAGGATGTGTTCTATTCTTGTTCTCTGCTCAATGGTCTTTTTCTTCTTGACTTCTACCTTTATTCTTTTGGATAAGACTTCAGCTTCATTTCTAAGGCTAGTAATATCCCAGTTGCTGAAGTTTTCAACTTTGTACTTCCCTTCATCCAGCAGATTCTTGATCAGCTGCTCCCTCTCAGCCTGATAGGCTTTATCTTGCTGCTGATCCAACTGGGCAATTTGTTCCCGATAGGTTTTTACCAGCTCAGCTCTTGAGAGACCAGCGGCTTCTAGACCGGCTAGGATCTTATTTTCCTTCTCCGTTTCTTTATTCTTTATCTTCCAAAGGTCTTCATCGGAAGGGAATGTCCTTACAGGTGAATAGGATTCCTCTATTAGAGAAGTTTGTGGTTTCTCAGCATCTGCTGACCTTATTGGTGAGGGAGTGGTGGTGGTTTTGGGCAGGCCAGACTCATCATCATCAGCCAATATGAGCCTTCTCTTTCTTGAAATAAGAGAGGCAATGGGCTGATCATCATTCAAGTCTGAGCTAGGTTCTTGAGCAGGGGTTAGAGGTTTCTGAGGTATGCTATTGGGTGTTTTGATTTTTCTAGCCACACTCTTTTGTCTTCTTGAGAAAGACTGAGTGATTATTGGTGCTGGTTTTTGGCCAATTTTGGAGGCATTGAGAGTAGTAGGAAGGGAGGTTTGTGAGGATAGTTCTAGGAGGGTTTGAGAGGCAGAACTTGGAGCAAGGGTAGGTGAGCTTTCTTTATTTGTGTGTATAGGTAAGGAAGGGATAGATATGGTGGGAGAGATCTGTTTAGGAAAGATGGGGTTGTGCTCAGATTGGACAGAACCAGTTGGAATTGGTATGTCCTGAGTAGTTGAGGCAAAAGAAGATAGGGCAGCGGTTGTGGGCTTTTTTTGCTTAGTGGGAGCTGATTTAGAAGGTTTGGGTTTTCTGGATACTTCAGATGTTCTAGTGTTTATTTGAGCTTCAGCTTCCCTTTGCTTCTGCTCAGAGCTAGCCTTAGCAGCTTCAGTCTGGAACTGTTGATCCAGTGCTGCTTTAAGGAGTGCCTCTTGATTTTTCAATCTTATTTCCTTCATCCTCCTTTGCTCAGTCTTGTCTTCTGCCCTCTTGGCAGCTTGGGCAGCAGACAGGAGCCTTTCATTCTCCCTCTTTTTGGCTTCATCAGCCTGTTCCTTGAACCAGGGAGAAGGAGGAGCAATCCCAGTAAAAGACTCAAGAAAGCGAGTATGGTTAGAAACTTCATGTTGTAAGGAGGAGACTTTGGTATCTACTGAAATTTTCAGTAGATCCAGTTGGATCTTTTGAGTGGTGAGAAATTGTTGGGTAAAGGTTTGCAGCAGGGTAGTTAGATGGGCAGTAAGAAGTGGGTTTAACACTTCTTGAAAAGCATGGGTTGAGAAGGTGGGGGCAGTAGAAGTAGGTGGAGTGTTTGGAGTACCTTCAAGTGAAGGTGCCTGCATGGGGATGGATTTGGGTTGCAGGGCTTGGTTATTCAAGACTGTTGTGACTAACTAAGTGAGCTTGGTGACATCATCCTGAATATGAGCAACAGAATTCGTCAAGTCCTTCATTTTAAGATCTGATTCGTCTATCCTTTTACTGATGTCATCCGAATCCCTGACTAGTGAGTCAGTTTTATCATGACCTGAGTCCATCTCAGGAATGTCATGGACCCCTTTTTCTTGGTTCTGGGGATTTCCAGCCTCAGTTTCTAGAACTTCATGGGATGTTGCCATATCAGGAGTCTTATTGTCTAATCCATTCAAATGAGAGCCCATTGGATTCTCATATGAGATGGATGCTCCAGATATATGATCAAGAGGTCTAGATGGACTGGACATCTTGATCTCATCCTCTTCTCCATGGGTAGGAGATTGATGAGTTTGAGCAGAGGTTTGATGGGGCAGTTCCTCTATTGGTGAAGGTGGAGGAGAACCAAGTTGCTCAAAAACAGAATCAATCTCATGGAGAACATGGGTAGGAGAGTGAGGGGCTATTTGTGGAGAAGAAACAGAGATGTCCTTGGGAGATTGGACTGCAATCTGAGTGTCAAGTGACATTTCAGTGGTTAGAGAGGATTCTCTTTGGAATACGACATCATCATGTTGAGCGGATTGATGAGGAGCTAGATTGGGTGGAGATGCTTGATTCATCTGTGAGGATGGAACAGATGTATCCAATTGCCCAGTGGGGGCAGAGACATGTTCAGGGATCTCATCTTCCTGAACAGTCTTTTTGGGCTTTTTAGGTTTAGAGGTTTTGGTAGAAGTATTCCTTTTGGCCAGTACCTGTACAGGCGTGGAAGAAGAGGTGGATGTGGGTTCACCAAGGATGGGTGTTTCCTCAATGTCATCCATGTGTCTTGCATTAGTGTTCAATCTAGTGAACACCTGTTTTTCAATGCTCTTGATAGTAGAAAGCGGAGCAATATGACAAACATTATTAAGATCAGCCAAAAGACAAGCCATCACAAACCTAGGATATGGTAGAAACTTAGGGTTTTTCTGGTGATGTACCATATGATCAAAAATTATTTGTGACAAGTTAACCTTTTCGTTGGATAGAATAGCATACATGACATTTTGCATGTCATATGGCATTTCTCCCCAACTCATCGAATTTTGAGAAAGACACCGTAAAATCGTGTAATACAGGATCTTGTACTTAGGGTAGAAGAAAGATTTGTACAAGGTCCTGTTTTTCAGGTCACCCTGATAATCACACCGAACAAAAGCATTATGGATAAGTTTTAAAGAAACAGTTGTGGGAGCCTCGGTGTCGTTCAGATTTAGGGCAACACTTATTTTGGAAGGGGTGAGTGTGACTTGTTGACCAGCGACCACCGAAGCAATGCTTTCAAAAGATTCATCCTTTGTCACCAAGGTAGAGTTTGCCTAAAACTGGTTTAGAGCAACTTCCGAGATAGGAGGATTTAGGATGAGAGCAGTATGAACGAAAGAGTTGACCAGAATGTCTATTGCTTCGTTGTAGTGAGGGTACTTAGAAGATTTAACTAGGTAAGCTTCGAGGTTGTGAATCGGCTTGATTTTCAAAGCTTCAGATGTCATTTTTGCAACGATGAACACCGAGCAGTTATGAGTGCAAAGTGTGAATACAAATCTTTGCTTTAAATTTTAGAGAGAAAGAGATGAAGAAGTTTAACTGTTTGCACACAAAGGCGGTTTCAAAAATAAAAACCACCACTACTTATAACTTACCGAAAGTTTTAACTTAGGGTTTTTACCCGTTGGACAAACCTGCGAGTAAGAGAGAGAAGAGCAAACGAAAAATGAGTACGTTCATGCACATCCTGATGTATAGACAAAGCTTTGTAAGGAATGAAGCCTGGTCAGATTCCGTTACACCATCATCATGAGCATCAAGCTCAGACGGAATCAGTGTAAGTGCGTCGTGCCAGGCGACATGCCTGACAAGCAGTTGTCCTTCGCCATAAGCAACATTCAGAAGATTTGAATTTTAACAAAGGGTTTTCTTGATCAAAAGAAGATCAAGAAACTTCGTTAAGTTATTATGAAAGAACTTAAGAGGGTAACCACTGATATAAATAAGATTAGTGGTCATTAGAGAGGAGAAGGGTAGAAATGTAAAATGCGAAGATATTATTTAGCCGTGAGAACAATTAATGATGGTCAATTCAATTAATTGTAGGGGGTTTAAATCTTGCAGAGCGACAGCTGACGGTCAAATCAGACGTAAGTCTCAAGAATTTGTTAACTATAGAGAAAAGAAGCTTACCATGGAAGAGATTGTTAACTTCGGAAGAGCCTTATCCTCGGAAGAAAAGTAACCATGGATAAGTGATGAGGTTAAAAGTCTCGAAAGGAATAGAGACATCGGAAGAGAAAGAAACCACGGAAGGTTTAAAATGTAGCAACGGAAGGTTTTAACCGCGGATAGATATGAAGCAATAGCTAGCATAACCACTGATCCTATCCGTATTTTGGGATAACCACTGAGAGAGACCAAGGTCACTTCATCAGTGGTTCATCAATATCCGTTGTTAGGATAATTATTGAAGATTATCCTTTTATATATTTATTTAAAGGTTTAAGAAACGTATTCTTAACCATGTTTATTAGCTCATATTTATCATTCCCAATTTGGCCACAAACTTAGAAAAGGTTGAAGAGTCCAAGGGTTTGGTAAATATGTCCGTTATTTGGTCACTTGTATAGACATGTTCTGGGACAATTAGTCCCTTTTCAAAACAGTCCCTAATGAAGTGATGCCTTATTTCTATGTGTTTGGTTTTAGAATGGTAGACAGGATTCTTTATTATGTTTTTGGCAACTTCGCAGTCTATCAAGAGAGGTGTTTTTAGTTTAGTTATTCCAAAATCCAACAGTTGGTATTGTAACCAAAGGATTTGAGCAGTGCAATGGGCTGTTGCAATGTACTCAGCTTCAGCAGTTGAATTTGACACCAACATTTGCTTTTTGCTTTGCCATGACACTAAGCAATTTGCAAAGAACTGACATCCTCCCAAAGTAGACTTTCTGGTGAGCGAGCATCCAGCATAATCATTGTCTGAAAAACCAACAAGCTTACAAGTTTGATTAGTAGGATACCAGATACCTAGCACAGGAGTGCCTTTAAGATATCTGAGTATCCTCTTCACAAATGACAAATAGGATTGTTTGGGGGCAGACTGGTTTCTTGCACAGACACATGTTACATACATGATGTCTGGCCTTGATGTAGTAAGATACATCAAAGATCCAATCATGCACCTATAGAGGGTTTGATCTACAGGTTCACCATTTTCATCTGGACTTATTCCTGGACTTGTTGCCATGGGGATAGAGATTATTTTGCAATCATTCATATCAAATTTATTTAAAAGATCCTTTGCATATTTAGGTTGATGAATGAAAGTCCTGTTTGGGGTTTGTTTGACTTGAAGTCCTAAAATGTTTTTAGTTCACTTAAAGCACTCATTTCAAACTTAGAAGACATTAATTTAGAAAATTGTTCACACAAGGAAGGTTTTGTTGATCCAAAAATGATATCATCCACATAAATTTTGACCAGAAAAAGTTCCTTGTCTACCCTCTTGAGGAACAAAGTCTTATCAATGGTTCCCCGAGAAAATTTATTAGAAAGAAGAAATTGAGAAAGAGTGTCATACCATGCTCTGGGTGCCTGTTTCAGACCATAAAGTGTTTTGTCTAGTCTGTACACTCAATCAGGATGATGAACATCATCAAACCCTGGAGGTTGATAGACATAGAATTCCTCCTTTATAGTCCCATACAGGAATGCACTTTTTATATCCATTTGATATACCTTTATATTATGGGATATAGCAAATGCTAGGAAGAGTCTGATGGCTTCTAGTCTGGCCACGGGAGCAAAGGTTTCATCATAATCGATGCCTTCTTGGCAGTATCCTTGCACTGTCAATCCGGCTTTATTTTTGATCACGATGCCTCCGTCATCTGTTTTATTTATGAATACCCATCTAGTTCCAATAGGGTATTTTCTAGCTGGCAAGGGGCAGAGAGTCCAAACATTTTTCCTTTTGAACTGTAATAGTTCATCTTGCATGGCCTCCACCCAATTATTATCTTTAATAAAATTATATCTCATTCAATTCGTTGTTGTTTGGAAAACTTACCATAGGGATTCATTAAGAATGGTATTCCGAAACTACTGATGTAATTTAATTTCGTTTTCTAGTTTGTTTAGTCATAAACCCCCAAATCGTTTTCTAGGAGGAACCCTAGAATTAGAACTTCATCAAATCGATGTTAAAAGCAGAAATTGGCATAGGGTTACTCTTAGTCGGTTGTTTTAGGTTGTGTAGGATTAGATTTTTACCTTGTTTGATGCCCAATTGTAGTAGTTCGACTTTAAGGTTGATCTTCGGCCACCCTTGGATCGATTTCGACTCTTTGGAACTCTTGGAATCGAATTGATGTATAAAGAACTCCCTAAAGATGCCGATTATGGTTTAGGAAGCTTCAATTTGGTGTATTATGATTGAGTTATACTGACTTGTCAACGATTAGAAACGGTTTCGACTTTTGATTAACAATTGAGTTTAATTCGAGGTTTAATGTACTCAATAACTGATGATAACGGTTAATCATCATCATTGTGTATTTATTGAGTGATTAACTCGGCTATTAACATCATATAAATACGAAATTTGAATTTTATTTGTTAATCCATTCGAATTTTGACTTGTAAAAGTCAAAATTGGGTATTTTTATGTATTGCAAGTTTAACCTTTATGATTTAAGTGTTTGTAGACATGTTTTGGTTAATTCTAGTCCTTCTAGTTTAATTTTTTATGATTTCTGCTAGTTTTGGGTTAACAGAGTTAACCCGGAATTGCCGAATTGTCACAATTTTTGCATTCCCTGGCAAAGTGTCCAGTGCCATGACACCTATAGAATTGGACCTTAGCCTTATTTAGGCCAATCCTGGTTTTTCCATGAATACCAGAAAATTTTCTTCCTATCCTCTTGTAGAACTTATTCGTTCTTATGCTCAAAAGGGCCAGTTGATGAAGAATGTCCATCTCTTCCAAGTCATCACTTGGAACTTGATGGAGATCGTCCATGATAAAGCACAGATGATCAGAAATAGGAGAGTGGTCATCACAAGAAGAAGAAGAAGAGGTGATGCCAGTAGTTATGTCTATGTATTCATCATAACCCTGATCATTTGTCTCAGAGTTATGACTGAGAAGAGTTGTGTTCCCTTGAACGTACTCTTCAGTTGATTTACCAGACTTTATTAGTTTTCGTTTCTGGTCAATCTCTCGCTCAAAGGTGAGCAACTTACCATGGAGTTGGGTAAGTGAGAGTTTGCGAAGTTTGAAGAAGATCTCATGACAATGGAATAAGTCTCCCATTTATCATGAAGAAATCTCAAGAAACGATTAAGAACAGAGATAGGGGGTACACTTGACCAGCTAATTTTAGTTCACTTAAGAGAGAAGTGAACCGTTCAAACTGCTGAGTCAGTGACTCATTATTTAGTTGGCAGAATGTCTCATATTGTTGTGCTAATATCTACCTGGTATTAGCCACAACATCGTCGGTACCACCGAATTGCTCTTTTAAAGCATCCCACAAGTCTTTAGCAGACTCGTGGTGAAGAAGACCAGAGTATATTTCATTAGGGAGGGCCATAGCCAGTTAAGCATGTGCCTTGGCATAAAGCTCTAACTTCTGGTAGTCTTCTTCGGTGTAATTCTGAGGATCCTTAGGGACAGGATCTCCAGTCTCCGTGTCCAATACCATTGGTTTATGAGGTCCGAACATAACAGAGTTCCAACATCCTCTATGATTATTGGACAGGAAATGTAACATCCTTCTCTGCCATATGTTATATTGATGCCTAACCAAGATTGGTGGCTTTGTGGCAGAACCGGTTGGGTCTAAGGTGAATTTTTCTGCCATGGGTTCACAAACGATTGTGAGTAAATCAAAGAGTGATGAGTTCTCAAAGTGGTTTGTTAGAATGATTTTAGAACACAGTTTAGTTCAAAAACCAAACTCCTGCAGATTTAAAAAAATAGAAAGACAGAAGAGACATAACATAGAAAACTAAACAACAAGATATCAATGAGAGCTTTTAGTTTTAGTCTTAATGGTTAAACCAAGACTAAGGACAAGGCTCTGATACCAATTGTTGAGAACAGAAACCCGAGGAGAAGCTGTTTTACCAAGAACAAAGGCTGTAGACACTTAGTCAAAGCTTTGGTAGTAGCTCCCTCTAAAGTTTTGCACAAGGTTATTTTCATTGTTTTGTTTCTTGCTTAGAAGGAGAGAAAAGAACAGATGGAAAGCACAAGGAATTTTGGGGGAAGTAATACATTTTATTCAGAGAATGTTGGGACTTAAATACCCAACATTCTGAGATACAAGACAATAAATAATAAGACAAATAGCTGACACTATTACAGACACTGAATCATCAGACTAGTATAAATACAAAGTCAACAACAACGGAAACAAGAGTCTTCAGAAGGCTTCAGGTTTTCCGAGGTTGAAGTAGTTGTTATGATGCTCAGTGGTTATTCTTTCGGAAGACGTTCATCGGAAGCGGAATAGGAGATTGTCTTCCAAGTCATTTGATGTCTTCCGATACACTAATTGTCTTTCGAAGGTATCATGGTCAGCTAGTGTCTTCTTAGGTAGAGAAGTTTAGCGGTAGTTCTTTTTAGTGAAGCTTCTGTTGCTGGTCTTCCGATGCTGAAGCAGTTCTTCAATCAGAAGAGAAGCATCCGCGGTTGGTCTATCCACGGTTTATTTATTTGTCTGGCTTTAGTGGTTTTGCTCATCAGTCCTTATTTTCCAACAATAATCGATCATATGCCAGGTGCCATGATGAGAATAGTTGAGTTTAACGGGACAACTAATATTGATAATCAGTGAACGTTAGAATCATTGGTGAAAATATTCCTTGAATGAAGAATTGAGTTGTCCTATAACGATTTGATCCCAAACTAAAACATCAGCAACTAATTGTTACTGACATAGTTTGATTAAATTCTTGTATTTAGTCATCTTTAATTTTATCTATATTTCTATTCCAATTTTGTTTTATTTTCTAATTGATCTTTATTTTACCTTGTTTTATTTTAGTTTTAGTTTTATTTTTCAGTGTCTTTGTCTAGTCAAAAACAAGGTAGTCAGATGATCAAAGCAATTTCATCCATTTTATTTATCACATTTATTTAAAAGGGGTTCTCGGTCATAGTATTTTGTTTTTAAATTGGGAATAATAGGGTTTTCGATGTTGGGTTTTAAATTGGGATAAAAAGGTTTTCGGTTTGTCATTTTTCACATAACCTTTAACACCGAAGACGAGGTAAGGAAAATCCAAAAGATTTAAAGAACAAGTTGTTCAAGATCAATATTGAAAGGTTTATTGACTGGTGATTAACAAAGAACTTGAGGTATGATCTTAATGATTTATTTCAAGTTATGATGGTCTGAAACAGTAAATGATGATGAATAGGGTTTGGAATGAGGAAACAGTTACGGGTTTAACATCGTAGGATGGGATAAACAAGGTTAAGGGGAAGTTAAAGGTTTGGGTTAAGCTTGATTGGAGTTTTAATGGTGGATTAGGGTTTTCTCGGTGGGGTTTACGAAGAAGAAAAAGGGATATCTTCAACAGTGAACCGAAAACACCGCCGAGAAGGTTTGAGTTCACCGAAAACACAATCTAATAGGTTGTGTTCACTGAGAACTCAACTTTTCCATCGAAAACCTATTTTTGAGTAAATTTATGAATGCGATTGACCGAGAACTAATTTTTTTTGTGTGTTCTCGATGAATGATAAGAAAATTTTCGAATAAGAATAACTAGGTTATCAACGTGTGGGTGATATTGATTTTGTGATAAAACTTATTGTGCGTTTGTGACTTCAGGGAATGGCGACTCTAAAATTTGTGCCTGATCACAACGTAGTAGCATATCTGTGTGATCCACCTCAACAACACATGGAGTTTAAATCACTTATCATTGGGTTGAACACATGCAGGATTGCATACGCACTTAGAACAAATCTAGATATTTGCGAAAGGGCCATCAGAGAATTCTGGGGATCTGCAACAAAAAATGGTCAGAATGGACAGATTGAAGCCAATGTGCGAGGGTGCAAGATCACTGTGACAGTGGAAATTATCAGATCAACGTTGTTATTTGGCGATTAGTCAGACCATCCTATTTCCTATTCAAATGATGCAGTAGTCAGTGTATTGATTGATGAGAAAAGGCTACGAGGGAGAATACCCTCCACTTGTGAAGAAACTTCTTCATCCTTATTGGAGAATGTTAGCTCATATGGTGCAAATGGGAATTTCTGGAAACAAAGGAGTAACAGACGTCCTTGGAGTGGAACTAACTTCTGGTATTGTGGCGTTGACCATGGATTGGGATTTCAATTGGTCCAGGTTGGTATTCGAAGAGATGAATGAAAAAGGAAATCTTCCTGATGTATCCTAGATTTGTTCAGATGATTTTGGATGCTCACTATCCAAATTTAGTAAAGACTGTGGATTCACTGGATATGAAGACCATGGGACCAAACGTTTTTGGGTTGCTTAAATATACAAGAAAGGGAGCCCAAGTTACTTTTAGAGGCTTGAGACCATTAGAGAAGTTGACAAGAAAGGGAGCCCAAGTTACTTTTAGAGGCTTGAGACCATTAGAGAAGTTTGGACGGTTTGGAGAAGTTGATGGTGCTGATCATAGGAATGTGCCAAATGTGATTGTAGCCGAGGAACACGATATTCAACCTCAAATGGAAAGACCAAAAGATGTTCAAGCAACTTCAGAGATAGAAATCCATACAATTGATGAAAATGTGGTAGAAATGATTGATCAAGAGTTTGAATCAACCTTGAATGAAGTAGAAATCTTTGAGAATCTCACTCCATGAAAAAGATCTAGATGTGATCCTCGTCCTGAACCACGTTCAATAGTTGTGCCTGTTACTAGAACTTCTTCCTCAGGAAAAAGATCAGAAATAGAGAATGTGGTTGAATCAGCACATGAGAAGGAAACTGAATCGTACCAAGTATTCAGGGATGCAAGCAAAGGTAAGGGAATTGAAGAAGCTCCGGTTGATGTGCATGTGCTACAAGAGAGAGTGTTTGTATTGGAAAAACAGCTGAATGAGCAAGTGCTGCAGTCTGTGACAAAAGACATTCTTATCAGTGAGCTTCAAGAAAATCAGGTAGCTCAGAATTTGAAAATTCAGACTTTGGAAGCAAATCCGGGGTATCTCACTGCATTATTCATGGATCTTAAACACCGACTGAACAGAGATGATGATAGTGGTGATGTTCGAGAAAGAAGAAATGATGGTGATGATAATGAAGGTGGATCGAGTGGTGGCGGTCAGGAGAAACAGCAAGACTCTGAAGTTGACAGGAGAAATGATGGTGCAGGTGAAGAGGACAGTGATAAAAACAAGGAGTCTGGAATGAAACAAGGAGAAGTTGGTCCTAGCCAACAAGCAGAAGATCGAATGATGTTTGATGTTAATGACTTGGAAGAGAATGTGGTATTTACTGAGACAAAAGATTCAGGGAAAGGGAAAGTATCTTCTTCAACTGAGTATGATTATTCAAATGTGGATAAGTTGGTTGCTGGAAGGAGATTGGATACGTCTGAGCGACTGATATTTCCAAGTGTTCGACACAAGGATTATTTCAAGCAACAACAGGACTTGCCAGAAAAGTATGTGGTTACAACCAGGAAAAACTATTATCATCAGGTTCGTGATCGATCAAGGATACACTCATGGCATTATGATGGAGACATGTGAATGTGGGTAGTGAAGCAGAAAAGTGGCAACTTGGAATATTACGAGATTCCTTTGGATTTTGAGTCATGGACTCGGGTTGATTTGGTGGAACTTGATTTGGCTCCATTCTTCAATCGATCAAATGACCCAAGAGCAACAGAGTTTTATGACTTCATTCATGAAGAATTATGTTTGAATTTTAAGAGAATGAAGACGATTGAGTCTATAGTGAAGAAGCATAAAGGGGTTAGAGATGGTCGAACGGGGAAAACATTTACATCGATGAGTTGGCCACCAACAAACAAGTTGAGAAGTATTCCTATTCCACAGAGATTCCATGATGGATGTTTATCTAATTTTGTTGTGTGGGCAATTGATTCAGAATCTTCTGAAGCTGTGATTAACTGTGGAGATCATGAGTACCATATTCTTGATAAGAATGATTTGCTGAGATTTGGAGAGCATGACATAAAGATTATGGCTATGCATCAAATCAAAATTGATCCAGTGTTCAAAGTACATGGTAAAGACTTTACTTCATTGGCTACTTCGATTGTAAGGACTAAACTTTGGGCAGGATCTAAAGTAATGCAGACTCTTCCTACTGAACCTTGATGATTGTTGATGATATCATAATCCTAGGGGAAGATTAAAAGATTCTTGAACAAACCTATTCATGCAACCATGAGCCAAAATCATCAAGAATATTCCAACTGACTCCTCAATAAAGATATTACGTGTTTGTTTCAATCCGTAATTAGTAGCAAGAATTGAATATAATTGTCTAAAAACTTGCTCACGCATTCTAAACATATCATCACACCGTCTAGGATGACCGTTTAATATTTCATTAATAAATATATTGCCGGTGTAATCCGATGTATGACATGGATTTTGTTTGTTATGCAAGTTATGAGCTATTAATATTCCTTTCACTACTATTACACATAATTTTTTGAATTCTATATCATCATCCACCCAATTTTCTTCCTCTTTATCAAATGAGTCAGAGTCTTCACTATCCATCCAATATAATAATAATAATAATAATAATAATAATAATAATAATAATAATAATAATAATAATAATAATAAAATATATATAAATGAAACATTTTCTTAAACATCAATAACTTAAAAAACATTTCAATAAAGTAATTTTAATGCAATAAATAATGTCAAATACAAATCCATAAGTAACTTAAGAAAAATCCATTTTCGCTTCGTTAGTTGTTGGAAACATAAAACGTTCACGATTTTGTTTTTTGATGAAGACACACAATGCTAGTGAATAGTTTTTTGAACTTTCATTGAAATCAGGAAAGGTGATAACAATGTTCCCAGTTATTGGCATCTTTAGACTTCTTCCTTTTACTTGAACTACTACCAACAAAATTGCTAAATATATCCTTGTTATCATCTAAGTTAACTTCAACACTAATTCCTTTGCCCTTTATATTAACTTCGTCATGAAATTCATTTGGATTGGCAGTGTTATTAAATTGTAATGGATCATAGCTTGATCTCCAATGGCAACACAATCCCGAAACAAAAGAGCATAATGTGTTTCGTATATATCCAAATTTGTATCCTTAAATTTGGAAAAATCTTTATCAACTTACAAAATTAAAGGATTGATTCTGAATTCGACAATACAATCATAAACGAAAATAAAGAAAATTATATTATAGGTTACCTTTATTTTCTCTTCCCACCATTTAGGCGATGCATCAATTAAGCTTCACATCCCACAGATTCCCGTTTCAAGCCTCATTAAACGGTCATAAAGCTTCCAATCTTTTTTCATGTTATCCCATTTGTTTTTAAGTTGTTATTTATCAAATTTTTTGTTTGTTTTTTCGATCATGGTTTTTTCTATATTCATCCATCCAACTCAATTGAAATGAGTACAAGGCCTATTACCTTTTCTAAGTTCAATAACACAAGCACTAATAAATTCCTTGAATGTAGTATCATCCCATACGATCTTTGTTTTATTCTTTTTATTTGATATTTCACAATCAACAATACTAGGTTGGCTTTGATCCATTATCTAACCTTAACAATGCACATGACTAAAATTAAAGGCTATGATATTGCATATTACCTAACATTGTAGGCTGCAAAGATTATTGGCAGCAAAGAAAAAGTTACGGACACAAAAAAATAATTTATGGCTGCAAAGATTGTTGTCAAAACACTATGCAAAAAATAAGTCTCACATTCCACTTATATTGCTACTAAAAGAGTATAATGATTTTTATAGAATCTATGAGAAAGTTAATGAAAGATAGGAGATATGTGTTAGCATGGCTGATGGACACTTTGAGCAAGTATTATATATTTTTTCTTTGACTTATATTCAATTTTGTACCATATCAGGTTGCTAATCACCTTCTCACGGTTGTAAAGAAGCAAAGCAAATATGCTAATTTCAAAGCCTATAATGTAAAGAACTATATATGGGTGTTTGTGATTGTTCTTATTGATAACCCTGCTTTTGGTCCACAATTAAACAGACCCTTTAGGATCAACATGTAAACTCTTAACATACTATTTGTAGAAGGGTAAGCAGCTTGAAATTCAACATAATTCTTGAAGAAGAGTTTCCTTATGGGTACAGTTTAAACATCATAATGACATGAAAAAATTGATGGTAACAAAAGGGGAAAACAACATAATTCTTGAAAGCAGGTCACCCAAAATTGTACAAGAAATGCCGTTCATGACAATTTGGGTTTGTGAAATTGTATGCTTATCTAGGGTTCCTGTAAGTGTACATGCCATCGGATCCAAGAACAATTTGGGTTTATGAAATTGTATGCTTGTCTAGGGTTCACGTAAATTCGCAATCAGATTCAAGAAGCAAGAATCAGATGTAACACCCCAAATTTTCTATGCAAGTAATTTGAACTTACGAATGGGTAACGGATAATTAACTTGTAGGAAAGAGGTGAAATAATAAACTTAATAAAAGATAACGAAATCGAGTACTTGAAAGTACCCGAAGTTCACGAAGCTAAAGTACACGAACTCAGCTTCGTGAATTCCATTTTGTGAACCTTAGTTCTTGAACCTAGCCTATATATAGTAGTGCCTTGGGAAACGTGCTCACATTTGGCTGGAAGAACTCTCTCTCAAGTACTCAAAGTTGGCAGTTCAGAAACATCAAGAAACGGCTTTTGCTAGATCAAAACGAGGAGGAAAAACAAGGGAAGCTATAGAATGGATCATCAAACACCAGGTAAGGGTTTGATTCATAAAAGTTATGTTTTTTAGACAAAAAGGAAACTATGCATAAAGGTCATACTTTTATGCATAAAGTTTGCTCCTTTTTGGTTCCAATACATTGGTAAGGCCATAAGGAACCTATAACGAGCTCCTCAAGTCTTGGATAGTATCTGAGATGTTTTATGCAGAAAAGATGAGTACACGAAAAAGTACACAAAAGAGTATATGAACCTTTGCTTAATTAGTGAACCCTTAATTCGTGAACCCTAAGTTCGTGTACTCTAAAGAATTCGTGAACTTTAGGATTCCGTATACTTTAAAGATTTCGTGAACTTTATATTTCGAATACTATATACGTAATTTCGAGAACTTTAGAGTTTTCGAATACGAGAGCCTAGTTAAATGACCTATGAGGACTTAGAATAGACCCTAAGTCTAGGAACAAAATGTAATGATATGATGTAATGATGTAGTTTCTTGAGTCCTGGCCATGGAGATTCGGTTTAGGAAGATAAGAGCCATTCCATTTTCAGGTGAGTTCTAGATGCCCTCTTTTATACAAGTTTCTGTGTAAATATGTTTTGGGCTGACATACATGCTACTATGTTGCTATATGATGCTATAAGATGTATGATAATGTACTATGACGATGTGCATGAATGATTAATGCATGATGATATGTTATGATAACGAATGCATGACTGTATGTGATGATGAATGTATGAGGATATGCTATGATAATGATTACTATGATGATAGCTAAATGATGATGACGTCCTAAGCTGTTAGGATAATGTTATGATGATAAGATGCTAGCATGACTTGTTTATGATGACAAGATGTTATGATGTTATGATAATAAGATGCTAGCATGACATGTTTATGATGATAAGAAGTTATGATGTTATGATGATAAGATGCTAGTATGACATGTTTATGATGCTAAGATGTTATGATGTGATGATGATAAGATGCTAACATAACATGTTATGATGTTGCTCCCATATTCGTATGGGGTAAGTATGATGTTGCTCCCATATTTGTATGGGGTAAATATGATGTTGCTCCCATATTCGTATGGGGTAAGCATGATGTTGTGTAACATCAGTGCCGGAAACGTCACCGGAACAGTGATCTCTACAGTAACTTGAACAGTAATCAGGTACAAACAATACATAATTCATTTCATGGCATGTTCATATCATATATCGTTTTCATTTTGTGTTATCAAACAGCAAGTTCAGAAACATTTAACAGAAACAAAGTTCAGAACTATGGTTTTTGAGTCAGATGATTATCTGGCAATACAAAACCATCATGTGATTATTTGTTAGGATTTTATTATGTATAAACGTATGTGAGGCTTTACAGAACAAAACCACACGGATGTCGTTACGTGAATGCTAAATTGACGAATTATTCGTATAGGTGACAATCTGTACGAATAAATCTGAAAGTTTAACGTTCTGAATGATATCCTATAACTAGGAAACCCTATTGAAAAGTATAGTTATCGTCGTGTTCGTACGGGTGACGATCCGAACGAATACACGCGACGACTGTACGATTCAATTTTAAACTGTAAATTAATTATTTCTGAAAATTTAAAATAAATAAAAGATACTTAGTTAATTTATTAGGAATCACAACCTAAAATAATTTTATAAATTCTATTTTAAAACCGAGTCGTTTCGTTACAAAAACGAAGAGAAACCGACGCTTCTACACGAAACCGAGCGAAACCGAACGAACCCGAACGAAACCAGGTATTTTCACATCATTTAATGTGGCATTCAAAGCCACACCAAACACCACCAACCAGATCTCTCTCTCTCTCTCTCTCTAAAAATTCGGAGCTTTCTCTCTCTAAAATCTCTCTACCTTCTCTCTAAGGTTTCTCACCCATTTCTCCACGAAATTGACCCATTTTGGTGTCAAAACAACCATCATCACTTGTAGATCGAAGAAGTACGGCAGATCGGGGTTAAAATTCAACAGATTCGAGGTAGAAATCCATTTATGTTTCGGTTTTGGGGTTTTGAAAACCCTAGTTTGGAACCCACTTAGAAACCGGTTAGAACACCTTAAAATCTTAGGGAAACACTTTCAAATACACTTGGAACAAAGGAGGAACAAGTCCTATCACATTTCTTGGTCGATTGATTGAAAAACCACGGCTGCTCCACCCTTGCACTCGATCGGCCAAATAAGCCAGCAGTTGGGCCGAATGTGAGTAGGCCGAATGGCCAACTCCTTTGTGCCGAAACAGCCCTCATTCGCCAGGCCTAGTCCTTCATTCGCCAGCCTCCTTCGGTCGTCCAGGCATCCACTCAGTCGGAGGAAGACTCATTAGACCAAGACTGTCGGCCAAGACTCTCCTTCGGCCAACTTCACATTCTGTCGGCCCAATATCACTTCTGTCGGCCCGAGACCCTCATACGGCCCACCCTTCATTCGCTGGGTTAGCCCATTCGCACAAACCGGGCTTTGGTTCGGCCAAGCCCATACAGCCTAGCTCAGCTCACCCGGCAGTATTTCATTCGATCGAGTATCTTCATTCGGCCACCACTCAGTCGGCCTAGGTCATTCGATCGGGTGAAGCTCCATTCGGTCAAGTTGCTCCGGACATGACTCTTTCGGATAATGGTTGGAGCTAGCACCATCAACTCATGGTTGAGAAACTTGAGTATGCACGGGAACCCCCCCCCCCCCATGTAACCGCATGCATGGATGTTTGTGTGTGCATGCATGACAATAGTGTGTGTGCATGGGAATAATATAAGGGTCTAATGATGAACAATTGAACCTTGGGTAATCTATGAATTAAGCAAAGGTTTCTATGGTTAATTAAGGGTTGGGATTAGGATAACAAGAGTTTCTTAAACTTTATCATCGTTTAAATATGGATTTGAACATTCCCTTGGGTGAAACATATTGGAAATCACGAAGATCAAAACAATAACCTAATGGTTCAAATGTTGATTTAATTATTATCAACTAAACCTTAGGAAATTTCATAAGAACATGTAACTCCTCTAGATGATTCATATGAATTATATAGGACGAGTTATTCAAAGAGTTGATCAAGAATCGTTGGACAAACAAGATCTAGTAATGGGCCTGAGGTTAATCAAATGGGATTAACCCAAGCCCATCATGTTAGTTATACTTTTCTATTAAATAAATTATGTTTTCAATAGAAGAAATTAAACTGTAAGCTTTGTTAAATTAAATTAGACGATTTCTAAATATGTGTTTAACATAAAATGAATTAACTCAAAATGGTTTTAATTAAAGACTCGCTATAATTAAGCATGGGATGAGGGTTTACTTACGGGTAATACATTTAGACTAGATAGAAGGAGTGCTAGAAACACATTAGTAAACTAGGACACTTAGTTGCACACCGAGACCAAACCCTAGACACGACGACAAATACATATACTTATCGTATTCAAATTCTTTTGAAACAACTCAGGAACTAAAGATACATATTCTACAGACAAAGAGCGCGCATTTTGTGGTAGTACAGTACGGAACAACACAGGTGAGTTCATTGCCCCTTTTCTAAGCATTTTTGTTTTCAAACGCGGGGCTGAGAAGCATGCGTAAATTATTTTCGTAAGATTATATTTACTTAAATGCTTTTACTTATCATATGTTTATATGTATAATTTTTATCCTAGATTCTGTTTAGGTATACAATATACATGAATTCAAAGTAAGTTGTTTATTCATTACGAATAGATAACCGTTTCAAATCAAAGAATTATTTTCAAAGAACTATTTTCGAACTAAAGATCTAAAACAAAGAACTATTTCAAGGGTGTGTTGTCAAAGAACTAACGAACTATTTCAAAGAACTATTTCAAGGGTGTGTTGTCAAAGAACTAACGAACTATTTCAAAGAACTATTTCAAGGGTGTGTTGTCAAAGAACTAAGTACAAAGGACTATTTCAAGGGTCTAACTGGGAAATATCAAAGATAGCATGTGCCATTCTTAGGTTTGAAAGATGTCCTAGCTAGACTGATCGAATATGAGACACATGTTTGATGATATTTACAATATTCCCTAACTGTTTTAAGGAACATCTGGGAAATGCTCAAAGATAACATGTGCCAAAGAACTAAAGAACTATACGAAACTATGGACGGTCTAAAGAACTATAAAAGCCTATATATCAAAAGATGTCCTAGCTAGACTGATTGATTATAGGTCACATGTTCGATGGGGTTTACCGATCTCCTTTACTACTAAGTACCTGATTGCTAGACTAGTCTACTCGAGTTGACCAAGGCCCAATCATTAGGTCTTAAATTTTAGTAAATGTTATTTATTTATTTAATTAAGCATTTACTTAACTGTTTCTATAAATGTTGTGGTTGATCATAATTTTGTGATGAACTTAAGGAATCAATAGAGATTTCAAAGTGTATTTACAGGAACAAAGAACTGAAGAACAAATTGGTTAATGGTAGGGGTAAAATGCTTAATTATCATTAACAACAATGTCCTATGTGGATTAGTATGTGGTGGGATGGCGTTTGGGCGGGTTGTAGGCTCGACCCTTACGTATGCCCTATATATAAGCATACCGATCTGGATGATACATGTGATGTTAATGAGATTAAGGTTGTTACTCAAGGGTTTAACAAATGTTTCATGCGTATGTAGAACTATGGTTGAATGGAAATGAATGATAGGTAAAAATGCTTAACTATCATTAACAACAATGTCATATGTGGTTTAGTATGTGGTGGGATGGCGTTTGGGCGGGTTGTAGGCTCGACCCTCGTGTATGCCCTATATATAAGCATACCGAACTGGATATTACAGGTGAAGTTAATGAGGTTAGGGTTTTTACCGAAAAAGGGTTACAAACTATTTTTCAAATACTAAACTATATGAACTCACCAACCATGTGTTGACTTGATCTTTTTGCATGACTTCTCAGGTGACGAACAGGTCAATTAAGAAGTTATTGCTTTTGGACTAGGACTTCAGATAGAGGACTAGTATTTTTGGACCTGCATACTTTTGGGACATCATTATACCATATATCGTGTATATCTTGTGCAGTTACAAGATAGAAATCTTATGATGTTTATGATAGATTTACATTGTTAAATTATGAACAATACGGATGTAATTTAACTTTGTAATTCTATTCTATTTAGCATTTCTCATTTATATCATGCGCAATGTAAACAATCTGATCATCACGATTATCACTCACGATATCGCGCCCCGGGAACCTTCCGCCCGACAGGGAACCCGATCCAACCCAGTCGGCTCGGGGTGTGACATGTTGCTCCCATATTCGTATGGGGTAAGTATGATGTTGCTCCCATATTTGTATGGGGTAAGTATGATGTTTCTCCCATATTCGTATGGGGTAAGTATGATGATGCTCCCATTTTAGTTATGGGGTAAGTATGAGGATGCTCGACCGTAGAATACACGATCGGGTGAATGTTTGCTCATGACTGCATGGTTTTATGGTGGTGTGAAGGAGAGGAGTGAAGATGAAACGTGAGAGCCTTTGAGGAAGATGAATCGTGATGGGAAGGGAGTGAAGGAGATAAGGGGCTTTGAAGAAGATAAACCTGTGGATTTCTGATTTGATCATGAAGGACTGAATGTTGTTATGTTCCCACATATTTTAACAGGTATCCCCATCAAAAAGTTAGAAGCTATTTCCAAAAGCTATAATTTTTAGCTTCTTGAAAACAACTTTTCAAGACTAATCAAAAAGTTAAAATGAAAAGTGCATTTGAGATTAACAAACACTATTTTAACTTATTGACTTCTTCAAAAAGTCAATAAGTTCATATGTTGGTTTTGAATGGAATCCCAAACAAGGCATAAGTAAAGTGTATACATAATAATTTATTATTACAAACTCTTTTTATTAGTTTACATTGTATGCAACATAAAATAATTTATAAAATCTTTATTCTTTCAATGTTTATAGGTAGAAACACTCTTTCACATAAGCATTGATGGGTTTAAGTAATTATAATGAGAATTATTATGGAATTAGCTCAAGAAAGCAATAATGTTAAAACCAAAATAAAATAAAATACAATACATGCATATATACATTAGGATTCAGACATGTGACCCTAAGTTTAGAAAAAAAAACAAGTAGCAACTAGTGAATCAAACAAATTATATTGAATGTTTTGACTTCTTAATATATTTGACCTATCTATATATCATCTTTTTCTTCAAAACAATTCCCAACCTTATCGGAACCCTAATCTGACTTCCTATTTGTTTTAGTAAAGGTTAACCTTGTGACATCCGGTGATTTCAGGTAAATTGCAACTCTTACAAATTAGCATTTCACATTCATACTTGTTGCATTTCATTTAATTAGGTTTAATTAGATGAGTTAAACACAAGCAACTGCGAAACGATAGTTCGAGGAACTATCGAATCGTACATTGCACCTTGGTTGTGGAGACCAAGTGTGACAAACACAAACGCAAAACAATAATTCGGGGAATTATTGGATTGCGCATTACATGTTGATTATGATTAATCAAGCATGCAGACATTTTGTAAAACACAAACACAAACTATCACCGATAATTCAAGGAAGTATCGAAACACACACGAGTCTCACGAACGTTGGTGAATTAAACGAACAACAAATGAATTTAACAATAATTAAGCTCTGTGGGAACATAGAATAAGTTAAACAACATCCATTAGTCTCAAAACGATGATCGTAAACGAGAAATACGCGAAAAACGAGCTTAAACACCAAAATTGGGTCGATTGGGCTCATTCTGCAAGCCAGGCGGTACGCCCGGAGTGCTACTTCCACTCAGGACGATGCGCGCGGATCAACCAGATGCCATTTGGATTATTTTAATCCAGGCACTATGTCTGGCCTCGCGTGGGCACGCTAGGCGATACGCCTGGAAGCCGCCGATGCCAAACCACCTTAACACTCAACCTATCTCATTTTTCATCATTTTTATCCTATTTATTCGGCCATAGCACTCCATTCTAGAGCCAACACCTCTGTATCACCATCATTCCACCAGAAAAACTCCATTTTTGAAGCTTCGAAGCTTGGGGAGTCATTGGAGCAAGAAGAAAGCTTAGAGAAGCCATCTACCATCATCATCCTTGGAGTTGAGGACCATACCAGCTGTATTCAGGAGGTTTCTAGCTCAATCTCAGTGGAATCCAAGCTACTAAGAGCTTCTAAGCTGGTTCTTATGACTTATCCATAGTTAGATTGTACATGCAAGGGCTAAAAACCCACATGCAAGTGTATTTGATCACATGCAACTCCGATCCGCTCACATGCACGAATTTTCAGTGGGTCTAGAGTGTTTATTGATATATTTTGAATAAGATTGATGATAGAAATCATCTAGGATTGAGTTTTGTTGATTTGATGATGATATTATGCAACTTACTATATTAGGAAGCTTTTTAGTTGCATGTTGATGATTTGTAATGATCTAGACATGTTAGAAATGTCTAGATGTTTTCAAATAAATATTGAAGTGTTTAGAAACACATTTGGGAATATGATTTGGTGAAAATACGGTTTTATGACGAACTTACTAAAAATGGAAACTTTTGTAAATCAAAAGAGGGGTTTTAATGATTTAACATGTTTTAGTGATTTCGGATTATTGAAACATGTTTAAAAATGGTTTTTAACATATTTGAAATCTTTAATTTGTGAAAACAGACCTTTAAACGAATACTTACTATTAGGAAACTTTATTTGGGCAAAATGGCATAAATGACAATTTATGCGCAAACAATTTATTTTAAGTATTTACATATGTTTTACAAACATACTAGATGTATTAGAAGTATGAAACGAGATTTCATAACCAAACTTTTTATCTATATCAGGAACTACTATATCAGGTGAGTTCACTACTCCTTTTTATCTATTCTACCTTTGGGGGAGAAAACATTGCATGATAAACTGTTTTATGAACAACAACTGATTTTGATTTATGTATGGACATGCTTTATCACTATATGTATATGTGTGGCACACATCACAAACTCAAAGTCCTCACAAACACACCTCGGACCGTTAGTAGCACGGAGCGCCTAGCGTGGTAATCTTGGATAGTACTATTTGGGCCTGACAAGCCCCATCCATCGGAGGTTGGAATGGGTGCAATATTGACCAATACACTTTGCCATTGTCTTGTGATGGACATGGCGGGAGGCACCACGGTCAGCTTCGGTACAAACCCACATATAATATAACTATATTGACTAGCTATCAATCGATACTGCATTGTAATGATATGTAATCCAGCAACATTTACTTTAGACATTTTGATGTTTACTGCTTATGAAAAACATGTGCTCTCACCAACCTTTGTGTTGACCCTTTTTACTCGCATGTTTTCTCAGGTAACTAAGGCACGCGCACAAGGACTAGGATGCTAGGATGGAGTCCATGCATCAGTTTAGTGTCTTAGGTCATTTGAGAACATTTAAGCAATTGACTTGTTATGTAATGATAATTACTTAAACCGCTTCCGCACTATTACTCTTTATTGTTTTGAAAACTGTTTTAATTTAAGCTTCCGCAACTTA
Source organism: Mikania micrantha (assembly GCA_009363875.1). Taxonomy (NCBI): domain Eukaryota; kingdom Viridiplantae; phylum Streptophyta; class Magnoliopsida; order Asterales; family Asteraceae; genus Mikania; species Mikania micrantha. The sequence goes on along the minus strand of CM018690.1, from coordinate 1,404,448 downwards.
TGTTTACAACGTTGTTTTGACAACTTAAACTTTTACTCCCGCAACTCTGATTTTATAAAACTGTTTTGTCCAAGTATTTGGATGTACGTATGCAACCAGACATGTTGTCTCGCAACTGTATGACCGGAGACTGTAACACCCCGACCGATGGCGGAAACATCGGGGTGCCACAAAGTGTAGATTGTTCATAGCACAAGGTATTTAGATGTAAATAAATCAAACTTCAATTCCTCATTAATTTCAACATTCAATACATTGTTTTAAATTTCAAACCCTAACTGTTACATCAATTGAATTCAAAACGTCAAACATAACATCTAATCCAAGCTTAATGATATAGCTAAATGACATCCTCACCTAAAACACGTTTAAATCAAGTGTCAACTACGAATAGTTGGTGAGTTTCATAGGTTTAATCATATAACAAAATAGTTTAATAATAAATAAGTTAACACATGTGAATACCAAGCACAAATGCACAAAGATTGTAAATGAACAAACAGTTGATCAAATAGTTAAGTTTGACCAGTATGGAACAATTACCACGAGCTTTCCCCCACAGGGAAAAACCCATCTTGGGTGGGTGGTCAATCCAATGGATCCATTATTGCTACCAATAGATAAGTTGTGATCAATGCAATGCTCAATAGATAAGTTCAATAGATAAGTTCAAAAGATAAGTTAAATAGATAAGTTCAAACAACTAAGTTCATTTAAGCTAAGTTCACATAGTTTAAAGATGAGTTAAGTTTAAAGATACATGTTTCACCCCAAAAGTTCAAAATAAGTAAAAGAGAGGCTATGAAGACTCACATTTTGATAAGTTTGATAGCCTTGTAATATATAATCAAATAGTAGCTCTAGTTGTCCAACAAGTTCAATATCAACCTATATAGTTCATTCTATATAAGTTCAAGTAGCTATGGCTTTTTAGAAATACCTAAATCTAGATAGGTCATAGAGTTTGGGATGTTTTGAGACATTGTTAAGCGTTAAGTAATTGTTTTGTTTAAAAAATAAATTTGGTTTTATTGTAAAAGTTTAAATGTATATTTTATATAATAATTACAAAGTTGAAATAGTTAAAATGTAATCCATTCAATTGATTTAAAGATTAATACAAATGGAAAGTTATTAAATAAGTAAAAAAAATGGTTTTTAAAATGTATAATTAAACAACTATTAAAAGATTTATCTTGTATAATAATTTGTAAATAAATTTAATAATATCGTTTTAAAAATAAAAGTTTAAATGTTAGTACGCCATATAAATTTAAACAAAAGTTTTAAAAACGTTTCTATAAAACTTTTTTTTTACAATGCCAAATCATTTGTTTAAGTCGTAAACACCAAAAATAAAATTTAATAATTCATGATGATTAGAAATAATGTATAAGGTTTTTTAATAAAATGTATAAGATATTGAATAACATAATTAAATACTTATTATGTGTTATTTATAATTAAGTATAAGTTATTTTATTCATTTATTTTTATAAATATATTTTGTAAATCATTAAACCCCTTTTAGATAATAAGTTATGTATATATAATATATACATATACATTTTTCTATTTAAAAGTAAAATATATATATATATATATATATATCTTTATAAACTTATAAAGATTAATTTATAAAAATTTTCTGCTAAAATAGATTTATTTAAAAAGTTACTGATTAAAAGATATAAAAGAATTAAAATTCTGTTAAAAAAATGGCCCTTAAAGGGCTCGAACCCGCGTGGATAGGCTGAAAAGCTTCATTGGGGTCTCTAGGAACCGGCTGATCTAGAGCTTGGCTCGCGATAGTAACCCCTTCAAAATATATTTAACATAACAGACCTAGGTTTCCCCAATCTGTTTCAGTTAAACCGAACGAGCCCTAGTTCACTTCTTAATCAAATTCGTTTGATTGTGACCCCGATTGTAACTAGAATCATAGGGCTATTGTTTGTGGATCAAAAACGTATAGATTGATGTAAACATCACTTACCTTAGATTACGTTAGAGTGGATTTCGACTGAGAGAAAGAAACGAGTGAACCGAAGCTTCTTGGGTGTCACACCCCCAAATTCCCACGTGCGGTGTCAGACCGCGCGGGTGTGACGTGGCCAGGATCACAGCTCATGGTCATATAGAACGATTCTATATGAGTTACACAAACATGCAGTTTCGTAAATAAAAGAGTTTTCATAATGATGCAGCGGAAATGTTTGATAATTAAAGCAGCGGAATCAAAACGGATTACAGCGGAAAGATAAATTGTATCAAACAATACCAAATGATAATTGTTTTAAAATCTAACAAAACAAGCCTAGGATTAGAGTCTGTATGCAAGTCAGACTCCTTAGTGCATCCTTGTGTGCATCCTAGCTTGAAATCCATTAGTTACCTGAGAATACATGCGAAAAAGTGTCAACTATAAAGTTGGTGAGTTCATAGGTTTAGACAGACATAAATCAGTAAACAGACATATCCTGGGTATGTTAAGTTGTTTGTTGGATCTACGATCCGTGAGTGTGTCAATTCATCCTACCGAAACTCGACTGTTTCCTTTGCTTCCCCGGGTCATCGCTGAACCCGGCATCAATATCGATATTACACTCTTTATGACCTCCAGTCAACATTGTTGCCGAGTGGGGCTAGTCAAACCCAGTAGTACTACATAATAACGACTCGTTTGTTACACAACTAACGGTAAGGATACGTGAGGGCTTAATGCGATAATAGTTACACTCAAAATGGTTTTACAACATACCAGTCATATATCTAAAACAGTTGCATTGTATTCTCACCCCAAAAGTTTAGCAAAACAGTTAAAGAGTAAAATTGGGGCCATAAACTCACCTGAGTCTAGCAAAGTGCGTTCGTACGCGAACGGAGTAGTGCGCCTCTTTCAGCGGTTACCTATATCACATAGGTGTTATGAGTTTGTGTTCATATTCGTGTAGGTCTCACAGGAACGTGTTCGTGTCCATACAACTCTAAGTTGTTATGTGGGTCACGTTGATCGTGTTTGACCGTGTTGACCGTGTTTGACCTAACGACCCGTTGGTGACGGTTTTAGTTCAAGTGATCGTGTAACGTGCGATTTAGTGTCATGTGGTGTGTGCGGATACCAAAGTCACTCCAGTAAGTTAGCTTACTATTTATAGTAAGTTCCTATATTAGGAAAGTTCCCACATTAAGCAAGTCATGCAAGAAATCAATTTCCGATTATTCTATCATGCATAGTTAACCTAAATGAACATGTTATCATATATCACATAGTCACACTTAGCTGGTTTAGCATGTTTTGTGTTCAAAAGTTACTAAATATAGAAAGTTCACATAACACATTGTATTAGTCATCCATATTACTTTCTAACATGATCCTAGGACTCTTGACATTATCATGGTGACACACACTTAACAAATTTCAAGGTTTATGAGCAAATCTCATAACTAAAGTTTCTATTTATGGAAACTTGTGACAAATATTCATTCTTCAATGATTCTAATAACTCAACTCATTTAATATCATCGTGTTACCATCAAATAAGCATGTTAAACATATTACAACAGGAATCTTATCATTCCTTTGCAATTTGTAACTAAAAAGTTACTATTTATAGAAATAAATGTGTAAATCATAATTTTTAGCAATTCTACAACTCATACACGTCAATAATCATCATAATGGTTTCTAATCATCATTTTATATATAAATCCTAGATCTAAATACTTGTATGTTGCCATTTCATCATACATTCGCATTTTGTAACAATAAAGTTACTATTTTTAGTAACTATTACATTTTAACATTTCTTAACATCAATATCACTTCTAAATCTTGTAGATCATATCAAATATCATCACTAACAACATATTAATATCAATAATCGTGTAAATAGGCTTAGATCATACATGCATGTGATCAAGAACACCCATTTTATGACAAACTCATCATCTACTCAACAAACTCAACCAAGATCGTCATGGATCGTCTTCAAATCATCAAATCAGCCATATATTCATAATATCACATATTTAATCAAGCAAAAATTTGTGCATGTGTAAGTCTAGTGTGTGAATGTGGCCTTAGAGGCTTGCATGTGTGTTTAGAGATCGGGCATAGATACTACCTCACAAAGCTTCGAATCAATGAGACACGGCCTGGAATGAGTTGTACAGCTTCTGGAACTGGTTGATGAAGAGATTTCAGCTGCTTGAAGACGTTGAGGAGGATGGTAGCACCTACAATGGCTTCTTTAAGCTCCTATGCTTCAATTTCTTCAATCTCAAGCTCCCGAAGGTGCATCCATGGCTTCCAGGAGTTCAAATGGTGATTTGCAGTGATAATGGCGAGTAGGGAAGATCTTGAGCTCAAGAAAAGAGTTTTAGGCCGGTTATAATGATTAGAAAAGAGATAGGTTGAGTGTAAATCTAGTTTTTCGCCTCTGTGTATCCCAGGCGCATCAACTAGCGAGCAACTGCAAGGGCAGGTGTAGCGCGCGGGTGTAACTCATCCGGATTGCGCCCAAGTATTCCGCGCACATCGCCAAGGTTTGGCCGTTGGGTCCGGGCGTAACGCCTGGGTTTGTGGGCAAGCCCAATAGGTCCATTTTCATTGTTTTGGCCAGTTTTTCGCGTATTTCATGACTACGAACATCGTTTTGAGACATATGAACATCATTTCACCTATTTTAGGTTCCCTAGAACTTCAGTGTAGAGAAATTAGACTGTGGTTTGATTAATTCACCAACGTTCGTTACTCAAGACACGTGCGTGCGTTTTGCGATAATTCCTCGAATTATCTGTGTGTTTGGACTGTTGTGCCACGTGTCACACTAAATGTTAACAATTCTAGTGCCACGTATGTAATAATAATACACATTATTATTAAAATAAAATAATTGCTGACCTGGAATTTACGAGGTGTCACATTGGGTCTTGATTTGCGATGTATCAAATTTGTAAGTGTATTTTTCGATTACAGAACATTTCGTGGTTGTTAATTGAGTTTGTTTATGCGTTTAATCGAGTTTTTATACAGCTTTGGATCCATTTTGAATATACGGTCATTGCTTGCAAAATTGAAAAGGATTTCTACGCGTATCGTGTTTAATAGATTTAATTAGTGATTCCAATCACCTAGTCGTTCGAATAATCGGCTAAAATAGCTTTCAATTTGGTTGTAAACAGCTGTAAACGAGTGGTTTTGAAACCGGGTTAGGGAACGGGTTGTGGAGCAGGTTAGAAGAAACCATGGGTGAAGAGGAGGATAACTTTGAGGGGTCGGCAGTTTTGGCCCCTTCCCCTTTTCTTTTATGTGGCAGTTTTCTGATTTGGCAAGAGTTACCCCTAAACTTCATAAACTAATGTTTTTAATTGTTATAATTTATTTAAACTCTATAAACTAGTAAAAAGTATGAATCTTTGTTTTAAATGTTATAATTTAATTAAAACAAAGTAGTTTGAGTATTTTATTTAAAGTTAAAACTTAAATAAATAAAGAAATTAATATGATTAAAGTTAAAAGCAAACCTTCTTATTATTTAAAAATACTTTTCAAGAGATTTTTATTAAAATTTCATAGTTACCATTTTAAGTTATTTATTTACTATTAAATTCTAAATCTCATAATACTTATCATACATATGTATTTTCTTTATTTCTTTAACTTGTATGAATTTTGAATAATAATATATATACTTGATTACATACATACGTGTATACGTATGATAAATCTTATATTCTTATAGATATATATATATATATATATACTTGTATAATTATGTACCTATTTATATGTATGTGTGTACAAACTTTAATAAATGAAAGTTTCAAATTACGTCATAAATTATTTATTAAATATATTTGTTTATTACAAATTACAGAAATGTTACAGAGACTGCGATCCTGTTAGTCGCGTCGCGCCCTCGGGAAGGCCGGGGTGCGACACAACCAGCTTACATATGTATATATGACTTATATAAAATAAAATAGTGTATCTTGATTTGGTTACCTATCACAAAATTCGTCCCTGTAGCAACCGATCTGAAAACCGAAGGTAATGTCGGTAGCTATCAAAGATCTTCAAATGCTTCTGGTGATCGGATAGGTATAGAGCGAGGTGGAGATGATGAGTGGTGGATTCGGTTTTGGTTGTAGCACAGAAAAGTGACTTCATCAGAGGCTTTGAACGATCACTAGGAAAAACAAGAACGCAATCGTTCAGTGGATTTTGTGCTCCTGTTCGACTGTTGAGGGTGATGACGTGGCGGAGATAGGCGACTGATGACGTTGGTGTTGGCTTACAATGGTGTTTCCTTCTCGCTAGAGAGCTCGTTTTAGCACTAGAGATGAGAAACACACCAAACAAAAGGTGTGAGATATATATATATATATATATATATATATAGAGATTTCAAGCTTGTTGGTGGGAACCGAGTCTTCATTTAAAGATCGAGGTCAAGATAGGGTGGTCAGGGAAGGGGAAGGGGATGCGATGTTGAGTGATCAGGTCGTGTAGGTCTTAAAACGGATCAAGAACCAAAATTTATCTTCATAATCATCAATGATCTCTAACGAGTGCGGAATCCAAGTTAGAATCGAGAAAACAATAAGAAAAATGCAAACTTTTATAAATACTGAAAATTTCGAGTACAAGTGCCTCAATACGTCTAGAGAGCAAGTGCCTCAGGATTACACCCTAAACCTGTACAAAATACGTCTATTTATACTTGGCCTAGGAGTACACGAAATCTAATACAAAAATTTCGAGTACACGAACAAATCGTGTACTCGAAGTGACTGTACACGAAAACTGTCAAAAACTCTGAGCGTTGACTCTTCCGCGTTGACTTTGTCAGTCTTCATCGTGTAGTGGGCTCTACAAACTCCCCCTAGACTGGCGAAGTCATCCGATCGAAAGAGTGACGTTATGTGGCCCAGCTCCAGCATAAAGTTTCAACTCGATAGCATAAGCGACTGTACGAGTGAATGGCTTAGCTTCCTCATCATTTCTAGAATATACTCGTATTGGAGATTGGTGAAGCTTCATCACATCTTCCTTCCCGTACTTCAGTAAATCCATTGGATCAAGGATCATATCGATATCATCAACATTATCCTTATTTTTGAGAATGACTGCTGCAAGGTTTAGATCATCAAAGTACCAAGATAGGAAGTTTGCCAGAGAATTATCAGGAACTCTTTGGGAAACGGTCACCGCTTGCTCGACATGAGGTGGAGGATACTTGTAGTATACCCATGGCTTTTTCGTATTTGGATCAATAATACATTTTGAAACAAAACGCTTTCCTTTGGCTGTACGCATCACTGGGAAGTCCTTTTCACATTGATCTTTTATGAACTTGGCGAATAAGTCAGCCTGTGAGTCCGTGGAAAGGTTGAAGAACATTGCTCTGTTTATGCTTCGTATATCAACCTTGGGCAGTGTGCAAAAATCTCGAGGTTTCTTGAAGAACTCGACCTTTCCGCTTCTTCTCTTGACTAGGTAAATGTCTCTTTCTTTATCGTACATCCAGCAGCACACTTCTGATCTGTCGTTGCGAGCAGCGAACAGGTTTCTGTCATCTGAAATAAACGTATGCTCTGGATGTTTGTCACTCATCTCCTTAAACCAAGTGTCTTTATTCACAGGAGGAGATGGTGTCCAATCCTTCTTTTTATCAAACCAACTGACAATTACTTCATGAAGTGAGGTGACCTCCTGTCCCAATGCATCAATGTATTTGTGGGCATACAAATAATCAATATAAGGATCGGATGAGACGTTGCCAAGTATGATGTTTTCTGGTTCTTCCACTACAGATGCCCCTGCAGAAGGTTCAGCTCCTTCCTTAGTCTTTTCACCAGACCACTCAAAGTCAAAATTCTCTGGTAAGTCATCAAACCAGCTATCAAGGCCAGCTCCTGATGTTTCATCAGGCTGAACACAGTCGCCAAACAAGATATCGTCAGGAATATCTCCAAAAAGATCATCATAAAGACCAGTAGGCTTTCCTGAAGAGGATGGATTTCCAGTGGCTCCTCCTTGATCTTGGTCATCTGGAGGTCCTTGATCCCCTTTATCGGATGGATCATCTTCTTTCACGTTTCCACCATCATCCTTATCATCTTCGTCATCCTCCTTTTCCTTCGGATCCTTTTCCTTCTCGTCATCACCATCATCATTGTCACTATCATCACTGTCATCATCACTGTCATGAAAAACATCATCTATGTACTCATCATCGGACTCTGGAACTTCCTCTCCTTTAAGCCTTTTGATGTCCTTCTTCATCTCATGGTTCTCTATCAACAGACATCTGATGAACTTTCTGTGAGCCTTGACCTTTCCATGAAACTTGTTCAGCTTGCCACATATCTTTATCATCCCTTCTTGTAGATTTCGGATAAGACCGTCCTTGCGCTCAGAATCCTTCTCAAGTGTAAATACTCGTTCCTGCAGGCCCATGAGATCGACAGGCACATGTATCGGCTCATAAGGTGAATCATCATGCAAAGGAGATTTTCCTTTGCCACTGAGTGAGGTGGAGGTGATTGAGTTTTGGTATGTGGAAGGGTAGTGGCAGATGGACGAGTGGTGGGAATTTTGATGACTAGCTTGGGTTTTGTTGGTTTGGCGGCAGGTTTAGGTTGCTTGGGTTTTGTAGGTTGTGTATGTGGAGGAGGTGGAGGTGGTTGTATAACAGTAGGAGGTTGTGTATGTGGAGGAGGTGGAGGTGGTTGTGTAACAGTAGGAGGTTGTGTATGTGGAGGAGGTGGAGGTGGTTGTGTAACAGTAGGAGGTTGTGCAGCAGGAGGTGGTGAGGGTGGCTTTGGTTTTGAGGGTGGCTTGGATTGTGTGGGTTGTATGGGTGGAGGTGGTTGAGTAGGCGCTTGTGATATGACTGATGCAACAGAAGAGAAAGACAATCCGGAGAACATCTTCTGCAATCTTGGATCTCTGGTTCGCTTAGCCATAGTCTTTTGCCTTTTCTTCTTTGGTGAGGACTCAGGAGTAGGAGTGTAGTCGACATCCTGTGCCTCCTCTCTTTCCTGCCTTGTAGGTGGAGGTTTCTCTGCAATGAAATCTTCACTTGAAGATGAGGATGTCTCAGAGATGTGTCCCATGGAAGTTGTGCCTGTCTGTGTACCAGTGGGAATATCATGTTCTTCTGCAACGATGGCTACTGGGGTTCCTGGCAGATCTTCATTGGCACCATCGCCCACAAATCGTCCAAACTTTATTAATGGACGTTCCCCTGTATACTGTTTCTTTCCTCTCTTATTCATCTTCATATAGCCAAAAATATCCTCTCGCATCCTCTTGATTCCCAGAGTCCCTATTGTGGGAACTAGATCTTGATGCCGTTTGTTGATGACAATTTGTAGGAAGCGAGGAAATGCCAGAAACCTCTCCTCCCTCCTTCCCTTGATGTTGGCGTACATGTCCAGAAATATCATCCTCGAGTAGTTGAAGTCCATTCCCAGTGCTAGTGCTACCAAACATGAACTCAATGTCTGATTCAGCACATCATACCCTCCTTTTCTTCCGGACAAACATTGAGTGATGACATGAGCCAAGTATCTCTAGTAAGGATGTAGAAGTTTCTTCTCTGTGGGACGATAGGCACCCTCGTGTCCCATCTAATAGACTCTACGGTTGACCAGATCTTGATCTAACTCAACAGGATCTGTATCCTTGTCTCCGAATTGAAGACACTCTCGTAGAATCTGCTCTGTAATGGTAATTGGCTTGCCCTGGATCTTCCCAATGATGCTAACATTTCCACAGCTATCTGTATGCTCAGTAACAGTGCTCTAGAAACTCTCAATGTAATCAGAAACAATAGTGGGATGCTCCATGATAGCGTAGTTAACCGGAGATATAATCAGACCATCGACTAAGCTTTTGAACTCTGAATGTCTCTCAGGAGGGTCTCCAAGATATGCTGACATGTTATGATCTGGTACGAAACGTAGGTCAGCCATATGAAAAAGAAACTGATTATGTTAGTTCAAGATTAAGAAAAATGAATTTTCTGTAAAATTTTCTAAGTATGGGACATGTTGTTCTCGAGCTAACAGTTGTACACGAAACAACAGACTGTACACGAAGATCAAGATGTACACGAAGTACAGATAGTACACGAAGTACATCCTGTACACGAAGTGCATTCTGTACACGAAGTGAATCCTGTACACGAAATGCATCCTGTACAAGAAGTCCATCCTGTACACGAAGTACATCCTGTACACGAAGTACATCCTGTACACGAAGTTTTGTCTGTATTCGAAATTTATTCTGTACACGAAGTTTGAATTTCGAATACAGCAGAAACCTTCAAATCTTCATCAAGCTTACTCCTTAGAATCTCTAATCTAGTTCGAAATACTCGGAAATCATAGGCGCTCATAATATCCAAAGATTGCCTTTCAATTTCAAGTATTTCAAGGTCAATTTATCCAAAGACTTTACGTATACGAAAATCGCGTACTCGAAAATTACTTTTGACCATAACTTTCGAATCCACGGTCAAAATTTGATAAAACTCTATACCTAAGGTCGCCTAATGATGATCTAAAGGATAGCCGGAGTAGAAGTTTGAGATCGGGTCTAGAAGTCGAGATCGCCTTAGAGAAAGAAATTCCGTACTCGAAGTGTGAAAACGTGTACTCTGTGACAACTCGCAAATTCCAGGTCAGCAATTATAATACTTTAATAATAATGTGTGTTATTATTTCATACGTGGCACTAGAATAATTGTATTTAGTGTGACACGTGGCACAACAGTTCGAACACATCGATAATTCGAGGAATTATCGCACAATACTCGCACGTGTCTTGAATAACGAACGTTGGTGAATTTATCAAACCACAGTCCACATACACCACACTTAGGTTCTAGGGAACCTAAAATAGGTAAAACGATGTTCATATGTCTCGAAACGATGTCCATAATCGAGAAATACGCGAAAAATAGGCCGAAACATGAAAATGGGTCAAATTGGGCCGGATCCAGGGTCCAGGCGGTACGCCTGACCCGATGCTCCTACCCTGGCGATACGCGCGGATGGGAAAAGGGCGTCTCTCGACTGGTTGACCCGCGCGGTACGCCTGGTTTCCAAACGAACTCGACTGGCGATACGCCTGGCTACTCTAACACTTAAAAATCTTGAAAATCTCATGATTACCACACCATACTTCTTTTAACCAATCCTACACGTAAATTCTTCCATTTATACCCCCAAAACGTCTGATTTCACTCCTACAACACCACATTTCACACATTTAAAGCCTTGGAAGCCATTGTTGGGAGATTTGGAGCTTGGGAAGATCAAGGAAGGCTTGTGAGATCTTGTCACCACCCTCACCATTGTTTGCACTAATTGAAGAGCGATTCCAGGAGCTCAAGAAGCTGCTCAATCATTATCTCAACACATTCGAAGCTTTGGAAGGTAGATCTTGAGACTATGTAGCATAAAACTCACATACAACACACATAAACCCACATACAAGGTTCAAAGCTTGCACGCACACACTAGATCCACACATACACGAATTTTTCTTGTTTGAATCTGAGTTTGATGATATTTCTATGTTTATTGATGATTAGATGATGTATCTTTACATACTATGATGCTGTTGTTATGATAGGATGGTCATAGTAGCTAAAATGATGGTGCTAGCAACATGTATGTATGATCTAGGTGGAGATTCATGAAGTTTGATATTGAAATGTTATTGGATACGATTTATGAGATCTAGAAGTGTTATGAATAGCAAGATATGTCAAAATGTGATTTTTACAATTGTGGTAACTTTAATATCATGAAATATTGATTTATGATGAAATGGCCTAATGCATGTGTTTAGATCTATAAGTTATGTGCAAAATGGTGTTTAGAAACTAAAAGGATGGTTATTGATGTGTTAAAATTGTTAAAATCACCAAATATATGATTTTTATGAATATTACTATGAATAGTAACTTTATTTCACAAAGTCTACAAATGATGACATATTTGTTGTCATGAATATGATTTGACGGTTATTTTGAACTAGGATGACGATATTTAGACGAGATTGTTAGTTAGACTTGGTGACACATGCTTATTTTGTAACTTTCTGATTATAGTAACTTTTACACGCAAACCATACTAAACCGACTATGTGTAATTACGTGCTATGTGATAACATGCTCATTTAGGATAAATATGTATATTAGAATAATCGGATTATAATTTATTGCATGACTTGCCATGAAAGGAAACTTTCCTAAAACAGGAACTCACTATAAATAGTAAGTTTCCTCACAGAATTGACTTTGGTATCTGTGCACATCACACGACACTAAACCGCACGTTATGCGATCACTTGATCCAAATCGTCACCAACGGGTCGTTAGGTCAAACACGGTCAACACGGTCAAACACGGTCAACACGACCCACAAAACAACTTGGAGTTGTTGAACTCGAACACGGTCCCGTGAGACCCACATGTATGCAAACACAAACTTATGGTACCTATGTGATATAGGTAACCACTAGCCGGCGAGCTACACTGTTCTTGTGAAGAACATGCACTACTTAACTCAGGTGAGTTTACGTGTCACACCCCCAAATTCCCACTCGTGGTGCCAGTCCACGTAGGTGTGATGTGGCCAGGATCACAGCTCATGGTCATATAGAACGACTCTATATGAGCTAACTCAACCATACAGTTTGTAAAATAAGAACTAGCTTCATAAGATTAGCAGCGGAAAAGCTCATCATTAAAGCAGCGGAATTAAGTAATCAGAACTACATTGTTAACATTGTTCAAAATGACTAAAATCAAAACATAAGCCTAGGATTAGAGTCTATATGTATGCAGACTCTCTTGTGCATCTCCATGTGCATCCTAGCTCGTGTCGTTCAGTTACCTGAGAATACATGCTAAAATGTGTCAACATAAAGTTGGTGAGTTCACATGTTTAAGTATTGGAAAGCAGTAAAACAGTTATATATACTGGGTATGTTAAATAGTTTTGTTGGATCTACGATCCGTGGAGTGTGTCATGTCATCTTACCGAAACTCGACTGTTTCCATTTGCCTCTGCGGGTCATCGCGAAACCCGACATCAACATCGATATTACACTCGTTATGACCGCAGTCAACGTTGTTGCCGAGTGGGGCTAGTCAAACCCAGTAGTACTACGTAATAACGACTCGTTTGTACACAACTAACGGTAAGGGTAGAGAGGACTTGTTGCGATAATAGTACACTCAAAATAGTTTTGCGACATACCAGTCATATATCTAAAACAGTTGCATAGCATTCTCACCCCAAAAGATTAGTAAAACAGTTAAGAGTAAAAGTGGGGCTGTAAACTCGCCTGAGTTTGCTTGAGTGCGTTCTTTCGAGAACGGAGTAGCTCGCTGGCTAGTAGATACCTATATCACATAGGTGTTATAAGTTTGTGATCATATTTGTGTGGGTCTCACAGGACCGTATTAATGTCTAAACAACTTCCTGGTTGTTATGTGGGTCGCGTTGACCGTGGTTGACCGTGTCGGTCGTGTTTGACCTAACGACCCGTTGGTGACGGTTTTGGATCAAGTGTTCGTGTATCGTGCGGTTTAGTGTCGTGTGAAGTGTACGGATACCAAAATCATTCCTATGAGGAAACTTACTAATTATGGTAAGTTTCTATTTTAGGAAGGTTTCCATATTTGGCAAGTTATGCATAAGCTCATATTCCGATTACTCTAACATGCATATTTATCCTAAATGAGCATGTTATCACATAGCACATAGTTACACATAGCCGGTTTAACATAGTTTGCACGTAAAAGTTTCTATAATTAGAAAGCTTGCACAAATAAGCATATCTCACCAAGTTAACAACTAATATCATATAATATTACAATTTTAGTCATAATTAGCCATCAAATCATAGCTAGCATGTTCCTATTCCCGACTTTGCAAGATAAAGTTACTATCTTTAGTAACTTGTGAAAAATACACAAAATACAATCTTTCAACAACTCGAATCTATCAATATTATCATATTATCATCCAATAATCACATTTGACTCAAGACATTATCATATATATCATCCATATGTAAACTTGTGCTAAAAAGTTACTATTTATAGTAACATTCATGAAAATCATGCTTTTGACAATTCTAAACATTCCTATGCATCAAATAACTATCATATTAACTCTTAAACATCATTTTAAACATATCTTATAGATTAAAACATACCAATGTGGTCATTTCATCAAGAATGCACATTTTTGTAACATTAAAGTTACCATTTATAGTAACTATCATGTCTTTGACATTTCTTGACCATAAACAACCATTCTAATCATGCAAATCATCATCAATAACACTTATAACATCATTTCAATATCCAAAATCGTGTAAAACCACTTAGATCATACATGCATGTACCCAAAAGTACTCACTTTGTGATAAAATCAACAAATAACCATCTAATCTTATCAAAATCATCATAGATCATAGCTAAATCATCAAATCAGTAAGTAACATCATCAAAAAACAGATCCACAACATCAACATTTCGTGAGCATGTGGGTATTTCCCCTTGCATGTGTGATTTCAAGTGCCAAAAACACGAAGTGAGGCTAGAACTACCTCAAGATAGCCCAAGAAGACTGAGATGAAGCTGGAACAGAGAGGAAAGACTTCAAGAAGATCTGGAGTATCCTTCACAGCAGCTCCAACTCGTGTGGTTTGATGAATGGTGTTCCTATGCTTCAATCTCCTCAACACAAGCTTCCTTAGAGAGTTCTAATGGCTTCCAGAAGTTAGAATATGGTTTGCAGAGTGAAAAATGGTCGGGATGAAGTGTTTCAGTCGCAAGATGGTGTGAAGGATCGGCAAAAATGAATAAGTCTTGGTTAAATAAAGATTCTGCGAAACTGGGCTCGTCGCGTACCGCGACACCGCCCAAAAATCATCTCCACGTATCGCGGCGATTAAAATAATCATCTGGTTCCCGAATCACGTCGCGTACCGCGGAAGTGGAAGATGATCGGTCGTCGCGTACCGCGACGCTTTTCGGAGAATTCAAATTCTCCCGCCCAGGCTTCGCGTACCGCGAAGGCCCAATTGGGTGCCCATCGCGTACCGCGATGGGTCTCGGTTGAGCCCAATAGGTCCAATTTCATTGTTTTGAACCGAATTTCTCGTATTTCTCGAATACGATCATCGTTTCTCGACACTTAAGCGTTGTTCTACTAACTCAGGTTCTCTGGAACCTAATTGTGCAGTGAAAGTGTACTGTGGTTTGATCCGTTCACCAACGTTCGTCATTCAAGACACGTGCAAGTTTCGTGCGATAATTCATCGAATTTTCGGTGTGTTTGGTCTGTTGTGCCACGTGTCACACTAAATACAAATATTCTAGTGCCACGTATGAAATAATAATACACATTATTATTAAAATAAAATAAATGCTGACCTGGAATTTACGGGGTGTCACATCATCCCCCAGTTAATAGGAATTTCGTCCCGAAATTCAGTTCGTGTTGTCGGTGTTTGGGTAGTTTGCGAACAGGTGAAGATATTTCCCCATCATTTGGTCCTTTCGTTTCAATGAAGAATTTCGATTCACGTCTCGAGCTCCAACATACCTTGTCTATCGGTATATGACTAAGTTTGAGCTTCTTGACTTTTCGCTCCATAACCCCTATTGATTCCTCAACGAAGTGCGGTTGCTCATCGACTCGGATTTCCTATTGTTTCGTCGTATAAGCTCTTCTAGAGGTTAGATACATGAAGGACTTTTGTGTACGTTACTTAGCTCATGTGACAAGTTCTATTTGTAGGTCACGGGGCCTATCCGTTTGGTGTTCTCAAAAGGTGTGATGTAACGGGGATTCAGTTTCCCTTGTTTGCCAAATTGTATAACCCCTTTCCAAGGCGAGACCTCGAGTAACACTCTGTTTTCCACCTGAAATCCCAAGGTTTCACGCCTCTTGTCGGCATAGCTTTTCTGTCTGTCCCGAGCTGTTGCCACTCGTTTACGTATTTGCACGATTTTCTTGGTCGTTTCGTGCACAAGTTCGGGGCTTGTTAGTTGGCTTCCACAGCTTCCGTTCAACAAATGAATGATTGACACTTACGTCCCTAGTGTGCTTCGAATGTTGCAGCTTGCATACTTGTTGTACGGGAACTTAACTAACGATAAGCGAGTCTCCCCGCTGTTGTCGTAGTCTTTGACACATGCTCGAAGTGTGTTTTCCAATGTCTGTACAGTTTGTTTGCTCTGCCCATCAGTTTGCGGACGGTAACGGTTCTCATATCCAAATCTCGTGCCCACTGTCTGATGCTAGGATTTCTAGAAACGTGACGTAAATCAGTTGTCATAGTTAGGGATGATCAAGATTGATACTACACGTCGAGTGACCATTTCCTTTCAGCCTCCCGGATGGGTAGAAAGTGTTAGTCGATCAACAATTACTCAAACAGTATCGCAAACACTTGCCATCCTTGGCAGTTTAGTTAGTAGGTCCATAGGAATCTACTCCCATTTCCACATTGGATTCTTGGGTTGTTGAAATAGCCCTGATGGCCTTCGGTATTCAATCTTGACCTTTGAGCACGTTAAACACTTACCAGCGTAAGTTGTTAATTTTGTCTTCTCGTTCGGCCACCGATGGGTCGTCTTCAGGTCATGGTACATTCCTCAGAGACCAGATGTAGAGAATGTCGGCTCCTTTGGGCTTCACTCATCACTACGCCTCTTAGTCCTCCGTAGTGTGGAATCCAGTTCCGGTCCATAAGATAGTAGTTTACATCGGCCTTTCCGTCTGTTTATCCGTGCCACGCAGGGATAAATGAGTGAGGTCCTCGACCTTCAAAGATTCCTGTTGTGCAGTTTGGATTCTGATTGGGTAGTCCCGAGTGAATCGTAAGTTGTGGTGCACGTACGTTCTTGGTTGTTCTTTTTCGGCTCATCGTGTCAGCTACTACGTTAGTTTTACTAGCGTGGTACTTGCTAGTACAATCATAATTGCCTATCCGTTAGTCCCATCTGAGTTGTCTCATGTTCAGTCCCTTCTGGTCGAAGGTGTGTTGCAGTCTCTTATGATTGGTGAATATCGTGCATTTCGTGCCGGATAGGTAATATCACTAAATCTTCTATGCGAATGTCTTGGCTCACTTACCAAATCAGGGGTTGTGTAATTCTTCTTGAGCACCTTTAGTTGTCGTGGCATGTTAGCTAAAATCTTTTTGTGTCGTATCAACATGCAGCCGAGTCCTTGTTCGGGAGTGCCATAATACTCCATGAAGTCATCGCATCCTTTTGGTAGGGGTAAGATTGGTGCACTACGCAACTTCTGCTTTAAAAGGGTCGAAGGCAGATCTTTGTTTCCCTTTTCATTCGAATTTCTTGTCTTTATGCGTCAAGAAGCTAATGATTGTGCGATCTTCGAAAGTCCTTCGATAAACCGCCTGTCGTAAAAATGGCTACAATTCGGTTGGAGTCTTGAGTGTTTCTCCGTTCTAAATGATTTCCGTCTTGGCTAGGTCTACATGTATTTCTTTCTTGTTAACCACGTGTCCAAGGAGGTTGACCTCGCGAATCCAAAAATCGCATTTAGAGAACTTCGCGATTAGTTGCTCGGTCTTCAGTGATTCCAAGACAAGCCTCAATTGCTCAGCTGTTTCTCCGGGTTCATGGAGTAAATCAGGTTATCGACAATAAGTACTACTAAGAATTTATCGAGACATGATTTGCACACTTGATTCATAAGGTCCATGAATACCGCCGGTGCGTTGGTCAGTCCGAAAGGCATAACCAGAAACTCGTAATGTCCGTGTAGTGTCTTGAAAGTTGTCTTCAGTATATCGCCCTCCTGTATTCTTAGTTGATGGTAATCGGGTCTTAAATCGACTTTCGACTAGTAGCTTGACCCTTGCAATTGGTCAAACAGGTCGTCTTTTCGAGGTAGAGGGTATCGACTCTTGGTTGTTACCTTGTTCAGTTCCCGGTAGTCTATATACATACGGAACGATCCGTCCTTTCTCTTCACAAGCTAGACCGGTGCTCTCCACGGTGAGAAGCTTGGTCGGATAAGTCCTTTATCTAACAACTCTTGCAGTTGACTAGACAGTTCCTGCATTTCTGTAGGAGACATTTGGTATGGAACCTTGGCTATTGGTGCTGTTCCTGGATTGGATCTATCTGAAACTCCACTTGCCGTGTTGGTGGTAGTCCCGATAGATCGTCTAGAAAGACTTCTGGAAAATCGTGAATGACAGCGATGTCTTTGATCTTTCGTTCCTTCTTTGGTTGTTCAGTGATAAGTGCCAGGATAGCTGTGTATCCTTTCTGTAGGTACTTGCTAGCCTTCATACATAACGTGATGTTTAGCGTTATTCCCTGTCGTTCTCCTTGAATAGGGACCTGGTTTCCATTTGGCAACGTAACATTGATCTGTATTCACATTGTACACAAGTTCTGCTTGGTTTGTAGATACTAGTGTGTCCCCACCACTGCATCAAAGTTCCCGAGAGTTACTAGAATTAGGTCGATCTTAAATTCGTGACTCGTCAATATCAAGACGCATCCTTTGAGAATGTGTTGCGTCTTCAATCAGCTTACAGTTGCTAACTCTACGGTATACTTATAGTCTAGTGGTGTCGGGACAATGTTAAGCATTTTACTAAATTCGCTAAGTATCAAACTACTATTAGCACCGATATCACATTACATACTAGCATAGGCATTACGTAAAAGGAACGTACCCGTCAAGATGATAGGATCATCTTTAGCTTCTTTGGAGTCAATTGCAAATGCATTGCCCATCGTCGCGCTTCCTTCCACTTTCTTCAGCTGTGGGCAATCCCTACGCCAATGCCCAGGCTTGCCACACTTATAACACCCTTTAACGACTTTCTGGTTGTCTTTGCTACCAACTGGCTTGCTTCTACACTCCTTGACCCTGTGACCGTTTCTCCCGCATTTCCGACATCGATAGCGTTCACACTGGCCGTTGTGATGATATGGGCATCTTTTGCATTTAGGGTATTTCCCCTGGTAGACATTCTTGCCCTTGGTACTGGATGGTGTGGCAGTAGAGTCGCTAGTTGCTGCTGACTGGTTATGGAATTGCAACTGTTGGGAAGAGGGAGTTTGGTTATGACTAGGCTCCCACTTGCGCTTGTGATCTTGAGGCTTCAGGTGTCCACCCCTCTTGGGTAGCTTACCCTGTGCTACCGCTCGGTTAGTCAGATGATAAGCCAGACAAATAGTGGGTTGAATGAGAGTGGGGTCTGTCACGGTAATCAGGCTTCGGATTTGTTTAGGTAATCCACTAACGTATGGATCGATCTTTCTGTAGTCCGGTGTCACCATTTCTGGGCATTGTTTACACCATTCGTGAAATCGAGTGGTGTATTGTTCGATTTCAGATCCCTCCATTTTGTGATTCCAAAACCCCTCCAGTTTCTTGATTTCGTTCTGTGGACGGTACTCTTCCTTCAACATTTTGATGAAATTTTCCCAGGGAATTGAGTTAGCAGTCTCCAGACTCAGTGTCTGGACATGCGAATTCCACCAAGTGAGGGCTTGTCCTTTTAGAGTCCAGGTAGCAAATTTCACTTTGTCTTCTTCAGAACACTTGCACATGTGGAAGATTGATTCGGCCCTCTTAACCCATTGGAGCAGTCCTACCGCTCCTCCTGATCCCGTGTATGGTTGAGGATGGTAGCTGATGAAAGTTTTGAAGGTGCATCCTCTTGAGCTGTTTTTGTGAGTCTCACTCCCTGTCTCACTGTTTAAGCATGCAGCCTCGTAATCCGTAATGGCTTTGTTAATCAGTTGTTCTACCATGGCCTCGACAGCCGCAGAATCGATTGATGGGTTGTCAGTGCACACGTACGTTCCTTGACCATCCATTTGTTGGTATCTATATACAATAGATATTGTATTACTCACTGTTAGAGTTATTGCGTGTAAGCATGTGTAGGGAGGAAATATATCATAAGCTTAAGATATCATCTCAAAAGTAGGATCATAGGTTTGACGAGATTACTACTACCAAAATGATTTGTATGAGCACAACTTGCTCACATCGGTTCTAACAATAGTACAATACTATATATAAATAAGAAATAACTACTCGGTGGAAACAGCGGAGCTCAAATCTCCACTTTCAGAGGTGTACTATACAGTTTCCCAGCTGGTTGTAGCTTATCAATTGAACTTGCCAGAATTTGTATGTACCTATAAATTCACGATTACGTTGGCCACCATAATCGTCAATTTATCTTACACAGTCATTCTAGTTCATTCACTCTCAAGCTACTTAACAAATCTCGGGTTCGAAGTTTTGCTTCCTGAGTGTCGATACTAAGGTTACAATCCATAAACATGCGTCATTTGACTGGGTTTACACTCAAGGAGGGGGGGTTGGAAAAAGCGTTCGATTCGAGTTGGATCGTGCTATAGGAATCTTCTTCATAGCATAGAAGAGTTTCCCTTCGGTCTTGAGTTCGCCTTTTCGCTAATTCCCTTGCACAGGCCGCATGTGTAGTTGAGTGTTAACGCCCACTAAGGGTGCCAGATGCATGTTCGTAGGGGTTAGATCAAGTCACAAAGCATATTGTTTAAGTAAAGCACATAATGTGTTGTGTGAAACTAGTGTAGTGTCTAATGTAGAGCAGTGGCTATAGTCTAAGTTCACTACATGCAAACCTAGTTCCCTATAACCTGGCTCTGATACCAGTCTGTCACACCCCCAAATTCCCACTCGTGGTGTCAGTCCACGTAGGTGTGACGTGGCCAGGATCACAGCTCATGGTCATATAGAACGACTCTATATGAGCTAACTCAACCATACAGTTTGTAAAATAAGAACTAGCTTCATAAGATTAGCAGCGGAAAAGCTCATCATTAAAGCAGCGGAATTAAGTAATCAGAACTACATTGTTAACATTGTTCAAAATGACTAAAATCAAAACATAAGCCTAGGATTAGAGTCTATATGTATGCAGACTCTCTTGTGCATCTCCATGTGCATCCTAGCTCGTGTCGTTCAGTTACCTGAGAATACATGCTAAAATGTGTCAACATAAAGTTGGTGAGTTCACAGGTTTAAGTATTGGAAAGCAGTAAAACAGTTATATATACTGGGTATGTTAAATAGTTTTGTTGGATCTACGATCCGTGGAGTGTGTCATGTCATCTTACCGAAACTCGACTGTTTCCATTTGCCTCTGCGGGTCATCGCGGAACCCGACATCAACATCGATATTACACTCGTTATGACCGCAGTCAACGTTGTTGCCGAGTGGGGCTAGTCAAACCCAGTAGTACTACGTAATAACGACTCGTTTGTACACAACTAACGGTAAGGGTAGAGAGGACTTGTTGCGATAATAGTACACTCAAAATAGTTTTGTGACATACCAGTCATATATCTAAAACAGTTGCATAGCATTCTCACCCCAAAAGATTAGTAAAACAGTTAAGAGTAAAAGTGGGGCTGTAAACTCACCTGAGTTTGCTTGAGTGCGTTCTTTCGAAAATGGAGTAGCTCGCTGGCTAGTAGATACCTATATCACATAGGTGTTATAAGTTTGTGATCATATTTGTGTGGGTCTCACAGGACCGTATTCATGTCTAAACAACTTCCTGGTTGTTATGTGGGTCGCGTTGACCGTGGTTGACCGTGTCGGTCGTGTTTGACCTAACGACCCGTTGGTGACGGTTTTGGATCAAGTGTTCGTGTATCGTGCGGTTTAGTGTCGTGTGAAGTGTACGGATACCAAAACCATTCCTATGAGGAAACTTACTAATTATGGTAAGTTTCTATTTTAGGAAGGTTTCCATATTTGGCAAGTTATGCATAAGCTCATATTCCGATTACTCTAACATGCATATTTATCCTAAATGAGCATGTTATCACATAGCACATAGTTACACATAGCCGGTTTAACATAGTTTGCACGTAAAAGTTTCTATAATTAGAAAGCTTGCACAAATAAGCATATCTCACCAAGTTAACAACTTATATCATATAATATTACAATTTTAGTCATAATTAGCCATCAAATCATAGCTAGCATGTTCCTATTCCCGACTTTGCAAGATAAAGTTACTATCTTTAGTAACTTGTGAAAAATACACAAAATACAATCTTTCAACAACTCGAATCTATCAATATTATCATATTATCATCCAATAATCACATTTGACTCAAGACATTATCATATATATCATCCATATGTAAACTTGTGCTAAAAAGTTACTATTTATAGTAACATTCATGAAAATCATGCTTTTGACAATTCTAAACATTCCTATGCATCAAATAACTATCATATTAACTCTTAAACATCATTTTAAACATATCTTATAGATTAAAACATACCAATGTGGTCATTTCATCAAGAATGCACATTTTTGTAACATTAAAGTTACCATTTATAGTAACTATCATGTCTTTGACATTTCTTGACCATAAGCAACCATTCTAATCATGCAAATCATCATCAATAACACTTATAACATCATTTCAATATCCAAAATCGTGTAAAACCACTTAGATCATACATGCATGTACCCAAAAGTACTCACTTTGTGATAAAATCAACAAATAACCATCTAATCTTATCAAAATCATCATAGATCATAGCTAAATCATCAAATCAGTAAGTAACATCATCAAAAAACAGATCCACAACATCAACATTTCATGAGCATGTGGGTATTTCCCCTTGCATGTGTGATTTCAAGTGCCAAAAACACGAAGTGAGGCTAGAACTACCTCAAGATAGCCCAAGAAGACTGAGATGAAGCTGGAACAGAGAGGAAAGACTTCAAGAAGATCTGGAGTATCCTTCACAGCAGCTCCAACTCGTGTGGTTTGATGAATGGTGTTCCTATGCTTCAATCTCCTCAACACAAGCTTCCTTAGAGAGTTCTAATGGCTTCCAGAAGTTAGAATATGGTTTGCAGAGTGAAAAATGGTCGGGATGAAGTGTTTCAGTCGCAAGATGGTGTGAAGGATCGGCAAAAATGAATAAGTCTTGGTTAAATAAAGATTCTGCGAAACTGGGCTCGTCGCGTACCGCGACACCGCCCAAATATCATCTCCGCGTATCGCGGCGATTAAAATAATCATCTGGTTCCCGAATCACGTCGCGTACCGCGGAAGGGGAAGATGATCGGTCGTCACGTACCGCGACGCTTTTCGGAGAATTCAAATTCTCCCGCCCAGGCTTCGCGTACCGCGAAGGCCCAATTGGGTGCCCATCGCGTACCGCGATGGGTCTCGGTTGAGCCCAATAGGTCCAATTTCATTGTTTTTAACCGAATTTCTCGTATTTCTCGAATACGATCATCGTTTCTCGACACTTAAGCGTTGTTCTACTAACTCAGGTTCTCTGGAACCTAATTGTGCAGTGAAAGTGTACTGTGGTTTGATCCGTTCACCAACGTTCATCATTCAAGACACGTGCAAGTTTCGTGCGATAATTCATCGAATTTTCGGTGTGTTTGGTCTGTTGTGCCACGTGTCACACTAAATACAAATATTCTAGTGCCACGTATGAAATAATAATACACATTATTATTAAAATAAAATAAATGCTGACCTGGAATTTACGGGGTGTCACATTACGGCCCCACTTTTAATCTTTAACTGCTTTTGCTAAACTATTGGGGTGAGAATTCAATGCAACGGTTTTAGATATATGACTGGTATGTTGTGAAAACCATTTTCGAGTGTAACTATTATCGCATAAAGTCCTCACTTATCCTTACCGTTAATTGTATCACAAACGAGTCGTAATTACGTAGTACTACTGGGTTTGACTAACCCCACTCGGCACCAATGTTGACTGGAGGTCATAACGAGTGTAATTTCGACGGGAATGCGGGTTCAGCGATGACCTGCGGAGGCAAACGGGAACAGTCTAGTTTCGGTAAGATGAACTGACACACTCCACGGATCGTAGTATCCAACAACAAAACTTAACATACCCAGTATATGTCTGTTTACTTTTCAGTTTGTCTAAACCTGTGAACTCACCAACTTTTTAGTTGACACCTTTTTGCATGTATTCTCAGGTAGCTAATGGAGCACACGCTAGGACGCTCACAAGGACACACTAAGGAGTCAAGCTTACATATAGACTCATGTCCTAGGCTTGTGTGCATTTGTTCTGTTTTGAAAACAATTTAACTATGTAGTGTCTGATACAATATACTTTCCGCTGCAAACTTATGTACTTTTGACGTTTAACACTTCCGCTGCTTAATTATGAAAACTTGTATTGTTTTACAATTTGTGTGAATGTGTAACTCATATAGAGTCGTTCTATATGACCATGAGCTGTGATCCTGGCCACGTCACACCCACGTGGACTGACACCACGAATGGGAATTTGGGGGTGTGACATACTCGAAATAATGGTACTCGAAATTTAATATGGTTGGGCTATTTATAGGGTCATTTCGAATACACTATTTCGTGTACTCAATTTTGAGTACGTTTGTCACACCCCCAATTTTCAACTAACGGAATCATACCGTTTGGGAACGTGACAAACCAGGATCTCAGACCATTAGACATAACGAAGACCTCTATATGAATTTCAAAACATACTTTGGTCTCAAAAACATAACATCAGAGTTTTCAAAACTTGCGGAAGCGTTATAAAACCAGTAACAGTTGTAATATGTAAATTACAAAACAAAATCCTCAAATGTGTAATTTAAACAATAATTGTAAAACATGCATGCGACTCTATCTCCTAGTCCATGCCAGCTTTGTTGCGCACCTTAGCGTCCTGAGAAAACATGTAAATCAAGTCAACACAAAGGTTGGTGCATAACACAGGTTTAAGTATTCACAATGTTCAAAACAACAGTTTGAATATCAAGTTTGCAGATAACATAATCACACATGCATAGTCATGATAGCTAGTCATTTGTACTATTTACATAAGTGGTCGACACCGAAGCTGACGATTGCCATGCTATAGCATGTTTTTGCCTTGCCACTATTGTCTAGCACGAACAATAGTAATGTGTGTTTGGTCAGTCAAACACCTGCGTAGATCCCATCTACCAGGTGAGGTTTGTCAAACCTAATAGATCTATTTCCAACTACCACGCTTTGCGCTACGGCAAACTAAACGGTTCGAGGTGTGTAAGGAATTTTAAATGCTATGTTGTCACATAATGTAAACAGCTAACTCATGCAAGTGATATGTATCTAAAAAGAGTTTGTTGCACATGTTTTCTCCCCCAAAATAGTTTAAAATAAGAAAGGGGCCGTGTACGCACCTTTGATTATTTGCAGAATGATCAAACACTCGTGAATTCGCGTAGAAAATCCTCTACGAATAATCTGTGTTTAACAATAACTTAATGTTATTCGAATAGTCGTTTTGTGCTTGAAATCACATACATGTCATCACACGTATGTTAGAGTGTTAGAAACGCACATACGTAAGTACGCGTGACTATTAAATAGTTAAATAAAATCACATCATCGTTTATGATCTTATTTAAACAAACGTAATTATACGCGATTACGTTTTCGTGTTAAAATATAAATTTTATTATTCTAATTAGTTCGGGATGAAATTCTGGTTCCAACGCAATTCGAACGGGTTAAAACGGAGTTCGTATGTGAAAGTTATTGTAAAAATACCAAAAATGGTATTTTCCACAAAACCGGCCGAGGCACGGCTCGAACCCGCGACCTCCCGCTCAACACACACATTCCTTACCAGTTCAGCCCGCTAGGGTTTCGCATAAGGATTCAGAAATAATTTCTTTTAACTCCTAACAGGTCGGTTCCCCCTTGTCTTTCTATAGCCGAAGCAATTTATTCAAATTGAACCTCGATTCAAACCCGATCAAGCTTAAAACCATATGGCTATTATTCCTTGAACCCAGACGCATCAGATCATCGATTCAATTTAGAAATTTTTGTCAAAATGCTACGGTTTTAAGACTCCAACAGTTTCGAACCTTAACCCCATTCTCATCAATTCGAATTCATCAAATTCGATTGTGTTTGACTTTAAATCCATATGGTTTTCACTAGACTAATGATTACGAATCTATCTGATCCATTCAATCGAATTTTCCTAATCGTTTTAACTAAGAACCCTAACCCGTTCCAAAAATGAACACTTGCAACCGGTTAACACCCAATTCAAAACTTTTTGATAAAATTCACATAATATTTACTTAAATCGGGATCTTCTGATACTGTGGTATCATTTAATTCGATTTTTGAGTCCATTATAATCAAATCCCCCAATTTCGTTCTTATTACAAGCCCTAGAACTTGAATTCAATCAATTCGATGTTACTCAACAAAATTGATACATGGGTTTGCTTAATCGAATCCTTCTGAAACTATACATGTACATTAATTTGATTCTAAACCCCGTTTTCATGAAAACCCCCAAAGTTGTTTTTACTTAGAACCCTAGAATTAAAAACCATATGATTCGATGTTTAATCACGAATTGGTCATATGGATTAGCTTAGTCGGCCCTTTTAGAAAGTTTAGGATCGATTACTAACCTGATTTGATATGGAATTGATGTAGAACAACTTTGAGCCCTAGATTCGGCCACCCTTTGATCGAAATCCTTCTTCCCGAACTTCTGAAATCGAATTGTTTAGTGTAATAGCCTCTGAAGATGCCGATTAAGATTTAGGGAGCTTCGATTTCATGAATTATGATCCAATGATGCGAATTTGATAGTGATACTAAACGGTTTCGACTTTTGAGTTAACATCAAGATTAATTCGACTAATAACTGTGATCATAACGTCTGATAATGGTTACTGATCATTAAGTTGATGATTATAACTGATTAATTTCAGTTATTACCTGATTTTAATGTCTATTCCGAATCCAATTGTCACTAAGTCCGAATTTTGACTCATAAAAGTCAAAATTTACACTTCTATTCCTTTACAAGTTAAAATCTCATTATTTAGGTATTCTAGACTTTATTGTACTTAATTCTAATCCCTTAGATCTAATTTTGTTCAATTACACAACATTTCGGTTTACAAAGTTTAACTAAAATCCCGAATTTTCACTAATCGGATCAATTGAACTAGTATTGGGCTTGATCAATCCAATTGGGCCTCATAAATACCATTGGGCCTACTTTGACCTTATGGGGCCTACCTTGACCTTATTGGGCCTTTATTGGCCTTATTGGGCCTATCTTGGCCTTATTGGGCCTATCTTGGCCTTATTGGGCCTACCTTGTTTTCATTGGGCCTAACTTGTCTTGTTGGGCCTGTGATCTCACTATTTTCAGTTAACAAAGTTGATCCAAAAAGTCGGATTGTCACAACGTTCACTTGATCTATTTTCGACTTAAAATTCTAACTGTTAATATAATATAAAATAAAATAAAATAAAATAAAATAAAATACACTTTGAACAAGTTTAAGTTTAGTCTGTTCAAATTTTGTGGGATCAAATCTGTTATCAACATTTTACTAGCTTAGTTAATTTCTTAACGAAGCACAACCTTTAAATAGCTGTCACACCCCGAGCCGGCGGGGTTGGATCGGAGTCCCCGTCGGGCGGAAGGTTCCCGGGGCGCGATATCGTGAGTGATAATCGAAATGATCAGATTGATTACATTGCACATGATATAAATGAGAAATGCTAAATATAATAGAATTACAAAGTTAAATTACAGCAGTATCGTTTATAATTTAACAATGTAAATCTATTGTAAACATCAATAAATGACTATCTTGTGTTTACACAAGATATACAAAATAATTTGTGTAATGATGTCTTCAAAAGTATGCAGGTCCAAAATACTAGTCTTCTATATGAAGTCCTAGTTCAAAAGAAATGACTTCTTAATTAACCTGTTCGTCACCTGAGAAGTCATGCAAAAATAAAAGTCAACACATGGTTGGTGAGTTTATGTAGTTTTAGTAATTGAAAATGATTTGAAAACCTCCTTTGGTAAAGACCCTAACCTCATTAACACCACATGTAATATCCACATCGGTATGCTTATATATAGGGCATATGTAAGGGACAAGCCCTAGCCAACATCCCACCACATACTAATATGCATATGACACTGCTGTTAATGATAATTAAGCATTTTTACCCTTAACACAATCCCATAAGTTATTCTCTTTGTTGTCCCTGTAATTACAATCATTTGAAACCCATATTGATTTCACAAGTTAATCACACACTATGATCAACTACAGCAATTGTATAAACAGTTATAAAAGCTTAATTAAATAAATAAATAAGCATTTATTTAAAATCTAAGTCCTATTGATTGGGGCCTTTGGTCATACTCGAGTAGACTAGTCTGTCAATCTAGGTACTTAGTAGTTAGGGAATCTGTAAATATCCTCAAACATACGACCTACAAGTCAAACGGTCTAGCTAGGACTTCTTGAAAACTAGGATTTCATGTTTCGTCTGTTTTGGCGAATGTTATCTCTGATATTTCCCAGGCTTTCCCTTGAAAATGATTTATTGATTCGTCTGATTCTGTTACCAGATGTACTTGATTCGTTGATCATAGAATACTAGATTCATTGATCAATTGTACACTTGATTCATTGTTCAACAAACACTAGATTTGTAGAACATTGAATATTGTCTTTGCAAAGATTGTTTCGTTTGATTCGTTTGAACTCCCACACTTGTTTCGTCAAAATGTTTCGTATGATTCGTTGAACTCACCCACTTGATTTGTCAAAAATGTTCTATTTGATTCGTTGAAAACACCCATTTGATCCGTCAAAATGTTTCGTTTGATCCCTTGAACTCACACACTTGTTTTGTCAAAATGTCTAGTTTGATTCGTTTGAAATGTTTTGATTTGTTGAAATGTTTAGTTTAACTTGATTATTCACTTAATTTATAAGTAAATCAGTTAGTAAACCTACATAAAATCTTCCTAGACATGGTCTAGGATAACATTTATATATATGTAAAACATATAAATTTAAAAGCATTTAAGTAACAATTTAAATAAAACAGTCTACGCATGCTTCTCAGCCCCGCGTTTTAAAACAAAAATGTTAGAAAAGGGGCAATGAACTCACCTGTGCTGCTAAGTAAATGATCTACACAAAATGCGCGCTCTTGTTCGTAAGCTAAATATCTTCGGTTCCTGAGTTATTTTATAAGAATTTCAGATACATTAAGTACGCGTAGTAGTCGTTGTGCCTAAGACTTTGAGTCTTATTGTGCGTGCAACTAAGTGTCTTAGTACTAGGTGTATCTAAGATCTAATCTATCCTAGTTACCCTTTTAGATCCCAATCCCATGTTGAGTTACAATACTTACTTTTAAATTTTAGAAAATTTCGGCAGAGTTTCCTTTGTTTTATGTTTAAAATCCAGACAATTTCATTGTCTATTTTACCACAAAATCCCAATCAATGATCTTACAAACAAACTTTTACAACTAAGTAGCTTTTAAGAAATCAATACCATTTAATAATTCATATATCAAATTTAAACAAGACTTTAGAAATTATTAACTTTAATTAAATAAATCCTCAAGCTTTACATTTGATCAAAACATCATTACTTGACTTCATACCAATGCTTAATATGTGGTGGACTTATTTAAGTCCCATTGGGCTCACTTAGGCCCAATTGATGGTCTTTGAATTCCCATGGATCCCCAATTCAAGTCCTTTGCGTTAATTGACATAACCCATTAACCTAACATCTTTGAATAATGTGTTTTGCTAATCACTTCGTTAGGATTGATCATCCAATGTCCAACTTTAGAATTCCTTTGAGTTCAACTAAAATAACCCAGTTTGGTTTAACATACGTTTGCATGAATTCTATTTATTTAACAATAGTATTGTATGTTGAACATTTAGCTATACTTATGCATGCATGATTAATGCTTCATCATTGTTCATATATATATACTTATGTATACACAATTGATGTACATATTCCCATGCATGCAACGTATTGGATCCATACCTCGTTAGAACTTAGGTTAATGGCTAACTAACCATTTCTTAGGTTGTTAACACTAGTCTCTTTGATCCTAGGTCCATATTAACCACATTAAACGACCCTTACGTTCGACAGATGGTCCCGGCAGCGAACCTATGCTATGTTGGCCTAGGGTTCGGCTCCAATGGAGTTAGACGAACCCATAAGGTTCGGTTCGTCCAGCTCATAGGGTTCGTTCACTTTGGGTTCGTGGGTTGCATGGCCAGGGTTCGGCTAGATATAAGGTTCGCCCATGAGTAGTTGAAACCACAGGTTCGTTGCAGCCCTCCTACAGGGTTCGGTGCAGGCTTAAAGGTTCGTGACTCAGACCACAGGCTCGTTGCAGGTGTAGTTTCAGAGGGACAGGGTTCGTTGCTCAGGGTTCGCCTAGGTTGGCCACAGGTTCGCGATACTTATCTTGCTTAGAGAAAAGGTTCGGCCAATCTAGGAGGCCACGAACCTGTATCTCCAACTCCTTTCTCGATCCAACCTGTCACAACACTACTTCTACACATTCCTTGTTGTTTACTAGTGCTCATCTCAATGTTCATAAGTGTTTAAACCAATTATCAAGACCACAACAAAAAGGCTTGTGAATACCCTAAAACCGAATTTTAAAATGGTTATTTACCTCCAATTTCGTGGATGAAAACTCAAATAAGTTGTACTCCTGTGATCTATGTCACACCCCCACCTCCGCGTTACCAGA
This sequence comes from Mikania micrantha, assembly GCA_009363875.1. Lineage (NCBI taxonomy): Eukaryota > Viridiplantae > Streptophyta > Magnoliopsida > Asterales > Asteraceae > Mikania > Mikania micrantha. The sequence continues at coordinate 1,373,713 of CM018690.1, read as the reverse complement.
CGACGTCATTTCTAAAGGTAGCGGAAGCATAGCGGCGAAGTCTCGAAGGTGAGGGGTGACTTACTTGATCCGGTATCATAACACACATAGTTAAGAAAAGCACTAATTACAAATCACGACAAATATTTATTACATGTCCTGAATATCCGTTTACAACTTAAGTTCCTTCTATTGCATCCCAAGTCCTAACTACATGGTGCGTGCACAGGTGTTTCCTCACCGTTGGTACTGATTACCTGTAAAAGATTTAAAGTTTAAAATATCAGTATAAAACTGGTGAGTTCATAAATAAGACTCGATACAATATGATATGATAGTAAAGTCAATGGTACACATTAACATAAGTGAATAATCATGTGACCCGTATCCAGATCCTTTCTGACAGTCCAGTCTAGAAAATAACCGAAGTTAAACTCCGTGCCTCTAACTCAATGTCTCACTACATCAAGTCGATACCAGGAATGGTGACAAGCATTCACACAAGGGTAGACGCTATCTATCCATGAATGGGGTTGTCAGCCCGATAGTACTATCTTTGTCCACACATTCGGCCCCACATGGGTTAACCAGATACAGTTGGTTTTGAGGACTTTTGTCGTACACAGAAAATAGTCATAATCCCATGACACCCACATGCAAGCCGGTATTGCAATTGTTACTAAACATATCACACGTTTGATAAAGATTTCATAATAGTCACCCCGATGTTAAGAAAACAGTAAAAGAAAAGGGGTTGTATGAAACTCACCTGAAGTTTATGAAAAGATAAAATCACACGAACGGTGGCTAAAAATGCTAATCTGCATTAGTTTATTTATAATTAATTATTTGTGTTTTAACTTGCTGATTAGATCTGTTTGAACGTTCAATGTCACCGACATTGTAATGAAAAGTCATCGAACTAACATTAGATGTTTAATTAATTATTTAGTCTAATATTATACAATGTACTATAATGTAGGTACCTATACTCGTTTAGGTACCTTGTGTTAAGTTGATGACTCATTGGATTAGCCGGAATAATCTCCGACTAATTAGTTAGGTAATGCTGTTGATTATATTACTTAAACAGTCCCTAGATGAAATCTCGGTTTAGGAATGATTAATTCTTGTCACTAATTGTCCATGTATCACAAAACATAACAATATGACATTTGAATAGGTTAAACAATCATGTTTAACATATTAATCCGACTGTTATCATAAAACCAGACAGTTATTCCAATTGGTAGGGTAATAACTGTGATTAGTTTGAAACACTTGAGATTAACCTTGCATGTCAAAGATTAACCAAAATAATCACTTACATTGTCATAATCCAATGGTTTAAACCATTAGAAGTATTGTTATGGTTTAGTGAAAACCGGGCATTATAACGGATCAAAACAGGCATTTACCCGTTAACAAGACAAGTTATCCGTCAAAAATCATTCCTAGCTATCATCTAAGCAATAATCAACAATCCTAACTATATCATTACGTTCAAAAACACGATCTAATCAATGAAAATCAAGTCAGAAAATTAAAAAGGATAGTTACCCAAATCAGACGATTCTACGGACAAAATCACGATCAGGACGCGTATACACGTTCACCGGTTCGAGCTGAACGTTCTGGTGGTGTCAAATATGAGTTTTGGTGGGAGATTGGTCAAGATCTTGAGTTAAAAAGGTTTAAAGTCGAGAGGAATGAAAAATAAATTTCTCTGCATGCTTCTGCGATTTAACAATCTGATTTCACAGACCGACCTACTCGTCGCGTATCGCGACGAGTGGCCCACATGTCGTCGCGTACCGCGAGGGATTCCGGATAAGATTTGATATCGTAACTTGTCGCGTACCGCGACAAGACTCCAAGGAGTCGTCGCGTATCGCGAGGGATCCAATTTCAAGATTTTTCTTCGTTTCGCGATTCCGGACAATCCGTAACTCGGTTTCACGCACGGTTTTCTCCCATGTTCCCAATTTCTCGCACACTTTAAACCTGTAATGATTAAAATCATCAATTTAACACAGATTCCTAGAACGACCAAACGTGCTCGTGTTATTGATGACGTAATGTTTACCTGCAATTGTCACAGTCTCCTCCTGTTACAGAAATTTCGTCCCGAAATTTGCTTTAACTCCTACAGTTTGATCGTCTATGTAAACAAATGAGGATACTTCTGTTTCATGCGGTCTTCACGTTCCCAAGTGTACTCTGGCCCTCGTTTAGAATTCCATTTGACTTTTACAATTGGTATTCGACTTCGTTTGAGGGTCTTTTCTTCTCGATCCATTACTTCGACTGGTTCTTCCGTGAACTGTAGGTTTTCGGCAATGTGTATCTCATCAAGAGGTATGACTAGTGACTCGTCCAATAGGCACTTTTTCAGATTTGAGACATGAAACACATCATGTATGTTACTAAGTTCTGAGGGTAACTCTAATCTGTATGCTACCATTCCAATCCTTTCAAGAATTGTAAATGGTCCTACAAATCTTGGTGAGAGTTTTCCTCGTTTTCCGAATCTGAAAATACCTTTCCAGGGAGAGACTTTTAGCATCACTTTATCACCAATCTGGAATTCGAGTGGTCTACGTCGATTATCAGCATAACTCTTCTGTCGATCGCATGCTGCTTTAATTCGTTCCTGAATGAGCGCGATCTTATCAGTCGTTTCCTGGATCAGTTCCGGGCCAATAATCTGACTTTCGCCTACTTCTGACCAACATACAGGAGATCGGCATTTGCGCCCGTACAAAGCTTCAAATGGAGCACATTGGATACTAGTATGATAGCTGTTATTATAAGAAAATTCAACCAATGGCAGATGAGTATCCCAGCTACCTCCAAAATCAATTACACAGCTTCGAAGCATGTCTTTTAATGTTTGATTTGTACATTCAGTCTGCCCATCCGTTTGTGGATGATAAGCTGTGCTCATGTTGATCTGTGTACCCAAGGCATGTTGAAGAGTTTGCCAAAAACGTGACATAAATCGACTATCTCTATCAGAAATAATAGAGATTGGCACTCCATGTCGCATTACGATTTCGTTGATGTAGAGTTTAGCTAAACGGTCCATGGAATAGTCTTCCCGAATTGGTAAGAAATGTGCTGATTTGGTAAGGCGATCTACGATGACCCAAATAGCATCATGGTTATGCGCCGTTCTGGGTAATTTAGTGATGAAATCCATGGAAATTTGTTCCCATTTCCACATAGGGATTTCTGGTTGTTGCAATAGCCCAGATGGTCTTTGATGTTCTGCCTTAACCTTAAGGCACGTTAAGCATTTATTCACATATTCTGCTATTTGTTTCTTCATACCAGGCCACCAGTAGAAATCTTTGAGATCTTTATACATCTTATCAGCACCTGGATGAATAGAATATTTGGATTTGTGAGCTTCGTCCAAGATAATTGGTCTGATATTACCAAGTACCGGAATCCATGCTCGGTTTTTGAAATATAATATTCCATCCGTTTTGGTTTCAAGTTGTTTATCTAACCCTCGTAATTTCTCAGCGGTGTAATTTGTTGTTTGCAAGGCCTGCCGTTGAGTTTCACATATTTGAGGGTTTAGACTAGTTTGAATCGTCATTTCCAGCGCTTTCACACGTATGGGTTTGACTCTCTCTTTGCGACTTAACGCATCGGCTACAACATTTGCTTTACCTGGGTGGTAACGGATTTCGCAGTCATAGTCGTTCAGAAGTTCCACCCATCGCCTTTGTCGCATATTTAGCATTTTCTGATCTAGAATGTGTTGAAGACTTTTGTGATCTGTATAGACCGTACACTTCGTCCCGTACAAGTAATGTCTCCATATCTTGAGTGCAAACACTACTGCACCAAGTTCTAGATCATGAGTGGTGTAATTCTTCTCGTGCACTTTTAGCTGCCGAGAAGCATAGGCAATCACCTTGTTGTTCTGCATCAGCACACACCCGAGTCCTTGACGTGAGGCATCACAGAAGACTATGAAATTCTCTGTGCCTTCTGGTAGTGCCAGAATAGGTGCATTGCAGAGTTTATGCTTCAACAGTTGAAATGCCTCCTCCTGTTGAGAGTCCCATATGAACTTTTGATCTTTCTGGGTTAGAGTAGTTAAAGGCAAGGCTATCTTTGAAAAGTTCTTGATGAATCTTCTGTAATAGCCCGCTAACCCTAAGAATTGACGAATCTCTGTTGGGGTTTTCGGTGTCTCCCATTGCTTTACCGCTTCAATCTTGCTGGGATCCACTTGTATACCATTTTCATTTACTACATGCCCAAGAAACTGGACTTCCCGTAACCAGAACTCACATTTGGAAAATTTGGCATAAAGTTTCTCATGTGCTAAAAGTTCCAAGATCAGTTTTAAGTGTTGCCCATGTTCTTGTTGACTGCGGGAGTAAATGAGAATGTCATCAATAAAAACAATCACGAATTTATCCAAGTAAGGTCTACACACACGATTCATCAGATCCATAAACACTGCAGGCGCATTAGTCAGCCCGAAGGGCATCACTAAAAACTCATAATGCCCGTATCGAGTTCGAAAAGCTGTTTTAGAAACATCATCATCATGGATTCGTAGTTGATGATATCCAGATCTGAGATCGATTTTTGAAAAATAGATAGCACCTTGCAATTGATCGAATAGATCATCTATACGGGGTAGTGGATAACGATTTTTGATTGTCAATTTATTGAGTTCCCGATAGTCGATACACATCCTGAGAGTACCGTCCTTCTTTTTCACAAAAAGGATAGGTGCGCCCCAAGGTGAGTAACTCGGTCTAATGAAACCTTTGTCTAAAAGTTCCTGTAATTGACTCGATAGTTCTTGCATTTCCGATGGAGCCAATCGGTAAGGAGCTTTAGCTATAGGTGCTGCTCCTGGTACTAAGTCAATACGAAACTCAACTTGTCTCACTGGGGGTAATCCTGATATATCGTCAGGAAAAACTTCAGGATATTCTCGAACTACAGGAATGTCTTCAATACGTTTTTGATGTGGTTTGTTTTCAGTCACGTAAGCTAAAAAGGCTTGACAGCCCTTTCTTAAGCACTTTCGAGCTTGCATACATGATATGATACTCAGTTTCCTGCCAGCCCTTTCACCTTGTATCATAAGTGTATCACCATTTGGTAATGAAATACGAATCATCTTATTTTGACATATGACTTCCACTCGATTTTCTGAAAGCCAGTCCATACCAATAACAACATCAAAGCTTCCCAATTCAATAGGAAGAAGATCAATATTAAAAAGATGATCGTTTAGATTCAATAAACACCCTTGAATCACATTGTTAGTCATAATTGACTTGCCATTAGCAAGTTCAATGATGTAAGGGTTTGTTAGGTTATCAACGGCCAATCCGAGTAGTGAAGCAAAATCAGAGGAAATAAAACTTTTGTCCGCTCCGGTGTCAAAAAGAACAGATACATAGTGATTGTTAAGAAGAAACGTACCGGTAACGGTGTTGTTATCACGTCGAGCCTCTTCCGCCCCTATCTGGAAGGCTCTTCCTCTTGCTTCATTGCCCTGGTTGGTGTTGTTGGTAGGGCAGTTTTTCATGAAGTGATCCGGGCTTCCACATCTGAAACACGACCGGTTGATTTGTTGTGGTTGTTGTTGTTGAGTTCCTTGGTTTGATCGGCGAACAGGGAGATTGCAATATTTGGAGAAATGCCCGACCTTGTTACAATTGTTACAAACAGGGCAGGGTCCCACATGATGAAATGGGCACTTAAGACATTTAGGTGCTTGCCCTACATAGGCTTTTCTCTCCAAAGTTGTGGCAATGTATCCCTTTGCCATTTGCACATTCCGGCTGGGTTCCACCGGAGCCCCTGGTTTGCCTTTCCCAACCCATTTTCGTTTCACCCCTTTAACAGTGCTGGGGGTAGTAGTTGCCAGACTGCTGCTTGACTCACCTTTCACTGTCAATGTACCACTTCTTACTGCAACATCGGTAAGCCTGGTGGTTAAGGTGATAGCATGTTTCAAAGTACGTGGTTCAGCTGCCGTGACCATTCCCTTGATTTGAGGTACCAGACCTTTGATATATTTTTCTATCAAAGCCTGCTCAGTTGGAAACATGTTTGGCAGCAGACATGTTAATTCGTGAAATCGATCGGTATATTTCAAACAATCAGCACCGATCATAGAATGGTTCCAAAATTCCTCTTGGAGCTTTTGGATTTCAGTGATGGGACAATATTCTGACAGAATCAAAGTTTTAAACTCGTCCCAAGTCATAGCATCCACAACAGCCGTGGTCAAAGTTTTTGCCTGGGTATTCCACCAGGTCAATGCTGAGTCTGTCAGTGAACAAGCTGCATAAGACACTTTGTGTTCAGCCAAACACTGGCTGATCTTGAGCTTAGTCTCCATGCTCTCAATCCATTTCAAAAGTCCTGACGCTCCTTCCTTCCCCGTAAAAGTAGGGGGATTGCAAGAAGCGAAGTACTTATAAGTGCATCCTCGTTGTGGAGGATCCGGATTGATTGTGTTGGTACTAGTCGTATGGCGGGTTTCAACATGTCCGCCTGTAGCATTATGCTCCGTATGGACTCTACCCGAGCCAGGAGCACGATTTGTTTGATATTGGGCCAACATGCCCGTAAGAACAGCGGATAATTGGTCACCTGCTATACGAGCAACGTCCGCTTCATTTAGACTAGGTCCATTCACAGGTGGATCCTGAATGGATTCTTGAGTTTGAGGATTTTTAGCAGAACGACCTCTTCTAGGGGCCATAGTCTGATCACACACAGATAAAGTAAAGTCAGAACAAGAATCCATAGTCGTAATAAAGACAAATGTTGTATAACTACTTCGAGTTTTTCACAGTTATATTGTACACCACTAAGTCATGTTCATAGTTGCAGTTATACTAGTACGTCTGTTTGTCTTGCCAAGCGTATACTAGTATCATTTTATAGTCTACCAAAATGACACCGATTTAGACATGTTACTACACTGATATGTACTAGTATTACATTATTTCACTATAATGTAGTACCGATATTAATATGTTTCTACACGTGTTTGTTATGTACTAGTATTACATTATTTCACTATAATGTAACACCGATATTGATATGACCCTATCACAAATTTTGTTACGTACTAGTATTACATTACTTCACCGCAATGTAACACCGATATTGTTATGACTCCACGAGTCTTGTTATGTACTAGTATTACATTACTTCACCGCAATGTAACACCGATATCGTTATGACTCCACGAGTTTTGTTATGTACTAGTATTACATTACTTCACCGCAATGTAACACCGATATTGTTATGTTTTCGCACAAGTTTTCTTTTTATATGACTTGAAAAGTTAGCACCGGCTATAATGTAAAGACACAATGTTGCACATACAATGTTAAAAGAAAACTTTTATTATAACTGTCACAGTTGTACATTAGGATTAGTACATATACAAGAAAATATCCTAATGCAGTTGTACCCACTATTACAACCTAACCGTCCGAGGCCTATTTTACAAGTCAAAACTTCCTCGGAGTAGTACAGTCCAGCCTATTCGATTCCTTTACCGTAGTAAATACAGTAAACATGTGATAATGATGGCCACCGCTGCCATCACTATTGCTGCGTCCAACAGTCGTAGCTCCATCCTCATATTGCCTAACCCTACCATCCATCCCCTAACTCTCTCTACCCCACTCCTACACATACCACCTAAAGTCCACTGAAGTCTACCCTCAATCACCTCCCTCCATGCCCTGGCACCTGCCTCCAGGACAGCAACATGTTCAGCTAAACTCTCATAGGCCGTGCGAGTTTCCCACAGAGTGTCACGTGTTTCCTGCAATGAAACACGCGATAACTGAAGATCCAATGTAACCCGTTGCAGCTGAACTCTCATCTCAGCCTGCTGAGATGACTCGCCTTCCTCATGTATGGAATGAGGTACATCCCGAGGTGCTAGTGGTCCTCTCGGAATAGGACCTGTCGAGATGCGGACTCGTCCCCGCCTTCCTCCAAACCCTGTAAATACTGGTACTTGCTGTGGTGGTGTAGGGCTTTGTGCCCTCCCGATAGCTGGTGAGTCAGCATCTAACAGATGCTGAGGTATAGGTGGTGTAGGTGGTATTGATGGTAAAGTCTGGTGGGACATTTGAGATGACGGCACTGTCTGTGTTGATCCTGAACTTGTTTCCGTGCCAAATGAATCACTTTCTGAGTCTGACATTGCTGTATCGACACACAAGTTCGTATTAGTAACATAAAATAAATAAATAACAACAACATTTATTTGAGTGTTTATATTTGTTAACTATGTTCGGTGCTCTCAGTGTAACTATTCGAGCCTATGGTTATAATCTAGGTTTCTAAGTCCGCCTAAATTCTATAACCTGTGGCTCTGATACCACCCTGTCACACCCCCACCTCCGCGTCACCAGACGACGTCATTTCTAAAGGTAGCGGAAGCATAGCGGCGAAGTCTCGAAGGTGAGGGGTGACTTACTTGATCCGGTATCATAACACACATAGTTAAGAAAAGCACTAATTACAAATCACGACAAATATTTATTACATGTCCTGAATATCCGTTTACAACTTAAGTTCCTTCTATTGCATCCCAAGTCCTAACTACATGGTGCGTGCACAGGTGTTTCCTCACCGTTGGTACTGATTACCTGTAAAAGATTTAAAGTTTAAAATATCAGTATAAAACTGGTGAGTTCATAAATAAGACTCGATACAATATGATATGATAGTAAAGTCAATGGTACACATTAACATAAGTGAATAATCATGTGACCCGTATCCAGATCCTTTCTGACAGTCCAGTCTAGAAAATAACCGAAGTTAAACTCCGTGCCTCTAACTCAATGTCTCACTACATCAAGTCGATACCAGGAATGGTGACAAGCATTCACACAAGGGTAGACGCTATCTATCCATGAATGGGGTTGTCAGCCCGATAGTACTATCTTTGTCCACACATTCGGCCCCACATGGGTTAACCAGATACAGTTGGTTTTGAGGACTTTTGTCGTACACAGAAAATAGTCATAATCCCATGACACCCACATGCAAGCCGGTATTGCAATTGTTACTAAACATATCACACGTTTGATAAAGATTTCATAATAGTCACCCCGATGTTAAGAAAACAGTAAAAGAAAAGGGGTTGTATGAAACTCACCTGAAGTTTATGAAAAGATAAAATCACACGAACGGTGGCTAAAAATGCTAATCTGCATTAGTTTATTTATAATTAATTATTTGTGTTTTAACTTGCTGATTAGATCTGTTTGAACGTTCAATGTCACCGACATTGTAATGAAAAGTCATCGAACTAACATTAGATGTTTAATTAATTATTTAGTCTAATATTATACAATGTACTATAATGTAGGTACCTATACTCGTTTAGGTACCTTGTGTTAAGTTGATGACTCATTGGATTAGCCGGAATAATCTCCGACTAATTAGTTAGGTAATGCTGTTGATTATATTACTTAAACAGTCCCTAGATGAAATCTCGGTTTAGGAATGATTAATTCTTGTCACTAATTGTCCATGTATCACAAAACATAACAATATGACATTTGAATAGGTTAAACAATCATGTTTAACATATTAATCCGACTGTTATCATAAAACCAGACAGTTATTCCAATTGGTAGGGTAATAACTGTGATTAGTTTGAAACACTTGAGATTAACCTTGCATGTCAAAGATTAACCAAAATAATCACTTACATTGTCATAATCCAATGGTTTAAACCATTAGAAGTATTGTTATGGTTTAGTGAAAACCGGGCATTATAACGGATCAAAACAGGCATTTACCCGTTAACAAGACAAGTTATCCGTCAAAAATCATTCCTAGCTATCATCTAAGCAATAATCAACAATCCTAACTATATCATTACGTTCAAAAACACGATCTAATCAATGAAAATCAAGTCAGAAAATTAAAAAGGATAGTTACCCAAATCAGACGATTCTACGGACAAAATCACGATCAGGACGCGTATACACGTTCACCGGTTCGAGCTGAACGTTCTGGTGGTGTCAAATATGAGTTTTGGTGGGAGATTGGTCAAGATCTTGAGTTAAAAAGGTTTAAAGTCGAGAGGAATGAAAAATAAATTTCTCTGCATGCTTCTGCGATTTAACAATCTGATTTCACAGACCGACCTACTCGTCGCGTATCGCGACGAGTGGCCCACATGTCGTCGCGTACCGCGAGGGATTCCGGATAAGATTTGATATCGTAACTTGTCGCGTACCGCGACAAGACTCCAAGGAGTCGTCGCGTATCGCGAGGGATCCAATTTCAAGATTTTTCTTCGTTTCGCGATTCCGGACAATCCGTAACTCGGTTTCACGCACGGTTTTCTCCCATGTTCCCAATTTCTCGCACACTTTAAACCTGTAATGATTAAAATCATCAATTTAACACAGATTCCTAGAACGACCAAACGTGCTCGTGTTATTGATGACGTAATGTTTACCTGCAATTGTCACAATCTACGTGTTGAAAAGATCGTCTTGACACCAATCTTGCTTAAATCCAACTTGAATCGAGCTCCCAATCGTAGAGAGAAGTTTCGTTCTTGAGAGGGTTTTTAGAGAGAAGGGAGAGAGACGAGATGAAGAGAGAGAGAGAGGTTGGTGGGATTGGTCATGGCAATTTAATGCCATCATAAATGATTCCATCACCCTCGGTTAGTCGGTCTCGATCGGTTTCGCGTAAAAATAGCCGCTTCGCGTAGTTTTAGCTACGAAACAACAAAATTTTAAAAATAGAAATCATTTAATTATTCCAAGTGGTTATTCCTAGTAAATTAACTAATATCTTCTCATTTATTTCAAATTTAAAATATTAATTTGCTGTTTAAATCGAAATGTACGGTCGTCGCGCGTATTCGTTCGAATCGTCACTCGTACGAATACGATGATAACTATACTTTTCCATCTTGTTTTCTAATTATAGAATATCATTCAGAACATTAAACTTTCAGATATATTCGTACAGAATGTCACCTATACGAATAACCTGTAAATTTAACATTCACGTAACAATATTCGCGTGTTTTGTTCTTTAAAGCCTCACATACGTTTATACATAATAAAATCCTAACAAATAAACCAAGGATGGTTCTGTGTTGCCAGATTATCATCTGACTCAAGAACCCTTGTTATGAACTGTGTTTCTGTTAATTGTTTCAGAATTTGTTCTATGAACACACAGAATGACAATGATAAATGATATGAATAATGAAACATACTGAAATGTATATGATTCGTACCTGTTTTACTGTTCATATACTGTAGAGATCACTGTTCCGGTGACGGTTCCGGCACTGATGTTACAGTCTCCCCTTGTTAGAGAAATTTCGTCCCGAAATTTAAGAGTTGTTATCAGGTACAGCTTCCTCTTCAAACAGTTGGGGATACTTTAACTTCATGTGATCTTCACGTTCCCAAGTGAACTCAGGCCCGCGTCTTGAATTCCATCGAACCTTTACAATAGGAATACGGCTTCGCCTCAGTTGTTTAACCTTGCGATCCATAATCTCCAAAGGTTCTTCAATGAAATGTAACTGTTCATCGACTTGAATCTCTTCGATTGGAATGACGAGAGACTCGTCAGCAAGGCATTTATTTAGGTTTGAGACGTGAAACACGTCATGTACACCACTGAGTTCATCTGGTAATCTCAGTCGATAAGCTACAGGACCTATACGTTCGATGATCTCGAACGGTCCCACGTATCGTGGTGCTAATTTGCCTTTCCTTCCAAAGCGTACAACGCCTTTCCATGGGGATACCTTCAACATTACACGATCTCCCACTTGGAATTCCAACGGCTTGCGCCGTTTGTCGGCGTAGCTCTTTTGTCTGCTCCTTGTTGCTTGTAGTCTTCTTTGGATCTGAGCTATCTTGTCAGTGGTTTCTTGAATTAGTTCTGGCCCCGTTATTCGGTTGTCTCCAATTTCAGTCCAACAGATCGGTGATCGACATTTCCGGCCATAAAGAGCCTCGAACGGTTCACATCCGATACTGCTGTGGTAACTGTTATTGTAGGAAAACTCAATCAGTGGCAAATGGGAGTCCCAGTTTCCACCGAAGTCCAATACACAGGTCCTCAACATGTCCTCTAGGGTCTGGATAGTACGTTCGCTTTGACCATCCGTTTGTGGATGATAATCTGTACTCAGATTTAACTGTGTCCCTAGAGACTTTTGCAATGACTGCCAAAACCTGGATGTGAATCTGCTATCTCGATCAGAAATAATAGACAAGGGCACACCGTGGCGTACAACTATCTCGTTGATGTATAATCTTGCCAGTTTATCCATGGTGAAGTTCTCACGCATGGGCAAGAAATGAGCAGATTTGGTTAAACGATCAATGATCACCCAAATTGTATCATGACCACTGGAAGTGTGGGGTAGCTTGGTAATGAAATCCATAGCTATTTGTTCCCACTTCCAGAGCGGAATTTCAGGCTGTTCCAGAAGACCAGACGGTCTCTGGTGTTCCGCCTTTACCTTCGCACACGTTAGACACTGGCCGACATACTCCGCTATATCTTTCTTCATCCCCGGCCACCAATAAAATCCACGCAAGTCTTGGTACATTTTATCAGCGCCTGGGTGAACAGAGTATTTAGTCTTGTGTGCTTCATCGAAGATAAGTCTTCTCAATTCATCTACCGCCGGGATCCATATACGTTCTCGGTAGTAGATCATTCCATCAGGCTTCGTGTCAAACTGTTTCTCTGCTCCACAATCAAGTTCCTTCTTCAAATTACCTCGGTCAAGTGCTTCTTGTTGTGCTTGGATAATCTTGTCACTTTAACTGGTCTGCACGGTTATCCCTATTGCTCTAACACGTAGGGGTTTGACCCGTTCCTTCCGGCTCAAGGCATCAACTACAACGTTCGCCTTTCCCGGATGGTACTTAATTACACAATCATAATCATTCAGAAGTTCAACCCAACGGCGTTGTCGCATGTTGAGCTCCTTCTGATCAAAGATATGTTGCAGACTTTTGTGATCAGTAAATATGGTACACTTGGTGCCATATAAGTAATGTCTCCAAATCTTCAAGGCGAAGATTACTGCTCCCAGTTCAAGATCATGAGTAGTGTAATTCTTCTCATGAATCTTTAACTGTCTTGATGCATATGCTATGACTTTATCCCGTTGCATTAACACACAACCGAGTCCCTGATGGGAAGCATCACAGTATACAACAAAGTCATCACAGCCTTCTGGGAGAGATAGAATTGGAGCATCACACAATTTCTGTTTCAATGTCTGGAAAGCATCTTCTTGTTTCTGCTCCCAGACAAACGGTTCGCTTTTCTGAGTTAGTTTGGTGAGTGGCAAGGCTATCTTAGAAAAGTTTGAGATAAACCTTCTATAATAACCTGCCAATCCCAGAAAAGACCGTATCTCCGTCGGTGTCTTCGGAGTATCCCAGTTCTTTATCGCCTCGATCTTGGCAGGATCAACGTGTATTCCTTCGCTGTTGACTACATGACCCATGAATTGAACTTCTCTTAGCCAGAATTCACATTTAGAGAATTTAGCATAGAGTTGTTCTTTCTTCAACAGTTCCAAGATCTTTTTAAGATGTTGCTCATGTTCTGTCTTGGTCTTCGAATAAATCAATATGTCATCAATGAAAACAATGACAAACTGATCCAAGTACGGTTTGCACACTCGGTTCATGAGGTCCATGAAAACCGCGGGTGCATTTGTCAATCCGAAAGGCATCACCATAAATTCGTAATGCCCGTATCTTGTTCGGAAGGCCGTTTTCGGTATGTCTTCATCTTGAACTCTCAGCTGATGATATCCGGACCGCAAGTCAATCTTTGAGAAGTATTGAGCCCCTTGCAGTTGGTCAAACAAATCATCAATCCTCGGCAATGGATACCGATTCTTGATGGTTAGTTTGTTCAGTTCACGGTAATCTATGCACATTCTGAACGATCCGTCTTTCTTCTTCACGAACAAGACCGGAGCTCCCCAAGGTGAGTGGCTCGGTCTGATGAAACCTTTATCCAATAAATCCGGTAACTGATTAGACAATTCCTGCATCTCCGAAGGTGCTAACCTGTAAGGAGATTTAGCAACAAGAGTTGCTCCAGGAATTAAGTCAATACGAAACTCTACCGGTCGCGCAGGTGGCAAACCTGGTAGGTCTTCAGGAAATACTTCAGGGTATTCTTTTACTACCGGTACATCTTGAATCTTCTTCTTCTCTTTCTCCTTTTCCACCACATGAGCCAAGAATGCCACGCACTGCTTCTGTAGACACTTACGCGCCTTTATGCAAGAGATGATTTTGACACTTCGTTTTGCTTGATCCCCTTTCACTTCCAATACACAATCACTCGACAATGGAACTCGAAGCAGCTTCTCAGAACAGATGACTTCCACTCGGTTAGAGGAAAGCCAATCCATTCCAACAATGATGTCGAAACTACCCAACTCCAACGGTATCAAATCGATGGTAAATGTATGACCATTAAGTGTCAATGGGCAATTTCTATAAACTGTGCTAACTGTAATCTGTTTCCTGTTAGCTACTTCTATAATGTTAGGGGAGTCTAACTGTTCCTCTATGGAATCTAGTTGGCATGCAAAGTCGGTAGAGATAAAACTCTGATCCGCACCAGTGTCAAATAGAACAGATGCATAAAAGTCATGTAAGAGAAATGTACCAGTGACCACATTCGGGTCCTGGCGTGCAGCTGGTGCTCCGATGGCAAAGGCTCGTCCACGTGGTGCTTGAACTGCTGGTTGTGCCTTCTTTGCGCAGTTCTTCGCAAAGTGGCCTTGTTCGCCACAATTATAGCATCCACCATTGTTCTGATTTGCGGGTGGAGGGAGAGCCAAAGCAGCATTGTTGACTGCTTGGTTAGGTGTCATCCGGCAGTACTGGACCCAATGGCCCTTTCTTCCACATCCCGTGCAATGCTTGCAGGGAGTGTCAGCAGTGTGATGATACTGACACTTGGCACACAGAGGAAACGTGCCAGTGTAAGGTTTGCGGTTGGGATTCTGCGGTGCTGCTGCTACTTGTTGTAGAGGTGTGACCACCGTGTAGTTCTTAATGGTCTTCTGTTTCTTCTTTTGATGGTGCTGGTGGTGAGGTTTCTTTGAAGACTCTTCCTTGCGCTTGCCAGTGTCGGCCTCTTTCTTCAAAACTCCAGAGGCTACCATTAGGTCAGTGAGTTTTCCAGACAGTCTCACTGCGGATTCAACAGTAGTAGGGTCGGCTGAAACAACCATGCCCTTGATACAAGCGGGAAGTCCACCCACATATCTGTCTATTCTTTTCTCCAATGTTGGTACCATGTCAGGTACCAAAGCAACCAACTCGTGGTAACGAGTTGTATACCCCATGTGATCAGCCCCCTTCATCACATGGTTGGATAATTCAACCTCCAGCTTCTGTAACTCGTTCTTAGGGCAGAACTCTGTTCGCAGCAGTGTCTTGAAATCCTCCCATGGCATGGCCATGGCTTCTTCTCTTCCTCGGGCATTGATCTAACCGTTCCACTAGGTCAGAGCCCGTTTATTGAATGTTCCAGCTGAGTAACGGACCTTGTGGTGTTCGGGGCAGCTGCAGAGATCCAAGGTCGTCTTGATCTTCTCAATCCATTGGATTAATCCAACGGTGCCTTCAGACCCACTAAAACTGGGTGGTTTACATCCTACAAAGGACTTGTAGGAGTAATGAGATGGATCTCCAGTATTTCCACTGGCTTCTCCTGATGTGTTGCCAGTGTTGAGGATCTCATTACGAAGACGAAGGAACATCTCCGGTATGGCTTCTTTCATCTGGTTTGTCATCTGGCTACTCAGTAACGTCACTAAGGCGACAGTAGCAGGATCCAAGGTCGGTGTTGTGCCCGAACCAGATGCTTGGTTCATCAACGGAGGAGGGGGAGGAGGAGGTGGTGGTGGAGAGTCATTCGGAGACGGTGTGGAGGAGTGTGGAGCCATGTCTCGGGGTGGTAGCTGTATCAAGGGAGGTTGTCTTCGTGGCGGCATTCTGATCATAACCAATAAAGTTATCGGTTAGTGCAATGATCGAATACAGAAGACAATATGCAAATAAGTCTTAAGTCCTATTCTCTCTACATGCAGGGTCCCTAGGTTATAGTCTAGGCCAAACCAATTAAATAAGTGACCTATATTTCTCTATAACCATGGCTCTGATACCAATCTATCACACCCCGAGCCGGCGGGGTTGGATCGGAGTCCCCGTCGGGCGGAAGGTTCCCGGGGCGCGATATCGTGAGCGATAATCGAAATGATCAGATTGATTACATTGCACATGATATAAATGAGAAATGCTAAATATAATAGAATTACAAAGTTAAATTACAGCAGTATCGTTTATAATTTAACAATGTAAATCTATTGTAAACATCAATAAATGACTATCTTGTGTTTACACAAGATATACAAAATAATTTGTGTAATGATGTCTTCAAAAGTATGCAGGTCCAAAATACTAGTCTTCTATATGAAGTCCTAGTTCAAAAGAAATGACTTCTTAATTAACCTGTTCGTCACCTGAGAAGTCATGCAAAAATAAAAGTCAACACATGGTTGGTGAGTTCATGTAGTTTTAGTAATTGAAAATGATTTGAAAACCTCCTTTGGTAGAGACCCTAACCTCATTAACACCACATGTAATATCCACATAGGTATGCTTATATATAGGGCATATGTAAGGGACAAGCCCTAGCCAACATCCCACCACATACTAATATGCATATGACACTGCTGTTAATGATAATTAAGCATTTTTACCCTTAACTGTCACACCCCCACCTCCGCGTCACCAGACGACGTCATCTTTCAAGGGTAGCGGAAGCATAGCGGTGAAGTCTCGAAGGTGAGGGGTGACTTACTTGATCCGGTATCATAACACACATAGTTAAGAAAAGCACTAATTAAAAATCACGACAAATATTTATTACATGTCCTGAGTATCCGTTTACAACTTAAGTTCCTTCTATTACATCCCCAAGTCCTAATTACATAGTGCGTGCACAGGTGTTTCCTCACCGTTGGTACTGGTTACCTGTAAAAGATTTAAAGTTTAAAATATCAGTATAAAACTGGTGAGTTCATAATTAAGACTCGATACAATATGATATGATAGTAAAGTCAATGGTACACATTAACATAAGTGAATAATCATGTGACCCGTATCCAGATCCTTTCTGACAGTCCAGTCTAGAAAATGACCGAAGTCAAACTCCGTGCCTCTAACTCAATGTCTCACTACATCAAGTCGATACCAGGAATGGTGACAAGCATTCACACAAGGGTAGACGCTATCTATCCATGAATGGGGTTGTCAGCCCGATAGTACTATCTTTGTTCACACATTCGGCCCCACATGGGTTAACCAGATACAGTTGGTTTTGAGGACTTTTGTTGCACACAGAAAATAGTCAAATCCCATGACACCCACATGCAAGCCGGTATTGCAATTGTTACTAAACATATCACACGTTTGATAAAGATTTCATAATAGTCACCCCGATGTTAAGAAAACAGTAAAAGAAAAGGGGTTGTATGAAACTCACCTGAAGTTTGTGAAAAGATAAAATCACACGAACGATGGCTAAAAATGCTAATCTGCATTAGTTTATTTATAATTAATTATTTGTGTTTTAACTTGTTGATTAGACCTGTTTGAACGTTCAGTGTCAAAGACATTGCTTAGTAAGTCATCAACTCGATATTAATTAAGTATTTAATTAATTTAAGGTTATATCATACAATGTATGATAATGTAGGAACCTACATTGCATTGGATTCCTAATACAAAGTTGATGACACTCGAGATTAATCAGAATAATCTCTGATTAATCAGATAGTTAATATTGTTGATTATGATACTGTAACAGTTTCTAGATAATTTAATGGCTTAGAAATGATCAATCCTTGTTATTGATTACCCAATTATCATGAGATATCACAATGTAGTATCATGATAGGTATAATAACCATGTTTAACATACTAATCTGACTGTCATCATAAACATCAGATAATCGTTCCAATGAGTATGTTAATGATTGTGATTAGTTTGAAACACTTGGATTTAACCTTGCATTTCAAGGATTAACCCAACTAATCACCTACATTGTTATAATCAAATGAATTAAACCATTATAATTATGGATATGGTTTCATGCAAATCGGGCATTACAACGGATCAAAACAAGGATTTAACCGTTAGAACTTCCTGTTCTTTGTTTATAATCAATCCTAGCCATCATCTAGGCAATAATCAACAATCCTAACTATGTCATTACGTTCAAAATCAAGATCTAATCAATTAAAATCGAACTAGAAGGTTTAAACGGATCATTACCTAATCAGACGGAGTTTTGCGGTTAAAACTGCGATCGGGACTTGTATATACGATCCGTGGGATGATCCGGATGATCAAACACCTTTGAAATGAAGCTTGGAGGTGTTTTTATGAAGAAATACGCTCTGGTGGTCGAAATGAACGAGTTTTGAGGTTACCAACGCGATCAGATCGTTTAAAAACGATTTTGGCCGACTTAAGCTCTGGGGCGTATCGCCTGGATACCGACGCCCACGCCAGGCGTACCGCCTGGCCCGGTTTTCCTCCTATATTTTGTTTAAACTTCGTTTCGCGATTCCGGGGGCATACGAACTCCGTTTTGCGCCCGGTTTTCGCCCACGTTCATCATTTTTCACGTACTATCATTCCCCAATAACAAAAGTTACTAAATCCTCATGGATTTCAAGCACGATCAAATGTGCTTACGTCATTAATGCCGAAATCTTCTTTTCGCGATTCCGGACAATCCGTAACTCCGTTTCGCGCACGGTTTTCGCCCATATTCTCAATTTCTCGTACACTTTAAACCTGTAATGATTAAAATCATCAATTTAACACAGATTCCTAGAACGACCAAACGTGCTCGTGTTATTGATGACGTAATGTTTACCTACAATTGTCACAGTCTCCTCCTGTTACAGAAATTTCGTCCCGAAATTTGCTTTAACTCCTACAGTTTGATCGCCTATGTAAACAAATGAGGATACTTCTGTTTCATGCGATCTTCACGTTCCCAAGTGTACTCTGGCCCTCGTTTAGAATTCCATTTGACTTTTACAATTGGTATTCGACTTCGTTTGAGGGTCTTTTCATCTCGATCCATTATTTCGACTGGTTCTTCCGTGAACTGTAGGTTTTCGGCAATGTGTATCTCATCAAGAGGTATGACTAGTGATTCGTCCAATAGGCACTTTTTCAGATTCGAGACATGAAACACATCATGTATGTTACTAAGTTCTGAGGGTAACTCTAATCTGTATGCTACCATTCCAATCCTTTCAAGAATTGTAAATGGTCCTACAAATCTTGGTGAGAGTTTTCCTCGTTTTCCGAATCTGAAAATACCTTTCCAGGGAGAGACTTTTAGCATCACTTTATCACCAATCTGGAATTCGAGTGGTCTACGTCGATTATCAGCATAACTCTTCTGTCGATCGCATGCTGCTTTAATTCGTTCCTGAATGAGCGCGATCTTATCAGTCGTTTCCTGGATCAGTTCCGGGCCAACAATCTGACTTTCGCCTACTTCTGACCAACACACAGGAGATCGGCATTTGCGCCCGTACAAAGCTTCAAATGGAGCACATTGGATACTAGTATGATAGCTGTTATTATAAGAAAATTCAACCAATGGCAGATGAGTATCCCAGCTACCTCCAAAATCAATTACACAGCTTCGAAGCATGTCTTCTAATGTTTGATTTGTACGTTCAGTCTGCCCATCCGTTTGTGGATGATAAGCTGTGCTCATGTTGATCTGCGTACCCAAGGCATGTTGAAGAGTTTGCCAAAAACGTGACATAAATCGACTATCTCTATCAGAAATAATAGAGATTGGCACTCCATGTCGCATTACAATTTCGTTGATGTAAAGTTTAGCTAAACGGTCCATGGAATAGTCTTCCCGAATTGGTAAGAAATGTGCTGATTTGGTAAGGCGATCTACGATGACCCAAATAGCATCATGATTATGCGCCGTTCTGGGTAATTTAGTGATGAAATCCATGGAAATTTGTTCCCATTTCCACATAGGGATTTCTGGTTGTTGCAATAGCCCAGATGGTCTTTGATGTTCTGCCTTAACCTTAAGGCACGTTAAGCATTTATTCACATATTCTGCTATTTGTTTCTTCATACCAGGCCACCAGTAGAAGTCTTTGAGATCTTTATACATCTTATCAGCACCTGGATGAATAGAATATTTGGATTTGTGAGCTTCGTCCAAGATAATTGGTCTGATATTACCAAGTACTGGGATCCATGCTCGGTTTTTGAAATATAATATTCCATCCGTTTTGGTTTTAAGTTGTTTATCTAACCCTCGTAATTTTTCATTGGTGTAATTTGTTGTTTGCAAGGCCTGCCGTTGAGTTTCACGTATTTGAGGGTTTAGACTAGTTTGAATCGTCATTTCCAGCGCTTTCACACGTATGGGTTTGACTCTCTCTTTGCGACTTAAAGCATCGGCTACGACATTTGCTTTACCTGGGTGGTAACGGATTTCGCAGTCATAGTCGTTCAGAAGTTCCACCCATCGCCTTTGTCGCATATTTAGCATTTTCTGATCTAGAATGTGTTGAAGACTTTTGTGATCTGTATAGACCGTACACTTCGTCCCGTACAAGTAATGTCTCCATATCTTGAGTGCAAACACTACTGCACCAAGTTCTAGATCATGAGTGGTGTAATTCTTCTCGTGCACTTTTAGCTGCCGAGAAGCATAGGCAATCACCTTGTTGTTCTGCATCAGCACACACCCGAGTCCTTGACGTGAGGCATCACAGAAAACTATGAAATTCTCTGTGCCTTCTGGTAGTGCCAAAATAGGTGCATTGCAGAGTTTATGCTTCAACAGTTGAAATGCCTCCTCCTGTTGAAAGTCCCATATGAATTTTTGATCTTTCTGGGTTAGAGTAGTTAAAGGCAAGGCTATCTTTGAAAAGTTCTTGATGAATCTTCTGTAATAGCCCGCTAACCCTAAGAATTGACGAATCTCTGTCGGGGTTTTCGGTGTCTCCCATTGCTTTACCGCTTCAATCTTGCTGGGATCCACTTGTATACCATTTTCATTTACTACATGCCCAAGAAACTGGACTTCCCGTAACCAGAACTCACATTTGGAAAATTTGGCATAAAGTTTCTCATGTGCTAAAAGTTCCAAGATCAGTTTTAAGTGTTGCATATGTTCTTGTTGGCTGCGGGAGTAAATGAGAATGTCATCAATAAAAACAATCACGAATTTATCCAAGTAAGGTCTACACACACGATTCATCAGATCCATAAATACTGCAGGCGCATTAGTCAGTCCGAAGGGCATTACTAAAAACTCATAATGCCCGTATCGAGTTCGAAAAGCTGTTTTAGAAACATCATCATCATGGATTCGTAGTTGATGATATCCAGATCTGAGATCGATTTTTGAAAAATAGATAGCACCTTGCAATTGATCGAATAGATCATCTATACGGGGTAATGGATAACGATTCTTGATTGTCAATTTATTGAGTTCCCGATAGTCGATACACATCCTGAGAGTACCGTCCTTCTTTTTCACAAAGAGGATAGGTGCGCCCCAAGGTGAGTAACTCGGTCTAATGAAACCTTTATCTAAAAGTTCCTGTAATTGACTCGATAGTTCTTGCATTTCCGATGGAGCCAATCTGTAAGGAGCTTTAGCTATAGGTGCTGCTCCTGGTACTAAGTCAATACGAAACTCAACTTGTCTCACTGGGGGTAATCCTGATATATCGTCAGGAAAAACTTCAGGATATTCTCGAACTACAGGAATGTCTTCAATACGTTTTTGATGTGGTTTGTTTTCAGTCACATAGGCTAAAAAGGCTTGACAGCCCTTTCTTAAGCACTTTCGAGCTTGCATACATGATATGATACTCAGTTTTCTGCCAGCCCTTTCACCTTGTATCATAAGTGTATCACCATTTGGTAATAAAATACGAATCATCTTATCTTGACATATGACTTCCGCTCGATTTTCTGAAAGCCAGTCCATACCAATAACAACATCAAAGCTTCCCAATTCAATAGGAAGAAGATCAATATTGAAAAGATGATCGTTTAGATTCAATAAACACCCTTGAATCACATTGTTAGTCATAATTGTCTTGCCATTAGCAAGTTCAATGACGTAAGGGTTTGTTAGATTATCAACGGTCAATCCGAGTAATGAAGCAAAATCAGAAGAAACAAAACTTTTGTCCGCTCCGGTGTCAAAAAGAACAGATACATAGTGATTGTTAAGAAGAAACGTACCGGTAACGGTGTTGTTATCACATCTAGCCTCTTCCGCCCCTATCTGGAAGGCTCTTCCTCTTGCTTCATTGCCCTGGTTGGTGTTGTTGGTAGGGCAGTTTTTCATGAAGTGATCCGGGCTTCCACATCTGAAGCACGACCGGTTGATTTGTTGTGGTTGTTGTTGTTGAGTTCCTTGGTTTGATCGGCGAACAGGGAGATTGCAATATTTGGAGAAATGCCCGACCTTATTACAATTGTTACAAACAGGGCAAGGTCCTACATGATGAAATGGGCACTTAGGACATTTAGGTGCCTGCCCTACATAGGCTTTTCTCTCCAAAGTTGTGGCAATGTACCCCTTTGTCATTTGTACATTCCGGCTGGGTTCTACCGGAGCTCCTGGTTTGCCTTTCCCAACCCATTTCCGTTTCACCCCTTTAACAGTGCTGGGGGTAGTGGTTGCCAGACTGCTGCTTGACTCACCTTTCATTGTCAAGGTACCACTTCTTACTGCCACATCAGTAAGCCTGGTGGTTAAGGTGATAGCATGTTTCAAAGTACGTGGTTCAGCTGCCGTGACCATTCCCTTGATTTGAGGTACCAGACCTTTGATATATTTTTCTATCAACGCCTGCTCAGTTGGAAACATGTTTGGCAGCAGACATGTCAATTCATGAAATCGATCGGTATATTTCAAACAATTAGCACCGATCATAGAATGGTTCCAAAACTCCTCTTGAAGTTTTTGGATTTCAGTGATGGGACAATATTCTGACAGAATCATAGTTTTAAATTCGTCCCAAGTCATAGCATCCACAACAGCCGTGGTCAAGGTTTTTGCCTGGGTATTCCACCAGGTCAATGCTGAGTCTGTCAGTGAACAAGCTGCATAAGACACTTTGTGTTCAGCCAAACACTGGCTGATCTTGAGCTTAGTCTCCATGCCCTCAATCCATTTCAAAAGTCCTGACGCTCCTTCCTTCCCCGTAAAAGTAGGGGGATTGCAGGAAGCGAAGTACTTATAAGTGCATCCTCGTTGTGGAGGATCCGGATTGATTGTATTGGTACTAGTCGTATGGCGGATTTCAGCATGTCCGCCTGTAGCATTATGCTCCGTATGAACTCTACCCGAGCCAGGAGCACGATTTGTTTGATATTGGGCCAACATGCCCGTAAGAACAGCGGATAATTGGTCACCTGCTATACGAGCAACGTCCGCTTCATTTAGACTGGGTCCACTCACAGGTGGATCCGGAATGGATTCTTGAGTTCGAGGATTTTTAGCAGAACGACCTCTTCTAGGGGCCATAGTCTGATCACACACATATAAAGTAAAGTCAGAACAAGAATCCATAGTCGTAATAAAGACAAACGTTGTATAACTACTTCGAGTTTTCACAGTTATCTTGTACACCACTAAGTCAAGTTCATAGTTGCAGTTATACTAGTACGTCTGTTTGTCTTGCCAAACGTATACTAGTATCATTTTATAGTCTACCAAAATGACACCGATTTAGACATGTTACTACACTGATATGTACTAGTATTACATTATTTCACTATAATGTAGTACCGATATTAATATGTTTCTACACGTGTTTGTTATGTACTAGTATTACATTATTTCTCTATAATGTAACACTGATATTGATATGACCTTATCACAAATTTTGTTACGTACTAGTATTACATTACTTCACCGTAATGTAACACCGATATTGTTATGACTCCACGAGTCTTGTTATGTACTAGTATTACATTACTTCACCGCAATGTAACACCGATATCGTTATGACTCCACATGAGTCTTGTTATGTACTAGTATTACATTACTTTACCGCAATGTAACACCGATATTGTTATGTTTTCGCACAAGTTTTCTTTTTATATGACTTGAAAAGTTAGCACCGGCTATAATGTAAAGACACAATGTTGCACATACAATGTTAAAAGAAAACTTTTATTATAACTGTCACAGTTGTACATTAGGATTAGTACAGATACAAGAAAATATCCTAATGCAGTTGTACCTACTATTACAACCTAACCGTCCGAGGCCTATTTTACAAGTCAAAACTTCCTCGGAGTAGTACAGTCCAGTCTATTCGATTCCTTTACCGTAGAAAATACAGCAAACATATGATAATGATGGCCACCACTGCCATCACTATTGCCACGTCCAACAGTCGTAGCTCCACACTCCTATTGCCTAACCCTACCATCCATCCCCTAACTTTCTCTACCCCAGTCCTACACATACCACCTAAAGTCCACTGGAGTCTACCCTCAATCACCTCCCTCCATGCCCTAGCACCTGCCTCTAGGACAGCAACATGTTCAGCTAAACTCTCATAGGCCGTGCGAGTTTCCCACAGAGTGTCACGTGTTTCCTGCAATGAAACACGCGATAACTGAAGATCCAATGTAACCCGTCGTAACTGGTCTCTGATCTCAGCTTGCTGAGATGACTCGCCTTCCTCATGTATGGAATGAGGTACATCCCGGGGTGCTAGTGGTCCTCTCGGAACAGGACCTGTCGAGATGCGGGCTCGTCCCCGCCTTCCTCCAAACCCTGTAAATACTGGTACTTGCTGTGGTGGTGTAGGGCTTTGTGCCCTCCTGATAGCTGGTGAGTCAGCATCTATCAGACGCTGAGGTATAGGTGATGTAGGTGGTAGTGATGGTAAAGTCTGGTGGGACATTTGAGATGACGGCACTGTCTGTGTTGATCCTGAACTTGTTTCCGTGCCAATTGAATCACTTTCTGAGTCTGACATCGCTGTATTGACATACAAGTTCGTATTAGTAACGTAAAATAAATAAATAATAACAATATTTATTTGAGTGTTTATATTTGTTAACTACGTTCGGTGCTCTCAGTGTAACTATTCGAGCCTATGGTTATAATCTTAGGTTTCTAAGTCCACCTAAATTCTATAACCTGTGGCTCTGATACCACCCTGTCACACCCCCACCTCCGCGTCACCAGACGACGTCATCTTTCAAGGGTAGCGGAAGCATAGCGGTGAAGTCTCGAAGGTGAGGGGTGACTTACTTGATCCGGTATCATAACACACATAGTTAAGAAAAGCACTAATTAAAAATCACGACAAATATTTATTACATGTCCTGAGTATCCGTTTACAACTTAAGTTCCTTCTATTACATCCCCAAGTCCTAATTACATAGTGCGTGCACAGGTGTTTCCTCACCGTTGGTACTGGTTACCTGTAAAAGATTTAAAGTTTAAAATATCAGTATAAAACTGGTGAGTTCATAATTAAGACTCGATACAATATGATATGATAGTAAAGTCAATGGTACACATTAACATAAGTGAATAATCATGTGACCCGTATCCAGATCCTTTCTGACAGTCCAGTCTAGAAAATGACCGAAGTCAAACTCCGTGCCTCTAACTCAATGTCTCACTACATCAAGTCGATACCAGGAATGGTGACAAGCATTCACACAAGGGTAGACGCTATCTATCCATGAATGGGGTTGTCAGCCCGATAGTACTATCTTTGTTCACACATTCGGCCCCACATGGGTTAACCAGATACAGTTGGTTTTGAGGACTTTTGTTGCACACAGAAAATAGTCAAATCCCATGACACCCACATGCAAGCCGGTATTGCAATTGTTACTAAACATATCACACGTTTGATAAAGATTTCATAATAGTCACCCCGATGTTAAGAAAACAGTAAAAGAAAAGGGGTTGTATGAAACTCACCTGAAGTTTGTGAAAAGATAAAATCACACGAACGATGGCTAAAAATGCTAATCTGCATTAGTTTATTTATAATTAATTATTTGTGTTTTAACTTGTTGATTAGACCTGTTTGAACGTTCAGTGTCAAAGACATTGCTTAGTAAGTCATCAACTCGATATTAATTAAGTATTTAATTAATTTAAGGTTATATCATACAATGTATGATAATGTAGGAACCTACATTGCATTGGATTCCTAATACAAAGTTGATGACACTCGAGATTAATCAGAATAATCTCTGATTAATCAGATAGTTAATATTGTTGATTATGATACTGTAACAGTTTCTAGATAATTTAATGGCTTAGAAATGATCAATCCTTGTTATTGATTACCCAATTATCATGAGATATCACAATGTAGTATCATGATAGGTATAATAACCATGTTTAACATACTAATCTGACTGTCATCATAAACATCAGATAATCGTTCCAATGAGTATGTTAATGATTGTGATTAGTTTGAAACACTTGGATTTAACCTTGCATTTCAAGGATTAACCCAACTAATCACCTACATTGTTATAATCAAATGAATTAAACCATTATAATTATGGATATGGTTTCATGCAAATCGGGCATTACAACGGATCAAAACAAGGATTTAACCGTTAGAACTTCCTGTTCTTTGTTTATAATCAATCCTAGCCATCATCTAGGCAATAATCAACAATCCTAACTATGTCATTACGTTCAAAATCAAGATCTAATCAATTAAAATCGAACTAGAAGGTTTAAACGGATCATTACCTAATCAGACGGAGTTTTGCGGTTAAAACTGCGATCGGGACTTGTATATACGATCCGTGGGATGATCCGGATGATCAAACACCTTTGAAATGAAGCTTGGAGGTGTTTTTATGAAGAAATACGCTCTGGTGGTCGAAATGAACGAGTTTTGAGGTTACCAACGCGATCAGATCGTTTAAAAACGATTTTGGCCGACTTAAGCTCTGGGGCGTATCGCCTGGATACCGACGCCCACGCCAGGCGTACCGCCTGGCCCGGTTTTCCTCCTATATTTTGTTTAAACTTCGTTTCGCGATTCCGGGGGCATACGAACTCCGTTTTGCGCCCGGTTTTCGCCCACGTTCATCATTTTTCACGTACTATCATTCCCCAATAACAAAAGTTACTAAATCCTCATGGATTTCAAGCACGATCAAATGTGCTTACGTCATTAATGCCGAAATCTTCTTTTCGCGATTCCGGACAATCCGTAACTCCGTTTCGCGCACGGTTTTCGCCCATATTCTCAATTTCTCGTACACTTTAAACCTGTAATGATTAAAATCATCAATTTAACACAGATTCCTAGAACGACCAAACGTGCTCGTGTTATTGATGACGTAATGTTTACCTACAATTGTCACATTAACACAATCCCATAAGTTATTCTTTTTGTTGTCCCTGTAATTACAATCATTTGAAACCCATATTGATTTCACAAGTTAATCACACACTATGATCAACTACAGCAATTGTATAAACAGTTATAAAAGCTTAATTAAATAAATAAATAAGCATTTATTTAAAATCTAAGTCCTATTGATTGGGGCCTTTGGTCATACTCGAGTAGACTAGTCTGTCAATCTAGGTACTTAGTAGTTAGGGAATCTGTAAATATCCTCAAACATACGACCTACAAGTCAAACGGTCTAGCTAGGACTTCTTGAAAACTAGGATTTCATGTTTCGTCTGTTTTGGCGTATGTTATCTCTGATATTTCCCAGGCTTTCCCTTGAAAATGATTTATTGATTCGTCTGATTCTGTTACCAGATGTACTTGATTCGTTGATCATAGAATACTAGATTCATTGATCAATTGTACACTTGATTCATTGTTCAACAAACACTAGATTTGTAGAGCATTGAATATTGTCTTTGCAAAGATTGTTTCGTTTGATTCGTTTGAACTCCCACACTTGTTTCGTCAAAATGTTTCGTATGATTCGTTGAACTCACCCACTTGATTTGTCAAAAATGTTCTATTTGATTCGTTGAAAACACCCATTTGATCCGTCAAAATGTTTCGTTTGATCCCTTGAACTCACACACTTGTTTTGTCAAAATGTCTAGTTTGATTCATTTGAAATGTTTTGATTTGTTGAAATGTTTAGTTTAACTTGATTATTCACTTAATTTATAAGTAAATCAGTCAGTAAACCTGCATAAAATCTTCCTAGACATGGTCTAGGATAACATTTATATATATGTAAAACATATAAATTTAAAAGCATTTAAGTAACAATTTAAATAAAACAGTCTAAGCATGCTTCTCAGCCCCGCGTTTTAAAACAAAAATGTTAGAAAAGGGGCAATGAACTCACCTGTGCTGCTAAGTAAATGATCTACACAAAATGCGCGCTCTTGTTCGTAAGCTAAATATCTTCGGTTCCTGAGTTATTTTATAAGAATTTCAGATATAATAAGTACGCGTAGTAGTCGTTGTGCCTAAGACTTTGAGTCTTATTGTGCGTGCAACTAAGTGTCTTAGTACTAGGTGTATCTAAGATCTAATCTATCCTAGTTACCCTTTTAGATCCCAATCCCATGTTGAGTTACAATACTTACTTTTAAATTTTAGAAAATTTCGGCAGAGTTTCCTTTGTTTTATGTTTAAAATCCAGACAATTTCATTGTCTATTTTACCACAAAATCCCAATCAATGATCTTACAAACAAACTTTTACAACTAAGTAGCTTTTAAGAAATCAATACCATTTAATAATTCATATATCAAATTTAAACAAGACTTTAGAAATTATTAACTTTAATTAAATAAATCCTCAAGCTTTACATTTGATCAAAACATCATTACTTGACTTCATACCAATGCTTAATATGTGGTGGACTTATTTAAGTCCCATTGGGCTCACTTAGGCCCAATTGATGGTCTTTGAATTCCCATGGATCCCCAATTCAAGTCCTTTGCGTTAATTGACATAACCCATTAACCTAACATCTTTGAATAATGTGTTTTGCTAATCACTTCGTTAGGATTGATCATCCAATGTCCAACTTTAGAATTCCTTTGAGTTCAACTAAAATAACCCAGTTTGGTTTAACATACGTTTGCATGAATTCTATTTATTTAACAATAGTATTGTATGTTGAACATTTAGCTATACTTATGCATGCATGATTAATGCTTCATCATTGTTCATATATATATACTTATGTATACACAATTGATGTACATATTCCCATGCATGCAACGTATTGGATCCATACCTCGTTAGAACTTAGGTTAATGGCTAACTAACCATTTCTTAGGTTGTTAACACTAGTCTCTTTGATCCTAGGTCCATATTAACCACATTAAACGACCCTTACGTTCGACAGATGGTCCCGGCAGCGAACCTATGCTATGTTGGCCTAGGGTTCGGCTCCAATGGAGTTAGACGAACCCATAAGGTTCGGTTCGTCCAGCTCATAGGGTTCGTTCACTTTGGGTTCGTGGGTTGCATGGCCAGGGTTCGGCTAGATATAAGGTTCGTCCATGAGTAGTTGAAACCACAGGTTCGTTGCAGCCCTCCTACAGGGTTCGGTGCAGGCTTAAAGGTTCGTGACTCAGACCACAGGCTCGTTGCAGGTGTAGTTTCAGAGGGACAGGGTTCGTTGCTCAGGGTTCGCCTAGGTTGGCCACAGGTTCGCGGTACTTATCTTGCTTAGAGAAAAGGTTCGGCCGATCTAGGAGGCCACGAACCTGTATCTCCAACTCCTTTCTCGATCCAACTTGTCACAACACTACTTCTACACATTCCTTGTTGTTTACTAGTGCTCATCTCAATGTTCATAAGTGTTTAAACCAATTATCAAGACCACAACAAAAAGGCTTACGAATACCCTAAAACCGAATTTTAAAATGGTTATTTACCTCCAATTTCGTGGATGAAAACTCAAATAAGTTGTACTCCCGTGATCT
Source organism: Mikania micrantha (assembly GCA_009363875.1). Taxonomy (NCBI): domain Eukaryota; kingdom Viridiplantae; phylum Streptophyta; class Magnoliopsida; order Asterales; family Asteraceae; genus Mikania; species Mikania micrantha. Next base: position 1,343,643 of record CM018690.1, on the reverse strand, counting down.
ACGTGTTGAAAGGATCGTCTTGACACCAATCTTGCTTAAATCCAACTTGAATCGAGCTCCCAATCGTAGAGAGAAGTTTCGTTCTTGAGAGGGTTTTTAGAGAGAAGGGAGAGAAACGAGATGGAGAGAGAGAGAGAGGTTGGTGGGATTGGTCATGGCAATTTAATGCCATCATAAATGATTCCATCACCCTCGGTTAGTCGGTCTCGATCGGTTTCGCGTAAAAATAGCCGCTTCACGTAGTTTTAGCTACGAAACAACAAAATTTTAAAAATAGAAATCATTTAATTATTCCAAGTGGTTATTCCTAGTAAATTAACTAATATCTTCTCATTTATTTCAAATTTAAAATATTAATTTGCTGTTTAAATCGAAATGTACGGTCGTCACGCGTATTCGTTCGAATCGTCACTCGTACGAATACGATGATAACTATACTTTTCCATCTTGTTTTCTAATTATAGAATATCATTCAGAACATTAAACTTTCAGATATATTCGTACAGATCGTCACCTATACGAATAACCTGTAAATTTAACATTCACGTAACAATATTCGCGTGTTTCAGAATGACAATGATAAATGATATGAATAATGAAACATACTGAAATGTATATAATTCGTACCTGTTTTACTGTTCATGTACTGTAGAGATCACTGTTCCAGTGACGGTTCCGGCACTGATGTTACAGTCTCCCCTTGTTAGAGAAATTTCGTCCCGAAATTTAAGAGTTGTTATCAGGTACAGCTTCCTCTTCAAACAGTTGGGGATACTTTAACTTCATGTGATCTTCACGTTCCCAAGTGAACTCAGGCCCGCGTCTTGAATTCCATCGAACCTTTACAATAGGAATACGGCTTCGCCTCAGTTGTTTAACCTTGCGATCCATAATCTCCAAAGGTTCTTCAATGAAATGTAACTGTTCATCGACTTGAATCTCTTCGATTGGAATGACGAGAGACTCGTCAGCAAGGCATTTATTTAGGTTTGAGACGTGAAACACGTCATGTACACCACTGAGTTCATCTGGTAATCTCAGTCGATAAGCTACAGGACCTATACGTTCGATGATCTTGAACGGTCCCACGTATCGTGGTGCTAATTTGCCTTTCCTTCCAAAGCGTACAACGCCTTTCCATGGGGATACCTTCAACATTACACGATCTCCCACTTGGAATTCCAACGGCTTGCGCCGTTTGTCGGCGTAGCTCTTTTGTCTGCTCCTTGTTGCTTGTAGTCTTCTTTGGATCTGAGCTATCTTGTCAGTGGTTTCTTGAATTAGTTCTGGCCCCGTTATTCGGTTGTCTCCAATTTCAGTCCAACAGATCGGTGATCGACATTTCCGGCCATAAAGAGCCTCGAACGGTGCACATCCGATACTGCTGTGGTAACTGTTATTGTAGGAAAACTCAATCAGTGGCAAATGGGAGTCCCAGTTTCCACCGAAGTCCAATACACAGGTCCTCAACATGTCCTCTAGGGTCTGGATAGTACGTTCGCTTTGACCATCCGTTTGTGGATGATAATCTGTACTCAGATTTAACTGTGTCCCTAGACACTTTTGCAATGACTGCCAAAACCTGGATGTGAATCTGCTATCTCGATCAGAAATAATAGACAAGGGCACACCGTGGCGTACAACTATCTCGTTGATGTATAATCTTGCCAGTTTATCCATGGTGAAGTTCTCACGCATGGGCAAGAAATGAGCAGATTTGGTTAAACGATCAATGATCACCCAAATTGTATCATGACCACTGGAAGTGCGGGGTAGCTTGGTAATGAAATCCATAGCTATTTGTTCCCACTTCCAGAGCGGAATTTCAGGCTGTTCCAGAAGACCAGACGGTCTCTGGTGTTCCGCCTTTACCTTCGCACACGTTAGACACTGGCCGACATACTCCGCTATATCTTTCTTCATCCCCGGCCACCAATAAAATCCACGCAAGTCTTGGTACATTTTATCAGCGCCTGGGTGAACAGAGTATTTAGTCTTGTGTGCTTCATCGAAGATAAGTCTTCTCAATTCATCTACCGCCGGGATCCATATACGTTCTCGGTAGTAGATCATTCCATCAGGCTTCGTGTCAAACTGTTTCTCTGCTCCACAATCAAGTTCCTTCTTCAAATTACCTCGGTCAAGTGCTTCTTGTTGTGCTTGGTTAATCTTGTCACTTTAACTGGTCTGCACGGTTATCCCTATTGCTCTAACACGTAGGGGTTTGACCCGTTCCTTCCGGCTCAAGGCATCAACTACAACGTTCGCCTTTCCCGGATGGTACTTAATTACACAATCATAATCATTCAGAAGTTCAACCCAACGGCGTTGTCGCATGTTGAGCTCCTTCTGATCAAAGATATGTTGCAGACTTTTGTGATCAGTAAATATGGTACACTTGGTGCCATATAAGTAATGTCTCCAAATCTTCAAGGCGAAGATTACTGCTCCCAGTTCAAGATCATGAGTAGTGTAATTCTTCTCATGAATCTTTAACTGTCTTGATGCATATGCTATGACTTTATCCCGTTGCATTAACACACAACCGAGTCCCTGATGGGAAGCATCACAGTATACAACAAAGTCATCACAGCCTTCTGGGAGAGATAGAATTGGAGCATCACACAATTTCTGTTTCAATGTCTGGAAAGCATCTTCTTGTTTCTGCTCCCAGACAAACGGTTCGCTTTTCTGAGTTAGTTTGGTGAGTGGCAAGGCTATCTTAGAAAAGTTTGAGATAAACCTTCTATAATAACCTGCCAATCCCAGAAAAGACCGTATCTCCGTCGGTGTCTTCGGAGTATCCCAGTTCTTTATCGCCTCGATCTTGGCAGGATCAACGTGTATTCCTTCGCTGTTGACTACATGACCCATGAATTGAACTTCTCTTAGCCAGAATTCACATTTAGAGAATTTAGCATAGAGTTGTTCTTTCTTCAACAGTTCCAAGATCTTTTTAAGATGTTGCTCATGTTCTGTCTTGGTCTTCGAATAAATCAATATGTCATCAATGAAAACAATGACAAACTGATCCAAGTACGGTTTGCACACTCGGTTCATGAGGTCCATGAAAACCGCGGGTGCATTTGTCAATCCGAAAGGCATCACCATAAATTCGTAATGCCCGTATCTTGTTCGGAAGGCCGTTTTCGGTATGTCTTCATCTTGAACTCTCAGCTGATGATATCCGGACCGCAAGTCAATCTTTGAGAAGTATTGAGCCCCTTGCAGTTGGTCAAACAAATCATCAATCCTCGGCAATGGATACCGATTCTTGATGGTTAGTTAGTTCAGTTCACAGTAATCTATGCACATTCTGAACGATCCGTCTTTCTTCTTCACGAACAAGACCGGAGCTCCCCAAGGTGAGTGGCTCGGTCTGATGAAACCTTTATCCAATAAATCCGGTAACTGATTAGACAATTCCTGCATCTCCGAAGGTGCTAACCTGTAAGGAGATTTAGCAACAAGAGTTGCTCCAGGAATTAAGTCAATACGAAACTCTACCGGTCGCGCAGGTGGCAAACCTGGTAGGTCTTCAGGAAATACTTCAGGGTATTCTTTTACTACCGGTACATCTTGAATCTTCTTCTTCTCTTTCTCCTTTTCCACCACATGAGCCAAGAATGCCACGCACTGCTTCTGTAGACACTTACGCGCCTTTATGCAAGAGATGATTTTGACACTTCGTTTTGCTTGATCCCCTTTCACTTCCAATACACAATCACTCGACAATGGAACTCGAAGCAGCTTCTCAGAACAGATGACTTCCACTCGGTTAGAGGAAAGCCAATCCATTCCAACAATGATGTCGAAACTACCCAACTCCATCGGTATCAAATCGATGGTAAATGTATGACCATTAAGTGTCAATGGGCAATTTCTATAAACTGTGCTAACTGTAATCTGTTTCCCGTTAGCTACTTCTATAATGTTAGGGGAGTCTAACTGTTCCTCTATGGAATCTAGTTGGCATGCAAAGTCGGTAGAGATAAAACTCTGATCCGCACCAGTGTCAAATAGAACAGATGCATAAAAGTCATGTAAGAGAAATGTACCAGTGACCACATTCGGGTCCTGGCGTGCAGCTGGTGCTCCGATGGCAAAGGCTCGTCCACGTGGTGCTTGAACTGCTGGTTGTGCCTTCTTTGGGCAGTTCTTCGCAAAGTGGCCTTGTTCGCCACAATTATAGCATCCACCATTGTTCTGATTTGCGGGTGGAGGGAGAGCCAAAGCAGCATTGTTGACTGCTTGGTTAGGTGTCATCTGGCAGTACTGTACCCAATGGCCCTTTCTTCCACATCCCGTGCAATGCTTGCAGGGAGTGTCAGCAGTGTGATGATACTGACACTTGGCACACAGAGGAAACGTGCCAGTGTAAGGTTTGCGGTTGGGATTCCGCGGTGCTGCTGCTACTTGTTGTAGAGGTGTGACCACCGTGTAGTTGTTAATGGTCTTCTGTTTCTTCTTTTGATGGTGCTGGTGGTGAGGTTTCTTTGAAGACTCTTCCTTGCGCTTGCCAGTGTCGGCCTCTTTCTTCAAAACTCCAGAGGCTACCATTAGGTCAGTGAGTTTTCCAGACAGTCTCACTGCGGATTCAACAGTAGTAGGGTTGGCTGAAACAACCATGCCCTGGATACAAGCGGGAAGTCCACCCACATATCTGTCTATTCTTTTCTCCAATGTTGGTACCATGTCAGGTACCAAAGCAACCAACTCGTGGTAACGAGTTGTATACCCCATGTGATCAGCCCCCTTCATCACATGGTTGGATAATTCAACCTCCAGCTTCTGTAACTCGTTCTTAGGGCAGAACTCTGTTCGCAGCAGTGTCTTGAAATCCTCCCATGGCATGGCCATGGCTTCTTCTCTTCCTCGGGCATTGATCTAACCGTTCCACTAGGTCAGAGCCCGTTTATTGAATGTTCCAGCTGAGTAACGGACCTTGTGGTGTTCGGGGCAGCTGCAGAGATCCAAGGTCGTCTTGATCTTCTCAATCCATTGGATTAATCCAACGGCGCCTTCAGACCCACTAAAACTGGGTGGTTTACATCCTACAAAGGACTTGTAGGAGTAATGAGATGGATCTCCAGTATTTCCACTGGCTTCTCCTGATGTGTTGCCAGTGTTGAGGATCTCATTACGAAGACGAAGGAACATCTCCGGTATGGCTTCTTTCATCTGGTTTGTCATCTGGCTACTCAGTAACGTCACTAAGGCGACAGTAGCAGGATCCAAGGTCGGTGTTGTGCCCGAACCAGATGCTTGTTCATCAACGGAGGAGGGGGAGGAGGAGGTGGTGGTGGAGAGTCATTCGGAGACGGTGTGGAGGAGTGTGGAGCCATGTCTCGGGGTGGTAGCTGTATCAAGGGAGGTTGTCTTCGTGGCGGCATTCTGATCATAACCAATAAAGTTATCGGTTAGTGCAATGATCGAATACAGAAGACAATATGCAAATAAGTCTTAAGTCCTATTCTCTCTACATGCAGGGTCCCTAGGTTATAGTCTAGGCCAAACCAATTAAATAAGTGACCTATATTTCTCTATAACCATGGCTCTGATACCAATCTATCACACCCCGAGCCGGCGGGGTTGGATCGGAGTCCCCGTCGGGCGGAAGGTTCCCGGGGCGCGATATCGTGAGTGATAATCGAAATGATCAGATTGATTACATTGCACATGATATAAATGAGAAATGCTAAATATAATAGAATTACAAAGTTAAATTACAGCAGTATCGTTTATAATTTAACAATGTAAATCTATTGTAAACATCAATAAATGACTATCTTGTGTTTACACAAGATATACAAAATAATTTGTGTAATGATGTCTTCAAAAGTATGCAGGTCCAAAATACTAGTCTTCTATATGAAGTCCTAGTTCAAAAGAAATGACTTCTTAATTAACCTGTTCGTCACCTGAGAAGTCATGCAAAAATAAAAGTCAACACATGGTTGGTGAGTTCATGTAGTTTTAGTAATTGAAAATGATTTGAAAACCTCCTTTGGTAAAGACCCTAACCTCATTAACACCACATGTAATATCCACATAGGTATGCTTATATATAGGGCATATGTAAGGGACAAGCCCTAGCCAACATCCCACCACATACTAATATGCATATGACACTGCTGTTAATGATAATTAAGCATTTTTACCCTTAACACAATCCCATAAGTTATTCTTTTTGTTGTCCCTGTAATTACAATCATTTGAAACCCATATTGATTTCACAAGTTAATCACACACTATGATCAACTACAGCAATTGTATAAACAGTTATAAAAGCTTAATTAAATAAATAAATAAGCATTTATTTAAAATCTAAGTCCTATTGATTGGGGCCTTTGGTCATACTCGAGTAGACTAGTCTGTCAATCTAGGTACTTAGTAGTTAGGGAATCTGTAAATATCCTCAAACATACGACCTACAAGTCAAACGGTCTAGCTAGGACTTCTTGAAAACTAGGATTTCATGTTTCGTCTGTTTTGGCGTATGTTATCTCTGATATTTCCCAGGCTTTCCCTTGAAAATGATTTATTGATTCGTCTGATTCTGTTACCAGATGTACTTGATTCGTTGATCATAGAATACTAGATTCATTGATCAATTGTACACTTGATTCATTGTTCAACAAACACTAGATTTGTAGAACATTGAATATTGTCTTTGCAAAGATTGTTACGTTTGATTCGTTTGAACTCCCACACTTGTTTCGTCAAAATGTTTCGTATGATTCGTTGAACTCACCCACTTGATTTGTCAAAAATGTTCTATTTGATTCGTTGAAAACACCCATTTGATCCGTCAAAATGTTTCGTTTGATCCCTTGAACTCACACACTTGTTTTGTCAAAATGTCTAGTTTGATTCGTTTGAAATGTTTTGATTTGTTGAAATGTTTAGTTTAACTTGATTATTCACTTAATTTATAAGTAAATCAGTCAGTAAACCTGCATAAAATCTTCCTAGACATGGTCTAGGATAACATTTATATATATGTAAAACATATAAATTTAAAAGCATTTAAGTAACAATTTAAATAAAACAGTCTAAGCATGCTTCTCAGCCCCGCGTTTTAAAACAAAAATGTTAGAAAAGGGGCAATGAACTCACCTGTGCTGCTAAGTAAATGATCTACACAAAATGCGCGCTCTTGTTCGTAAGCTAAATATCTTCGGTTCCTGAGTTATTTTATAAGAATTTCAGATATAATAAGTACGCGTAGTAGTCGTTGTGCCTAAGACTTTGAGTCTTATTGTGCGTGCAACTAAGTGTCTTAGTACTAGGTGTATCTAAGATCTAATCTATCCTAGTTACCCTTTTAGATCCCAATCCCATGTTGAGTTACAATACTTACTTTTAAATTTTAGAAAATTTCGGCAGAGTTTCCTTTGTTTTATGTTTAAAATCCAGACAATTTCATTGTCTATTTTACCACAAAATCCCAATCAATGATCTTACAAACAAACTTTTACAACTAAGTAGCTTTTAAGAAATCAATACCATTTAATAATTCATATATCAAATTTAAACAAGACTTTAGAAATTATTAACTTTAATTAAATAAATCCTCAAGCTTTACATTTGATCAAAACATCATTACTTGACTTCATACCAATGCTTAATATGTGGTGGACTTATTTAAGTCCCATTAGGCTCACTTAGGCCCAATTGATGGTCTTTGAATTCCCATGGATCCCCAATTCAAGTCCAGTGACCACATTCGGGTCCTGGCGTGCAGCTGGTGCTCCGATGGCAAAGGCTCGTCCACGTGGTGCTTGAACTGCTGGTTGTGCCTTCTTTGGGCAGTTCTTCGCAAAGTGGCCTTGTTCGCCACAATTATAGCATCCACCATTGTTCTGATTTGCGGGTGGAGGGAGAGCCAAAGCAGCATTGTTGACTGCTTGGTTAGGTGTCATCCGGCAGTACTGGACCCAATGGCCCTTTCTTCCACATCCCGTGCAATGCTTGCAGGGAGTGTCAGCAGTGTGATGATACTGACACTTGGCACACAGAGGAAACGTGCCAGTGTAAGGTTTGCGGTTGGGATTCTGCGGTGCTGCTGCTACTTGTTGTAGAGGTGTGACCACCGTGTAGTTGTTAATGGTCTTCTGTTTCTTCTTTTGATGGTGCTGGTGGTGAGGTTTCTTTGAAGACTCTTCCTTGCGCTTGCCAGTGTCGGCCTCTTTCTTCAAAACTCCAGAGGCTACCATTAGGTCAGTGAGTTTTCCAGACAGTCTCACTGCGGATTCAACAGTAGTAGGGTTGGCTGAAACAACCATGCCCTGGATACAAGCGGGAAGTCCACCCACATATCTGTCTATTCTTTTCTCCAATGTTGGTACCATGTCAGGTACCAAAGCAACCAACTCGTGGTAACGAGTTGTATACCCCATGTGATCAGCCCCCTTCATCACATGGTTGGATAATTCAACCTCCAGCTTCTGTAACTCGTTCTTAGGGCAGAACTCTGTTCGCAGCAGTGTCTTGAAATTCTCCCATGGCATGGCCATGGCTTCTTCTCTTCCTCGGGCATTGATCTAACCGTTCCACTAGGTCAGAGCCCGTTTATTGAATGTTCCAGCTGAGTAACGGACCTTGTGGTGTTCGGGGCAGCTGCAGAGATCCAAGGTCGTCTTGATCTTCTCAATCCATTGGATTAATCCAACGGCGCCTTCAGACCCACTAAAACTGGGTGGTTTACATCCTACAAAGGACTTGTAGGAGTAATGAGATGGATCTCCAGTATTTCCACTGGCTTCTCCTGATGTGTTGCCAGTGTTGAGGATCTCATTACGAAGACGAAGGAACATCTCCGGTATGGCTTCTTTCATCTGGTTTGTCATCTGGCTACTCAGTAACGTCACTAAGGCGACAGTAGCAGGATCCAAGGTCGGTGTTGTGCCCGAACCAGATGCTTGGTTCATCAACGGAGGAGGGGGAGGAGGAGGTGGTGGTGGAGAGTCATTCGGAGACGGTGTGGAGGAGTGTGGAGCCATGTCTCGGGGTGGTAGCTGTATCAAGGGAGGTTGTCTTCGTGGCGGCATTCTGATCATAACCAATAAAGTTATCGGTTAGTGCAATGATCGAATACAGAAGACAATATGCAAATAAGTCTTAAGTCCTATTCTCTCTACATGCAGGGTCCCTAGGTTATAGTCTAGGCCAAACCAATTAAATAAGTGACCTATATTTCTCTATAACCATGGCTCTGATACCAATCTATCACACCCCGAGCCGGCAGGGTTGGATCGGAGTCCCCGTCGGGCGGAAGGTTCCCGGGGCACGATATCGTGAGTGATAATCGAAATGATCAGATTGATTACATTGCACATGATATAAATGAGAAATGCTAAATATAATAGAATTACAAAGTTAAATTACAGCAGTATCGTTTATAATTTAACAATGTAAATCTATTGTAAACATCAATAAATGACTATCTTGTGTTTACACAAGATATACAAAATAATTTGTGTAATGATGTCTTCAAAAGTATGCAGGTCCAAAATACTAGTCTTCTATATGAAGTCCTAGTTCAAAAGAAATGACTTCTTAATTAACCTGTTCGTCACCTGAGAAGTCATGCAAAAATAAAAGTCAACACATGGTTGGTGAGTTCATGTAGTTTTAGTAATTGAAAATGATTTGAAAACCTCCTTTGGTAAAGACCCTAACCTCATTAACACCACATGTAATATCCACATAGGTATGCTTATATATAGGGCATATGTAAGGGACAAGCCCTAGCCAACATCCCACCACATACTAATATGCATATGACACTGCTGTTAATGATAATTAAGCATTTTTACCCTTAACACAATCCCATAAGTTATTCTTTTTGTTGTCCCTGTAATTACAATCATTTGAAACCCATATTGATTTCACAAGTTAATCACACACTATGATCAACTACAGCAATTGTATAAACAGTTATAAAAGCTTAATTAAATAAATAAATAAGCATTTATTTAAAATCTAAGTCCTATTGATTGGGGCCTTTGGTCATACTCGAGTAGACTAGTCTGTCAATCTAGGTACTTAGTAGTTAGGGAATCTGTAAATATCCTCAAACATACGACCTACAAGTCAAACGGTCTAGCTAGGACTTCTTGAAAACTAGGATTTCATGTTTCGTCTGTTTTGGCGTATGTTATCTCTGATATTTCCCAGGCTTTCCCTTGAAAATGATTTATTGATTCGTCTGATTCTGTTACCAGATGTACTTGATTCGTTGATCATAGAATACTAGATTCATTGATCAATTGTACACTTGATTCATTGTTCAACAAACACTAGATTTGTAGAGCATTGAATATTGTCTTTGCAAAGATTGTTTCGTTTGATTCGTTTGAACTCCCACACTTGTTTCGTCAAAATGTTTCGTATGATTCGTTGAACTCACCCACTTGATTTGTCAAAAATGTTCTATTTGATTCGTTGAAAACACCCATTTGATCCGTCAAAATGTTTCGTTTGATCCCTTGAACTCACACACTTGTTTTGTCAAAATGTCTAGTTTGATTCGTTTGAAATGTTTTGATTTATTGAAATGTTTAGTTTAACTTGATTATTCACTTAATTTATAAGTAAATCAGTCAGTAAACCTGCATAAAATCTTCCTAGACATGGTCTAGGATAACATTTATATATATGTAAAACATATAAATTTAAAAGCATTTAAGTAACAATTTAAATAAAACAGTCTAAGCATGCTTCTCAGCCCCGCGTTTTAAAACAAAAATGTTAGAAAAGGGGCAATGAACTCACCTGTGCTGCTAAGTAAATGATCTACACAAAATGCGCGCTCTTGTTCGTAAGCTAAATATCTTCGGTTCCTGAGTTATTTTATAAGAATTTCAGATATAATAAGTACGCGTAGTAGTCGTTGTGCCTAAGACTTTGAGTCTTATTGTGCGTGCAACTAAGTGTCTTAGTACTAGGTGTATCTAAGATCTAATCTATCCTAGTTACCCTTTTAGATCCCAATCCCATGTTGAGTTACAATACTTACTTTTAAATTTTAGAAAATTTCGGCAGAGTTTCCTTTGTTTTATGTTTAAAATCCAGACAATTTCATTGTCTATTTTACCACAAAATCCCAATCAATGATCTTACAAACAAACTTTTACAACTAAGTAGCTTTTAAGAAATCAATACCATTTAATAATTCATATATCAAATTTAAACAAGACTTTAGAAATTATTAACTTTAATTAAATAAATCCTCAAGCTTTACATTTGATCAAAACATCATTACTTGACTTCATACCAATGCTTAATATGTGGTGGACTTATTTAAGTCCCATTGGGCTCACTTAGGCCCAATTGATGGTCTTTGAATTCCCATGGATCCCCAATTCAAGCCCTTTGCGTTAATTGACATAACCCATTAACCTAACATCTTTGAATAATGTGTTTTGCTAATCACTTCGTTAGGATTGATCATCCAATGTCCAACTTTAGAATTCCTTTGAGTTCAACTAAAATAACCCAGTTTGGTTTAACATACGTTTGCATGAATTCTATTTATTTAACAATAGTATTGTATGTTGAACATTTAGCTATACTTATGCATGCATGATTAATGCTTCATCATTGTTCATATATATATACTTATGTATACACAATTGATGTACATATTCCCATGCATGCAACGTATTGGATCCATACCTCGTTAGAACTTAGGTTAATGGCTAACTAACCATTTCTTAGTTTGTTAACACTAGTCTCTTTGATCCTAGGTCCATATTAACCACATTAAACGACCCTTACGTTCGACAGATGGTCCCGGCAGCGAACCTATGCTATGTTGGCCTAGGGTTCGGCTCCAATGGAGTTAGACGAACCCATAAGGTTCGGTTCGTCCAGCTCATAGGGTTCGTTCACTTTGGGTTCGTGGGTTGCATGGCCAGGGTTCGGCTAGATATAAGGTTCGTCCATGAGTAGTTGAAACCACAGGTTCGTTGCAGCCCTCCTACAGGGTTCGGTGCAGGCTTAAAGGTTCGTGACTCAGACCACAGGCTCGTTGCAGGTGTAGTTTCAGAGGGACAGGGTTCGTTGCTCAGGGTTCGCCTAGGTTGGCCACAGGTTCGCGGTACTTATCTTGCTTAGAGAAAAGGTTCGGCCGATCTAGGAGGCCACGAACCTGTATCTCCAACTCCTTTCTCGATCCAACCTGTCACAACACTACTTCTACACATTCTTTGTTGTTTACTAGTGCTCATCTCAATGTTCATAAGTGTTTAAACCAATTATCAAGACCACAACAAAAAGGCTTGCGAATACCCTAAAACCGAATTTTAAAATGGTTATTTACCTCCAATTTCGTGGATGAAAACTCAAATAAGTTGTACTCCCGTGATCTACGTGTTGAAAGGATCGTCTTGACACCAATCTTGCTTAAATCCAACTTGAATCGAGCTCCCAATCGTAGAGAGAAGTTTCGTTCTTGAGAGGGTTTTTAGAGAGAAGGGAGAGAGACGAGATGGAGAGAGAGAGAGAGAGAGGTTGGTGGGATTGGTCATGGCAATTTAATGCCATCATAAATGATTCCATCACCCTCGGTTAGTCGGTCTCGATCGGTTTCGCGTAAAAATAGCCGCTTCGCGTAGTTTTAGCTACGAAACAACAAAATTTTAAAAATAGAAATCATTTAATTATTCCAAGTGGTTATTCCTAGTAAATTAACTAATATCTTCTCATTTATTTCAAATTTAAAATATTAATTTGCTGTTTAAATCGAAATGTACGGTCGTCACGCGTATTCGTTCGAATCGTCACTCGTACGAATACGATGATAACTATACTTTTCCATCTTGTTTTCTAATTATAGAATATCATTCAGAACATTAAACTTTCAGATATATTCGTACAGATCGTCACCTATACGAATAACCTATAAATTTAACATTCACGTAACAATATTCGCGTGTTTTGTTCTTTAAAGCCTCACATACGTTTATACATAATAAAATCCTAACAAATAAACCAAGGATGGTTCTGTGTTGCCAGATTATCATCTGACTCAAGAACCCTTGTTATGAACTGTGTTTCTGTTAATTGTTTCAGAATTTGTTCTATGAACACACAGAATGACAATGATAAATGATATGAATAATGAAACATACTGAAATGTATATAATTCGTACCTGTTTTACTGTTCATGTACTGTAGAGATCACTGTTCCAGTGACGGTTCCGGCACTGATGTTACAGTCTCCCCTTGTTAGAGAAATTTCGTCCCGAAATTTAAGAGTTGTTATCAGGTACAGCTTCCTCTTCAAACAGTTGGGGATACTTTAACTTCATGTGATCTTCACGTTCCCAAGTGAACTCAGGCCCGCGTCTTGAATTCCATCGAACCTTTACAATAGGAATACGGCTTCGCCTCAGTTGTTTAACCTTGCGATCCATAATCTCCAAAGGTTCTTCAATGAAATGTAACTGTTCATCGACTTGAATCTCTTCGATTGGAATAACGAGAGACTCGTCAGCAAGGCATTTATTTAGGTTTGAGACGTGAAACACGTCATGTACACCACTGAGTTCATCTGGTAATCTCAGTCGATAAGCTACAGGACCTATACGTTCGATGATCTTGAACGGTCCCACGTATCGTGGTGCTAATTTGCCTTTCCTTCCAAAGCGTACAACGCCTTTCCATGGGGATACCTTCAACATTACACGATCTCCCACTTGGAATTCCAACGGCTTGCGCCGTTTGTCGGCGTAGCTCTTTTGTCTGCTCCTTGTTGCTTGTAGTCTTCTTTGGATCTGAGCTATCTTGTCAGTGGTTTCTTGAATTAGTTCTGGCCCCGTTATTCGGTTGTCTCCAATTTCAGTCCAACAGATCGGTGATCGACATTTCCGGCCATAAAGAGCCTCGAACGGTGCACATCCGATACTGCTGTGGTAACTGTTATTGTAGGAAAACTCAATCAGTGGCAAATGGGAGTCCCAGTTTCCACCGAAGTCCAATACACAGGTCCTCAACATGTCCTCTAGGGTCTGGATAGTACGTTCGCTTTGACCATCCGTTTGTGGATGATAATCTGTACTCAGATTTAACTGTGTCCCTAGACACTTTTGCAATGACTGCCAAAACCTGGATGTGAATCTGCTATCTCGATCAGAAATAATAGACAAGGGCACACCGTGGCGTACAACTATCTCGTTGATGTATAATCTTGCCAGTTTATCCATGGTGAAGTTCTCACGCATGGGCAAGAAATGAGCAGATTTGGTTAAACGATCAATGATCACCCAAATTGTATCATGACCACTGGAAGTGCGGGGTAGCTTGGTAATGAAATCCATAGCTATTTGTTCCCACTTCCAGAGCGGAATTTCAGGCTGTTCCAGAAGACCAGACGGTCTCTGGTGTTCCGCCTTTACCTTCGCACACGTTAGACACTGGCCGACATACTCCGCTATATCTTTCTTCATCCCCGGCCACCAATAAAATCCACGCAAGTCTTGGTACATTTTATCAGCGCCTGGGTGAGCAGAGTATTTAGTCTTGTGTGCTTCATCGAAGATAAGTCTTCTCAATTCATCTACCGCCGGGATCCATATACGTTCTCGGTAGTAGATCATTCCATCAGGCTTCGTGTCAAACTGTTTCTCTGCTCCACAATCAAGTTCCTTCTTCAAATTACCTCGGTCAAGTGCTTCTTGTTGTGCTTGGATAATCTTGTCACTTTAACTGGTCTGCACGGTTATCCCCATTGCTCTAACACGTAGGGGTTTGACCCGTTCCTTCCGGCTCAAGGCATCAACTACAACGTTCGCCTTTCCCGGATGGTACTTAATTACACAATCATAATCATTCAGAAGTTCAACCCAACGGCGTTGTCGCAAGTTGAGCTCCTTCTGATCAAAGATATGTTGCAGACTTTTGTGATCAGTAAATATGGTACACTTGGTGCCATATAAGTAATGTCTCCAAATCTTCAAGGCGAAGATTACTGCTCCCAGTTCAAGATCATGAGTAGTGTAATTCTTCTCATGAATCTTTAACTGTCTTGATGCATATGCTATGACTTTATCCCATTGCATTAACACACAACCGAGTCCCTGATGGGAAGCATCACAGTATACAACAAAGTCATCACAGCCTTCTGGGAGAGATAGAATTGGAGCATCACACAATTTCTGTTTCAATGTCTGGAAAGCATCTTCTTGTTTCTGCTCCCAGACAAACGGTTCGCTTTTCTGAGTTAGTTTGGTGAGTGGCAAGGCTATCTTAGAAAAGTTTGAGATAAACCTTCTATAATAACCTGCCAATCCCAGAAAAGACCGTATCTCCGTCGGTGTCTTCGGAGTATCCCAGTTCTTTATCGCCTCTATCTTGGCAGGATCAACGTGTATTCCTTCGCTGTTGACTACATGACCCATGAATTGAACTTCTCTTAGCCAGAATTCACATTTAGAGAATTTAGCATAGAGTTGTTCTTTCTTCAACAGTTCCAAGATCTTTTTAAGATGTTGCTCATGTTCTGTCTTGGTCTTCGAATAAATCAATATGTCATCAATGAAAACAATGACAAACTGATCCAAGTACGGTTTGCACACTCGGTTCATGAGGTCCATGAAAACCGCGGGTGCATTTGTCAATCCGAAAGGCATCACCATAAATTCGTATTGCCCGTATCTTGTTCGGAAGGCCGTTTTCGGTATGTCTTCATCTTGAACTCTCAGCTGATGATATCCGGACCGCAAGTCAATCTTTGAGAAGTATTGAGCCCCTTGCAGTTGGTCAAACAAATCATCAATCCTCGGCAATGGATACCGATTCTTGATGGTTAGTTTGTTCAGTTCACGGTAATCTATGCACATTCTGAACGATCCGTCTTTCTTCTTCACGAACAAGACCGGAGCTCCCCAAGGTGAGTGGCTCGGTCTGATGAAACCTTTATCCAATAAATCCGGTAACTGATTAGACAATTCCTGCATCTCCGAAGGTGCTAACCTGTAAGGAGATTTAGCAACAAGAGTTGCTCCAGGAATTAAGTCAATACGAAACTCTACCGGTCGCGCAGGTGGCAAACCTGGTAGGTCTTCAGGAAATACTTCAGGGTATTCTTTTACTACCGGTACATCTTGAATCTTCTTCTTCTCTTTCTCCTTTTCCACCACATGAGCCAAGAATGCCACGCACTGCTTCTGTAGACACTTACGCGCCTTTATGCAAGAGATGATTTTGACACTTCGTTTTGCTTGATCCCCTTTCACTTCCAATACACAATCACTCGACAATGGAACTCGAAGCAGCTTCTCAGAACAGATGACTTCCACTCGGTTAGAGGATGTCGAAACTTATCAAATCGATGCCATTAAGTGTCAATGTGTGCTAACTGTAATCTGTTGTTAGCTACTTCTATAATGTTAGGGGAGTCTAACTGTTCCTCTATGGAATCTAGCAAAAGTCGGCTCTGATCCGCACCAGTGTCAAATAGAACAGATGCATAAAAGTCATGTAAGAGAAATGTACCAGTGACCACATTCGGGTCCTGGCGTGCAGCTGGTGCTCCGATGGCAAAGGCTCGTCCACGTGGTGCTTGAACTGATTTGCAAAGTGGTTGTTCGCCACAATTATAGCATCCACCATTGTTCTGATTTGAGGGAGAGCCAAAGCAGCATTGTTGACTGCTTGGTTAGGTGTCATCCGGCAGTACTGGACCCAATGGCCCTTTCTTCCACATCCCGTGCAATGCTTGCAGGGAGTGTCAGCAGTGTGATGATACTGACACTTGGCACACAGAGGAAACGTGCCAGTGTAAGGTTTGCGGTTGGGATTCCGCGGTGCTGCTGCTACTTGTTGTAGAGGTGTGGCCACCGTGTAGTTGTTAATGGTCTTCTGTTTCTTCTTTTGATGGTGCTGGTGGTGAGGTTTCTTTGAAGACTCTTCCTTGCGCTTGCCAGTGTCGGCCTCTTTCTTCAAAACTCCAGAGGCTACCATTAGGTCAGTGAGTTTTCCAGACAGTCTCACTGCGGATTCAACAGTAGTAGGGTTGGCTGAAACAACCATGCCCTGGATACAAGCGGGAAGTCCACCCACATATCTGTCTATTCTTTTCTCCAATGTTGGTACCATGTCAGGTACCAAAGCAACCAACTCGTGGTAACGAGTTGTATACCCCATGTGATCAGCCCCCTTCATCACATGGTTGGATAATTCAACCTCCAGCTTCTGTAACTCGTTCTTAGGGCAGAACTCTGTTCGCAGCAGTGTCTTGAAATCCTCCCATGGCATGGCCATGGCTTCTTCTCTTCCTCGGGCATTGATCTAACCGTTCCACTAGGTCAGAGCCCGTTTATTGAATGTTCCAGCTGAGTAACGGACCTTGTGGTGTTCGGGGCAGCTGCAGAGATCCAAGGTCGTCTTGATCTTCTCAATCCATTGGATTAATCCAACGGCGCCTTCAGACCCACTAAAACTGGGTGGTTTACATCCTACAAAGGACTTGTAGGAGTAATGAGATGGATCTCCAGTATTTCCACTGGCTTCTCCTGATGTGTTGCCAGTGTTGAGGATCTCATTACGAAGACGAAGGAACATCTCCGGTATGGCTTCTTTCATCTGGTTTGTCATCTGGCTACTCAGTAACGTCACTAAGGCGACAGTAGCAGGATCCAAGGTCGGTGTTGTGCCCGAACCAGATGCTTGGTTCATCAACGGAGGAGGGGGAGGAGGAGGTGGTGGTGGAGAGTCATTCGGAGACGGTGTGGAGGAGTGTGGAGCCATGTCTCGGGGTGGTAGCTGTATCAAGGGAGGTTGTCTTCGTGGCGGCATTCTGATCATAACCAATAAAGTTATCGGTTAGTGCAATGATCGAATACAGAAGACAATATGCAAATAAGTCTTAAGTCCTATTCTCTCTACATGCAGGGTCCCTAGGTTATATTCTAGGCCAAACCAATTAAATAAGTGACCTATATTTCTCTATAACCATGGCTCTGATACCAATCTATCACACCCCGAGCCGGCGGGGTTGGATCGGAGTCCCCGTCGGGCGGAAGGTTCCCGGGGCGCGATATCGTGAGTGATAATCGAAATGATCAGATTGATTACATTGCGCATGATATAAATGAGAAATGCTAAATATAATAGAATTACAAAGTTAAATTACAGCAGTATCGTTTATAATTTAACAATGTAAATCTATTGTAAACATCAATAAATGACTATCTTGTGTTTACACAAGATATACAAAATAATTTGTGTAATGATGTCTTCAAAAGTATGCAGGTCCAAAATACTAGTCTTCTATATGAAGTCCTAGTTCAAAAGAAATGACTTCTTAATTAACCTGTTCGTCACCTGAGAAGTCATGCAAAAATAAAAGTCAACACATGGTTGGTGAGTTCATGTAGTTTTAGTAATTGAAAATGATTTGAAAACCTCCTTTGGTAAAGACCCTAACCTCATTAACACCACATGTAATATCCACATAGGTATGCTTATATATAGGGCATATGTAAGGGACAAGCCCTAGCCAACATCCCACCACATACTAATATGCATATGACACTGCTGTTAATGATAATTAAGCATTTTTACCCTTAACACAATCCCATAAGTTATTCTTTTTGTTGTCCCTGTAATTACAATCATTTGAAACCCATATTGATTTCACAAGTTAATCACACACTATGATCAACTACAGCAATTGTATAAACAGTTATAAAAGCTTAATTAAATAAATAAATAAGCATTTATTTAAAATCTAAGTCCTATTGATTGGGGCCTTTGGTCATACTCGAGTAGACTAGTCTGTCAATCTAGGTACTTAGTAGTTAGGGAATCTGTAAATATCCTCAAACATACGACCTACAAGTCAAACGGTCTAGCTAGGACTTCTTGAAAACTAGGATTTCATGTTTCGTCTGTTTTGGCGTATGTTATCTCTGATATTTCCCAGGCTTTCCCTTGAAAATGATTTATTGATTCGTCTGATTCTGTTACCAGATGTACTTGATTCGTTGATCATAGAATACTAGATTCATTGATCAATTGTACACTTGATTCATTGTTCAACAAACACTAGATTTGTAGAACATTGAATATTGTCTTTGCAAAGATTGTTACGTTTGATTCGTTTGAACTCCCACACTTGTTTCGTCAAAATGTTTCGTATGATTCGTTGAACTCACCCACTTGATTTGTCAAAAATGTTCTATTTGATTCGTTGAAAACACCCATTTGATCCGTCAAAATGTTTCGTTTGATCCCTTGAACTCACACACTTGTTTTGTCAAAATGTCTAGTTTGATTCGTTTGAAATGTTTTGATTTGTTGAAATGTTTAGTTTAACTTGATTATTCACTAAATTTATAAGTAAATCAGTCAGTAAACCTGCATAAAATCTTCCTAGACATGGTCTAGGATAACATTTATATATATGTAAAACATATAAATTTAAAAGCATTTAAGTAACAATTTAAATAAAACAGTCTAAGCATGCTTCTCAGCCCCGCGTTTTAAAACAAAAATGTTAGAAAAGGGGCAATGAACTCACCTGTGCTGCTAAGTAAATGATCTACACAAAATGCGCGCTCTTGTTCGTAAGCTAAATATCTTCGGTTCCTGAGTTATTTTATAAGAATTTCAGATATAATAAGTACGCGTAGTAGTCGTTGTGCCTAAGACTTTGAGTCTTATTGTGCGTGCAACTAAGTGTCTTAGTACTAGGTGTATCTAAGATCTAATCTATCCTAGTTACCCTTTTAGATCCCAATCCCATGTTGAGTTACAATACTTACTTTTAAATTTTAGAAAATTTCGGCAGAGTTTCCTTTGTTTTATGTTTAAAATCCAGACAATTTCATTGTCTATTTTACCACAAAATCCCAATCAATGATCTTACAAACAAACTTTTACAACTAAGTAGCTTTTAAGAAATCAATACCATTTAATAATTCATATATCAAATTTAAACAAGACTTTAGAAATTATTAACTTTAATTAAATAAATCCTCAAGCTTTACATTTGATCAAAACATCATTACTTGACTTCATACCAATGCTTAATATGTGGTGGACTTATTTAAGTCCCATTAGGCTCACTTAGGCCCAATTGATGGTCTTTGAATTCCCATGGATCCCCAATTCAAGTCCAGTGACCACATTCGGGTCCTGGCGTGCAGCTGGTGCTCCGATGGCAAAGGCTCGTCCACGTGGTGCTTGAACTGCTGGTTGTGCCTTCTTTGGGCAGTTCTTCGCAAAGTGGCCTTGTTCGCCACAATTATAGCATCCACCATTGTTCTGATTTGCGGGTGGAGGGAGAGCCAAAGCAGCATTGTTGACTGCTTGGTTAGGTGTCATCCGGCAGTACTGGACCCAATGGCCCTTTCTTCCACATCCCGTGCAATGCTTGCAGGGAGTGTCAGCAGTGTGATGATACTGACACTTGGCACACAGAGGAAACGTGCCAGTGTAAGGTTTGCGGTTGGGATTCTGCGGTGCTGCTGCTACTTGTTGTAGAGGTGTGACCACCGTGTAGTTCTTAATGGTCTTCTGTTTCTTCTTTTGATGGTGCTGGTGGTGAGGTTTCTTTGAAGACTCTTCCTTGCGCTTGCCAGTGTCGGCCTCTTTCTTCAAAACTCCAGAGGCTACCATTAGGTCAGTGAGTTTTCCAGACAGTCTCACTGCGGATTCAACAGTAGTAGGGTTGGCTGAAACAACCATGCCCTGGATACAAGCGGGAAGTCCACCCACATATCTGTCTATTCTTTTCTCCAATGTTGGTACCATGTCAGGTACCAAAGCAACCAACTCGTGGTAACGAGTTGTATACCCCATGTGATCAGCCCCCTTCATCACATGGTTGGATAATTCAACCTCCAGCTTCTGTAACTCGTTCTTAGGGCAGAACTCTGTTCGCAGCAGTGTCTTGAAATCCTCCCATGGCATGGCCATGGCTTCTTCTCTTCCTCGGGCATTGATCTAACCGTTCCACTAGGTCAGAGCCCGTTTATTGAATGTTCCAGCTGAGTAACGGACCTTGTGGTGTTCGGGGCAGCTGCAGAGATCCAAGGTCGTCTTGATCTTCTCAATCCATTGGATTAATCCAACGGCGCCTTCAGACCCACTAAAACTGGGTGGTTTACATCCTACAAAGGACTTGTAGGAGTAATGAGATGGATCTCCAGTATTTCCACTGGCTTCTCCTGATGTGTTGCCAGTGTTGAGGATCTCATTACGAAGACGAAGGAACATCTCCGGTATGGCTTCTTTCATCTGGTTTGTCATCTGGCTACTCAGTAACGTCACTAAGGCGACAGTAGCAGGATCCAAGGTCGGTGTTGTGCCCGAACCAGATGCTTGGTTCATCAACGGAGGAGGGGGAGGAGGAGGTGGTGGTGGAGAGTCATTCGGAGACGGTGTGGAGGAGTGTGGAGCCATGTCTCGGGGTGGTAGCTGTATCAAGGGAGGTTGTCTTCGTGGCGGCATTCTGATCATAACCAATAAAGTTATCGGTTAGTGCAATGATCGAATACAGAAGACAATATGCAAATAAGTCTTAAGTCCTATTCTCTCTACATGCAGGGTCCCTAGGTTATAGTCTAGGCCAAACCAATTAAATAAGTGACCTATATTTCTCTATAACCATGGCTCTGATACCAATCTATCACACCCCGAGCCGGCGGGGTTGGATCGGAGTCCCCGTCGGGCGGAAGGTTCCCGGGGCGCGATATCGTGAGTGATAATCGAAATGATCAGATTGATTACATTGCACATGATATAAATGAGAAATGCTAAATATAATAGAATTACAAAGTTAAATTACAGCAGTATCGTTTATAATTTAACAATGTAAATCTATTGTAAACATCAATAAATGACTATCTTGTGTTTACACAAGATATACAAAATAATTTGTGTAATGATGTCTTCAAAAGTATGCAGGTCCAAAATACTAGTCTTCTATATGAAGTCCTAGTTCAAAAGAAATGACTTCTTAATTAACCTGTTCGTCACCTGAGAAGTCATGCAAAAATAAAAGTCAACACATGGTTGGTGAGTTCATGTAGTTTTAGTAATTGAAAATGATTTGAAAACCTCCTTTGGTAAAGACCCTAACCTCATTAACACCACATGTAATATCCACATAGGTATGCTTATATATAGGGCATATGTAAGGGACAAGCCCTAGCCAACATCCCACCACATACTAATATGCATATGACACTGCTGTTAATGATAATTAAGCATTTTTACCCTTAACACAATCCCATAAGTTATTCTTTTTGTTGTCCCTGTAATTACAATCATTTGAAACCCATATTGATTTCACAAGTTAATCACACACTATGATCAACTACAGCAATTGTATAAACAGTTATAAAAGCTTAATTAAATAAATAAATAAGCATTTATTTAAAATCTAAGTCCTATTGATTGGGGCCTTTGGTCATACTCGAGTAGACTAGTCTGTCAATCTAGGTACTTAGTAGTTAGGGAATCTGTAAATATCCTCAAACATACGACCTACAAGTCAAACGGTCTAGCTAGGACTTCTTGAAAACTAGGATTTCATGTTTCGTCTGTTTTGGCGTATGTTATCTCTGATATTTCCCAGGCTTTCCCTTGAAAATGATTTATTGATTCGTCTGATTCTGTTACCAGATGTACTTGATTCGTTGATCATAGAATACTAGATTCATTGATCAATTGTACACTTGATTCATTGTTCAACAAACACTAGATTTGTAGAACATTGAATATTGTCTTTGCAAAGATTGTTACGTTTGATTCGTTTGAACTCCCACACTTGTTTCGTCAAAATGTTTCGTATGATTCGTTGAACTCACCCACTTGATTTGTCAAAAATGTTCTATTTGATTCGTTGAAAACACCCATTTGATCCGTCAAAATGTTTCGTTTGATCCCTTGAACTCACACACTTGTTTTGTCAAAATGTCTAGTTTGATTCGTTTGAAATGTTTTGATTTGTTGAAATGTTTAGTTTAACTTGATTATTCACTTAATTTATAAGTAAATCAGTCAGTAAACCTGCATAAAATCTTCCTAGACATGGTCTAGGATAACATTTATATATATGTAAAACATATAAATTTAAAAGCATTTAAGTAACAATTTAAATAAAACAGTCTAAGCATGCTTCTCAGCCCCGCGTTTTAAAACAAAAATGTTAGAAAAGGGGCAATGAACTCACCTGTGCTGCTAAGTAAATGATCTACACAAAATGCGCGCTCTTGTTCGTAAGCTAAATATCTTCGGTTCCTGAGTTATTTTATAAGAATTTCAGATATAATAAGTACGCGTAGTAGTCGTTGTGCCTAAGACTTTGAGTCTTATTGTGCGTGCAACTAAGTGTCTTAGTACTAGGTGTATCTAAGATCTAATCTATCCTAGTTACCCTTTTAGATCCCAATCCCATGTTGAGTTACAATACTTACTTTTAAATTTTAGAAAATTTCGGCAGAGTTTCCTTTGTTTTATGTTTAAAATCCAGACAATTTCATTGTCTATTTTACCACAAAATCCCAATCAATGATCTTACAAACAAACTTTTACAACTAAGTAGCTTTTAAGAAATCAATACCATTTAATAATTCATATATCAAATTTAAACAAGACTTTAGAAATTATTAACTTTAATTAAATAAATCCTCAAGCTTTACATTTGATCAAAACATCATTACTTGACTTCATACCAATGCTTAATATGTGGTGGACTTATTTAAGTCCCATTAGGCTCACTTAGGCCCAATTGATGGTCTTTGAATTCCCATGGATCCCCAATTCAAGTCCAGTGACCACATTCGGGTCCTGGCGTGCAGCTGGTGCTCCGATGGCAAAGGCTCGTCCACGTGGTGCTTGAACTGCTGGTTGTGCCTTCTTTGGGCAGTTCTTCGCAAAGTGGCCTTGTTCGCCACAATTATAGCATCCACCATTGTTCTGATTTGCGGGTGGAGGGAGAGCCAAAGCAGCATTGTTGACTGCTTGGTTAGGTGTCATCCGGCAGTACTGGACCCAATGGCCCTTTCTTCCACATCCCGTGCAATGCTTGCAGGGAGTGTCAGCAGTGTGATGATACTGACACTTGGCACACAGAGGAAACGTGCCAGTGTAAGGTTTGCGGTTGGGATTCTGCGGTGCTGCTGCTACTTGTTGTAGAGGTGTGACCACCGTGTAGTTCTTAATGGTCTTCTGTTTCTTCTTTTGATGGTGCTGGTGGTGAGGTTTCTTTGAAGACTCTTCCTTGCGCTTGCCAGTGTCGGCCTCTTTCTTCAAAACTCCAGAGGCTACCATTAGGTCAGTGAGTTTTCCAGACAGTCTCACTGCGGATTCAACAGTAGTAGGGTTGGCTGAAACAACCATGCCCTGGATACAAGCGGGAAGTCCACCCACATATCTGTCTATTCTTTTCTCCAATGTTGGTACCATGTCAGGTACCAAAGCAACCAACTCGTGGTAACGAGTTGTATACCCCATGTGATCAGCCCCCTTCATCACATGGTTGGATAATTCAACCTCCAGCTTCTGTAACTCGTTCTTAGGGCAGAACTCTGTTCGCAGCAGTGTCTTGAAATCCTCCCATGGCATGGCCATGGCTTCTTCTCTTCCTCGGGCATTGATCTAACCGTTCCACTAGGTCAGAGCCCGTTTATTGAATGTTCCAGCTGAGTAACGGACCTTGTGGTGTTCGGGGCAGCTGCAGAGATCCAAGGTCGTCTTGATCTTCTCAATCCATTGGATTAATCCAACGGCGCCTTCAGACCCACTAAAACTGGGTGGTTTACATCCTACAAAGGACTTGTAGGAGTAATGAGATGGATCTCCAGTATTTCCACTGGCTTCTCCTGATGTGTTGCCAGTGTTGAGGATCTCATTACGAAGACGAAGGAACATCTCCGGTATGGCTTCTTTCATCTGGTTTGTCATCTGGCTACTCAGTAACGTCACTAAGGCGACAGTAGCAGGATCCAAGGTCGGTGTTGTGCCCGAACCAGATGCTTGGTTCATCAACGGAGGAGGGGGAGGAGGAGGTGGTGGTGGAGAGTCATTCGGAGACGGTGTGGAGGAGTGTGGAGCCATGTCTCGGGGTGGTAGCTGTATCAAGGGAGGTTGTCTTCGTGGCGGCATTCTGATCATAACCAATAAAGTTATCGGTTAGTGCAATGATCGAATACAGAAGACAATATGCAAATAAGTCTTAAGTCCTATTCTCTCTACATGCAGGGTCCCTAGGTTATAGTCTAGGCCAAACCAATTAAATAAGTGACCTATATTTCTCTATAACCATGGCTCTGATACCAATCTATCACACCCCGAGCCGGCGGGGTTGGATCGGAGTCCCCGTCGGGCGGAAGGTTCCCGGGGCGCGATATCGTGAGTGATAATCGAAATGATCAGATTGATTACATTGCACATGATATAAATGAGAAATGCTAAATATAATAGAATTACAAAGTTAAATTACAGCAGTATCGTTTATAATTTAACAATGTAAATCTATTGTAAACATCAATAAATGACTATCTTGTGTTTACACAAGATATACAAAATAATTTGTGTAATGATGTCTTCAAAAGTATGCAGGTCCAAAATACTAGTCTTCTATATGAAGTCCTAGTTCAAAAGAAATGACTTCTTAATTAACCTGTTCGTCACCTGAGAAGTCATGCAAAAATAAAAGTCAACACATGGTTGGTGAGTTCATGTAGTTTTAGTAATTGAAAATGATTTGAAAACCTCCTTTGGTAAAGACCCTAACCTCATTAACACCACATGTAATATCCACATAGGTATGCTTATATATAGGGCATATGTAAGGGACAAGCCCTAGCCAACATCCCACCACATACTAATATGCATATGACACTGCTGTTAATGATAATTAAGCATTTTTACCCTTAACACAATCCCATAAGTTATTCTTTTTGTTGTCCCTGTAATTACAATCATTTGAAACCCATATTGATTTCACAAGTTAATCACACACTATGATCAACTACAGCAATTGTATAAACAGTTATAAAAGCTTAATTAAATAAATAAATAAGCATTTATTTAAAATCTAAGTCCTATTGATTGGGGCCTTTGGTCATACTCGAGTAGACTAGTCTGTCAATCTAGGTACTTAGTAGTTAGGGAATCTGTAAATATCCTCAAACATACGACCTACAAGTCAAACGGTCTAGCTAGGACTTCTTGAAAACTAGGATTTCATGTTTCGTCTGTTTTGGCGTATGTTATCTCTGATATTTCCCAGGCTTTCCCTTGAAAATGATTTATTGATTCGTCTGATTCTGTTACCAGATGTACTTGATTCGTTGATCATAGAATACTAGATTCATTGATCAATTGTACACTTGATTCATTGTTCAACAAACACTAGATTTGTAGAACATTGAATATTGTCTTTGCAAAGATTGTTACGTTTGATTCGTTTGAACTCCCACACTTGTTTCGTCAAAATGTTTCGTATGATTCGTTGAACTCACCCACTTGATTTGTCAAAAATGTTCTATTTGATTCGTTGAAAACACCCATTTGATCCGTCAAAATGTTTCGTTTGATCCCTTGAACTCACACACTTGTTTTGTCAAAATGTCTAGTTTGATTCGTTTGAAATGTTTTGATTTGTTGAAATGTTTAGTTTAACTTGATTATTCACTTAATTTATAAGTAAATCAGTCAGTAAACCTGCATAAAATCTTCCTAGACATGGTCTAGGATAACATTTATATATATGTAAAACATATAAATTTAAAAGCATTTAAGTAACAATTTAAATAAAACAGTCTAAGCATGCTTCTCAGCCCCGCGTTTTAAAACAAAAATGTTAGAAAAGGGGCAATGAACTCACCTGTGCTGCTAAGTAAATGATCTACACAAAATGCGCGCTCTTGTTCGTAAGCTAAATATCTTCGGTTCCTGAGTTATTTTATAAGAATTTCAGATATAATAAGTACGCGTAGTAGTCGTTGTGCCTAAGACTTTGAGTCTTATTGTGCGTGCAACTAAGTGTCTTAGTACTAGGTGTATCTAAGATCTAATCTATCCTAGTTACCCTTTTAGATCCCAATCCCATGTTGAGTTACAATACTTACTTTTAAATTTTAGAAAATTTCGGCAGAGTTTCCTTTGTTTTATGTTTAAAATCCAGACAATTTCATTGTCTATTTTACCACAAAATCCCAATCAATGATCTTACAAACAAACTTTTACAACTAAGTAGCTTTTAAGAAATCAATACCATTTAATAATTCATATATCAAATTTAAACAAGACTTTAGAAATTATTAACTTTAATTAAATAAATCCTCAAGCTTTACATTTGATCAAAACATCATTACTTGACTTCATACCAATGCTTAATATGTGGTGGACTTATTTAAGTCCCATTAGGCTCACTTAGGCCCAATTGATGGTCTTTGAATTCCCATGGATCCCCAATTCAAGTCCAGTGACCACATTCGGGTCCTGGCGTGCAGCTGGTGCTCCGATGGCAAAGGCTCGTCCACGTGGTGCTTGAACTGCTGGTTGTGCCTTCTTTGGGCAGTTCTTCGCAAAGTGGCCTTGTTCGCCACAATTATAGCATCCACCATTGTTCTGATTTGCGGGTGGAGGGAGAGCCAAAGCAGCATTGTTGACTGCTTGGTTAGGTGTCATCCGGCAGTACTGGACCCAATGGCCCTTTCTTCCACATCCCGTGCAATGCTTGCAGGGAGTGTCAGCAGTGTGATGATACTGACACTTGGCACACAGAGGAAACGTGCCAGTGTAAGGTTTGCGGTTGGGATTCTGCGGTGCTGCTGCTACTTGTTGTAGAGGTGTGACCACCGTGTAGTTCTTAATGGTCTTCTGTTTCTTCTTTTGATGGTGCTGGTGGTGAGGTTTCTTTGAAGACTCTTCCTTGCGCTTGCCAGTGTCGGCCTCTTTCTTCAAAACTCCAGAGGCTACCATTAGGTCAGTGAGTTTTCCAGACAGTCTCACTGCGGATTCAACAGTAGTAGGGTTGGCTGAAACAACCATGCCCTGGATACAAGCGGGAAGTCCACCCACATATCTGTCTATTCTTTTCTCCAATGTTGGTACCATGTCAGGTACCAAAGCAACCAACTCGTGGTAACGAGTTGTATACCCCATGTGATCAGCCCCCTTCATCACATGGTTGGATAATTCAACCTCCAGCTTCTGTAACTCGTTCTTAGGGCAGAACTCTGTTCGCAGCAGTGTCTTGAAATCCTCCCATGGCATGGCCATGGCTTCTTCTCTTCCTCGGGCATTGATCTAACCGTTCCACTAGGTCAGAGCCCGTTTATTGAATGTTCCAGCTGAGTAACGGACCTTGTGGTGTTCGGGGCAGCTGCAGAGATCCAAGGTCGTCTTGATCTTCTCAATCCATTGGATTAATCCAACGGCGCCTTCAGACCCACTAAAACTGGGTGGTTTACATCCTACAAAGGACTTGTAGGAGTAATGAGATGGATCTCCAGTATTTCCACTGGCTTCTCCTGATGTGTTGCCAGTGTTGAGGATCTCATTACGAAGACGAAGGAACATCTCCGGTATGGATTCTTTCATCTGGTTTGTCATCTGGCTACTCAGTAACGTCACTAAGGCGACAGTAGCAGGATCCAAGGTCGGTGTTGTGCCCGAACCAGATGCTTGGTTCATCAACGGAGGAGGGGGAGGAGGAGGTGGTGGTGGAGAGTCATTCGGAGACGGTGTGGAGGAGTGTGGAGCCATGTCTCGGGGTGGTAGCTGTATCAAGGGAGGTTGTCTTCGTGGCGGCATTCTGATCATAACCAATAAAGTTATCGGTTAGTGCAATGATCGAATACAGAAGACAATATGCAAATAAGTCTTAAGTCCTATTCTCTCTACATGCAGGGTCCCTAGGTTATAGTCTAGGCCAAACCAATTAAATAAGTGACCTATATTTCTCTATAACCATGGCTCTGATACCAATCTATCACACCCCGAGCCGGCGGGGTTGGATCGGAGTCCCCGTCGGGCGGAAGGTTCCCGGGGCGCGATATCGTGAGTGATAATCGAAATGATCAGATTGATTACATTGCACATGATATAAATGAGAAATGCTAAATATAATAGAATTACAAAGTTAAATTACAGCAGTATCGTTTATAATTTAACAATGTAAATCTATTGTAAACATCAATAAATGACTATCTTGTGTTTACACAAGATATACAAAATAATTTGTGTAATGATGTCTTCAAAAGTATACAGGTCCAAAATACTAGTCTTCTATATGAAGTCCTAGTTCAAAAGAAATGACTTCTTAATTAACCTGTTCGTCACCTGAGAAGTCATGCAAAAATAAAAGTCAACACATGGTTGGTGAGTTCATGTAGTTTTAGTAATTGAAAATGATTTGAAAACCTCCTTTGGTAAAGACCCTAACCTCATTAACACCACATGTAATATCCACATAGGTATGCTTATATATAGGGCATATGTAAGGGACAAGCCCTAGCCAACATCCCACCACATACTAATATGCATATGACACTGCTGTTAATGATAATTAAGCATTTTTACCCTTAACACAATCCCATAAGTTATTCTTTTTGTTGTCCCTGTAATTACAATCATTTGAAACCCATATTGATTTCACAAGTTAATCACACACTATGATCAACTACAGCAATTGTATAAACAGTTATAAAAGCTTAATTAAATAAATAAATAAGCATTTATTTAAAATCTAAGTCCTATTGATTGGGGCCTTTGGTCATACTCGAGTAGACTAGTCTGTCAATCTAGGTACTTAGTAGTTAGGGAATCTGTAAATATCCTCAAACATACGACCTACAAGTCAAACGGTCTAGCTAGGACTTCTTGAAAACTAGGATTTCATGTTTCGTCTGTTTTGGCGTATGTTATCTCTGATATTTCCCAGGCTTTCCCTTGAAAATGATTTATTGATTCGTCTGATTCTGTTACCAGATGTACTTGATTCGTTGATCATAGAATACTAGATTCATTGATCAATTGTACACTTGATTCATTGTTCAACAAACACTAGATTTGTAGAACATTGAATATTGTCTTTGCAAAGATTGTTTCGTTTGATTCGTTTGAACTCCCACACTTGTTTCGTCAAAATGTTTCGTATGATTCGTTGAACTCACCCACTTGATTTGTCAAAAATGTTCTATTTGATTCGTTGAAAACACCCATTTGATCCGTCAAAATGTTTCGTTTGATCCCTTGAACTCACACACTTGTTTTGTCAAAATGTCTAGTTTGATTCGTTTGAAATGTTTTGATTTGTTGAAATGTTTAGTTTAACTTGATTATTCACTTAATTTATAAGTAAATCAGTCAGTAAACCTGCATAAAATATTCCTAGACATGGTCTAGGATAACATTTATATATATGTAAAACATATAAATTTAAAAGCATTTAAGTAACAATTTAAATAAAACAGTCTAAGCATGCTTCTCAGCCCCGCGTTTTAAAACAAAAATGTTAGAAAAGGGGCAATGAACTCACCTGTGCTGCTAAGTAAATGATCTACACAAAATGCGCGCTCTTGTTCGTAAGCTAAATATCTTCGGTTCCTGAGTTATTTTATAAGAATTTCAGATATAATAAGTACGCGTAGTAGTCGTTGTGCCTAAGACTTTGAGTCTTATTGTGCGTGCAACTAAGTGTCTTAGTACTAGGTGTATCTAAGATCTAATCTATCCTAGTTACCCTTTTAGATCCCAATCCCATGTTGAGTTACAATACTTACTTTTAAATTTTAGAAAATTTCGGCAGAGTTTCCTTTGTTTTATGTTTAAAATCCAGACAATTTCATTGTCTATTTTACCACAAAATCCCAATCAATGATCTTACAAACAAACTTTTACAACTAAGTAGCTTTTAAGAAATCAATACCATTTAATAATTCATATATCAAATTTAAACAAGACTTTAGAAATTATTAACTTTAATTAAATAAATCCTCAAGCTTTACATTTGATCAAAACATCATTACTTGACTTCATACCAATGCTTAATATGTGGTGGACTTATTTAAGTCCCATTGGGCTCACTTAGGCCCAATTGATGGTCTTTGAATTCCCATGGATCCCCAATTCAAGTCCTTTGCGTTAATTGACATAACCCATTAACCTAACATCTTTGAATAATGTGTTTTGCTAATCACTTCGTTAGGATTGATCATCCAATGTCCAACTTTAGAATTCCTTTGAGTTCAACTAAAATAACCCAGTTTGGTTTAACATACGTTTGCATGAATTCTATTTATTTAACAATAGTATTGTGTGTTGAACATTTAGTTATACTTATGCATGCATGATTAATGCTTCATCATTGTTCATATATATATACTTATGTATACACAATTGATGTACATATTCCCATGCATGCAACGTATTGGATCCATACCTCGTTAGAACTTAGGTTAATGGCTAACTAACCATTTCTTAGGTTGTTAACACTAGTCTCTTTGATCCTAGGTCCATATTAACCACATTAAACGACCCTTACGTTCGACAGATGGTCCCGGTAGCGAACCTATGCTATGTTGGCCTAGGGTTCGGCTCCAATGGAGTTAGACGAACCCATAAGGTTCGGTTCGTCCAGCTCATAGGGTTCGTTCACTTTGGGTTCGTGGGTTGCATGGCCAGGGTTCGGCTAGATATAAGGTTCGCCCATGAGTAGTTGAAACCACAGGTTCGTTGCAGCCCTCCTACAGGGTTCGGTGCAGGCTTAAAGGTTCGTGACTCAGACCACAGGCTCGTTGCAGGTGTAGTTTCAGAGGGACAGGGTTCGTTGCTCAGGGTTCGCCTAGGTTGGCCACAGGTTCGCGGTACTTATCTTGCTTAGAGAAAAGGTTCGGCCGATCTAGGAGGCCACGAACCTGTATCTCCAACTCCTTTCTCGATCCAACCTGTCACAACACTACTTCTACACATTCCTTGTTGTTTACTAGTGCTCATCTCAATGTTCATAAGTGTTTAAACCAATTATCAAGACCACAACAAAAAGGCTTGTGAACACCCTAAAACCGAATTTTAAAATGGTTATTTACCTCCAATTTCGTGGATGAAAACTCAAATAAGTTGTACTCCCGTGATCTACGTGTTGAAAGGATCGTCTTGACACCAATCTTGCTTAAATCCAACTTGAATCGAGCTCCTAATCGTAGAGAGAAGTTTCGTTCTTGAGAGGGTTTTTTAGAGAGAAGGGAGAGAGACGAGATGAAGAGAGAGAGAGAGGTTGGTGGGATTGGTCATGGCAATTTAATACCAATCATCGACCGATAGAGGTGTTGATCAACATCTTCACCTTCCGAATCCGAAGTCAAGACAGGACGAGCAGCCATGGGAGTGGATGCCCGTTTTGACTCCATCATCTTGAACTTGTTCAAAATGTCTGTGACATATTTTCCTTGGTGAATCAGCACACCCTTAGAATCTTTCTTCACCTGTAGACCTAGAAAGAAGGTCATTTCTCCCATCGCGCTCAATACAAACTTCTTCTTCATTACCCCCTCAATTCATTGCACAACGCTGAGCTTGTGGAGCCAAATATAATGTCATCCACATAGATTTGGACGAGTATTAAATCATCCTTATCCTTGCGAACGAACAAAGTTTGATCAATGGCTCCACGGGTATATCCATTTGCAAGCAGGTGATCAGTAAGTGTAGCATACCACGCTCGCGGTGCTTGATGAAGACCATAGAGAGCTTTGTCTAACTTGTACACATGATCAGGAAACTGGGAATCTTCAAAGCCTGGAGGTTGGCAAACATAGATTTCTTCTTTAACCTTCCCATACAGAAAGGCAGTCTTCACATCCATCTGATACACCGTGAAGTTCATGTATGAGGCATAGGCCAAGAAAATCTGTATGGTTTCAAGTCTTGCAACTGGTGCAAAGACTTCCTCATAATCTATTCCTTCCTGTTGATAGAAGCCTTGAACAACCAGTCGGGCCTTGTTTCTGATAATTACACCTGAGTCATCTCTTTTGTTCCTGAAGACCCATCTGGTTCCGATAGGCAGTTTTCCTTTTGGCAGAGGAACCAGATTCCACACTTTAAGTTTCTGGAACTGCATCATCTCTTCCTGCATTGCCTCAACCCAGCTGGACTCTTTGAGAGCCATTTTGACATTCTTGGGCTCATCCTGCGAAATAAAACAAGAATATAAAAAAGAATTAATAGGACCTGATTGACTGCGAGTAATTCTCTCTTCAGGCAACACGTTCTGAGCTGCAGTGGATCTGCTTCGAGTGAGAACGCCTTCTGAGAGTGGTCCAATAATATTATCAACTGGATGATTCTTGTTTACACCAAGTGTTGGCACTTCTTCTACTGCTAGATTGTCTAGCAAGTTGCTGATGTTGTTAACTTGATCTTCACTTGAAGAAGAAATGTTGTCGATAGGAGCAGTTTCACTTGCTTCTGCTCCATGATCCACGCAATGTTCCTCAGGTATACTATCTGAGAATAGTGGATTATCAAAAGTCTGGTGGGAAGAAGATGAGACTTGATCGGTTTCGGGAAGAGGTTGAACGGACTGAGAGGTGTCTGGTTCTGATGGAAGAACTTCATGAATTGGGGTTGGATGAGTTGGAGGGGCACGATTGTACAAGCCTGGAGGGTCAACAGTCAAGAGACTAGGATCACAAGGAACATAGTCAACCCTATAGTCCACGTCATCTCCCTTGTAGAAATCATTGGTTTGCTTGGATAACTCTGGGTTCTCGGTAGGATTGTCAAAGGGCTTGAAAGTAGAATCATACTCAAACAACCAGTTTGGACCAGAACTAGCATCTGTCGAGTTCATATTTTGCCAATCTATGTAGTATGATTCCACGATCATCCGAGTCTTCTTGTTGTAAACTCTGTAAGCTGCTTTCTTGGATGAATATCCCACAAAGTAACACTCATCTGCCTTATCATCAAACTTATGATTAGGCTCTGTATGAAGAAGAGTGCAAGGACATCCGAATGACTTGAAGTGTCTGACTTTGGGCTTCTGATTGAAGAGAATCTCATAGGGAGTCTTCTGATGACGCTTGTTCAAGAGTGCTCGATTTTGAACATAGCAAGCGGTGTTAACTACTTCAGCCCAGAAGAAGATTGGCAGCTTCGACTATGACAACATTGTTCGTGCAGCTTCTATAAGTGTTCTGTTTCTCCTTTCAGCAACTCCATTTTGCTATGGTGTTCTGGCTGCACTGTATTGCCTAGCGATACCCTTCTCATCGCAGAAATCTATAAGAGTTTGATTTCTAAATTCAGTGCCATTATCAGTTCTTATCACCTTGACCTTTAGATTCTTCTGTTTTCAATCAAGGTAATAAACTTCTTCAGAATCTCTGGTGTTTCGTCCTTCTTGGTCAGAAAGAACACCCAAGTGAATCTGGAATAATCATCTGTCACAACAAGACAATATGACTTTTTCCCGATACTCATTACGTTGACTGGTCCGAAGAGATCCATATGAAGAAGTTGAAGAACTGAAGAGATAGAATTGAAAAGTTTAGGCTTATGGGGTCTCTTGTGTTGCTTCCCCTTGGCACATGCGATGCACTTCTCAATGGTGGAGAAGTCTTTAGAAGGCAAGCCGATAACGTGATCTCCCTTGGCTAATCTGTTTAGATTCTTCAGATTTACGTGACCCAGTCTCCGATGCCATAACAGACAATCATGCGCCGATGCCTTTGAGAACAAACAAGTGTTCTCTGTGAATGAATCTGAGTTCATGTTGATAATATAGGCATTTTTTATCCTTGGAGTTCTCATCAGAATCCACTTCTCAGGCACTACAAAGCCATGCTTCAGAATTAGAC
The DNA here is from genome assembly GCA_009363875.1 of Mikania micrantha. Classification (NCBI taxonomy): domain Eukaryota; kingdom Viridiplantae; phylum Streptophyta; class Magnoliopsida; order Asterales; family Asteraceae; genus Mikania; species Mikania micrantha. The sequence goes on along the minus strand of CM018690.1, from coordinate 1,308,808 downwards.
ACTCCTTGTTTGTGAAGTGTGTGGAAAAACTCTTGTCACATATTTGAGAAACACTCAAAAGACTATGATTGAGCTCTTCAATATAGTACACATCTTCAAAACTGAGAGTTCCATTTGTGACCGTGCCCTTCATACTTATCCTTCCTCCCTTGTCTCCTGCAAATGATACATATCCTCCATTGAATGGTGTAACTTCATGTAACTGAGAAAAATCCCCAGTCATGTGCCGGGAGCAGCCACTATCTACATACCAAACATGTTTGAGCTTACTTGGCCGTCCCTGCATTTTATACATAATCAATGAGAAACAGGGACCCAAACCATAACAGGTTTAGGCACAGTAGAAACACTAGACTCTTTCTTTTGAACTTCCTTTGATTTAGCTGTTTTGACCTTATCAATCTTTGATCCAGCACCACTGCCATATTTAACTGGTGTTAATGGGATATTAAAAACTGGATCACGTCTCCAATATGTCTTGTTTTTAATTTTTGAAACGTTCGATTTTAGCTTATGAAAACCATATTGATGATTTTTGGGTGATCTTTTACTTTTGGCAGTGGATTGCTTTTGTGGTCCTTTCTGAGAGTTCACCCGAGGCATTAAGGATTTATCAGTCCTCTTTGATTTGACAGAGAGTTTTGCCTTGGGTGTGACCTTCTGATTCTTCCCATAGAAGAATTCAGTAGGTCGGCGCAGACAATTTCTAGCAATGTGGCCTGGCTTACCACAAGCAAAGCAACATACTTTCTCATGAAATTCCTTAGGGTCAAAAGGTTTTACATCACAGTTGCAAGGTTTAAACGAGTTAGAAGATTGTTTCAAAATTCCTTTTGGAACAAAAGGTTCACAGTTAGGATCCAATTTTGATCCTATTTCTTTGGTGACAGTGGAATGACACTTGAACTCATGATGTAAACGAGAAGATGTTGTTTCCAAAATAACATCCTTTTTAACAAAAGTTGACTTAAAGCTTAGACATCTCATTTGTTTTAATTTTAAATTGATCAACTTTTCCAACAAAATTAGAGTTTGAACTAAAAAATGATGTTCCAAAAGATGTTGAACAGTCTGTGCTCTTCTCAGCACTTCTTTCTTCAGTCTTCCCTTTCACACCTGCTTTGCTTAAACTATCTGCACATATCTCAGAATTATTAGAAATATTGGGACTGGTCTCAATGGGATCTGCTGTCAAAGGGACAGGTTTGTCAGAACCAATACTGAACTCGAACCTTCGATCAGACTGGGACAACAGATCATCAACAGATGTGTTGATTTTGGGCATAACTGAGTAATTGTGATTAAAAGGTGGTGCACATTCACTATACCCAATACCTTTGCCCCTTTTTTCCCAATACTGCATGGTTGTCATGTTTTCCACAACCTTGCTTGAGTAATCAAACTTTTCACATTTTACCGAGGTTTTAGAAAGTTGAGTTTTAACTTGGTCCAACTCTAATGTGAGCTCATCGATTTTGCGCCGAGCATCTCGATAGTTGGACTCTTTGTCACTTAGAAGTTCTTTTAACCTTGCCACATCCCGACCCTCTGCTTCAAGTTTCCTTTTAAAAATTCCTTCATTTTTAAGAAATTCTTAGTTAAAGTATTTAAGTTTGGATACTTCTTTGATTAGTGATTCATTATGTGATCTATACTTAAATACTTTATCTATGCATGAGGTAGAGCAAAGATTTTCAGTTACCTCCTTCTGCTTGTCGTCCACCTCAGCCATGAATGCGTGACTCAGAGTCAGCTCCAGTTCCCGCACTTGATCACTCCAGTCATAAGAGTCAGTTTCTTGGGTCACCAGTGCTTTGGACGTACTAGCACTTCCTCCTGCAGCAGCAGTCACAACTTTCTCTTCAGGCTTCTTTTCTCCTTCCTTGACCACCTTTGGCTGCTTACACTCTCTAGCAAAATGACCGGGCTGATCACAGTTGTAGCACCTAAGTTTTGACTTATCAAATCCAAGTTTCTTTCCTGGGTTGTTTCCAAAGCTGTTTCTTCCATATCTTTTGATAAACTTCTTTGCTCTAAACACCGCCATAGCCATCTGCCATGAGATATCCATTTCCTCAACATCAGCTGGATTTATCTGCTTCAGATTGTCCTGAGTAAGATTGGCAGGTGCCAACTCTCCTGCTATGAATGCATTGTAGCTGTTCATGAAACCCTTAAACAGCAGCATATTTTCTTCACTTTCTGGATTGATTTTTGGCACTGATCCGGTTTGTCCAGATGATAGAAAGGCATTTTCAAAGGGAAGTGATTGAGATGGAGAGTTCTGATAGTGATGCATCCCTGGAGCCTGAAGACTGATAGCAGACAGTAGTGCAGAGTTTTCTGATACGGGTGCAATTCCCATGGAGCTGGCATGATTCAGAGCTCTCTGCTTATCATCCATATCATAGGAGTTGATAATCGAAATCAGCTCACTCAGAGAAGTCTTGTACATATCCTTGGTCCTTTTGATCGTTGTACAATTTGAATTCCACGTGTAAGGCAATGAATTCAGCAGCTTCTTGTTCACTTCTCCCTTGGTCATCTCAATTCCAGAACTGGTCATTTCAGTCATCAGATGTGTGAATCTGTTAAGCTGTGCTTCAAGAGACTCTCCCTTGATGTGGTTAAACATATTGAACCTCTGCCTAAGCATGTCCTTCCGACTTTCTCGCATGTCCTCATTTCCTTCAAATCGTTCAACCAATGCATTCCAAAGTTCCTTAGCTGTCTTGTGTTCCTTAAATCCATGAGCAACATCAGTTGATAGAGCCATAGTGATTGAAGCATAGGCCTTTTCATCCTTTTCCATCATAAGAATGTCATTGTCAGTGTACAATTCAGGATCCTTAGCAATAAGAGGACCATTGATTTCACTTTGGTATGAGGGCACAAAGGGACCCTCTTCGATGGATCTCCAAAGCTTTGGATCAGTATACTTGATGAACGACTGAAATCTGAATTTCCAGTCTTGGAAGTTATCTCCTGACACGAGCCTTGGTGGCTTTGTTCCGGTGCCAATTTCATTGTCCAGATTAAGTAAGTTGGACAAATTTGTCAGATTCTTTGAAGCCATGATGAATCAGGAAATTTTCTAAGTGTAGTACACGAATTCCCTGTAGCTCCCTGTAGATACAGATCAATAGAACTGCTCGAAGTAAAACAAATAAGTCTATACTTGAAGTCCTGGGTGTACTCGAAACCAATGAGTACACGAAATTCAATCTGTATTCGAAATTGATGCTGTATTCGAAATCCTCTTGTACTCGAAAATCCCCTGTAGTCGAAATCCTCTTGTACTCGAAACCAAGTTGTACTCGAAAATCCCTTGTAGTCTAAAATCTCTTGTATTCGAACTGCAACTATTCTTCGAACACTCTATCTATACTCGAAATAGCTGAACTCGAAAAATTTTGAACTCGACAATACTTAAGAAAAATTTTATAAAATTATTTCTTAAGATTTGGAGTCCCAAATTTATACAGCAGCTAGTAGGAGTAGAGAAGAATGATAAAGTAGTAAACTTGCTTCAAAAAGTTGTTACCTTGATGATGAAAAGAGCACTCTAGCTCTGATACCACTTGTAGGTCTTAAAACGGATCAACAACCAAACTTTATCTTCATAATCATCATCAATGATCTCTAATGAGTGCGGAATCCAAGTTAGAATCGAGAAAACAATAAGAAAAATGCAAACATTTATAAATACTGAAAATTTTGAGTACAAGTGCCTCAATACGTCTAGAGAGCAAGTGCCTCGGGATTCCAACCTAAACCTGTACAAAATACGTCTATTTATACTTGGCCTAGGAGTACACGAAATCTAATACAAAAAGTTCGAGTACACGAACAAATCGTGTACTCAAAGTGACTGTACACGAAAACTGTCAAAAACTCTGAGCGTTGACTCTTCCGCGTTGACTTTGTCAGTCTTCATCGTGTAGTGGGCTCTACAGGTCGGTAGATTACTTTTGCAGGTGAGGTTGTACGCCGGTCAAACGGCTAAAGCTTTTCTTTCTTGTCTGTCTTTTCGCTCGTGTGGCCAGCTGAGGCAACTCCCATATACATATTATAATATATAATTTTAGTCAAATTATTATCATGATTCTAGAAACTTTTTTTCCTTCCCTTCGTGTTTGTGTCCAACGAGTGCACTCGTTTATTATCTAATTTTTTTCTTACTTTAATTCATTTAGTACTTATGTTCTATTTTTCTTTATTTACTTATTTGAATACGTTATATTCATTCATTTAACTATATATATCATTAGTTTTTTTTTTTGCTTATTTTAATCTTTTAATCAACATAATTTTATAAGTTTATCTAATATTCATCTTTTATAATTTATCATTATCAATATATACATCAATATTAAATTTTCAGATATTTCAAATGTGATGGCATCAAATTTTCATATATTTTAAACGTGGTTTGGGTTAATCCGATTGGGATATGTCTGCTTAGGAAGTAGTCTTGAACCAATGTTTTTAGGGTTAGAACATGTTTAGCTTTTGATCACGTTAGAACTAAACCAACACCGTTGTCAGTTTTGGTTATGAAATACGATTCTTTCCGCTAAGGGTGTAAATGAGCTAAAGCCGATCTTGAGCTCGTTAAGGCTCGAGATCGAGCTCGACTCGTTAAGAGTTATTTTCAAGTCTTGAGCTTGGCTCATAAGAAAATTGATAGGCTCAAGCTCGGCTCGGCTCGACTAGGCTCGTTTATATTTTAATTAATTAATTATATACTTTAATTACTAATTTAATATATATTTATAATTTATTTTCCAAATTTACCATAAAATATAAGATTTAAATATATTTATCATAATTTTATATATAAAAATAATTAATTTTATAAATATACACTTAATATAATAAATAAAAGTTATAAAAATATAAAGCTGGTTTAGGCTCGCGAGTCGTCTCGAGCTCGGACTCGATAATTAAATAAGCCATATGTTTAGACTCGAGATCAGGCTCGTGTTTGTTTAGGCTCGTGTTTGTTTAAGCTCGTCTCATTCGAGCTTTTTACTGATACGATCTTGAGTATTTCAGGAGTCGGCTCAATTTGTTTACACACTACTTTCCCATCTTAGCCTCTCATTTAACTATATAAGCTTGCCGATGCGGTTCACTAACGCCTGAACCCACTCAGATCCAGATTTATCATGGCCCCACACTAAGCACCTGCTTTTGCGCCTCTAAATAGTAAAAACAGAAAAGAAAATTGCAATTGAACTATCTTTTTTTTTAAACGGCGACGATCCTACATACCACGTATGTTGTCTTAATAGGGCCCACCAGGCAGAGGTAAGACGCGACCACACCAGATGCGCGGGAACCCCGTGGAATAGGTAAACCCTCGCCCCCATTGGTCCAGAACCCGAGTTCCCTCACCTGGATGTCTTTTAAATTGCCTCTGACAGGACTCGAACAATTCTCGGTCACAAGGTAAAGCCCTAACCAGTAGGCTAGATTTGCGGGACTGCAATTGAACTATCTAAACCGTGTAGCAAAACCCTAGAATCCTAATCGGAACTCCTGATATTGCAGATAGTTCGTGCGTTTATCCTGCCATGAGGAACACATCGGTGTCCGAGCTCAATGATGGAATCATCCGCAGTATGTCAATTGGTGCACTGTTTTCAGATTTCGTGAGTTCTCACGATGTCATTGTTCTTATCATGTGTCTATAGGCGCATAAGATTTTCGATACTGTTCATTACATGTGAATGCAATCTAAATTAACCAAAATCTGATGAAACTTAGAATATTGGCACATATTGCACTCGTATTTTGTGCACCCGGTGGAACGATGATGAAATATTAAAATATAGATACATGTTGATGCAGATCTTACTTTTAACTTTGCCTTCATATTTGCCTCATAAATTATGTTTATTAGAAGCTGAACATGTGTAATTATCTGTATTACAAGCTATGCCACGCTCAAATACATGTTTATCTTGAACTGTGTTACTCCTTTATTCATTAACATGTTGACTGGATACTAGTCTTACTAATTCTTTAATTGGGGTTTCCTATTTAATATGGATATTATATGCAATCTGGTGTTATGGCTTTGCTAGAAGGTTAATTAGATGAATCAAAAAGATGACACCTACAGATGAAAGTTATGATAAATGATGTTAATTAGGGTGGAAGGCGATTAAATTACTTTTCATTACACCTAAATCATTCATCAATGAAGAAGTAACACGCTAAAGCTTATGAAGTTTTGACTTTAATATCATATTAGAACAAGCGAAACTCGATCCTTGTTTTGATTGTCAATGATCTATTTTATCGCCAATTGACATTCAGTCAACTAGCAGAGCATTGGTAATAAAATATGAACCAAAACATCATAATCTATCTTTCTTTTTATTGATAATTTTTTAAGAATGCATTAGTGAGAGGTGACAACTATAAACTTGCATGAAAGAACTCATAATAACTAACCTTTGAGAGTGATTGGTAAATTATTTGTTAGAAATCAAGTTAAAGCAGAAAACACCAACACACGAATGCACACGAGAAAGAAAATATTGAAAAATAAGAACATAAGGATTTAACATGATTTGGTTGTGATGGCCTACGTCTACGGGCTGCAACTAAGAATTTATTATTAAGCTCGACAAATATTACAATTATGTAACTAGATATATGCAGATAAAAAACTTAGGCAGCAAGAAAACCCTCATGGGTCAAAACAGGCCCAAAACCTCTAAGGTGCTGTTTGTTTTTGAAGAGGTAAAACGTCTGCAATCTGTGGACCACATCTGCAGCAGAAGAGCTGGACTAATCGTCTGCAGTCTGTAGCAAGAAGACTGTTTGTTTTTTAACATCTGCAAACTGTTAAGACCCCAACTGTGTATAGACCCCAACTAACAACTTTAATCAGTTTTTGATTTCAACAAAAAAAAATCTACAAAATTATCCTCAAATCAAGAATTAATCAAGAACACACAACCATATTAGATCCAAAAGTGTAAAAAAAGATGAATACCTTTCAAAAAAAGATGCGCCAGAGGTGGAGGTAGCAGCGCCGGTGGTAGCGGGGAGGACGTGGGGAGGAGCGCCGGTGGTGGTGGAAGCTCTTGGTGGTAGCCATAGTTATCAAATGCGTAAGGCGCCCTCTAGGCGATTGGTCACGACCTAGGGCCTAGGCGTTAAGCGCTAAAAAAGCGGGGGCATGAGAAAAAAAAAGCGCCCTTTCCAAAAAAATTCTAAAATAATTAATAGAATAAAAAATAAGACTAGAAATCCAAAAAGTTCTTACTAACCAAACACAATGTTCAAAATATCAAATAACAAAATGATCCCAAATGAAAAAATCCCTCAAAACCAAAAAAGTTCAAACTTGAGAGGTTAACCTCTTCACGTTCAAGAGAGGGCTCCCTTAAGCCCTTTCCCGACTGTGCCTCCTCCTCCACCGCCACTGCCGCCATGAGGCCACCTCAACCCACCGCCGTCGTGCCTGTTCCTCAAGCCACCTCCGCCGTGAGGGTTCATCCTCAACCCACCGCCGTCGTGCCTGTTCCTCAAGCCGCCGCGATCGTGAGGGTTCCTCCTCCTCCACCGCCACTGCCGTCGTGAGGGTTCCTCCTCGCCGCGAGTTTGCTCCACCTCTAGGTCGTTCGATCGAACCTAGGTCGTTCGATCGGAGATGAGGGGCGACGAAAACGAACCCTACGTTGGAAGATCGGAGATGAGGGGCGACGAAAACGAACCCTAGGTTGGAAGATCGGAGATGAGCGGCGATAGATTGGAAGATCGGAGATGGTGCGACGATCGATGGCGGGGTTGGGCTGAGCAGGGAAGTGGTCGACGGTGGGGTTGGCTAAACATGGAAGAGGTCGACGGTGGGGTTGGGAAGGTGGGGTTGGGAAGAGGTTTTAAGGTTGATAAAAAACAAACACCCCCAAAAGCTCTTCTTGCAGGAGTTTGGTCCACCTCTTCTGCAAAAGAGGTCTGCAGATGTGGTCCACAGACCGCAAACATTTTGCCTCTGAAAAAACAAACACCACCTTTATCTACCCATGGTCTGCAGGGCGCAGACAAAAGAGGTTTAGAAGAGCTTTTTCATAAAAAAGAAACACCACCTAAGCCTTCTTTAAAAACAATCTCACTTGAAGGCTTTGTATATCTTCAAAAATAGCCTAGTCATCCAGTAAATTCAGTATTCTTCAAAACACTTCCTCCATGGTTGGAGAAATCGCTAGTCGCTAGTCGGTCGGTGATGTAGGGACTAGGGATTAATCGGATTGGAATTTTTATATCGAATTTTTCAAAATTTTATATATATACATACAAATACACAAACAACAACAACCATACCCAGTAAAAATCCCACTTAGAGTAGGGTCTGGGGAGGAAGGGTAGAGACAAACCGTACCCCTATCGCAGTTGGGATAGAGAGGCTGCTCTGAAGGAGTCCTCGGCTCAAAGGAATCGTTTGAGGTTAATCATCCCAACGCTTTTAACGATTATTTTCACAAAATAAGTAAAATAACGTTAAAATTAGTGCAATTTTACTCTTGCCCCTTTAGGGTCCACACATATATACATTATATGCTTGCACCACAAATGGGGTGTTACATACAAATACACACATCAACATAAATATAATACTTCAAAATTCAAATATTTTTTTCTGATAAACTTAAAGAAACAAACAACGTACTTAAAAACTCAAACATTAACATAAGCATCCTTGGGAGTCGACTGAGACCAATCGTGCGCAGTGTTAGGAATCAAAGAAGCGCAGCGGAAACCGATTAACTCATACAAGCACACGAAAGCAAAGAAAATAAATAGAATCAAGATACAACGTGGTTCGGTCGATGTGACCTACGTCCACAGGTTGCAACTAGGGATTCTTTTATTGATTAGGTGTTGAAGATTACGATTACATGACAATGCTTAAATAGAAAAACAATTAGGTTAAAACCCCTAATGGGCCAGGATTAGGGCCGGCTGCCCTAAACCTCCCAAAAGGCCTACGAAACCTAACAATCTCCCACTCGGAGGCCTTGCGATAGAATCAAGCCCGGCATCCGACATAAGCAATCCAGTCATCCAGTAAATCCAGTAATCTTCAATAACAAGTCTTCCAAGCCTCAATTCCCAAGAATAAGCTAAGACTTCATCATATCCAGACGTATCCCCCTAGTGCAAACCGCCCCTCAATCATCAAGTACAAGAAGGGCCAGTTGAAGCTCCCCCATGCTCCAACTCAGTCGTGACAAATCCTGTCAACGACTCATCCTCAATCTCAACTGGTATGGACACTCCACCGGATCCAGAGATGCACCGAGGACCACCAACACTCTCCAAACATAGCAAACTACCAACAGGAGATAATTCATCAGTTCTAGTCTTCAAAACCCAACAGCTCTTCGTAACTGTACCTGGAACACAACCCTTGCTCCCACTGTCACCGAATCCCCTGAATGGTTTAGACTTCTGAACACGTTCAACTAACATCTCGTTGGCTCTAGACTTCACATTTGCAAAATGAACTCTCTTAGCACAAGATTTAGCGAACCAGATTTTGTTTCGCTTAACCGAGACGGTCATACATCCCTCAGCAGGTTCATCAACCAAATACAACGACCCATGCTTCATACCACGAGTGATCACGAGATTTTCCTTGACCACCTTCCATTCATTGCTACCAAACCTCCCTGTTTATCCAGCTGACCCATAGAAATCAATTTCCTATTCAGCCCCGGAATAACCCTGACATTCTTCAGGTTCCATGTAGTTCCCAACGAAGTAACCAGATCAACATCCCCCATGCCCGTGACTTCAAGCAACTCGTCAGTAGCAAGTCGAACCTTCCCAAAATCTCCTTCTTTCAGATTCAGCATTGTTTCCCAGCTGTCCATGGCATGAAACGAAGCCCCTGAATCCATGACCCAAGAGTCTACACAGCTTTCAGTGCTGCAAACCAAAGCATCATCATCATAAACGCCCTCAGCAGCGTTCACTTGCTTCGAAGTACCGGGACATTGACTCTTAACAAGCCCTACTTCATTACAGCTCCAACATTTCACAGTCTTTCGAGTCCTAGACTGAGTTCTTCCCCGACTCCCATTGCTTCTGTAATTCCGTCTTCCCCTATCAACATGTAGCATCTTAAAAGATGATCCTGCACCAGTACTCTTCCGACGAACGTCTTCACCTAGCACAATATCACGGATCCCCTCAAATGTCATATCAGTGGTGCCAACAAAACTTGTAACAGCAGTCATTGTCCTGGACCAACTATCAGGTAGTGAAGACAACAACACAGCTTTAGTCTCATCATCAAACTTGATTCCCACATATGACAATCGGGACAGAATCAAATTCAGATTATTGATGTGAACTAGAACTGAGCTTCCTTCGTTCATTCTTGTCATGAACAGCTCCCTCATCAAGAACACCTTGTTAGCAACAAAAGGCTTCTCATACATATTTGACAGAGCCGACATCATCCCCCGAGCAGTAGTCTCATGCATGATGTTGAATGCAACCCTCCTCGTCAAAGCCAATGTAATAACTCCCCTGGCTTTCTTGTCCTTTGAGTTCCATGCAGATTCAGCAGCTGCATCCATTTTCTATGGTTTATCATCCAGCACCATATCCAAATCCTTCTGACTAAGCAATGCTTCCATTTGCATTTTCCACCAGATGAAATCAGTTCCATTGAACTTCTCGATCTGAATCTTCCCCTCATCAGCCATTTGAACCCGGTAACAAGATAAAACCAACTGAAAATACCCAACACCTTTCTAATCAATCCAATCCCAATCAAATTCCAACTGTAATCACAGCAACAAACTGCTTGACGACTTCCAGAGTTCACAACCAAAACCCAAATCGTACCAGATCAGAAAACCACAACCAATTGTAGCTGCAACTGACCCAAAACAGGCTGATGACAACAATGACGACTCCTAGGGTTCAATTTTGAAACCCTAATCGTCAGAATCAGCCAACAGTAGCAATAGACCCAATTCCAAGGGTTAGAAGAACCCTAATTGGCGGCTGATCAATAAATTCGAACCAACTTGTGTCGCTCAATCAACGATTCCAAGGGTTTAAAACCTTAATCGCTAATTAAAACCAAAAAATCGGTCAGAGAACTGAGTATCCGGCTCAAAATCGGTTGGAAAACAAGGAGGCGGCGGCTTTAGCGACGGCCGGCGTCGATCCCGGCGGCGGCCGCGAACCCTAGCGGTGACGCCTGGCGGCGATGACGGCAGTGGTCCAAGGATGAAACCCTAACGGCTGAACACTTTCGAACTCAAGGGCAGAAACCCTAATTCGTGTCCAGTGCGTTCGGTATATTAATCTTCAACTATCCAAGATCTCATGCCACTTGTTAGGAATCAAAGAGGTGCTGCGGATACTGATTAACTCATACAAGCACAAGAAAGCAAAGAAAATATACAGACACAAGATATAACATCGTTCGGTCAATGTGACCTACGTCCATGGGTTGCAACTAGGGATTCTTTTATTGATTAGGTTTTGAAGATTACAATTACATGACAATGCTTAAATCGAAAAACAATTAGGTTAAAACCCCTAATGGGCCAGGATTATGGCCGACTGCCCTAAACCTCCCAAAAAGCCTACGAAACCTAACACGCAGCTGCTTTTTTGACCGATCGATCGTGATTACGGGAGTCAACTGAGACCGAGAAGTAGAAAAACCACAATTTCTTTGGGCTTGGACCCGAAATTTTTGGCTTAGACATAAAGTTATTGCTTGTTGACCGCTTTTTGCCCTGTTGACCGATTTTTGCTCTTGGACCGATTAATCCGATTACCCCGACCAGAGCCGACTAGCGATTTTTAGACAGACCAGGCAAAATTTAATCGGCTTAGGTCCGACTAGCGATTAATCCCGAATTTTACAACACTGACGTCCTCCAAGCCTCCCTTTCCCAAGAACAAGCCAAGACTTCTACCACATCTCCTAGTTACAACAGTCTCCTCTCATCAAGTACCTGAAGAGACAATTGAGGCTCCCCCGAGCTCCATCTCAGCAGCTGTATTTGACCCAACCATGGCAATCCTGCCATAGACTCAGTATCTATCGCAACTGACTTGTACAATCCACACTATTTAGAGATACACCGAGAACAATAAACCCTTTCCATCTATAGCATACGATATCTAGGAGAGATTTTCACATTTGGACATCTGGTCTACCGAACCAAGACGTCATTTTGGAACTATACTTGGAACACGCCCTGTGCTCCCATTGTAACGAAACCCGTAACCTAGTTTTGACCTTCGAGCACACTCTGCTAATATCCCTGTGGCTCTAGGATTCATGTATGCAAAATGAACCCTCTTAGCTCTACCCGATTCAGTGAGTTTGACTTGTGACTTTGTGCGTGGCGTGAAACGAAGCTTCAAAATCTATGACCTAAGAGTTACACTGCTTTCAACACTGAGTATCAATGCATCATCCTCAGACACATCCTCAACAGTATAATTCAATTGTTTCTTTAGACATCGACTCTTAACGAGTCCCATCTCGTTGCAGTTCCAACAGCTCACACTTTTCCGAGCTCTAGACGAACTCCTTCCCTGACTCCTACTGTCCTTGTTATTCCTTCAGACCCTACCAACATGCAACATCTCAGAAAAAGATGACCACCTTGATTCTTGCGTCTGATACCCTCTTCAAGAACCAAGTCTTTAATCCCTTCAAATGTCATATCACTGTCCCTCATGGAAATAGTAACAACAGGTAAGTGTCCCTAGAAACGAAGATAGCTTGAGTAGAGCATGAACCTATCCTCAAATTTTATCTCAACTGAAAGTAAATTTGACAAAATCGAATTGAGGTTATGTATGTGAGATGTCACTGAGGCAATTTTCATCTTCTTTGTGTTCACAACTTCTCGAATCAAGAACACCTTGTTCGCTGTCGAAGGCTTTTCACATATATTTGAAAAGCCTTCAGCATACCACTAGTCGTGGTCTCCTTCATGATGTTAAAAGCATGGCTTTTTGTCAAAACCAATGTCATAACCACCCTAGCTTTCTTATCCTTCATATTCCTAACGGCTTCTTAAGCTTTATCAATTTTCTTTGGTCTTTCTTCAAGTACCATGTCTTGGTCACATTGACAGAACAAATCTAAACCGTCAAACTTCTCAACTACAATCTTGTCTTCAACCATCCTAAACAACAAACAAGAAACAAATCTAGACAGTGAACAAAGACAACAAGGACACGGACCTAAACTTGACGATTGTTCTACTAACACTGTCAATTGATCGATTTGCTCCTTTAGTTAACCTAAGAGACAAAACTCAACTTGAACCCAACTGATCTTCCACAAGCATAATTGATGACAGATAAACAGACAAACTGGTACTCAAAACCAAAAAATTAAAAAAACAAACTTTCATCAGTAATCCAAAAACCCAAATCCAATACCAAACACCCGATAACAAATCCCGAACAGGCAAATCCAACAAAGCCCAAACCCTAATCTGATCGAAATACAATAATAACCAGGTTCAATAGTTGAAATGACAATAAAGCAGGAAAAACCTAAAATTGGCGGTTTAGGGTTTCTTGTGGCTTGTTCCAATGTGTAATCCAATGTGTAAACATCGAATCAATTCGTTAAATACTGACCTCGAAAAACAACCACTAAAACAACCCAAATCGGAAACTTTGATTACTGCATCGGTGGCGGCTAAACCTTGACAGACGGCAAAACAAACCCTAACTTGGGTGGCGACATGTGGCAGTTTCCTCCAAAACACGATTCTGATTTTTTTTTCTCTCTTAACCCCGAAAAATTAGAGGAAAATTGAATGGTATAATGAGCCTAAAGCTTTGGTACCACTTGTTATGAATCAAGTGGTGCATCGGAAAACACCAACACACAAATGCGCACAAGAAAGAAAGAACATAGAAAATAAGAATGCAAGTATTTAAGTGGTTCGGTCGAGGTGACCTACGTTCATGGGCTGCAACTATGAATTTATTATTAAGCTCGATGACAAATTACAATCACATGGCTAGATGTATATAGATAAATAAGTAGGGTTTTCAACTTAGGCCCCAAGAAAACCCTTATGGGCCAAAACATGCATAAAGCCTCTAAGCCTTCATTAAACCCACCATTATTTTTTGTTATCTAATTAGAGTCGGTTTAACAGAAGCAATTAAACACACACAAAATCAACCAGAAAAGAAAATAGACATGAGATTTAGAGTGGTTCGTAAAGGTGATGTACATCTAACTTGCTAGGGTTTATCTTTATAATGTGCTTCAAATGCTTAGGGGTATATAATACGAAGATTAGGGTTAATACAATAAGAAATTACCAAAAGGGCAAAAGGCATTTAGCCTAGTAGTATCTTGGTGGTGGGATTAGGCTTAGGAACCAAATAATCCAAGGTTCGAATCCCACAAGGGGGTTTTCTCAAAGTATTGAGTTTCCTCCGGCGACTTGATGGTGGATATGATCGGGAGGTATTGCTTGTGGCACGATGATACTCCAGCGATACGCCAGTGATCCAAAAATTAGCTGTTCAAAAAAAATTAAATAATCAACCAGAAATAGAATTAACAACCCTAGGGCCTTTTGCTACTAGTCTAACAACTTTAGAGCCGATTATTTATAATATTTGTTGATTTTCCAGCAGCCTTGATAAGCCAACAGTCTTCCACTTTAAGGCTTTGCATACTAACACCATCACGTAAACCCAACTCCAGTAATTCCATATTTTTCATCTTCAGTTAAAGAATTTTTATTGAAAACTTGTAGATTAGATAATATTATGGATCTTTGGATCCAAAAAGAGGAAGAAAGAATGACTTTTATATAGTGTTGACTGTTGATATATATATATATATATTTCAAAAAAATCCAGTACGTTTATGTGTTGTACTGTATTTTTTGTGATATATTTTTCTGTCCTACATTCTTATGATATATTTTGCTTCATATTTGCAAATGAACATGCTTTTTACCTTGCTTTCATCTTGATGCACTAGGAAGATACCTTTTTAGGGTGGGAAAGTATGGGTGTTTTACAATTGACAATTGGTCCTATGCTGAAAATCACGTCATTTTGCGCCTTTTTCTTTATTTAATAGGTTAGTTTTTTTCTTTTGTATTATGCAAACTGTTTTGTTATGATATATACAATTGTTGTAGGTGGGAAAGATAAATGCACTTGATTTTCATCGTACCATGGATCTATTGGTAACAACTGGGGAGGATGATTCTGTGCGGCTATATGACATAGCAAATGGCAAGTGAGTATATTTTATATAATTTCAATAAAATGTGTATTAAATTGATAAATGATAATGCTAGTCAGTAGTTTAATCCTTTTGATTAATAGTTTATGCATGACTATGTTCCTTTCTGATTATGGGGTGAAATTGTAGCTCAATAGACAAATACATTTTAATTCTCTCATTCCTTTGCCAACCAACTCAGTGATACACATTATTAGAGTTCTGTGTCATTTGTAGAGATTATCTTAATTTAAAATGACCTATGTGGAGATACTGCACCTTGTAGGATTCGAGCATCTGATCAATTGAATAGATGGGATCTGGGAGGCAGTTACCACGGGGATGTTCCCTTGTGTATCAAACAACAATTTCCATGTACCAAGATTTATACAAGCTTGGATTATAGAATTAATGTATATGGTACTCTCAAATCAGAATTGGAGAGTAGGTTTGAAGGATACTCAAGCAGTAATATTCTCCACCACCAACTGATAAACAAAATATTCTCCACCACCAACTGATAAACAAAGCGATCATAGATAAAAATGTGAACATGCATACATGCAAGCAACCTTGAGCATCGAGAAACTGACAATGATAGAGAGCGAAGTCAAGAGAAGATACTTGTATGATACAAGCCAAAATTACTAAGATTTACAGTGATTTCAGAATCGCAGAGAGGCCAAATACTATAATTTCTTAGCCAAAACCTTCGAGAATCAACACTCAATAGGTGTTCACAATGTCAAATTTGAAGCCCTATACAAGGCCAGATCTTAGAAAATTGCCTTTTGTCAACAAAACCTAACAACAACAACCACCTTACCCAGTATATTCCCACTTTTCAGTAGGGTCTGGGGGGAAGTTATTACAAACTCAATCAATGGAGAAGACGATACAGAGAGGGTGAACAAAAGATGGAGACAAAATGTGAAGGAGAAAACCTTAATCTACAAAAAAAAGTCAACCATATCCACTCGTTTACTAAAAGACCATATCAAAACAAGCTTTGATGGTGGAACAAACTCTGATCCACAACTTACACAATTTTTGATGAACACACCAGCGGAAACATTAATAATAATGATGCATATCAACAAACTTAAATCCTTATTTCAATTATTAAACAATGTAAAACATTACAAATAATGAAACAAACAACTACAATAAAAAAAGAACCAGAAACCCTGACAATCAG
This sequence comes from Mikania micrantha, assembly GCA_009363875.1. NCBI lineage: Eukaryota > Viridiplantae > Streptophyta > Magnoliopsida > Asterales > Asteraceae > Mikania > Mikania micrantha. Next base: position 1,292,330 of record CM018690.1, on the reverse strand, counting down.
ATTCCTAATGTAATGAATCTGACTAAGTCATTATTAGACGCCTTTGATCATCCATGGAGTCAGAATGATGAATTGAGATGATTACAGAGAAGAGAACAAAGCGAAGAATAAAAAAAGATGGATGCAATGACTTGTAGACAAAGAAATAATGCATCAAGTATCAATTCTCAATTCATGTTTTCGGTGTGAGAACATAATCAAATTATGTGTCATATTAAAAATGCTAATTGATACGAATGAGCTTTTAGTGGGTATTGATAAGAATAAACCAAAGATGTTACAAGTTTATTCTAGAAGGACTAAAGTGGTTAATTCTGAGAAATAGCTAGTTATGTGGGTTTTTATTGTGGGTATTAATAGTGGAGAAGAAGGGGGTGTAAGTCAGTGAAGATTTTGTAAGATTTGTTTTGGCTCTTGCGTAAAGCAGAGAGTGAGGGTCTAACCCTGGTTTTGTCTTTTGATTTCATGTCTTGTAATTCATATGATTCCAGTAATGAAAACCCTCTTATTTGACTCCATTTTTTGGTGATTACTCTGTTTAATTGCATCGTTGTTTTGGTAATTGTTTGATTCCCCATCATTGGTCCGACCTGCAACGACCTGCCTCTCCTTTTTCCATGGAGACTCAAACGAATACTCGATTAGATGCACAGGAGCTTCAGATCAAACAAGTTCAAAGTGATATCGTTGAAATCAAGAGCACTTTGAAGGTGCTCGAGGAGGATCGTCTCGAATCTGGGGAATTTCGCAAGGTTGTGTTAGCATGGATGAAGCATCAGGAGCGACAACATGTTGATGGTTCGTCGGGATCAGGTAATTCCAGTAATCTCTTCGCGAATTTGGGTCCGCCATTCGGTTCTTCCGATTCTTCTTCTGGTGTTCCATGGGCGGTGAAGAAGATTAAACTTCCCGAATTCAGTGGGTTCGATCCACAAGGTTGGATCCAGAAGGCAACTCTGTATTTTGAAATCAACAATACTCCTGAGGATCTACGAATCCGTTTGGCACAATTAAGTATGGTGGGTGTTGCGCAACACTGGTTCACGATTATACGACAGCTACGTGATTCAATTTCTTGGGCCGAATTCCAATTAGAATTGCTGCAACGTTTCAGTGGCTTGGAGATTCACAATTCCTACGAGCAATTAGCAACGATTCAACAAGGTGATTCCATTTTCGATTATTTGGATGATTTCGAGTATCTTTTGTCGCTTGTTCCCAGTTTATCCGAATCTCAAGCCCTAGGATATTTTATTGCTGGGTTAAAAGATGATGTAAAAAAATGGGTGCGTCTACATCGGCCAACATCTCGTTTGGATGCGATGTATTTAGCTAAGGATGTGGAACACATGCTCCGGCCGGCTTCTTTTCCGGTAATGTCTCCCACTCTCGGTTTCGCTATCTGAATCAAACTGGGCCATTTGCACCAGATGGGCCTCCTTTATTGAGTCCAACAGATTCCAAACAGGCCCAATCCAATCGTACTTCTGATAAACCTTTCTCTTTTCGACAGGATATTTTTAGATTCCCTACTCCTTTTAAACAGGTATCTTCCTCTTTTTCCAGTAATTCTTCTAATGTTCCTCGTGATAGGGGTGTGCGCTCATTATCGCGTACCGAATGGGAGGACCGACGTAAAAAAGGTCTCTGTTACCGATGTGGTCAACAATATGGCCCTGCGCATAAATGCCCTGAAGGGAAACTTCGTATTTTATTATTGGGGGATGATGAGGAAGACTCGGGTGAAGGGGAACATCAATTATTGGAACTGGAGACACCCTTGTCAACCCCTAATTCTTCCCTTACAGGACTTTGTTTGTCTTTAGAATTTGACGGGTTGCTGGCTGAAACAGGGGGAGTTAAAACCTTACGATTTGAGGGAACTCTTTATGACATCCCTATTACCATTATGGTGGACAGTGGAGCAACTCACAACTTCATTTCTAGTCGTTTGGTTTCAGCTTTGGGTCTTCCTGTTCTCACTTTTGTTGGTATAGCCATTAAATTGGGTGATGGTCATTCCGTTTTTGTTTCTAATCGTTGTGTTCATATTCCAATCCAGCTGGGTTTGAGTCTTTTTTCTATTGACGCTTCAGTCTTTGATACGGGGTCTCTTGATCTTATTCTGGGAATGGCTTGGTTGCATTCTTTGGGTGAAGTTGTTCATGATTGGCAACACTCTTGGATGAAATTCAATAACAAAGGTAAATCCATTATGTTGCAAGGTCTTTCCAGCCCTCACACATTGGGGTCAGCTTTGAACCAATGGTTACTTCTTGATGAGCTGCCTATGTCTTCTTATTCCATTCTAGTTCCTCCTTTATCTTCCACTTTTCTGACATTATCTGCTGACCATCAGCCTGCTCTTACCCTCTTATTATCTGAATTTGAGTCCATTTTTTTGGGACCTACAGGACTACCCCCTCCTCGATCTCATGACCATTCTATTGTGTTAACTTCTAATAATCCCATTTGTGTGCGTCCCTATCGATATCCTCATATTCAGAAGTTTGAAATCGAACGCCAGGTAAAGGAACTTCTGTCTTTGGGATTGATTCAACACAGTAAAAGTGCCTATTCTAGTCCTGTCATTCTAGTTCGGAAAAAAGACAATTCTTGGCGCATGTGTGTTGACTATAGAGCTCTCAACAAGGCCACGGTGCCCAACAAGTTTCCCATTCCAGTGGTGGATGAGTTATTGGATGAACTTCATGGTGCACGTTTTTTTTCTAAATTAGACTTGAAGTCAGGATATAATCAGATTCGCATGTGTCCTGATAGTATTGATAAAACAACTTTTAGAACTCATGAGGGCCATTACGAATATCTTGTAATGCCTTTTGGGTTAATGAACGCTCCGGCTACATTTCAAGCGGTGATAAATGATGTTTTTAGACCCCTATTACGACGCAAGGTAGTTATTTTTTTTGATGATATCCTTATTTACAGTTCCTCTTGGGATGATCATTTGGATGACCTACGATTGGTCTTTTCTCTTTTACTGGAACACAAATTTTTGGTGAACCAGTCTAAGTGTTCTATTGGCCAATCTTCTATTGAGTATTTGGGTCATATTATTGATGCTCAGGGCGTTTCTATGGATCCAAAGAAAATCGATGCTGTTCTCGCTTGGCCTATTTCCACCACCTTGAAAGGTTTACGGGGATTCTTGGGCTTAACTGGATATTATCGAAAGTTTATTCAGAATTACGGTAGTATTGCCTGTCCTTTGACTGATCTTACCAAAAAAGATTCTTTTAAATGGCACCCTGGCTCTCAAATCGCTTTTGACCAGCTTAAACAAGCTTTGGTCACAGCCCCGGTTTTAGTTCTCCCTGATTTTTCACAGCCTTTTATGATTGAACGTGATGCTTCTGGTCGTGGTATTGGGGCTGTTTTAATGCAAAATCACAAACCTGTTGCTTATTTCAGCAAGGCCTTAAGTGATAGGAATCTCTCCAAATCAGCTTATGAGCGGGAGATGATGGCTCTTGTATTGGCTGTTCAACATTGGCGTTCTTATTTGTTGGGTACTTGTTTCATAGTTTATACCGACCAGAAGAGCTTAAAATACTTGTTGCAGCAGCGAGTAACATCTCCTGATCAACAAACCTGGTAGGGAGAATAGGGCTGCAGATGCGTTATCACGAAGAGCTGATATGGGAGAACTACATCAAGCTCTTTCTTCACCAGTATGGTTACAAGGGGCCAGCTTGGTGGAAGAAGCACAATCTGATAAGGATTTACAAAAGTTAAAGCAAAAGTATCTCTTGAATCCAGAAAAATACCCAGGGTACTCAATTAAACAGGGGGTCCTTCATTATCGAAATCGTTTGGTCATTCCTAGTCATTCCTCTTTCATTCCTGCCCTTTTAACAGAATTTCATACATCTCCATCTGGTGGTCATTCTGGATTTTATAGGACCTATCGATGTCTTGCAGCAAATTTCTATTGGTCTGGCATGACTTGGAGGGTGAAGCAATTTGTCCGGGAATGTGATATTTGCCAAAGGTGCAAGTCCAGTTCCACAGCTCCAAGTGGGTTGCTCCAACCTTTGTCAATTCCTTAAGCGATTTGGGAAAATCTTTCTATGGATTTCATTGTGGGTTTACCTACTTCGAAGGGCTACAATGTCATTTTAGTGGTCGTCGACCGCTTATCCAAGTATGCACATTTTTTATTGTTAAAACATCCTTACACCGCTAAGTGTCATTCGCCATCATGGTGTGCCTAAATCTATTGTAAGTGACCGTGATCCTTTATTTTTGAGCAAGTTTTGGAAGGAAATTTTTAGTTCTATGGGTACACAGTTACATATGAGTTCGGCATATCACCCTGAATCTGATGGTCAAACTGAAGTCATTAATCGGTGTTTAGAGGCCTACCTTCGTTGTTTTGCAATTGATCAGCCACGCAATTGGGTTCACTGGATTCCTTGGGCGGAATTCTGGTATAATTCTACTTTCCATGTTTCGACAGGTACTACTCCTTTCGAAGCTGTTTATGGTCGTCGTCCCCCTACTGTTTTACAATTTATTCCCGGTGAAATTCGAGTTGAATCTGTCGCTAGCGCATTGCAGGATAGAGATGAGGCATTGAAACAGTTGAAAGTGCATTTATCTACAGCTCAAAGTTCCATGAAGCTACAAGCTGACAAGAAGAGACGCGATATACAATTGGCAATTGGTGATTGGGTGTATGTGAAGCTGAAACCCTATAGGCAGCTCTCGGTTGATAAACGCATCCATCAAAAACTTGCAGCTAAATTTTTTGGTTCTTTTCAAGTTATCGAACGTATTGGGGAGGTCGCTTATAAAGTGCAATTGCCACCTACATCAAAAATTCATCCAGTTTTTCATATTTCCTTACTCAAAAAGGCTGTCCGGGCTCCTACTGAACCTCATTTTCCTCCTGAGTTATCCTTAGACACTGCTGCTCCTCTTATTCCTATGGCTATTTTAGCAAAACGCAGGCACAAATCGGGGTCTGATTTTATTGAACAATGGCTGATCCAGTGGCACAATCAAGAAAAGGAAGATGCTACATGGGAGGATAAAGATTGGCTTCAAGGCCAATTCCCTAATGCAAGTCTTGAGGACAAGACTTTTTTTGAAGGGGGCGGCAATGATACGAATGAGCTTTTAGTGGGTATTGATAAGAATAAACCAAAGATGTTACAAGTTTATTCTAGAAGGACTAAAGTGGTTAATTCTGAGAAATAGCTAGTTATGTGGGTTTTTATTGTGGGTATTAATAGTGGAGAAGAAGGGGGTGTAAGTCAGTGAAGATTTTGTAAGATTTGTTTTGGCTCTTGCGTAAAGCAGAGAGAGAGGGTCTAACCCTGGTTTTGTCTTTTGATTTCATGTCTTGTAATTCATATGATTCTAGTAATGAAAACCCCCTTATTTGACTCCATTTTTTGGTGATTACTCTGTTTAATTGCATCGTTGTTTTGGTAATTGTTTGATTCCCCATCACTAATGATCTTGATGCAGCTAAAAAGCTAATAGTTGATTATATCATTTTGGGTCGGTAATCATCTTTACTCTCAAAGCAGGCTTCAAAGACCAACTGTCAGTTGGCTTCCATCTTCGTCTGTTTTCATCTTCTAAAAGTTTTTCTATTTATTACAATATGTTCCTAATGAGACTGTTTTGGCACATCTTACTTGATATGAAGTTTTAGAAGATGTTTTTTTGTCATAATCTAACTAGTTGTTATATATACTAAATTTTCATCAATTTATTCATCAATTTACTTCAGGTTACTGAAAACTACACATCACAAGAAACATGGTGCTGATCGTATATGCTTTACCCACCACCCTAGTTCTGTCATATGCTCTTCAACATGTGATTTGGATTCAGGTGCAGGGAAGTGGGTCCCATAATGAAGTTGCTTTTTTGAACCTTCCATATTTGCAGTGATGAAACAATTTCTATTCTTCATTTCTTCTTTTTTTCAGAGTCTCTGCGTTATCTATCCATGTATGACAATCGTTGCCTTCGTTACTTCAAGGGGCATAAAGATAGGTTAGCCTTTATCAACTTGATGTTTTATAAGCACGTGTTAGTTGAAATTTTTCATAGTTGATGGGATACTTGGTAAATCTTGATGATCAAGTTAGTTAGTTGATTCGGTTACTATAAGAAGAATTTTACAAGTTTGTGTTTTTCATGATATATGGTTTCTACTTTTGGCTTGTAGCTAGATGAATGATTTAATTTGGTTGCATCATCCTTTTATCTTTGTAGAATAAACTTTTTTTTGGTCAGTTCTGCCATTTCATGATATATGACTTCTACTTTTGGCTTGAAACTAGATGAATGATTTAATTTTGGTTGCATCATCCCTTTATCTTTGTAGCATAAATAATTTATTTCGGTCATTTCTGCGATAAATTCCTTTTCATCATATACATGGCAATGTCATTTATTTATGACTATGTCGACTAGAATTATTTTCACTTCAATAGGTCAAAAATGTAAAATTTGAAGATAACTTAAAAGGGGACACCGGACACATCAAATGGGGTTGAAAGTGGCCCAAAATGCACTTTAGTACAAAACCTTCGAAATCATTTGATTCAAAATTTTGATTAGTATTGAAACAATAAATTTTTCACACATACTTGACACGTAAAAAAGGCAAACCTGATGCATGAGGTTTTCACATGCTTAGGCTTTGCCTAGAAGGGGGGGGGGGTATTAAAATCTAGTTACAAAAATACGTCGCACTGGCTGGCACTTCAACGCAAAACCTAGAGTGTATCTTGTTGTAAAGATTGCGGCAATTCAACGTATAGCTCTTAGGTGTGGCTCGTCATAAATGTAACTATCACTTCACCCATGATTTAAATCCCTAAAAATGATACAAAAACCCAGAAGACCCTAAAGCGTACCTTGTCATAAATACTATAGGGGTCCGTCAAAACATCAAAAGTGTACGCCTTTGTAAATGCAATCAACTCAATACAAGGAGTAAAAAACAAAAGAAAAAGCATAAAAGGGTCAAAGATGAGGGTGGTGTTGGGCTAACCTTGACCTGATGTGTACATCATTACCTTGCATTTCTACAAGAAGTTGCTAGAACAAACAAAAAGTGTTTCTGTTTAACCTAACTTGATCCAATTTGAGTTACTTATTGCCCAATCTGACTATCTTGCCGCTTCTACTTTTTCATGATAACAAGGTAGTGCCTCATGGTAACGGGGGAAGGCCAAAGAACATTGTTTGTTAAAGAAAAATTTTGTGCACAATATCTAAGTATCGAACTTTGGTTTTCTTATTTAAGCTGTATTTGTATGATAATTGAGCTTTCTTTCCTTTACTTGCCATCTCTTGTAGTCTGGCATTCTACATATCAGTTTTGCTAAAGGTTATCCTGATGAGTGTCAATGATAGCCCTTTTTTTTCATTTCTGCACTCCATTTTTTGCCCCGTAAAGGACTGAAATCAAATATAACGTACTAAATAAGTGTCTTACCTTGGGTATAGGGTTGTGTCCCTATGTACATCTCCAGTTGATGACAGTTTCATGTCTGGTTCTCTTGATCACTCTGTCAGGATATGGGATTTGCGTGTGAATTCCTGTCAGGTTGGTGTTAAAATTTTATTGTTAGATGAGTTTATCTGCTTAATCGATACTGGACTAATATTGAACTTTATTCAGTTTCGTTGTTTAGGTTTATTTGGTTTATCTAGTGTTACGCATAGTTGCCTAGGCGCTCAGGCACAAGTCATAACGTAATGCTCCTTATGTGTCTTGCTTGAATAGGCACACTCTTGGTCCCGCCAAATTCAGGCCAAACTCATTGGAAAAGTTTTGAGCATGTCTAAAACAATTATACTAGCCCTAAAGAAGCCTAAATTCAACCTAAACTAGCCTAAAATATGCCTAAACATCCCTAAAAAATTATACTATGCATGTTGCTTAGAAACGTCCTCACTTTTTAGTTTCCTTGCACTTAAACTCAAGGCGAGGTCTATGCGCCTTGACAACTATGGTTTTACGGGAGCAACCTCTCTATCAAGAAACATTTACCAACATCCTACTCTTCCTAGACCGTACTATAGCTTGCTATGAGAGGTATTTTAATGGGTTTGTTTGTTTGTTTGTTGGATTAATCTAGTTTATTTTTTTAGCTTTTTAAGTTTAATAAATTTAGACCTTTTAGAGATAAAAATGGCCCAAATATCAGATCTGCTCTAGTAGAAGTGACGCTGTGTCAGTTTGATCTGTTTGCATGTCCATTTCAAAGCCACTTTAAACTGAGTAGTCTTGTGTTTCTTCTATTTTTTACTTAAAATTCACTAGTTTTAAGAATGCTTGTAGAAGATAGAGGTTGAGTATGAAATTATGAAGATAATTAGTGTGTGGAATTGTGAATTGAAGAATATTAGGCAAATTAGTTTCCAGCGATTAATTATATATTTTTGTGAATTGATTTATCAATTTGATTTGTGCTTCCTACTTCATTTCTCAGGGAATTTTACATTTAAGAGGTAGGCCTACTGTTGCTTATGACCAACAAGGCCTTGTCTTTGCTGTATCAATGGAAGGAGGTGCCATCAAGTTATTTGATTCAAGGTCATATGATAAGGTTCTCATCTAACATCCTTAGAGGGACAGAAAAATAAAAGAAGCTTCAAAAATACTTTTAATTGTTACACCTGAATATGATCATCCTCCTTTCTATAGGGCCCATTTGATACCTTTCTTGTGGGAGGAGATTTGGCCGAGATCTGGGATATAAAATTCAGCAATGATGGTAAATCGATGCTTTTGACTACCAAAAGTAACAACATATATGTTCTAGATGCATATACTGGGGAGAAGGTTAGCAATTAATTTCCTGTTATTTTATGTTTCATCATTTATATATATTTTGTTTTCAATTGTCTTATGCAGAGATGTGGATTTAGTGTGGATGCTTCTACAAACTCAACAATTGAGGCCACGTTTACGCCTGATGGTCAATATGTGGTTTCAGGTATATTCTCTTGCATTAGTTATCTTTAGTTTGACTTTTGTGTTTTATGATTATGATCTGTGTTGACCAATGAATTTAAGCCAGCTTAAGGAGAAAAGAAGAATTCATATAGTTCTATTTGTGTTTTTATTGTAAAACTACAATTGATTTCAACATCATATAATTCAGGCTCTGGAGATGGAATGTTGAATGCTTGGGGTATCTCCACCGGTGGCAAGGTATTACAAATTCTCTATTTAAATTTTCTAAATAATTTATGGAAGCAAACATGAAAAGAAAACCTTTTGCCATATAATACAATCCTTAGTTTACATATGTAAAACTGTTCTTTCGTGTACTTTTGGACCAATTAAATTTTGGTTCATAACTAAAGGTTTCAATTTTTACCCATTACTTATGAGTTGAGTGGATTGATTTAGGTTAAGGAAACATGTAGAACAAAAATAGATAAAATGGGAATGGGTTGAAAGCATAGTCACTAGGATCGCGGTACGGTCTGGTATGGGATCGCAATTCGCTAGGTCCCTAAAATTCGGTACGTGGGGGGTAAGCTAATTTCGGTTCACTCTGGTATGACGCACGATATAAAGAAAACAAACAAACCAATTAAATGAAGTTTAGGCTTTAGGGTAAGTTTTGATCAAAGCTATAAATCTATGGGTTAATAAAGATAAGTTTTAACATATGTTTAACTCTTAAGGATTAATATGTAATTCTAAGAAAACATAAAACACGTTAAAGCCTTAAACCTAAATACAAAAAGCCGACATCGGTTTTCACCGCCAAAAGAGTTTGTCCATCTTAATCCTTTAGTCCTCCTGCTATTCATCACGAAGACTTTGTTTACGTCATGGTTGGAGAAGTCGCTAGTCGGTCGGTGAGGTAGGGACTAGGGATTAATCAGGATTAATCAGATTGGAATTTTTATATACAATTTTTCAAAATTTTATATACATACATACAAATACACACATCAATATAAATATAATACTTCAAAATTCAAATATTTTCTAATAAACTTAAAGATAATAAACAAAGTACTTAAAAATTCAAACATTAACATAAGCATCCTTGAGAATAGACTGAGACCGATCGTGTGTAGCTGTTTTTTAACTGATCGATCGTGATTTTGGGAGTCGACTGAGACTGGGATGAAGAAAAACCACAATTTCTTTGGGCTTGGACTGAAATTTTTGGCTTAGAAATAAAATTATTGCCTGTTGACCGATTTTTTGCCCTTGGACCGATTAATCCAACTAGCAAAATTTAATCGGCTTAGGTCCGACTAGTGATTAATCCCGATTAATCGACCGATTAATCCCGATTTTTACAACACTGGTTTACGTTAACCTGAACGCTTGCTCCCCAAGTTACTAAAAACCCCCAATGTCAAGTTACTAGAAACCACCAATGTCTGGCTAAGAGTGCTACGGAAACCCTACGAGAATCTCCTTCGGTGGTGAATTTGGAGAAATCAAGCATATTGGATCACTCAATACACGTAAGTCTTCATCTAAAAAATTGAGTTTCTAGAACTATGTAGCCACAAGGCCCGTTCAACATACCCAAGGAGAGACGTAGAAGCAGGTTGGGGGGAGGCTTCGATGGACAAGCGGAACTTGAACGAAAGGTGAATGGGTCCGTGTGAACTGGATCGGAAATCGGGGTGTTAGGTTTGGAGACCTTTAGGCAGCCGACCCTAATCTTAGGGCAGCCGGCCCTAAGCCTGAGATGTTGTGTGTTTTAACCTAATTAGTTCTCTCTCTCTCTCTCTATATATATATATATCCTAGTCTTGTATTGTAATCTTTAACACCTATCAATAAAAGAAATCCATAGTTGCAACCCGGTAGGTCACATTGACCGAACCGTGTTATATCTTGTGTCTATTTTCTTTGTATTCGTGTGTGTGTTATTCGGTTTCCGCTGCGCCACTTGATACCTAACAGTGGGGACCCTAGCGATTTATGTGACTATGGTTGAAAGTCACCCAACATTTATTTTGATGTATAAAACCTCCTAAAGACTTATTCAAAATTTAGATTATTACAATCTCTTTGTAATCATATTGGATAGTAGTTGTACATAGAAATTTTAAGAATTTGGACAGAAAGTGTTTTAGGTCAACCTGTTCTGCTCATTTTACCATATCTATCCATTACCAGAGTCATAATACAATATGAAGCTCTCACTATGCATTCCTGTCGGAACTTGTGTATGTATGTGCATATGCATGCAGGGGCAGGTTCGAATGAGAATCACTAAATATATAGGATTAATGTGATTCACCGGTGAATACATGTATTCGCTGGTGATTGTGATTAGGAACCAATGTATTCTAATGCAGGAGCATCGATTAAACCTACCCGAATCCATGCTTGGAACCCGACCCGAAGCCAATTATCTAGACCTACAAGAGATGTGGAGAAAAGCTGCATACAACAACAACAACAACCTTACCCAGTATATTCCCACTTTTCAGTAGGGTCTGGGGGGGAAGGATAGATACAAACCTTACCCCTATCCCAATTGGGATACAGAGGCTGCTCCGAAAGAGTCCCCGGCTCAAAGGAATTAAATGTGCCGATCATATCAAAGTTGTACATAGTTAAATGTGCCGATCATATCAAAGTTATTTTAAATTGTGGTTTATTTTGTTTTTTTTTTTTGAAAGATTCTAGTTTATTATGTTTTTCTTTTTATGTGAATTGTTTCTTTTTGTTTTGCTTGAACGAGATTTGTGAGTTTTAGTTTTTGGTTTTATTTAAAATACTATTCTTAGCCTTCTCTAAAGAGAATTCTTTGATTATTGGTATTCTGGCCATTTGATTATGTTTCGATTGCATCATTTGGTTAGAGCTTGGGACTAATCAAATTGTAGCAGAAAACCTAAGACTGTTGTTCGTCAAAACGCCGATCGAGGAAGCTAAGGAATTGTACATGATCCCCGTGATATTGAAATCAAGTGCTCCGATATCACATCCGGGAGTTAGAACTGGTGCATCATGCATGAATTGGGTGATGAGTCTTGATCAAATTTCACTATATGGGAAAATGGGTCTGATGAGGAGGGGAACCATTTCGGGGTCCGTCGCCCAAGTAATCAACCTTGTTTTCAAGGAGACTTGCTCCATTACCTGGGTATTAAGATGAAATCCCTGAGTTTGATGAAAGTTATCAACCTGATGAATTCTTGAATTGGATACTGTAGCCTTTGGTATCAGATTCTAATAACAGAAGAACAGCACACCACGTTTGGAACTCCTTTTCCAAAGGTTTTATTAATAAGAACTAAATACATCCATCAATCAGCCCTATATTTATAAACCTAGAAACTTTATCAAAACAAAACAAAGATTCCTATAAGGACATGTTTTTATCCATAAACATATCAGATTATGCGTGAATGCTTTGATCAATGAATATTTGATTCTTTCTTCAATATGGAATCGATTCACACCAATTCTTCTATGTATATAGGTTTATCCTTCATCTTTTCTGAAGTTTCGATAGAAGGATTCCTCTACAAATGTAAGACAATCAACTCCATTCGTTAGAACAGCTCCCATCGAGTCTCTGCACCTATCCTTTTTTATTTCGCTTTCTGAACCTTTGTTTGTTTTCGGAAAACGTGATTTGGCTCAGGATTGCCCATTTTTATTAATTCCAGGGTTTCTCTGAATTTGAAAGTTATCACTTAGTAAGTTTCCATACCAAGGCTCAATCCAATTAAGTCCGTAGCGTCTACCAATTTCGCCATATCCCCTTTTTTGAGATGAAAATCTCATTGCGATCTCGTTCTCTTTTTTCTTTCATTTATATGGGAACCGTTGAATTCATTAGATAGATGCCGTCATGCCGATTCCTGTCTCGAAAACTCTTAAACAAATCCATCTGTTTAAGACTTATTTAAACCATAATAAAAACAAATAGAAAATTACAATTATAGTCCCCTGACTAAATTTGATCAAGATTGGTCTAACAATCACCCCCACCCCCCAATCTTGATCTCAGCTTTTGTCTTCTAAGGCTTGACAACTTCAATCCTTTCCACTCCACGCAAACTTCTCATTTCTGCAAACTTTATTTTCGGCAAGGCTTTTGTGAGGATATCCGCCCTTTGTTGATCTCCACTTATATGCTCCACCTTTATTTGTTCCTTCTCAACACATTCTCAGATATAATGATACCGAGTATTAATGTGTTTACTTCGACCATGGAAGACGGGGTTCTTCATTAAAGCAATAGCGGATTTGCTGTCCACTTTAATCACGATTTGTTCCTCCTTCTTCCCTATTACTTCTGCCATCAGCCCCCTTAACCAGATAGCTTGACAAGCAGCAGATGTTGCTGCCATGAACTCTGATTCACAAGAGGACAACACCACTGTCGGTTGCTTCTGGGAACTCCAAGTGATTGGTCTGTTATTGTAGTAAAAAACTACACCAGTTGTTCCTTTACCATCATCCTGATCTACTGAGTAGCTGCTGTCACTATACCCTGTTAGAGCATCACTTCCTCCATGTTGATAGTGTATTCCATATTCAATGGTTCCTTTAACATATCTCAGGATCTGCTTTATGGCTTGCTGATGAGTGGTCTTTGGAGATTGCATATACCTGCTTGCATATCAGACTGCATACATCAGGTTTGGTCGTGTGTGCGTCAAGTATCGAAGACACCCAATGATTTTTCTGTAAGTTGTTGCATCAACATCCCTACTTCCATCATCTTTTACAAGTTTTATATTTGGCTCCATCGGGTACTTGGTTGAGTTACATTCATCCATTCCTGTCTGTTTTAAGACCTTCTTTGCATACCCAGATTGTAACAGCTTTATTCCTTCCTTCTCTTGTGACACTTCGAGTCCAAGGTAATAGGAGAGTAGTCCGAGATCACTCATCTCGAATTTCTCCTTCATTTGCTTCTTAAAGTTTGAAATTTCTTGTAGACTACTCCCCTTTATTATCAAATCATCCACATAGATCCCCAATATAATTAGTTCTCTATGTGTGTGCTTTGTGTAGAATGATGGTTCAAGTTTGCACCTCGTGAAGCCATACTCCTTCAAAACTCCATCTAGCTTTGTGTTCCAAGCTCTTGGGGCTGTTTTAAACCGTACAAAGCTTTGACCAATTTTTACACTTTCTGCTCCTTTCCTTTCTTTATGAATCCCTCCGGCTGCTTTACAAACACTTCCTCTTTGAGTTTGCCATGGAGAAAGGCTGTTTTAACATCAAGGTGGTGTACTAACCATCCTCGTTGAGCTGCCAAGGCTAGAATGAATCTTACCGTCTCCATTCTTGCTACGGGTGCAAACACCTCCTCATAATCGATTCCATGTTGCTGAATATATCCTTTGGCTACAAATCGTGCTTTGTGCCTTGTGACTTCTCCTTTTGCATTCTTCTTGATTTTATAGACCCACTTGAGTCCAATAGGTTTTGATCCGGATGGCAAGTCAATAAGTTCCCAAGTCTTATTTTTCTCGATGGAATTAATTTCTTCTTGCATAGCTTGATCCCATTCTAGCTGTCCTGATGCTTCTTTAAAGCAGTTCGGTTCTCCTTCAGTCAACAGTAGGCCGTATACTTCGTCTAGATCCTTCATTCCCTGAATTGGAGTGTCATCATATGTTTTTTCAGGAGCTATGTAGGGGTCAGACATATTTATGATGACTAGGGAGTTCGGTGGCATGGGGCCTCTTTCTTTTATGGTGGATTCTGGGCTGCTAAAAGGTGTGAATGGGGATCCTTCTTTTTCTGCCACATCATCATCATACTCCTCTTCAGATGGGCTTCTTTCTCTTGGGCTGTTTGGCCTTGATGGCCCATCCTTTGAGGTTGAAACGGTCTTTGGTGGTGGGATAGTAAATTCCTGTTTAGTTTGTTACTTTGTTCTTCTTCTTCTCCTTGAGCTGCATTCCATTCCCATGCTCGAGTTTCATCAAACACCACATCACGGCTGACTACAATCCTTCCAGTGACAACATCAAACATGCGATAGGCTTTGGATCGAGGTTCGATTCCTAGATGAATCATTGGTCTGCTCCTTTCGTCCAACTTTCTTACATGACCTCCGGCCGTTTTCACATGCCCAACACAACCAAAGACCTTCAGGTGGTCCAGTCTTGGCTTTATTCCATTCAGGGCTTCATAGGGAGATCCTTCATTCAATGCTTTAGTCGGTAGCCTGTTCAGCACATAGATAGAGTGTCTCATAGCTTCTGCCCAGAAGCTTTGTGGCATACTCATTGCGGCAAGTATACTCCTTGTGGTATTCAAAACACTTCGATTCCTCCTCTCAACAATTACGTTCTGTTGAGGCGTGTACGGGGCAGTTAATTGCCTAGAAATACCTTCTTCATCACAAAATCCCATGAACTCTTTTGATGTGAATTCCCCTCCTTGATCTGTTCTTAGGACCTTAATCTTCTTCCCATACTTGTTTTCAGCTAGTGCTTTAAATTTCTTGAACTGTTCCAGGGCTTCATTTGTAGACTTCAGCATGAAACCCCACATAAACCTGCTGTTATCATCCACTATCTGGAAAAGATACTTGTTTCCTGATGGAGTGGCTGGGGTAATGGGTCCACACAAGTCGGCATATGCTTGTTCAAGGGGAAGTGCAGCTCTAAAGTTGGTTTTCTCAGGAAAGCTTTGATGAGTGAGTTTTCCTGCAAGGCACGCATCACACATTTGCGTATGATGGTCAATTTCTGGCACTCCTTCCACCATATTTCCGGTTCCTAGTCTTCTCAATGTGTCAAAACCTACATGACTAAAGCGGGCATGCCACACCCATGCTAGGTCATTTAATTCAGCCTTCAAACACTCGGGTACTCCGGTTTTAGGCTGATTTTGTACAACCTAGTGGCTGTTTTGGATACTTTCATCAACACCTTTCCATTTGGTTCAATCATAGTTAGTGTCCCATGCTTGATCCGCACTTCGCATCCTCCTTCCTCAGCCTGACCGATGCTGAAGACGTTTGCCTTCAAGGATGGGATGTAGAGAATCTCTGTCAACAACCTATGTTCACTGTTCTTGCATTCCAGCAAAATAGATCCTCTTCCTTCAATTTTTACATTCGAGTTGTCACCAAACTTCACATTGCCACCAACGGATGTGTCCAACTTTGAGAATAGAGCTTTGTTGCCTGTCATGTGATTGGTGGCCCCCGTGTCCAGGTACAAGACTTGCTCTTCATCTCCGTGCTCATACTTGGCAGGAAATACTCTTTCTTCACTTAGATAAATTATTTCCCTTTTTTCAGCAGTCATCATTAGCAGGGCTTCATCTTCGTGGTGTCTTTGGTTTGCTTGGGTCAGGTTCACTTGTTCTTCAAGCTTTCGTGTAGGACATTCTGCTGAGTAGTGTCCGTAGGCATCACATCGAAAACATTGCAGTTTGGTTTTATCCTTTTTTTTTTCCTTTCATTCGAATAGTTTTTCTCCCGAGCATCCGAAGTTCTTCCTTCCCTTCTTCCTTGACCACCTGCCCCTTCCTCGTCCTTTGCCCCGTGTGTCTTGACCAGTACCTCGGCCTCGACCATAAGCTTTTTCTTGCTTTCGTTTGGATTCCCAATCCTCAGAACAGGAGGAGCTGGTCGTGACTGCTGCCGGAACTCTTAGCACCTGTTCTTTCTTCATAAGCTTTTAATCTTCCCATCACCTCTAGTAATTTTACAGTCTTGAGATCCACAAGTTGTTCGATTGTAGTTGCTATGTTTATGAACCTTTCAGGTATAACAGTCAACAACTTCATTACAAGAGTAGTTTCCTCAATGGCTGTATCGAGTGCTGCTGATTTTGAAGCTATTCCAGATAGCTTTGCAACGAAATCATCGATCCTCTCGGTGTCCTTCATCTTCGCAGCTTCGAATTCAGCCTTCAGCGTCTGCAACCTGGCCTCCATTACGCGCTCAACACCCAGATGTAGGGTTTTGATGGCGTCCCAGATTGCTTTATCATTTTCACAACCTGCTATTTGTAACACCAAGTCTTTCGGAAATGCTTGGTATAGGTAAGCGATGGCTGAGTTGTTTTTTCTTGGATTGATGGTGGTCCCGGGTTCTATCACATCCCAGATTCCATGTGCCTTAAAAATCGCCTCTATCCTAACTCCTAAGCGACCAAATCGGGTAGTTAGTGGTCGTTAGGACTGGGCATTGGAACGGTAGGCTACCTCCTTCTTTCACCGTGATGATCTGGTTATTGACAGCAGTGGTATCCGCCCTTAGGTTCTTCCTCTCCTTGCGTTCGTGCGATCTTTCTGTCTTTGAATCTGTCGAATGATCCGTCCCTTCGAATCACGCGATTTATGGGTCCCTTCTTCTCCGCAAGCTCTAATTGTAGCCTTTGATATCAGATTCTAGTAACAAAAAAACAGCACACCACGTTTGGAACTCCTTCTCCAAAGGTTTTATTAATAAGAACTAAATACATCCATTAATCAGCCCTATATTTATAAACCTAGAAACCTTATCAAAACAAAACAAAGATTCCTATAAGTAAGGACATGTTTTTATCCATAAACATTCCTTACTTATCTCTTAAACAAATCCATCTGTTTAAGACTTGTTTAAACCATAATAAAAACAAATAGAAAATTACAATTATAGTCCCCTGGCTATATTTTGATCGAGATTGGTCTAACAGATACACACTGTGAAACAAGTTTTGATCTCAAGGACATTTCATACCGTTTAAAGGTAAAACTCATGGCAATTAAGTTTCGTAAAATTGTGTCCTTGTGATGGGAACATGGGAAGAATCAGAGGCATATGGATGGTAATTCAAAGGTTGAGACTTGGATAAAAATGAAAAAAACTTCATATATGGTAAGTTGAAGGATGGATGTCAAGTTGATGTCGAGACGAGGGAAAAAAATGAAAAAGCTTGTGTTCAGGAAATTCTTGCCTATAAATCATCTTCAGGAAGCCTTTTTAGATTATCATCAAGCAACCCAAGGCACCATGTCCATTGAGAATTTCACTGGCTATTTCGATCAACTTCATATGAGATGTGCCATTGAAGAACAAATAATTGCTCGGTTTTTAGGGGCGCCATTAAACCCGATACTGTTGATGTTGTTCTCCTTCAGCAGTTTCAACATATAACAATGTTTGTAGGTTGGCCCTAAAGTTGGAGAAGCACCAAAAGAATTCGCACCATGCGTTGAGGTCTCGGATCGTGAAAACCCCAAAATCAACCAACTTTAACTCGAAAATCAAGTCAACACCCGGACCAGTTCTCGGTCAGCGAGGCACCTTGAATACCTCAGGATCTATGGTCATTTGGTGGCTTCGTTGTCAAGGCGTGGGGCACATGTTTCGTGACCGTCCTAACAAGCACGTGGTGACATTGGTTGATTCCCTGCCTCAATTCAATGAATCCACTGAAGTGGAGGATGAAGTTGAGGATAAGCAAGATCTGGTGTACGTAGACAAGAGGCCATAATACTAAACACTCTACCAATCTGTGATGTAGATGAAGATTCTTGTAGTCGTAACAATATTTCTGAAAATAATGCATGCATCTTGGCAAGTTGTGTAATGTTATTATTGATGGCAGTAGTTGTGAAAATGCCGTGTCCACCTCTATGGTTGGAAAATTGGGCCTCAAACAGGTGGAACACCTGAACCATATTAACTAGCATGATTGAAGAAGGGTAGCATTTTAAAAAGATGGATTTAACATCACATTGGTCCTTTTGAAGATCGTCAACCAAGAAGATTAGAAATGTCCCAAGCCATGTGATGAATTGAGTTCGAACACTCCTTAATGATTGAGAAGATTACCTTCGCCCTTGTGCTCAAAACGAATTTGTAGGGATCATCCATACCAACGTTTGTTAAGCCATTGAGACATGAATTTGATGACATGTTTCCGATGAAATCCTTGCAGGACTACTTTTGATAAGAGATATGCAACGTTGTGTTATTTTGTACCAAGCATGGTGATACCTAACAAACCGGCCTCCCAAATGAATCCAAAGGAGTATGAGGAATTACCAAGGCAAGTTTGTGAGCTTTTGATTAAAGGACTTATACAAGGCAAGTTTCGATCTGTTGCAAAAAGGACTTATGCAAGGAAGCAAAAGTCCGTGTGTTTATGCCTGTGTTATTAGTCCAGAAAAGTAATGGCACATTTCGGATGTGTATTGACAGCCGGGTTGTGAAAAAAATCATGCTCAAGTATCGATTTCCTATACCCTGCTTATGACTTAGTTGACCAGCTTCATGGGACGCTCATTTTTTTCTAAAATTGATTTTTAGAGTGGGTATTATTAAATGCATATGAGGCTAATGGTAGACCACATTCAAAACACAAACACGAGATGGGCTATATGAACGGATAGGATTGGTGATGGTGATGCCTTTGGTTTTGACAAATACACCTACATGTTCATGCGTCTCATTGAACCATGTGTTCAGGGACTTTATATTATGTTTCTTGTGAATTTTTGATGATTTGTTAGTATTTAGTAGCACACTTGAACAACACGTTTTACATGTGACAAAATATTTGAAGTC